>OY728138.1:1549075956-1550358873 GCA_963277665.1 Viscum album
TTTGATGTCACTTATGATCTACTAGGGATAATTTTTAATGATACCATCCCAAATATTTTTCATATATGTATTATTATTTTTAAAAAATATTCATCGAACCCATTCCTTTTCCATGGGAAAATCAAGTCATGAAAGGAATAATAAATGTTTCTAATAGCTTATGATGCAATGAAATCTCTATATACTTTATTTATTTTATAGTTCTTGGGAACTGATTATGATTATAGGTGGTTCCATTATAAACTAAGGATGGGTGTTCTATTATAAACTAATGATGGGTGGTTCAATTATAAACTTAAGATATGTGGTTAATTTATAACCAAGGATGGGAGGGTCCATGACATATCTCTAATGAATTAGGTATAAAATTCTACCATATGGTTATTCCATTTCATTGAGTGATTGTAAGAGTGACATTTAAATTATGTTCCAAGTTACCTACATGTTTTATCTATGTTTTCTAGGAGTTTTATAGAAATATTATGATTTAAAAAGGTAAGATAATGAGTTTATGTTCAAATAAAAATATTTTATACTTCTTAAAGGTGAAAATATATGGGTTATTAATGATTAATTTCATCAACATTGACATCACATGGATCATTATTGTCAAATTCCTTGACAATTTCCTTTTTTAATGCCTTATTCCATGTTTCATGATTGATGATCCATGTAAATATGGGTATGATTTGTCTTATGATATTCTCATTCACTTTGACTATTTCATCTTACCCATATGGTCATCTATTTATCACTGATGACATTTCTTTTTTAATGATCATGTTTACCCTCACTTGGAATTTAGGCCCACTCTTCTTCTATTTTATTGTCCCTAGGTTAACAATAATGATTCTAAATTAATTATGTCTAGAAGGGTTTCATATGGAAAATTATGATGAATTAATGTGAAATAGGAAAAGATAGGTTTAGTGGGAGAAATACTCATTTGAAGACAAGGGCATTGTTTATGTTAGAGACTATCCTAATTCCCCATAAATAAAAACCTAAATAGTGATTGGGAATGTTAGTGATCTAATATTTCAGTTTTATGTTATAAGGTTTGGATGGAAAAAATTTGGGTCAAATTATCTATATATAAACCATAAATTTAAATATAAGGTTTTTAGAATAGGATCTAGGAGTCAAGGTTCCAGGATGTTATGAAAAATAGTCCAAAACCTTCTTATAACTCATGAAACTCAATATTATTATTTTATAAGCTCAAATAAAATAATAAAAGGCTAAATGACATTAAATAAGGGGCATTACATTATCCACTCCATTGGTCTTTATATCCTTGGAGTATGGGAGAAACGTGTTGTTTGGGAAGAGATTAGGCCACTACTCAAACATTTTGTTTTCTGGTTTCCACATCTCTTCTTGAATTTTATCATGATGTAATAAAAGTCATACCAAAACAATGATTTGACCATGAATGTGTTTCCTTATCTACCCACAATCTGTATTTGTACTTGAATCAACAAAGAATATAGTTCAAGATAAACAAGTTATCATTGAATTATATGGTCAAGAACAAGCTCATACTTACTCAGTTGAGATATGTGAGAAATATTATATATTAAACCAAACCTTGGTGGTAAATCCAACTAATAATCCAGATTAGAAACTTTTTCAAATATCTATAAATGGATATTGTACGGAGGAAAAAACCTAACTTACATTAAAAAATGATGATTCCCCAGCTTAGAGATATTGTCAATAATACATAATTAGCCAAATCAGGTATTAATATTCATCAATGATGATATGAATATGATTTCTAAAAATTAAAATCCTTCGTTATAATATTTTATATCATCCAAATATTCTATGTATTATTTTTCATGAGGATATGTAAAAATATTTAAGTCTCAACTATTTCCACCCAACAAAGTGAAGAACAACAATGATGATGGTAAATTTCTTTGAAAATATTCTTATGTATAGAGGCCTGATAACTATTATTGTATGAAAAATCTAATAATGTTATATTATCCTCCCTTGATCCTCCAGAATAAATAAAAAAACTATTAAAATGTTTTCGATGTTTGGATCATCCGTTCAGATAATACATCACCTTGAGGATGAAAATATGTGATCATGGTCAATTGGGTTATAAGGGATTGTTGTAAGGATATACAAAAACAAGATGCAAACCTAGGGTACCTGCCAAAGACAATTGAAACTAGAATTCCATGAATCTTTATAAATACTAGAATATAGATTTTTGATAATTCTATCTCCAAATTGGATTCATGAGTACAGATGAACCGAGTTGATGTCATGAGATGACCCAAAATCACCCATATGAAATCATGTTTTAACCATTTTTGGTAGTCCTATGACAATATTAATAGATATTTTATCCTATTTCCACACAAAAATAAGTAAATAATGAAACATTCTAGTTATTCATTAGTGATCCTCCTTGACCTTCTAACAGGTGAGGCCTCTAGAGATAAAATCTACCACTTTACTCTTTATTCCATCTCACCAAAACTATGTTCTCTACACTTTTACATATTTTGGATTCTAGGATGAAAAAATCATATCAAATTATGGTAGGAAGAAATAATTTGTTATTATTAAGTTATAGGAACCAAAATATGATCCCTAAAATACAACACATGTCTCTCACCTGTTGTTTAGCCCTCAATGGTCCCCCCACAATTGATTTTTGATCTTATGGTTAGAAATTTAGTATCATATTTTTGATAATAATTAACCTTATCAACTAAGTTATAAATAAGCGAAATAATAATGAAAACTTCAACTTCACCATGCTCAACACAATCCAGATATATATCAGCTATAACCAATATTAGTTACCATTGATCCGAAGTCTCTTTAACCAACTGATTGTAAAACTTCTCAATCAATTCATCATCCATTGAATATCCTTTTCCCAATGTATACATTATGTTAAAGTAAAACATATATAGATATTAAATCCATATTTATTGACTATGGTAAAAATCCATTTGTGATAATATGTGCTCCAAGATATTGTAATCTGTAAACACTACTATTTTATCACCAAAAAGGTAATGATGCCACATTTTCATGAAACTGATGACAACATATAATTATAAATCTTGTGTTGGGTAATTATTCTCATGAAACCAAAACTATAATAATACATATGCTACAACATGATCTCCCATCAGGGGAACACATCCCAACCCATATCTTGATGCATCACAAAAGACCACATAACTATTTCTTAACTGTGGAAATGTAAGTACAAATGTTGATGTAGGGAGAACTTTAAACTCTTGGAAATATTTCTATCCATCATAACTCCAATATAAATGAACACCTTTCCTTGTCAAAGATGACATTGTTGAGGAAAGTCATGAAAAACATGATCAATGTGTGAATAATATCCTACCAATCCAAGGAAACTACGTATCTCAAAAACATTCTTTAGTGGTTTTAAAAATAGATAAAAACTTATATCAGTTAAGGATCTATATAAAATATTCTTTTATAGATGATGTGGCCCAATAAACATACCTCTTAATCTAAAAATCACACTTTTCAATCTTATCATAAAGGTGATGTTCTCACAAGATACCAAACAGTATACCCAATGGTTGTTCATGATCATACTTTGTCAAATAATACACCAGAATATCATTGATGAAAACCACAATAAATGAGTCAATATAACTTTGTAAAATATGATTCATCAATTCTATAAACCCCATTTGTGAATTCATTGTATCAAAGGGCATAAACATGTATTCGTAGTGACTATAAAATCTCATAAAGTTTGTTTTTGGAATGTAATCTATCTAAATCCAAATTTAGTGATATAGAAATCATAAGTTATTTTATAAAACCAATAAACTTAACTCAATTTATCAAATATATCATCAAATTATATAATATGATATTATTTCCTTTTCAAAACATCATTGATCTTATGATAAGACAGACAAATTTGAAGAGTTCCACCTACTTTCTTAACAAAAAGGACCGATGTTTCCTAGGGTGACATACTAGGTCAAATGAATCCTTTTTTCTAACTCTTGCAGCTATATTTTCAATTAATTTTATTCTATTGGTACTATACTATAATATAGAATTGAAATAGGACTGTTCCCTGATAATAGTTCAATCATAAATTTGAATTCTTCTTTTGGTGGAAAACTAGATAAATTTTTGGGAAAAATAATTGAAAACTGGCTAAAGAATTTTGGAAAATACTTAATTATTATTTCATTAATTAGTGACAAAGTAATCATTTCCGAATTATAAAATATTTTCCAAACCACCTACAATAAAGGTAATTATTTTCTTTATTTTCACATCCCAATCATCTTTAAATATTTTATTAACACCATCTGATGATGTGAAACTAAAGTGGAAAGAATAACAATCGATGTGTTATTTGAACGATGTCAAATAATCTGTTCCAAAATTAGGTCTTAGATATATATATCAATAATAATGAAATAAAAAACAAATTCATCCCCATAGAGAGTTATAAAACATGATGCACACTTAAAGGCTCAATACTCTCATTACCCCACAGGTGTTTGACATTTCAAAACACGAGTTATCATTTCAACATTAATCCCATATGATCCAGAACACAAGTAGAAATAAAATAATGGGATATTATAGTGTAAGAAAAAGATTATATAAATGTATAATTTAAAAAAATATTACCTCTCACCATTAAAGGACCATATTGATCCTCCATAATCATCTACTTGGAACTATAAATATGCTTACAAGATCCTCGTTGATCATTTCTTCCATGTGGAGATTGCATAACCTGATGGGTCATAGTGTTCCTAGAATCACCTTGGCCCACTTGGGTTTGAATGAAATAGTTATTCTAATAAGATTTCCCTATTGAATCATATGATGTTTTAGAAACATGAAATGTATTCCCAACTGCTAACTTAGTAGTGCTACAAAAATAAATTTAGATATTTCCCATTTGATTGTATTTGCAACATGTTCTATGTGGTTCCATACAATTTCCCTTGATATGATCAAGTGAACCACACTGAAAGCACATAAGATCTCTATTTAGTCTTGGAGGAATGTTAATCGATCAGGTGGTTTGATTCCAAGATGGTACACTACCTTGAAAGTAAGTTTCCCCCTTCTTATTCCCAAAATTTGAGTTCCCACATATTTCCATAGAGATAAACTTACTTCCTCAACCTATTTTTATAGAAACATATATTCCCACTATTATCTATCTATTTACTATCTCTATATAATCAATAATACAAATAAAAAATTTCTTAGAGTGAATTTATGGTCACATACCAAACTCAAATATGTATGGAATTAAGGATTCCCAAGCAGTAATCTCTATGGAAAAGTATACTATGTTCATAAACAAATTCACTTACTCTATCATAGATATATTCACTTACTTTAGGCTAAATAAATTTATTTTTCTTGTAATCATAAATGTTCGAGGATTTAATTTTTTTTGAATTCTTATTCAATATAATCCCACATAATTCATTGGTCAAATGTATCATAAAAAACTAAATACCTCCATTGGAATAAAAGATCTTATATCATATATATTATTAAATAAACAATAATATTAGTTATTGTACAAATGAATTCAATGAATCAATTCATTTAATTAAGCCAAACCTTCAATTTTTAAATATTGGAATCACCTCAAATTATGGGTGGATATCAATATTGAAACTTTATGGAGTGACTCAATTTTTGGGGTTCATCAATATGATTTCCTCTATCAATGAATTAAAAACATTGAAAAATACTTTAGAAAAGTTTTTGGTTCACTTATGGCTTAGGTGAAACCACATTTTCTATTGCCACTTCTTTCTAATTTATATTTCATCAACTTGGTATCATTTTATATAACCAGAAAAATCACCAATTAGTCAGCATTCACTATAAAATGAAGTTTAATAAAATTGTTAATCACTATAAGTAATAATAATTACAACCATCATTCCAAAAATCAACCATTTTAACTATTTAAATAAATAATTTTACTCAAAAAGAACAATGTAGTCCTAGTGGGAAGCCTCAGTACTAATGCATGATATGTAACACTAATCCATTAACCCCACAATGATAAGATGAAAACACACCTAGAATTATTTTATATTTTTTTTAAAAAACAATGGTCACTTGATTTTTAATATAAAAAATGTTATGTAAATATTTTTATGATATACATTTCATTTTTTGTCATTACTATCTCCTTGAAACCATCCCTTGAGAGATATAACAACCAAGGCTGGTACTATTTATAACATCACACCCAAAATCATTTCCTTGAGAAGAGTAAGGAATTATACTATATTTAGGTGACATCCAAAATACTCCAAAGGTTTAAAATAAATTCCAAGGGATTAATATTACTTTGGGGGATTATTTTCTATTTATAAATACAATAACATAATAATGAACAAAATAAACATTCAAACCATCTATATAATGAATTATTAAAATAAAAATAATACAAGGGTAAAACCCACATAATAACAATATCATAGTGAAAATTTAACAAGTAACATTAACTATAAAAACAAAATACAATATTACCCAAACACACCAAAGGGGTATAATCCCAAACTCCACCTAAACTAGCTTCAATCTACAACACTACCATCGATGCCCCCAGTATCAAGATACATCACGAGAAAATAAGATACCTTTACCTTTCCTGTGTTATGTTATAGAACATATGAAAACCCATCAAAGTTCCCAAGAAGTGGGTGAGTATAAATCTTAATAGGTAATCCATATAGACATCCCAACACATGCCACTAGGACTCAAAACATTTAGTAAATCTTATATAAAATATTTGAAAAATAGTTAAACAGTTTATAAAAATATATAAGATAAATCCATATGACAAAATCTATAAATTATCTTATCACCATTAATTAATTATTAGCACAATCATTTCCATGTTTACACACAAAAACCCAGACACACACTCAATCTTAGTGTCACACATTGATAGTGTTACTTCAGGAGCATTCTAAATCCCAATTTGATAGTGGTACTTCATGAACATAATCTACACCACTTTGAAATCACACTAACTAAATTATTCCAAATTCTTTGTTAATTAAAATTACATAAAGAAAAAATTATTTTGGAAATACTTCACCAATCATTTTTCTTGCATAAAAACCATACAATAATTTTAAAACCATAATTTTTAAATTATAATTAAAGAGAATTTAAAAAATCTATCAAATTTACCAAATTTCTAAAACATTAAACTAAATGGGTTCCTTTAAAAAACCACACAAAATTTCAATAGAAATTACAATTAAATACTTAAAATTATAGTATTCATTTATGTTCTAAAACATGTGTATATGAGAGAGAATCCACCAAATTATCGATAAATGAAGAAAATGAGGAATGAAAAAGGAACTTATTGATATGGTATCTTGACACCTACCCTTAAATAGATCCAAAAAGACCTCATCAAGATTTTTTTCATAGTTCATAGATATATATATTTAATAGATTATATCTATGTATATGAGAGAGGGAGAGAGAAGAAAAGAGTAGATCTAAGGAGAAAAAGGAATAACAAGGACATACTGTTGAGTCTAGATCTCCAACACACATAGATTTATCAAAAGATACTTATGAATCAAAGGGAATAATTGAGGATTTTTAGAGAAGAAATGAGTTCAAGACCAATGAATAATAGGAGATAAGTGAGGGTTCTACGACCTTAATACAAATTTAAAATTAATTTTCATAGTATTTAATGTTATTCACATGGTTAGGTAAGTGAGACTATCTCAAGGTCACCCACTTGCATAGTAGGCTCACATTATTTAACATACAATGCACCAACCATGATTTTCCCACCATTTAAACACATATGATTTCTCATAGGCACCCAATCAATTTGGGAAAACTGTGTTCCAACCATGCATCTTTCCAGTGACTCCTAACATCACCTTGGACAATTTTCTACAGATAATGTACAGTTTCCCCTAACCACAATCAAACCATCCCCCCTTCAAAACACTTCCAAAAAATTCCAAAACCATCTGGTAACTCCTAAAACTCAACCCATGTATCATGTAAGTTAACTGCACATAACAAAAGGGTAATGTACCTAAAACCTTTGTTTTTACACATCTATGGTGGATAAGTAATTAATTTAGATAATGATTTATGTTTTTGTAGAAGTATTAATAACATGAAAATCCAAATATATATAGGTTATTTGATGACATACATAAAGGTAATCTATAAGTATCACAATTTATATAAGAGTAACATTGAAGATCTTGTGATATGTAAGGGTATGTTGATATCAATATAAAGGTATAATGAGAGTTGAATTAACACATAAAGATCATTATCATACCTACTTTGGATTCATGATTAATTATAGGAATAGAAAAAAGCTAACTGAGAAATGTGGTGTGATATGTATGGTTCAAATTAAAAATTAGAAGTTTCATAAATTTAATCCTCATGTGTATTTAAGTATCATGCCACATTTTAAAAATATGTTTAATGGTAATCTATAGGTTCTGTAACCTATATAAGGGTCATTCATGATCCACATAAAGGTATCTACACAATATTTGTTGATATGTGAAGGTAAAATCCTTCCATTTTATTAGAAATTTAGAATTATGTTATGAAGAAATGGTGAGTAACATTAGAACGGAAATTATGAATTATAAGACGTTGAATATGATGATGAAAAAGATGATTGGTTGAGGTGAGTATATCATGATTATTTATTCAACATCCCACCATATGAATGAGTTGAGAAATAAAGTAGATCATGTATGAATTAACACAGTTGATGCACTAACCATATGAATCGAAAGGTTGATCCAATACTTAAAAAATACATAAGTTTAAAGAGGAGACTACATCATAGTGAAATACTCGTCATGTATTGAGGAAGATAGATGTTTGAATTGATACAATCATCATATGATTATTTTCTGAACCTAGGATTCTTAAGTTGGTGGAATTTGAATATAAAAATGTTATACATATTTCTATTCTCATAATTTTTTTGGAGTTCAGTGTGATATTTTAGAGCCGCATGCGTTGATTTAGATCTATGTATTATAATTCAACTATGTGAGTAAAAATGGAAAATGAAATTATCATACAAAAACCTATCTATGATATTTTAAATCCACATATGTTAATTTACCTATGCTTAAGTTGATGTTTTTTTGTCAAAGTAAATCTTCATACAGTTAGATTTGAACATCCTGTATTTATTTTTATGGCCTTTGAAATATGATAATTATTCAAAATCACCATACTAAATAAAAAGAAAATAAATCATATGGTGTTGTGTGTGATTATATTCACGGTGATCAAAACATCATGATCTCACTAAGATCTGGATTCTTGTTGTGGTGGAGATTTCAATAAAAAAGGATGAATATAGTGTTGGTGAGATGAGACTCCACATTATTAGGCTAACATGGAAATATTTGGAAAACTAATCATCCATATTTTTCAGATGACATTAATGAAGAGGAAGACTATGATATTTCAAATATCACAATGACTAATGAACTGATTATTTAGCCTGGGTTTTTAATAACATGATAAAAATAAACACATGTATTATGAAATAAAAAAGATTATTTGAATAAAAGGTTGATATTTGAGGATTTTAGAATAAGAGAAAGACCTAAAATTACAATGACTATTCCCTGTATATATAAATACACTTTTAGGTCAAATAAAAAAATAGTTTTCTTGACCTAGCCACTTCACATTCTATAATATGAAATAAATAAATAAAGGAAATAATTGATAAAATAACTTACTATAAATCTAGTGTATTTAGTAGAAAAATAATATTTGGAAACTGGCCCTTTTAAGATACCATAATGAGGGGAGAGAGATATTGACCACTATGTACCACCTTTAGTTGGCCCCAGGTTGGCGACTAGAAGTAAGGGTTAAAAAATATCCTGAATTGGTAGGAATTAACCTCTATAATAATATATGATCATTAGATAAGATGAATCATCCATAAGAAACTCCATGACATAAAATAAAAATAAATCCAAACCATTATTAAATGAGTGTATAAAAAAATGTTATATAGATAAAATTCTCCAAACATAAATACCCAAGAGAAAATATAAAGCAACGATAAAACAACTATCTGCTGATCTAAGCTAGTAATGTCTAGCTGAGTCCGCATAATCCTACTATAAACCTAAAAATATATTTATATTCATAGGGTGAGAATACAAGTATACTCAGTTGGAAAACCAAAGTCTATCATGCACATAATAAAGGATTATACTAATACACCTGTGAGCAAATAATAGATCAAAATGACCTAACAGGTCAACTATCTATCCCAACTTCACCAAGGAACACTCACTAAATAATACAATAAAATTATTGTAATGTAGTAAAATGTGTTTTGATAAAGGTAACTATACAAAACTTTCTAAAATATTTTCCACTCTCACACCCCAATTCCATACGTCATGGAACTCCCATATATTTTTAATAACATATACCACCAACTCATAGCATGGTCACATCACATCAAGATCGAAAACACTTGGGCCACTACCCACATCACGGTCATATTAAATGTATCCTGAAAACACATAGTACTTAACATCAAAACCATAACCAAAGTATTAGGGTATCATGAACATGAAGGACACCAACCTTATACCCTCCTCCTACCATGCACAACCCCCACCATAAGCCACTCCATAGAATGGAAATATCACGTATCACCCAAAAAAACCTAGGAAACCTCCCCACAACATGGTTACATCACATCTCACCAAAAAAATCATCATCCATCACTTAGTGCACTAATATATATTTGACCATCACATCCTATGCATATCTACTCACCTGTAAGAGATTATGAAAGAGTGGGTAGCCATCCATCCATCCTAATCATTAGGATTTTATGGAAAATACCCCCATGTGAATATATGGGTGTCAGAACATAACACTCAAACTAGGTGGAGTGGATATATAAATCATAATAAATAAACCATTATATACATATAGACACAAACAATCCCAACCTAGGTTTCACAATGAAACACTAATAATCTCACAACATCCCAAATTTCTCTACCACCTCTAAATTCATAAAACCACAAAAACCACAAGCTATATCACACCACCATCCAATTACATTATCCAACCCATTTTTTTCATTATTTAGAATCAACCACATTTAACCACAGAACCCATAATTTATTTGTTCATTAGTAGTTTCCATTAAATTAAAAAAACCCAAGCACATAAAAAATTATTAAAAAATTATTTATTCCTTCACTAACTGGGAATCTAGCATAATTAAAACACACATCACAAGTAGTTCATCATCCCCATAATACCATTACCTCAACACCCCAAAAGTGTGGAAAATATTTCCACCTTAACTTTAGTAAATAAAATCCAAAAAACCACTACATCAACACACTAATAGAATAACTAATAACCATCACCTCGCCACCCCAAAATCACTATCAAACAACCATCAGCTTGTTGTCCCAAAAGCACAGAAAAAAACCACCAAATTGCTACCTCAAAATTATAAAAAAACCCAACACCTCAATTACAAAAAAATAACATCCAAAAAACCATCTCCTCTCCACCCCAAAATAAAGGGAAAACAATTATCAACTTACCGCACAAAAATCACGACAAAATAACCATCACCTCACCACACCAAAATCACAACAACATCTCACCCATAAGCCCCACATCACATTAAAATCACACATCACCACAAAAAAAGCATGGAAACACATAATTTTTTTTTATAGATTTAAAAATGGGATTTTATAACATTTATTTTTATTTTTGGGGTGTTATCACACAATCCATAATCCAGGGGAATCCATTTTATTAGTAAAATATAAGTGGTTATCCCATTTCTATTTTTTTGAGTGATATCAAAAAAACATGAAACAAGGTTTCCATATAAAAAACAAAAGGAACCTAAAAATATGAGTTTTAGTAAGTATTTCATCCCATACAAACATAACATCACAATAAAATCATGTTGTGAAGAGAATGTGAAACATTCCCCTTTCCCCATTCTATTTCAATTAGACAAAGATTTATCGTTGATTAAGCCATAAAAACCATATTCCATAGATAAAAAAGAGTAAAACCCTACCACATGATACACAAAAGTGATAAATGAGGGTTCCCCAACCTCAAAGAATCTTTTACTACTAGCTTATCACTGTAAGGTGAAGAATAAATTCCCACAGACAACAAACACACAAGTAAAACCACTGATAATCCTAAACCCAAACTAAGAATCATAAAAAAATATCCAAATCATATACCAAACCAAAAAAACACCATTTTAGTGAATCCCCCATGGAAAATTAAAGAAAACTATATGGATAGGAGAATAACTCACCACAAATCAGAAACTAACAACCACTAGATCTAATTAATCAAAGAAGGTTGAATGGGGGATAAAAGACCCTACAAGAGACCCAAGGATTATTTAGAATGATAGGGTAAAATACAAGGATGAATTAAAATAATTTACTAAGATAAGGTATTTAAAATTATGATCGAACTACATTCACATCATGTAAACATTACAGAGATCATAATTCCTGAGTTTTCCGAAAATGTGAACTTTCGCTGAAAGTATCATTGCCATAACCTTTATTTAATACAAATTGTGAATTACACTTACCAAATGTGTAATCAATGTTACTAGTTCCTCCTCTTTCACAATCAAGCTATGAACCAAGTTTCCTCATAATCCACAAACCATCAATTCATGCCTCTGAAACAATACAAAATGTGAATTTCTTGTTGTAACTTTGTTGCACCACTAAACTCCACCAAAAATCATGAAACCTCCATAAAAAACACCCAACCACAAAAACCATAAATCTAACAGGATGTGAAGGCACATACCATTACAATAGAAACCTCTAAAATGAATCTCTCCCATGAGAATCCAAAAATAAACCTAGAAGGAAAGGGGTTTGAACAACCACCCCATGGGATACCTATCAATGATATAATCATACCTCAAAAACTAACACTATCCAATAACACTAAACTAAATGGAACAAAACATATCACACCACTTCATCACCACACTACCACATCACCAAAACCATCCAACCTCCATACATCCCTAGCCAATAGCTATCACAACCAAAAAACCATTCCACCCTGAACATATGAATAATTGAATTCCATCTTCCACATTAAGATAATTTTCATATGGGAGACAATAACTTGACCACATGGGTTTAATCAAATCATAGTATACTAAATATTTATTAGGGATTAGTTCCTACCCTTTTTATATATTTTTTTCACTTTACCAGATATTATACATTAAGAAATGAAACCCATATCATAAAACAAAAGAACCGATATATCATATCTCAAAAAAAAACTAAACAAAGAAAAACTGAAAAAAATTCTGGGAATTGGGAAACCATTTGCCTCTATCTCTCCCAACTACTCTCTTTTAGGACACCATTCTTCCACAACACATGAACCAAAGGAATGGACCATTCACATAGTGCATTATCTTGGTGATCCTTGATCTCTACTGGAATCTCAATGAATGTCATATCATCCTCGATATCCATCTCTCCCCAATCAATGATATGGGATTCATCGTGAATATACATAAAAATCTATGATTTGTGGAAGATTATATGGATCCTCTCCATCCATGGTGTAAATTCCTATTGATAAACAACCTCACAAACTTTCAATAAAATTCAAAATGGCCAAACATACCTAGGAGAAAGCTTACTTCTTATAAAAGACCTATGCTTTCCACATCAGGTGGAAACCTTCAAGAACACACTATCCCCAACCGTGAACTCCAAGGGACTACTCCTATGATTAACATAATAATTATCCTTTTCATGCACTGATTTCATCGTCTCATAAACAAGACTGACCTTATCTATCATGCTCTACACCACATCAGGTCCATGAATAGCTACCTCCCTAACATCCATCCAACAAAATGGAGAACAATATAGTATTCCATACAAAACCTCAAAAAATAAATGAAAATGGAAGAGGTAAAACTATTTTTTACTCCAAAATGACCAAAGGAAGGTTTCATTATAAAGATCCACAAAATTATAATATGAATTCCAGTAGAATATCCTCTAATATATGGATATTATACTCTTTCTTACCATATTTATGAGGTTGGAAAGTAGTGAAGAAGAATAAGTAAGTTCTAAAATCATGTTTCAAGAAACTCTAGACTTTCAAGGTAAAACATGCATCCCAATCCAATAACATGTAACTTGGAACTCTATGAAAACACACCACCTCATCCACATACCAATTAGATAAATAATCCATTGTGCTAAACTCTTTAATCGCTAAAAAGTGGGAAAATTTCATCAAATTATCCACGATCACCCATACTTCATTAAAACCTCCCAAATCTAGAGGTAACCCTATAAAAAATTCAATCAAGACGTACTACCAAAGGTGAGTTAAAAACTCTTAAAGGACTCCCTCATGCATCAGTATTGGAAAAAATAACCTCCAATGAAACAATATCCAGTTCCAACCACCCTCTAAACATCCCTCTGAAGTATCACCATGACCAATATGATCGTACATCAACTCTACCTATGAGTCTCCCCAATAAGACTCCTCCACCTTACATGTTAGATAAGATTACACTATCATATGAATAAAAAAATTTCTACTATCCTCCAGCCTTGAATCTATGTTTGAAGGGATACCTCCTCCATTTCTCTCCACGAATCCACATACTCTTGAATAACATTCTTCCTTGACTTCTAGATAAAATAACCAAACACTACATTCCATTTTACCAAGGTGTAGGAGATATCTAAACATAATACTAAATAAAATATATTACAAATAGCTTCCAGAAAATAATATCACACTGAGAAAACATATACATCAAACTCTTATTATCCATGAAGATCAAAAAGAGATCCCTAAGGGGGTAATGCTGCCACATCTTAATTAAAAATAAATATGATACTAGATCTAGATCATGGGTTGAATAATTATGCTCATGGGGATGTAACTTCATATACCCATAAGAGATCACTACCCCATACTACATCAAAATTCATCCCAAACAAAGATAAGAAGCATCACCAAACACCTCAAACATCACACCCTCCTCACAAAAGTGAAACACTGAACAACTTCTACTTCATGTAGCAAAATTCTATATATAATAAATCATTCCAAAAAACGAATGGTATTTCATTGTAAACATTATAAAATAGGATTAAAATCAAGAGAAATTCTGGAAAACATAATATAATAGCCCTAAATATCAAGAAAACTATGAACCTATACTATATTATTGGGTACTTCCAAAGAAACGACTACCTTGAATTTTTATGGGTCTACTTACACAACCTGATGAGACACCACAAGCTCGAGGAAATGAAACTTTAGTATAAAAAACATACATTGAATAAATTTCCATAGATCTAGTGGAATCGAGGAATCTTAAAGAAAACTCTTAGATAATCGACATGCTACTCCCATAAATTTATGTAGACCAAGATATCATCAATGATGTGATGATAAACTGGTTTAATAAGACATAGAACATGGAGTTCATGAGTCCCATGAACATAGTCGGTAAATTTATGACACCAAATAGAATGAATACAAACTAAAATTTATGAAGGATGTAATCATAATTTCAACATCCTTCAACCTCAACTAGTGATATCCAGACTATAGATCAATCTTAGGAAAATATCTCCCTAATATAATCTATTTGAAGATATCATCTTTAATCAGAAGAGGGTAATTGTTCTTGGCCATCACCTGATTTAACCTCTGGTACTATTTTCACAACCTCAAAGTACCATCCTATTTATTGGTGAACAACAATGGAACACTCCATGGAGACATAATGGGCTAGATAAAACCCATATATATTAGAACATAGATCGGAATCCTCAAATACTACAACTCAAAAGGTTCCATCTTATAAGGATCCATAAGAATCAGAGAAACAATAGAATATAATTATATCCCAAACATAATATAACATCAAGGGGGTTTCATTAAAACCTCCTTAGGAAAACATATAGAGACTCCTCAGTGATCCTAGGGACCTACACTATCATAGTTTCCACTCATTATAACAAAAACTCAGCCATAAAATAAAAAAGGGGATCCACACACTGATTTCCAACCAAACAACCCTGTTAGTCGATGAAAAGCACATTATGGACACCCACATCTAAAAACATGACTCTCCTATGGAATAAGCTGGTAACAAACTTCAAAAAATATAACCAATCAATGTTTAGGGGTGACATCCTGGGATTGATGTGTCCCCATCATGGGTCTGATGTGTCCCCGTCATGGGACTGATGTGTCCCCATCATTAGTCTATACTCCCATTACACATCAAACATGATAGTCTGGAGCCAAACTAGCATATTAAACACTAGGGGAATAGGAATCCCCTATACTTATAGTACTAGATCATGTACTAGAGTGGGTGCAACAAATGAGTGTAAAGATAAAAAATGAAGAAAATTAACAAAAAATGGTACTAACCAAACCAGCCATGCCTTTGACAATCTCTAGACCTTTGGAAATACCACATTTACTGCATGAAATAGACCATACTGAGATCCTATAAATCTATTATAATGAATACCTCTACAAACACACTTGGTTTGAGGTCCCTTAACACTAATAAAATCATGATTCGAGCCTATACCCACTCCATATCCCCTTAGCATATCATAATATCGATGACCATAATATTGAAATGGTCTCACTAGAAACTACGAGTGAGACTGACACAAAACCTTTTCACCTATACCAAACTAATCTTGGAGAACCATTGAGTACTAGGTATATATATTGGCAGGGAACCCCCAATCAAAACACATTATCCTAATATATCTATTAAAATCATGGAAACCACTAGCTCTAGAAGACTGGAAATGAAGTTGCTAAGGTTGAATCCTCACTGGTCAAATCCTCAAAGTTTTTGATTCCTAAGACCATTGAATAACAACCTTACTCCTTAAAGAACCATAGTGATTCCCATTTTATAGTAAACCTCCTCATTAGTTCATCCACTCGATCACCTTATCCTTCTTTTGAACCTTTATATTTGTTGTCAATGTGAAAGGATTGATTGCATAATGGATTTAAGGATGAATTTACTCCCCAAGATGTCTCACATGAGGCCCCTCATATTGAAAAATATCAAGGAAAAAACATGGTATGACCTTGAAATTGATTTCAAACTCTCACACCGGAATACTCTCTAACTAGAGGGAAATAATATCCTACCTCTTTACTGCCTTCATAGTTAATGAATGAAACTATGTCTGAAACTCTTTCAAAAAGTTAACCATGAAAAATATGCTTTTATCCACTCACCTAGATATAGTGCCCACCACTAAAAAACATCTTCCCAAATATTAATTTCCATCAATGGGACTCAGTATCCCATCAATGCCTAGATAAAACTGAAATATACCTCAAAATTCTCTATCCAACTATCTGTCTCAACATCTAAAACAAAAAACTTATACTTCTCCAAATCCTTATGCTGGAAAGTGTGCAACGTACTCTACAAATTATCATCCTCCTTAACTGGACAAATCCTTCAGCGATAATTTGTGATATCCTACTGAAACTCTAATACCTAATCCACACACATAAGACATATTAGATCCATATCTTAAAGGAAACCAATAATTTCCTAATACCAAAAGTATGAAATTTTACTTAGATTTATTTTAATTACCTTTATTCATTTTATACTTCCAAAAAAACCCTATTCAAAGAGGAACATAAGTAATCATGATGCATGTACCTCTCTTAGGACTCTACCATACAAATAGATTCACCTCAATTGGAAATTAAATAATATCAATGTTCATGCACTCGATCATGGGGGACCTAAAATACAATGTCCTAGCTAATCACCCAATCTTATGTCACACACTAGGGTCTAATAGAACAGTTTCCATACAAACCCATGAAATAATCAATGTGCTTAACTCCAAACTCCATCCTATCTCTCAACTATAATTTCTCAGATACCACTCTTTCATGACCCCCACCTTCAAAAAATTTCACAATAAGGGGATATAGATAATGAATCCTGAGCCCTGCCTCCAGTAGGCCTCAGGTTGGCTAATAGAAACAAGGGTATAAAAATATCATGAAATTTGAGGCATTACCCTCTATGATAATATAATATTGGGAGATAATATGAATATCCACAATAACTTCATGACATAAAATAAAAAAACCAAAACATTCCCATAATGCATGTATAAAAAAACTGATATAGATAAAAGTATCCAAAAGTAAAAACCCAAAATCAAGGCTAAGGTAGTGACACATAAACTATTCAAAGATCCAAGATAGTAATGTCTAGCACAGTCTATGTAATCATATTGGAAACCTGAAAATTAGTTTATATACATAGGATGATCATATAAGTATAATTATTAGGAAATAAAAGTCTCTTGTTCACATGTGAAAGAGTTATAGTAATTGAAACATGAGAAAACAACTAAACCAATAATACATAAACATGTCAACTATCTATCTAAACATCACCAAGGTATAGTCTCAAAATAATGCAAGATATAGATATTAAAATAAAAAGAATAATATCGATAAGGGGTACCCCACCCAACTTTCCCCCTGATTTTGTACTCTCACACCCTAATGTTGTATATCCTAGTGCTCCCATCTCTTTTAAATAACACATACCATAGCCCCACAACATGAAAAAATCACATCATTTTTAAAAACACCTATTCCACCACCCCACAACACAGTCACATCACATCTCTCCCAAAAAAAAACATTTTCTATCATATCAAAACCATAACCATAGTAGTAGGGTATCATGAACAGGAAGGAAACCAACCTTGTTACCTCATCCTTAAATACATGACCACCATCATAAGCCTCCCCACAACATGAATATATCAAATGTGACCTGAAAACATATGGGACACCACAACACAACATGATCAAATAAAATCTCACTAAAAAATAGCTGAACTATCACCTAATTCAGTAACTGATCTCTAGAAACAGAGCCTATGCATATCTACTTTCCTAGAAGAGAGAGTGGTAAAGAGTGGGTATCCATCCAACCATCCTCTTCACCAGGATGTGGGAAAAAACATCCCCGTGTGACTGTATGGGTGATGAAACACAGTTATCATTGTGAGTGGGTTGTGTATTGACATCAAAAGGAATATAAAAGTATATACTTATAGCCTTACACAAGGCCAACAAAAGGGTTTAGAACCAAACACTAACCAACCTAAAAAATCCCCAATTTTTCTACCACCTCTAAATTCATAACACCACAGAAACCACAAGCCATGTCACACCACCAATAAATACTATTATACAACCCTTTCATTTCAATATTTAGAATCAACCACATTTAATGATAGATCTCATCATTTATATTATCATTAGTCATTTCCATACCATTAACCACACCAAACCCATCAATTTAAAACATTATTAATTAATTAATCATTTCATAACTACCTAAGAGTCTAGTACAACACAAAAAATCATCATAAGAAGTTCATCATCCCCATCATACCATTTCCTCACTACCCCAAAAACAAAGCCAAACAATCACCACCTCACCACCCCAAAATCACAGACAAACAATGATGACCTCACTACCCCCAAAAAGTAAGGAAAAACAACCATCACCTCACTGCTAAAAAATCATGATCAACCAACCATCACCTCACCACCCCAAAATCATGAAAAAAACCACCACCTCACCATTGAAAATGAAGGAAAAAACCACCACCTATCCATCCAAAAATCACATCGAAACAACCATCACATTGCATCCCCAAAAGTATATCCAAACAACTATTACCTCACCACCCGAAAATCCCAAACACATCTCACTCATCAGATCCACATCACATCAAAATCACACATTTCCACACAATAAGCATGAAAACACATAAAAAACATCAAGTACCATTTTAAAATTTTAAAAATGGTATTTTATCACATTTCACTTTATTTTAGGGTTATTATAACACAATCCATAATCTTGGAGAAACCATTTTTATCCAAATATAGGTGGATAATAAATTTAATTTTTTTGGGTTATGTCACAATAGAATGAAACAAGGTTTCCATATGACAAAAACAACAAAATAAAAGGATCCTAAAAACCTTGATTTTTAGTGGGGATTTCATCCCATAGAAACACAACATCACAATAATATCACTTCTATAAAAATTATTAAAAACATTCCCCTTTACCAATTCAATTTAAATTATCCAATTCTTTATCTTCGATTAATATAGTATAACCACCCACCATAGACAAAAAATATTAGAACCCTCCTTCCTACTACAAAATAAAGAGAAATAATGTATTCCCTACATAAAATAATCTTTTGAAACTCAATGTACATTATAGGGGAAGAAGAAACACCCACAAACTACAAACACACATTGGAAACTTTAGATCAACCTACACTATACCCAAGGATCAAAAAAATTAATCCCAACTAAAATATCAAAAAAAAAACCAATTTACTGAACCCCCATGAGAAGGAAGAAATACAACTATAGGGAAAGTAGATCCACTCATTATAGATCACCAATAAACAACCACTAGATCCAATAAATCAAAGAAAGGAGAAAGTGGACTAAAAGATACCACCAAGGAACCTATGGATCATCTTGAATGATAGGGGAATAATATATGGTACAATGAAAATAATCATCCAAGATAAGGGGTTTAAAACACGAACCCCTCAGTTTTCACATTATGTAAACATGACACATTGTGTAATTAACAGGTTGCCCAAAAACTTTAACTTTTGCAAAAAAATTCTTAAACTTATTATTTATTTAATGAATGTCATGAATTATACTTAAAATACATGTAATTCATCTCATGGTTCCCCATATACTGCATAAAAGCTGTAAATTAGCTGGATTCACAATCCATAAACCAACAATTCACATCGTGTAAATAATAGACAACATGTATTTACTACAAAAGCTATGTTGCACCTCCAACCTCCACAATAATTCCCAAAACCTTCCAAAAAAATCTTCAACAACAAAAAATGGTAAATTAATGGGTTCGTAAGGAACATACCATTACAAATATGGTTTAATAGTTCTAATCCTATGCATCAAAGAAAAATATGAAAAGAATAGAGAATCTATTAAAACCTACTAATTTGATCCATGAGGAAGTAATTAATAACGATAACCTAACTTCCATTTATTTTTAAAGAAGTTTTAATAAGGAACAATTTAGTTGCACTAATACTGATTACATTCAATGTTGATGTTATAAAGAATCCATACTGTAACATCTTACTATATATGTTTGGAGAAAATGGAGGCATCCATTTGACTTCTATGAGTGAGGGAATAAAATAATTCATATTTTCCCAGAGGTAATTAATCCAAAACTAGTGATTTTACTTTAAATAAATACAATACCATTCTATTATAGAAAGGGATAGAAATTTCCCACTTGCATTATACATTGTCAGTGAAAGGATAACATGTTGAAGATCGAGAACTTTCTTGCGCATCTTTTGATTATAATAATGAATATGTGAAAATGGAATAATAACCAAGATTCATCGAGGACATAGTGATCCATAAGTAGCTGAACCTTGTTAACAAACCCCAATTATCTATAGTGTTTCTTTTATATTCTACATTTGTATACTGACTAAAGGAGATATAAATAAATTTAGACCCAATCATTAGATAATTGAAGAAGTAATTAAGGGATAAAAGTGAAATTAAATAAAATTAATTTCACATTGACTCACCTAACCCAATTAGTGTGGTAACATAACAAATTTATCCTAAGAATTAACATTATATATGGGAATAACTCAATTGGATACTCTTATTTGATGTTTTTTGAAAGAATTTAATATCTCTTTACAAAGACTATGTGAACTGAAAATTTAAAGAAGCATGAAATTTTCATGTTAAAGATTATATGGAATATATATCTACAAATAATATAGATAATAGGAAGAAAATAGAAATAATGAATATGATAAAAGCCTCATCAAGTAGGTGGGACTGATCACGAATAAAAGGTAATATTAGTGAGATTATTTATATTAAAATTGATAATGAGTGATCTATATATGATAATGGTGGTAATAAGACAAACATATCAATAAAATAGGAAGATAAATCATGTTCCCAATGTATTAATTATAATTAGGAAAAAATTCCTTGAATATGAAGATATGGTGCCTGAATCCACCACCAATGTGTTGGAAAATAGTATGGTCTCTTGAAATTTATCATATCTACATGAAGAAGGGGTAAAAAATCAATTATAAAATTTTCCCTATTGTAGATTCATATATCTATGGGTATTATCACAATTATAATGATTCACAAGATGAATCAATGAGTTTTATAAAATTTAATTTTTATAGTTTCTTCAAAGAAACTATCTCATGTGTTTTTGGATTTTTTAAAAGTACGTAAAAAAGAGATCACCCACTATAAAGATGACAATTAATGAATGGAATATGCTTTGAAATAAATTATACCAAACTATGTAAATCTATTAAACCAAGTAGGAGATATAAAAATCATGAATTTGGATATTAAATAAATCTTCACTAGTTTTTAAAATGAATTGTTCAATAAAATTAATGAGAGAGAGAGAGGAATCCAATAAAAGTATTGAAGAAAATAACCATACATTTAAAGAAGTAACTTTTGTTATGAATTCACAAATAATGGTCAAGGAAAAGAGGATTAAAGAGATTTATCATCTTTTGGAAGAAAATAAAGAAATACATGATCATTATAGTGGAGGTATGAGGACAGAACGAGGGAAAAAACTAAAATGAATGGATGATTAGAAATGCATTGTCTCTAGGAAATTCTTGTAGCTTGTGATTAAATTGATGAATCTGGAATTAGTACATGCACTGTATTCCCAAAAAGATAAAAAGAAAATTTCTTCTATAAAAACTAAAAAAGTGGAATATTTTTCTAAAAGACCTCTCTTGTATGGAATAAATATTCCACGATCATATAATGATCAGTATGTAACATCTATAAAATAAAATGTATCCTCCACTTCTGATTTTTTTTCTAAATCAGCTTTCATGTGTAGCGTTGGTTTGAAACCTAAATTGATCAAAAATTAGTTAATAAAAATATCAAACCCAAAAATACATATAAAGTGGTTATAAGTATGTTTATAAGGAGGTAATCCACAAATAAATACAAACTAGATGATGAAACACTAAAAAATAGAAAGATTTTAGTTTTGTAAAATCTAAATAATTAGTGATTTGAAGAAAATAATTATTGTGGGTTATTTTTATGCAACATATTTAGAAATAGGTAAATAGATATTTGGTATAATCTATTAATTTTATAATGAAATATTATTCCCCTTTTTAGGGGGATAAAGTCTATAAATAAGAAAAAACCACAGACTATGAAGAAACATCTATTAAACTCATATAGATTGGAAATAAAAAGAAGTTTTTATGTAATTTTGAATGGAATTGGTCCCAATGAAGAGGAATTAAATTATAAATCATTAAATCATAGAAAAAAAAAATCATAAGAAGATACCATAAAATATTAAGAATGATAGAATAGTCTATATAAGAAATTAAAGGACCATGTTGGTGAAGAATACATGTGGATAACCATGTGGGAAAACCAAAAATGTTGGGTTAATTCCAAAAAAGTGTTTGCTAATCTAGGTAGTTCACTTAATGGAAGAATTATAATACCAATCCCAATATAAAAAAAGTGGAAAAAAGAAAAATAATATTATACATGAATAAGAAATATAATTTCATGAGTGTTTTTCAAAAAATTACAACCTAATGGGATCACATGTTTTTTGTAAGAGCTAAAATAATGCGGGACATAATTCAAACCACTATGTAATAGTTATTACAACCCATAAAGGAATTAAAAAAACATAAATAAATCACCATGGGATAAATGTTTCTCGATAGATCAACTGAAATTGAAGATCCTATGCATGGAAAGAATAAAAGAACTGATAATTCCCAAAGAAACCTCAGATTTGAAGTGTAGTTATTCAAGAATGAAGTATGTATTTGGAAATGGATCTAAATTAGATATGTTAAACTAGTTGATAAGAAATTGTCATCCCATCTAATCAGATTAATGATCATGGGGGTTCTACACTATTCCTTTATTATTTGAGTTATATTTATGTGTTGTACATAAAGGGAATTGTAGGTGGTTATGGTTCTCAAATGGATAATTAATCAAATTAAATAATTTGAAATAACTATTCTATATTGGAAGAAGTAAGAATATCAGCATGAATTTTCAAAAGGTATTTTAAAGAATTACTGAATAAAATACCATCCATGATGAAGGTGTACAGACCGTGAAAACTAGATTGATGGATAATAAAAGTACCCAACTGGGTAGGAATAAAACACTTGTTATCTCAAAGAGTAATTGATGAAATAAATATACCCTAATTAAGAAAAAATAATGATTTTATCTTGGTGTTATCTCAAAACATTTATTCATAAAGGTCACATGATGATGAGATCACAAATGATGATGTGAAAATTGAGTACATCCCTTTTGGGGGAATTGATTGAATAGTTGGTAGGATCTATAAATTCATAAAAATCTATAATTTATAGAGAGTTCTTGATATTTTTTCATTTATAATATATAAATACTCACTCTCTCATCATTGTTTATAATGAAATTTTATTTACATTGTGGGGGATAATTTTTTTAATCAGGGAAAAAATAAATGAATAATCTTTAACATGGGATGATTGAAATATAAAAGATACATGATGCACTTGAATTATTTTATTTTTTATTCTGAGTGGCTGTATAAAATTGAGGTTGAAATCTTTTGATGATATTATCAAAAATTTATATCAATAAGATGTATCATCTTGGATGCATGTGAACGAACACTAAGAAATAAAATAAAAAAAATGAAACAGTTAGTATCAAATTCTATTGCTTATGGATATCCTGGATGTTTGAATAAAAAAATACTGTTGGATGGATTAATATAGATGTAAATAATAGTCTAGGGGGGTGAATATTCTTTTAAAACATAAAAAAATCAATCAGATTTTTATTATTGAATAATAAACATAGTAGTGAAATACTGAAGATATAGTGAAAACAAAATTAAAATATGAACAAAATATTTTTAGTGGTTTGGATCACCAAGATCACAGTACAATATTAAATATTAACAACTTATTTATAAGATCAATACCCACTTTAAAAAGTAACTTTTACTGGTGTGATAACATTTTTATAGACTCTTACTTTAATAATACCTAGAGAAACAACCAGGAATTTTTAAAGGAGCTAAAACCTATTCCGACTTATCTTTGTTTGGGATCCAAAACCGAATAACCTTACATTTTAGTGGTAAAATAACCAATATTGACAGGCTTTTAATTAGGAATATATTAAAACAATTCTAACAATTAAAAATAGTTTAAATAAAAATAACATGAAGAAAAATAACAATTAAAACCATCAGAGATGAGAATATGTTGAAAATTAAGTAGTTTGATGATCATTAATCACTTATGTAGTATTTAATGTAATTGTTAAAGTTGATTTTTGATCACAAAAATTGAACAGTGGTTGCAGAGGCACTTAATAATATGTTAATTAAATCATTCATGTCATAAATTATTCAAAACAATCATCAAAAGTACTTCATATTGAATGCTTTAGTATCTATTTGTCAACTAATCACCAACAATCAGATTCATTTCTCTTTACAATGGAGTTCACTAAACTCATCACCACCATACAATGGTTATAATTATTTAAAATTTAGAAACACATCATTACTGATAAATAATTCATATGTGTTTAATAATAATACTAACTTACTCAAATTTCTATATTTAACTCATTAAAAAGATTCTAAAACAATAATTAGAATAAATTAGAATTATTCAAATAACTAAAATGATAAAAGTCACTCCCATAGAAAGTAATTCAACAAATAAAAAACTATAAAAAATAGAGTACAAAATAAATAATATGAAAATTATTATATCAATAAGAATTTGTTCAATATTTTTTTTATAGTTAAAAAATTAATCATTATAATATATAATTATTTTAAAAATAAATAAAACTATAAAAATAGATTAACTAAAAATTTATTTAATCTTTTTTAAAAATAATTTATAAATATAGTATTCTAGAAAATATAAATTTTCATGAAATAAACATAGCAATGAACCGAATTTGTGAGGAATAAGCCTTCAATTGAAATGAATGGTTGGTAAATATACTGTGTATACAAAATTGTAGTGTTTCCACTTACTTGTGGTAGGTTGGTCTTGTGGTAACTTTGAAATACTCATGTGGTCATGTTGGAAATTAATCATTTGGTTACTTTCAAAAATACCTTATATAGTCACTTAAAAAATTAATACCTCATGGAAACCTAAATAATTACCTTCAAGGTAGGATGATAATACCTTTATGGTAGGTTGATAATACCGTCATGGTAACTCTATGTGGATTTTCAGTAAGCTATTATGTGCTTCATGGTACCTTGAAGTTCTCCTTCAATATTACTAAAAAATACTTCTTGGTAACATAAAAAACTAATAGTTAAATTTTTTTTAACTCACAATAGTTTGAATACACACTCATGGTAACTTGAAAACCCACTCATGGTAAATTTAATATCTACTCATGGTAACTTTAGAAAATCAATTCATGGTAACAGCTAAAATATGCCTATATGTGGTATGTTCAAAAATAAAATGTCATAGTAAATCAGATAAAAATTGTTGTAACTCTTTATGATAAGTTTCTTAGTTCAATTTTGATGCATTGAGATGCACACATACTTTACGGACAAAGGAACTCACTGAAATAATAGACGCGGTCGAGTTGCGGAGGTGTTCTTGCTGAAGAGGAAGGCTGAGGATTATGCATAGTGTATGAACGATCCATTGTAGACATACTGGTTTGTGAAAAATTAAGAAGGAGTTTTTTTAATATACTATCAATTATTCCATGGCAGATGTTTTAGTACTTATATATTATACAATGTTGGAGAGGAGAAGATGAACATGGGGGGAGGTCATTTCCATGCGTGGCTATTGTAGAGAATTCAATGAAGTTACACAAATTTTTGAAGATAAATAATGTAGCATGTAATATATATATATATATATATATATATGTAAAAATATATAGAATGTATATTTTATATATATGATCTTATATATATATATATATCACCATTTATAAAAAAATTTCAAATATAAAAAATCTTTAAACACTAAAATTTAGATAAACACATGATATAAAATTTTTATTGAAAAAATAAATCAAAAAAATGAA
Organism: Viscum album; assembly: GCA_963277665.1. Classification (NCBI taxonomy): domain Eukaryota; kingdom Viridiplantae; phylum Streptophyta; class Magnoliopsida; order Santalales; family Viscaceae; genus Viscum; species Viscum album. Next base: position 1,549,103,381 of record OY728138.1, read on the forward strand.
AATAAGAACAATTTTCTTTTACTAGATAAAACTAACTAAAGCCTTTAGATAAATTTGATACTATAATAAAATAATAATAATCAACCTAAGGCTTATGAAATATTAATAACTTGTTAAAAAAGTTTATACAATTTAAATTTAAATAAATGTGATATGCGATAACCCATTATAATCTGTTAATATTTATCAAATAACATTATTAAAATATAAAGGTTTAGAAAAACTGAGTCTAAATAATTTTTAGGTAATTATAATTTTGAAAAACACATATCATAAAGCATTAACACACAAGTTAAAACAATAACAATCTCCCACTTTTTATAAATTACAAATCCTAAAAGTTTGTTAAAATTTTGAAAACATTCTCCCCCTATTGAAAATTTTCAATTAGAAAAATAATTATTAAGTATTAATAAAATTATTCCTCTAAAATAATAATAGTATCAAATTCCCAATATTAAAAAATTTGAACATTTTCATAAAAAAATAACATTTGATTACATAACTTAAGCAAACAATTTTATGAAACTGAATCTAGTTTTTAACAAGAAGTAATTTTAATAAAAAAAATATTGTACTTATAACATGCCTAGTTAAAACTTCATTTTCTAATATTTAAATGAATATAATGGATTTGTAAAAATGTCAGAAAATTATTTTTCAGTTGGATTAAATGATAAACTAATATATCCTTTATTCTACGGATCTCTTGAAAATGAAATCTAAAATATATAAGTTTTATCCAAGAGTGTTACAAAGGTTTTTTAGAAATTTAAATTTCACAATAATTATCATAGAAAATTTGAATTTTTAAAGAAATAATATTAGAATTATATAAGTTTTGTTTAATAGAAATACTTTGAGAACAAAAACTAGAAGTAGAAACATATTCATGCTCATTTATAGATAATTCAATTATTAGTTGTTTCTTATAATTCTATGAAATTAATTATTACCAAGAAAATGGAAAATACCTATTGTGATTTTCCATTCAAGTCCACAACATCCAAAATCAAAGTTAAAATTTCATAATTAAATGAAAATAATTATGATTTGAATATAATAAAATATTACCAACAATTACCTTAATAAATTCAATAACTCTATTAAAAAAATTAAGATGAATTTCCTTGGGATTGGACTAAAATCTAGCATATAAAAACACTGAAAACATTATATCCAGTCTAGATTCAGTCAAATATAGAAATAAACCTATCATGGACCAATAAATTTTAATATGATGACACTTTGTAGATTCATCAAAACCCAACATAGAATTTGTACAAATTCGTCCTTTCATAGTCTTAAATGAATCAATTCCAAACCTTTTGACTTATTATTTTTTATACTTGAATTTATTTTAGAAAACACCATCTTTTATTTGATTAATTTTTAAACCAGGAAAAAATTTCAATTCCCTCGTTAATATCATATCAATATCACAAGTCATTAGTTTAGAAAAATCATTACAAAGTAATTAATTTTTTAATTAAATATTATATCATCAACATATATTAATATAATAAAAATATCTTTTGAAACATTCTTTATAAACAAGGAAGGATCAACCTTTCCTTTGAAAAAATCATTTTCTAATAAAAATTGAGTTACTATTAAATACCATGATCTATGAGCATGATTAAGACCATATAATTCCTTATTAAGTTTTAAAAAATATTTTCAAATATTTTATTTTCAAATATTTGTTATTATTGAAAAAAATATTCATAAATTATTCAATTTAAAACTAAAATCATTACATCCATTTGAAATAATTTAATATTTTTTAAAAAATAAAATTTCAATAAAAATTTCTTATATTCTATCCTAGAAACAATTGTAAAATAATCTTAAAAATTAGTTCCCTATTCCTAAGAATAACCTTGAGCTACTACTCTTCCTTCTAGGTTTCTGAATTCATCATTATTATTATGAAAAATCAACTTAGTTACTATTTTTTCCTTTTGGTAATTCAACTGAATTAGAAAATATATTTATTTGAAATTTATTAATTTCATTATTAATTTCCTTATTATAGTTTTATTCAATTAAATAGTCATCAATATTTATAGGTATAAAATCATTAACAAATGTATAATTAATTGAGTGATGTAAATTTTTTTTCCTAGTCTACATACTATTTTCAACATTTTTAATTTCCTGTTCAATATAATGATATTTAAGATAATTTCACTCTTTTGGATAAGTCTTTGAATATATTTTTTCCCCATAAAATTATGAATTATCATTTTCTAGGTAATTATATTCCCCAAAATTAAATTTTCCAAATTCATCATCATCATTATTTGAATTAAAATTCCACTTGTTCTTGTTATTTTCATTGAAATTAACTTGAACAAACTATTTAACTAATCATTTTATCTTATTAGAAACTCTATAATGCTTAATATTATTATAATATCCTAAAAATATTTCTTCATCACTTTTAGAATGAAATTTTTAAAAATTATATTATTTAATTAAAATAAAAACATTGTTACCAAACACCATAATATATCCAATTCTAGGTTAATTCCATTTAAATAAATTAATATGGAGTTGTATTCAAAAATGCTCTAATGTAAAATCTATTTAAAGCATAGAAATATTTATTGACTAATTTTTCCTGAAAATATTTACACACATTAAACTCATTAATAATTTATCTAGACATTTATTGAACAAGGCTATCCTTTATTTTAACCGTACCATTCTATTATGGTGTCTTAGGGATAAAAAAATAATACTTATAACCATTTTATTAATGATATTTATCAAATTATAAATTAAAAAAATTACCACCTCTATTACTTATAATAGAGATTGATATTATATTTTTTAATTTTTTAATAAGTTTACTAAAAACATAAAATTTGGTTAGAGTTTCATTTTTATGAGGTAACAAATAAACTAGATGAATCTACAATAATCATAAAATATTATAAATACATATTTCTTTCCAATAAAACTAGAAGTATGTATAGGATTAAATAAGTTAATATTTAATAATTTAATACATATAGAAGAACTAAAATCATTTACAAATTTAAATATCTTTATGCTAGTTACCCTTTAAACCAAAATCACACATAAAGTACTTTCTTCTATATTTCAATAGAAATAGTAGAACCTGTACATGATTTTATAAGTTATGAAATAGTCTTAACATGGCATGTTTAATACTCCCATTCCATGAAATATCATATTATTCTACAACTTTTAGTCATTATCATTCGGTTTGGTTAGAAAAGAAAAATCAATAGTGTAAAATTACATTTTCTATTCATAAGTAATAAAGAATATTTATTTTTTAAAATTGTATATTTTTCATTTTCAAAAATTACAATTAATCAATCATTATATAGTTTTTATATACTTATTAATTTTTTTGAACCATATTAAAATAAATCATATGAAATAATAACATTTTAGAAAGATAATATTCTCCAAGAACTTTAATATTACTTTTAGAGCTTTCCCAAAATGCGACTAGGCCTTTATCAGATTAATTAAAAGATAAAAACAAAAAAAATGTCACATTTCATTTGTTTGGAACAACCATTGTCTAAATATAATGAATCTTTCATTCTTCTATGAAATATTTCAAAAAATGAAATAATCATGTAAAATGTTTTGGTACTCATGCTACCATGTGTCTAAAACATTAGTAACATAATTTTTTGGAATCCAAATTGATTTAAAGAAAATATTTTTTCCCTTTTAGAAAATTGATATTTATAAATAAATTTATCTATATTGAAAAATAATTATGTAAATATCAATGAACATTCATTGGTATAATTCCCATGAATTCTATATTTAAAATGGGTTACAATTGAAATACTTATGTTTGATATTTTATCAAAAGTTTTCTTATTAATTAGGGGTGATAAAGTATTTTATCCAAAAAAATTCATATTATATTTTGGTTTCATTATATACATTATTTTATCATATTTATATTTTCCTTGAAAAAATAGGGGTAATGTTTTAATTAAATTAACAACTTCCTTTTTCAAATCCATATTCTCTTTTTGAAGAGCTTCTAAATCCGCATAAATATTTTCATTAGAACCAAAAGTTGTATTTTTCAGTTTCTTATTTTCTTGCATGAGTTTCCTACAATCATTCTCAATATTATTCATATCTTTAATAATAGAATTACACATTATTTAATTATATTTATTATTTACTTTTAGAAAATATTTTAATTTTTCATTATCATCTATTATTTTTAATATCTCATAATCATAACTCATTTTAGATTCATCACTCTATAAAAATTATACATTAAAATTATCACATTCTCAATTAGTTTCTTATTTTATTTTAACAAATTATTATTTTTAATTTTTATAGATCTATAATTTCCAATAATCCTGACACCATAATTTCATAATTCCTTATTTTTTAGTAGTTTTTTCCTGTATAATTAAGCTAATCAGAATTAAAATAATAATATGAATCAGTTTCTTTTTCATATTTAGATATTTCATTATGATCAACATTAAGAGGAGTAATTAATTGAGAAAAAACGAATCAGTTAACTCATAATTTATTAAAATCAAATATAATTTTCATGTCTCTTATTCACATTTTGAGTCATAGATTGATACCAAACTATCTGAATAGTATCATCCTCCAAATGAAGCTTCCATTTATTTTCTCATTATTTATTTATCATTAAATGGATATTTGAGACTATAGATATGAGTCTTGATGTGGCCTTTCATCCTGCACTCATAATATGTTAATTCTATAACACCATAATTATTAAGAGAATTACCTTCCTTCTACAGTTTGATGAATGTTATTTTGAACTACCTCTTTCTAACTTTTTTTTATAAATTTAAAAATATTCTTACTAAAATGATCCATATATTTTTCATATTACTAGAACACAAATTCATAATATTTATATGATTCATTAACATTAAAATTAAATGCTATACCTTTAATCATTGTAGACTCTTCATCAGTAATATTTTCTAAAAAATTTCATACTGCATAAAAGAACCTATTAGGTCATCTAAACTATATGATTTAAAACTATTACTTTCATCGATCACCACATTATTTTCATGTAATGTTTTTGGTAATTATATCAAAACTCTTTCAACTTGGTTTGTGTTATCCATCACTTCACCAAGTGCACTCATACCATTTTTAATTATTGTAAACATTTTAAACATCTAGTTCACTGACCCATCTTCCCCATATTGAAATCCTATTATTCTTCTCATAGATTTCCCATCATGGTTCTTTTAAGATATTTTATCCATAGTGTGTAAATTTTAGAATCTTATATATTTCATGGGTTTTCTTACATATTTTTGAATTCCTAAAAACATCATGGGGTTGGAATGGAATTTTGTAGTGGTTTTGGCATTACCCTTCACGTTTCAAATATGTTTCCATATACATTTATAGGAAATTTCTAATGGGTTTTATTCATGGATCCAGAAAAACCCAATGGTTCCCTTATTCGAGATGTTAATTGAAACAACTTTCCAAAGGAATGTGGTTATTGGAAAAGGATCCAATGATTCTTAGGGACTAACATTGGTTGAGAGGATGGGAGGTCGATCTCATCACACCCTTTTGAGGGGAATTATTTCCAACTCCATGAATCTCTTGTAAATCTAAAACATATTCATGAATCATTTATTAAATACCAAATATTAAATTGGTTACACTTGTATTAACAATCAATTATTATCATTTATTGGATTTATAATCATCTATATGTATTTGAGGTTATTCATCGATGGGGACATCTATATATACCTTAGGTTATCTATTTATGGTATCCATTAGTAAAAGAATTAGATATTATTATATCATTTATTATCACGATATAGGTTTTAAGCCACATAGTCAGGAAAAATAGAAGTTATCATCAACATATAAGAGGAGAGTTATTTTGATATCGGGATCAGGACCATGAAAAGGTCTTCTTATGTATCATTTTGAAAGGAATCAAAACCCATGTAGTTCTATTCCACTTAATGGGATACATCATACCTTATATGGTCATGTGACGAGGAAAAAACTATTTAGATTCACATCATGCATCAAGGAAATCTTGGTAAAAGGTTCTTAGCCAAGGAATGGTGTGCGACTTACACTGAAGTATCCCAATGTACCTGAAAGGGATATAACCTCCAAGGATAGATATTGACCTCATGGGAATATGGAAAAAATATTAGTTGGGTTGATTGGGGTGTTAGGTTCGAACCACAGTGAGGATTCTTGTGTACCCTATTTGTATAAGAATCAAATACCATGTAGTTTTTAATTTGGGGCTTACCCATAGAGAGTAATCCTATGTTAAAGTGAGAGGAAGTCTCATAAAAACAATCTCTTCTGGGAAAAGTAATTCATTCCTCCCTGTAATGATACATTTAGGTCTTATGTGTTCACTCCCCATACACCTATGGTTGGGGTATGACATTAACATTTCTATGGATGAGTATAAATCAATAGGCCCAAAGGGCTTCATCTCTAGGAATATATCCCTTTGAGGTCTTGACATGGTTTTGGGTCTGACACCAAATAGAGTCCAAAAAGAAGGTGAGATGATGATTTGGAAAAGGATTCCCCTCTAGAGATACCTATTTTATTATGAATATTTCATGATCATCACTAACCTCTAAGAAAAAAATTTTCATGCTTGGTTTGATAAATAATAGGAAGTGGAAGATCTAAAAACCACACAATCTCCTTTATTTAATAGTGGATGAGTCTGGGGTTATGGATGATATGAGGCTTATTTGTTCCTGTATCCTCTCTTTTTTTATAACCCCAAGGTATCTTGATTATACCAAAGATTAAGATCATCATTACCATAAGAATGTATGATTAGAAATACTCTAAGGATCCCACCTTTTAGTTAGGATAAATGAAGGACCTCCATTACAATGACAAGGTATAATCGAGAGGACACAATGATGTTCCCTATAATCGAATCATAAATATCCGGAGGATTTGGGGGATGAATTGGATTATTTCACCTTGGACGAGTGATCCAAGGGAAGATTTTACCTTAAATTAGTGGTATAATAGGGGGGTTTAAAGGGTGGATCATTTAGTTGAGGCATAGGTAGAGAGATGGTGGATTGCACAGGTGAGGTCTTGGAAAGATGAGGGTAGCTCACGTAACGTAGGCAAGTGTGAGATGAACGTTCTTAGCATAGGTGAGGCTTAAGTGATATGAATATTCCTTTGGGGGATGTAAAACCTTGGAAAAAAATTAGGAAAGGACTTCCTTAAGGATCTAAGGGTCTCTAGAGTTGTCTTTGGATAATTGATGCTCAAGTTCGATTAATTGAAGGGTCCTTCTCCAAATAATCTTACCAAGGGGATGTTTCCTATCAATTTTCATGATATTATAGACCTTAAGGGACCTCGATCCATTAATCACTAATAATTTCCCCTTATTTTATAGGATTTGAAAAAAGCATAATTGTTTAGAGGACTTGTGAAAGCTACATGGACGAGCAGAGCTTTAAGATATCTGTTCATCATTCAATCCTGAAAACTGAGGAGCCCAAATGTCCTATTTGTATGCAAACTCAGGACCCTAGGTGAAGGAGGCCACTTGTGTAGGCCCATTGGGTAGGTGTCTCATGTAGGACCGTGGTGCTGGTCTTTGCTGCTGATGATGGACTGCAAAGGTGGGGTTAGTTCAAGACTCTAGGTGTGCAGGTGGGGTGCGCACAGGTTGGCTTGGGTGATTTCTTTAACCCCCCTTTATTCTATACTACTTTTGGGTCCTTATTTCAAAATATTATCATCCTTATGTGAAAAAATGGACTGTCAATACATACTAAAACATGGCTATACACACTTCTACTTATATAATAGTACATGATATTTTTTAATTTATAATTTAAAACATACATCACTATATCATTACCTACAAGTGTCTATAGATCATATTTGGGTATCTCATATGATTACTCAATGATTGTATAATCATACACAATTAACCACTCTATGTAAGATACCATTCTGACTTTCCAACTCTTATAGTGCCCTCCATGAAAAAATATAGGGTTTTTGGAAATCCGACCACCATTGAAATTAATAAATTACATCTTTAATAACTTATCTTTATTCCTTTGATTGTTATGCCTTAGATATTCATGTTGGTACAATTATTAGAAATTAATAATAGAATCTATAACCAAAATGAAAAAAGCACTATAATACCAATTTTTGGATCGATATAGATGGAAATAATAGACTAAAGGGGGTTGAATAATATTTTAATTTTTTTAAATAATCAATCCAAATTTTATGATAGTATAATCAATAGTGTAGTGAAATGTTCAATATATAATTTAGTGGAAATGAAAATATTAACATAGTATTTTTATAGTGGTTTGGATCACCATGATCCTCTTCAACTGCTCAATCTTCTCCACTCAGCGAGATGATCGGTACCCTCTAAGAAAACTCACTTTTAAAGGTGTGACAACCTGTTTATACATTATTCCTTTTACAATACTCAGAGTCCCAACCATTACATTTTATAGGAGTTATAGCCTAGATGGACTTGACTTTGATTAGGATTCACAACCCAAGAACCTTCTTTTTGGGTGGTATAATAACCAATAATGACATTCATTTCACTAGGAAAATTAGAAACCGATGCTAATAATTACCAAAAGATTACAAAAAAATAACAATAAGAAAACTAGAAAATGATTAAAACTAATAGAGATACAAATATATTTAAGGTTATGTAGTTTAATAATATTTTATCACATAATCAATAATGAATAGAATAATTAATATTTCTTTATATTCACAATAATAGAATAGTACTCATAAAATATATTAGTCATGTATAAATAAAAATTTTCTTTTCATAAACTATTCAAAATAATCATCCAAAGTAATTCACACTACATGAATTGGTCTATATTTGTTAACTAATCACCAATGGTCATCTTTGTTTCTCTTTGCATAGGTATTTCCTAAACTCATAACTACCACACAACATTTATGATTTCTAGAAATATAGAAACATGTCATTATATAAATACTTTGTGCATGTTCTATAATAATAGCTACTCACTTTAATAATTAAATTAAAATCATTTAACAAAAATTATAATATGATTTTTAGAATAAATGAGAATTATTCAAATAATTAAAATGATAAAATTCAGACCCATAGATAGTAATATAATAATTCAAAAAACTATAAAAACATAATATTAAATAAATAATATAAAATGGAAATTTCCATAGAAATTTATATGATATTTCTTATTCAATAGTTTAGAACATAATAATTATAATATAAAATTGTTTTAAAAATAAATAAAACAATTAAAAGAAATTAAATAAACTTCCTATCAATAATTTTATTAAAATAATGATTAAATATGGTATTCTAGGAAATATAAATTTTAGTGAAATAAATAAAGTAAAGAACTGACCATGTGAGCCATTAGTATTGTGGTAGGTAAAAATACTATTCCATCAAAGCACATGGCCGATACATTGAATGTTTGAAAAAAAATTCATGGGGTAACATAATTATTGTAGGTTTCTCTTACTGTCACTTTGAAATACTCATGTGGTAACTTTGAAAATTAGTCGTGTGGAAACTTTGAAAATTAGTCATTCTGCCACTTTGAAAGAGATCTCATGCAGTCACTTGAAAAATAGTACCCCCTAGTAACCTAAATATTAACTTCATTATAGGTTGATAATTCCTTCATGATAGGTTGATAGTACCTTCATGGTAACATTAATTTGATTTTGGGTAAATCTATATGTGTATCACAACAACTTAAAGTTATCTTTCATGGTCATTTAAAAATTTACTTCATGGTAACATAATGAAACTCATAGTTACTACAAAGTTGAACTCATTGTAGGTTCAATACCTACTCAGGACAACTTGAAAACCTAAACATGGTATCTTTAACACCCACTAATGGTAACATTATAAAAGTTATTCACAATAACCATTGAAATTAACCTCTATTTGGTTATTTAAAAAATTAAACTCCATGGTAACATGAATATGATTTTTGATAACTCTTCATATTAAGTTATATAGTGTGTTGTAGATACATGGATATGCACAAATACTATATAGATGAAGGATATCGATGAATTGGTTTTGAGATTTTTTATCTCTGTCTCTTGAACTCCTCGCATGTCATTTTTAGATTTATGGATGAAAAATAAGTACTATAGGTTCTTGATGAGAGGTGCCTGGTCTTTTTGTGGTTTCATAATGAGGTTCTTGAAGCGGTATCATGATTTCTTCACCAATTACAAACCCCAAGTTGTCCCTATTTTTATCAAATTCCCTGGTATACTACTCCATCTTTTTAAGTAAGAGAACCTATTTTCAATTAATAGTTTATTTGGGAAACCCCTCAAACTATACACTGCTACTAAGAACCTTTCGTGTCCCTCGGAAGATAGAATATGTGGTGAATCCAATATTTCACACCCACTGCCAACTCATATTTGGATTCAAAATGGTGAATACATATTTTTCTAGGAAGTTGTATTTGAAAACATTCTATATTATTTCAAAAAGTGTTATTTAATTGGTCATAAAACCAAGATATGTGTGAGTAAGAATCATGATTCACACCTCATTTCACATTTCAACTAAATATGGGTCCAAAAAGAATAAATAAAAAGGCTGGAAACTAAATCCATAGGTCATCAAGGGGATCCTTCTACTAATACTAATAACGATAACATCTCTTGTTACAATAATCTTCTCCTGTACATATCTCGTGGATTTTTTGAAGGTAGTGCATAAGGATCAACCTTGCAATGAGAATAAATTTATTCCTAATAAATATGAACCTTATAAGCTTGAGACTACTAAATTGGATCATCCCCAATAAATGCATGAAAAGAGTGATTACTCAGACTTCGTTGGATCTTCTCATGATGATTATGATAATTCCTATAAAATTGAAGATTACTTTATGAAATCGAGTTCTAAAAATGTAAAAATACAATGGCTGATGTGGATGGATTCATCACTGAAAATATCAAAAAGTGTAGAATATATATATTATTCTAATATTGAGAGAACTATCATCAGTAGATTTTTAGAAGCCTCTAGGAATTTTAAAATCATCACCCCTCCACAACCCATGGTTTCTTAACAGTTGGCTACATCTTCCGATGAAACTGATTCAGATGAAAGTAGTTGTGAAGATGATGTTTTATCTACAGTGAGGGGTTTTTATTGAATTGAGTATAAATTGGAATTCTTGAAATATTTTTACACTTGGATGGAAGATCATGATACATTAAAATTATGTTAATATAAATATGTTGAAATTTTTACTGAGGGATACCTTCAACTCAGAAAAATGATGTTCATTAAAGTAGTGGAAGAATTTAAGAAAAATCAAAACATCAATTTCAAGGAAATACTATGGAAATGAATCCTCCAAGTTCTCCTTAACCTTATTGTGTCAATTATAGATCCATTATCAATTATTCATTTTTATTGATGAGTTTCCTCATGTGTGGAGGATATTTGGAGGTCGGGATAACATAGTGATTTTTTGGTTTGTTTGTGCTCTAAACTAGTGATGATTATAGATCTTCCCCATTTTCCTGGTCCATTTAACGAAGAACTATTTTTATGTTAATGTGTATTTCCCCTTCCTAGCATATGAATGTATTTCTTTTATTTTTGGTAAATTCTATGATCTTTTTTTCATTTATGTGTAGACTTAGTTTGTAGTGTTATGAACTATTCATGGCTATTTTGGTTGATTGTTGGAAGATGAACTTCATTCTTTTAGTCAAGCCTTGAAATGATGGTTTAGATCAATAGTATGGTATTTTATTATTCTATTTATTCATTGGTTTTTTTCTATTAGTTACACCTCCACTGAAATATGTAGTGGAATGGATGAGGAGCCGCTTCACTTGTGAGGTGTTTGGATGCTCTTCTTGACCTGTTGTTGACATGACACATGGGTTGGAATTCTTGGACTTCTAAACATATGTTTTCCTTTAATAATCACTGCATCATATTATTCATTCCTACTATGATTAGGTGTACTTCCTTTGAAGAGCTTACAACTTATGGATTTCAGAAGGGTAAAAGATGGACTTTCTTGAAGACTTACATTTCCTCTCTTTATTTTTAATGGGTATGTGTTTTTTCATCTATATCCATGTAACCAATTTCATTTTTTGTTGGTGTAGCATCATTAAACCTTGAGACATACTTGTAACTCTTTACTTTTTAAAAAATTTTGCAAGGATATGGGTTGGAAAACCATCCCATGTCTAACCTTAAAAAACCGAAGTTGAAGCCAGAAGATTATGAATAATTCATGGATGATCAACTATGGAGATGAAGGCACACACAAAATGACGGATTAGTTTGTTGAATCCAATACTGAGGATTCTATATATAATTTCATACTGGTTATGTCTTATAATATATTGGACATGATAATATGAACCCAGGAGGGAGGTTGTTTCCATGCATGGCTGTTGTGGAGCATGCGATGAAGTTGTGCGCAATGATTAAGATAAAAAGTATATCACATATTATCTATATAATTTATATTTATATTTTACATATATGATCATATATATATATATATGTACATATATAAAAATTTATGAAAACTAATGGAATATATAAAAAAATATTTAAACACTAAAATTAAGATTTACAAATGATATAAAACATAAAAAGAAAAAATAAATGACAAAAAAATGAATATGAAAACTCATATTATTGCACAAGGTAAAAATTATTAAATAATTAAGCTATAATTTGATACTATAATAATAAGAATAATAGAACCTTAAAGTATTTAAAATATTAACAACATTTAATTTTTTTTAGACATTTTTAATTTAAATAAATGTGATATATGATAAAACATTTTAATCAATTAACATTATGAAAATATAAATGTTTAGAAAATTTGAATTTAAAAGAAATGTGAGGTAATTATAATTTAACAAAACACATATAAATATGAATTAAGACACAAGTTCAAACACTAAAATTATTTTTTAACCAAAATTGGGATCAAGTAGACATAGAGTTGAATGATTAAGGGCACATTGCTTAAGGAATATAAGATACCACCATTTATTAGAAAATTTATAACTTTTTATCAATAAGTAGAGAGATTAAAAATAAAAGAAAATAAAGTAAAGAGAAGAAAAAGGAATTTATAGAACATATAGACATATCATTTTCTAAATGGCATTGATAATAAATACAGAAGGAGATATTGATTAGATTCATAAGAATATGTTGATTTCTATGGAAAGTTAGTATGAGAGTTAAATATATACATAAAAGACATTCTCATTTTTGTGTAAGGGTCATGATAAATTCCATGAATCCACATAAAGTTATTTGAGAAATATGGTGAGTTACACATAAGAAAAGTTGAAAATTAATATTTTATAAAGTTTATTATCATACCAATGTAAGTTTCATTCCATAGTTTTATAAAATTTATAATGTTAATCCATAGGTTATGTAACCTAAATAAGGTTCATTCATGTTCCACATAAAGGTATCTCTATAATATTAGTTTCTTTATGAAGGTAAAATTATTTCACTTGAGAGGATAAATTCATGTTTATTTTATAAATAAATTCCGTGAAAAATTATAATAGAAATTATGAATTATTGGAATTAGAATAAGATGTTACAGAATATGGTAATTTAGGAAGATTATATCATGATGTATTATTTATGATCACAATAGAAGAATGAGTTTCAGAAAAAAGAATCTCATATATGAATTCACATGGTTGATACACTGATCATATGATTATCATATTTGGAATTTTACTTAGAGAAATATCTAGGTGAAAAGATAAGACAACATTATGGTGAAATATCTAAGGGAGGGGTTTGAGGATGAAAAAATATTGAGTTGGGACAATCATTGAATGATATTTTTTTTTTGGTTTTAGGAAAATTAAGTTAACAGAATTGGATAAGGGGAATTCCATATACATTTCTATTCTTGAATGACCCTTTTTGGATCCCTACATGATATTTGAGAGGCTCATACAATGATTTGGAGTTTTTTTATGATGATCTATCAACATGAATAAAAATGAAAAAGATAATTTTCATATGGAAACCCACATATGATTCTTTTAAGAAGTGTATGATAATTTAGCTTTGTTGGATTTGTTCTTTTTTTAAAATAATATTTATACAAGGATATTTAAAAATCATGTAACAATTTTGAGGGTCATAGTAATATGATAAATATTCTGAATCACTATCTTGAATAAATTAAAAATAAATTTGGAAATGTTGTGTGGTAAATTCTTCCCGATGATCAGAACTTCATGATCAAACATGGATCATGATTCAAGATAAAGAAAATATTTAACCAACAAAGGATGAAGTTAGTATTACTAAGATAAGATTCTAAAATATCATTATAACATGGAAGTATCTAGGAAACTAAAATCATGGATTTTGTGGAAGGTTTAAAAGAATATGAAGAATAGGATATACCAAATATCACAAGGGAGAATGAACCAATTCTTCAACAATGTTTTATGGGAACTTAAAAAAAGAAACAAATGATTTATGAAATATATATGTTTTTTTAATTGAAGGCTAATATTTGAGGATGTTTGAATAAGTAAAAGAACTGATGTTTTTGTGAGTATTCCTTATATATAAAAATATACTTGTAGATAAATGAAAAAATTGGAGTTCTTGACTGCTATCTCTACACATTATTCTATTATAAAGAAAAAAATTATGAAATAACTGATACAACAACCTATTTTAGAGCCAGTGTATCAATGGGAATAAGAATGTGCCCCTACTCTAATCTTATGCATTAAAGAATAAGAACAAAATTAAATATAATCTTGAGAATCTTTGTAATCATATCCATACAAGAGTAAGTTAGAAAGAAAAAATACAACCACCATTTGTAGTATAACTATAGAGAAGGAAGGGTGCAGATGTGTAATACTGATTATATTCAAATATAAAGTTTTGAGGAATCTATCTTATAATATTATACTATAAAAGTTTTTATTTTATTTAGGTTTACATTAGACAATTGTGAGTGAGGGAATAATACCATTAATATATTCTAAGAGGGACTCAATCCAACACTAGGGATCTTAATTCCTGGAAGTAAAATACGATTTTCTTGTAAGAAAATATATCAATCCACCACAAACATTATAACTGGACAGTGCTAGGATAACATGTTCAATATCTTACTCTTGACTGAGCTCTGTTTGATAATAATAATGAAGTTGTGTACATGTGATAATAACCATATTTCACTAGGGATGTAATCATCCTTAGGGAGATGATCCTAATTAAAAAACCCAAGTTCTCTATACTGTTGATTTCATATTCTATATCTACACACCGACTAAAGTAGAGATTAATAAATATATATCAAATCACAGAATAAGTTTGTAGGTAATTAATGGATAAAATTAAAATTGAAAAAAAGTAATTCCACACCAATTCAACCCTTATTAGGGTGGAAATATCTCAAATTAATCATAATATTATAGCCAGTTCAATTTGTTTTTTTATATGAAGAATCTTCCATGATATCAAATCTTCTTTAGGTTTATGACCGAATAATATGTTGAATGTTATTTTACTATATATGAAAATATTTTATTTATGTTTTATCATTTTATTGATCTATTTCCATTAAAGGTGTTTTCAATTTTCCTATTATATTTTTAATCTTAATTTACATGGTTGTTATAATAATTTTATTTTATTCATTAATAATTATAAGATGATCACTAGTGAAAAAAATCATTTATGTCGGTTAATTTTTATTTTTTATGTCGGGTTTTAGCCAACATTAATATGGACGACATTATAAATATTGTTTTTTATGTCGGTTACTTAAAAACCGATGCAAAAAACATAAAAATGCAGTGTTTATCACGTTGGTTATTTAATAACCGACATGATAAACCAGGGGGGTTATCACATCGGTTATTAAATAACCGACGTGATAAAATAGTGGGGGTGGGTTTTTATCAAGTCATTTATTTAATAAAGGACATGATAAACACCTAGAAAATGATTTATCACGTCGGTTATTAAATAACCGACATGATAAACCAGCGCGGGTGGTGTTTATCACGTCGGTTATTAAATAACTGACGTGAAAAACCAATTTTTTTAAATAGAAAACATTCCTTCTCTCTCCCCAGAAACAACCATAAACCAAATGAAGAATTTGTACAAGAAAAATAGAAGTATACCAAAACAATAACCAAAGAAAAATTAAGCATTTACATTAACAATATTTTAAACTTACCCCACTGGACAGCCCCCCACCACCCCCTGGACAACCCCCCTTACCCCACTGGACAGCCCCCCATCACACCCCTGGATAGCCCCCCTCACCCCACTGGACAACCCCCACCACACCCCTGGACACCCCCACACCCTGGGACTACCCCCGACCCCCTCGACAGCCCCAAACACCCCTGGACATCCCCACCACCCCCTGGACAGCCCTCCCACACCCCTGAAACATGACTAAAAAGTTACCAAAAATAGAACACAACCCCCTCACCCCACTGGACGGCCCCCACCACACCCCTGGACACCCCCACACGCTTGGACATCACCACCACCCCCGAACATCCCCCACCCTCCTGTATACCCACACCCCCTAGACAACACTTCCACACCCCTAGACAGCCCTCCCACACCCCCAAAACAGACCAAAAAGTTACCAAAAACATACCAGAACCCCCTCACCCCACTGGAAAACCCCCACCACACCCCCCGCACCCCTGGACTGCCCCCACACCCCTGAACATCACCACCACCCCTGGACATCCCCCGCCCTCTTATTCCCCCCACCCCTGGACATCACTCCCACACTCCTGGACAGCCCTCCCACACCCCTGAAATAGACCAAAAATTTACCAAAAATAGACCAGAACCCCCTCACCCCATTGGACAACCCCCACCACACCCCCACACCCCTGGACTTTCCCCCACCCCTGGTCATCCCCCGACACCCCTGGACAACCCCCACCCTCCTGGACACCCCCACACCCCTAGACTGCCCCACCACCCCTGGAAACCCCTGGACTACCCCCCACCCCTTGGACAGTCCATGGACAGCTAGTGTTGTGAGAGGAGGCGCCACCATCCCTTGGGGGTCATGCCGTTGTATGGTACTCATAACTCTCACATGCGAAGCATGTGATCTCAAAATGTTTCACATGTGGGAGTGATGAGTATCTTCCAGCGGCGTTCAGCCCCTTGAGGGATGGAGGTGCCTCCTCTCCCACCCCATGGACTACCCCCCCCCCCCCATCCCCATGGACACTCTGGACCCCCCACCCCACTAGACAGCCCTCCCAGACCCCTGGACACCCCCTGGACAGCCCCCCACTCCCCTGGACAGCCCTTCCACCCTCCTGGAAACACTCCCACCCCCTTGGACTGCCCCCCACTCTCATGGACACCCAGGATACCCCCCACCCCACCGGAAAGACCTCCCACACCCCTGGATACCCCCACCCCATTAAACACCCCCACACCCTTGGAACCCCTCCCCCAGACCAGAATCCATACCAAAAAAACCATCATAAGTAGACCAAAACAATAAGTAGAGAAACATTAATCATTCACATATATAACATTCAAAACATAGAATGTCAACTTAAAAAAACTAAATCTAACCTAAACAACTACCAAATACACAATTACAATGACAGTATTCAAAATTACATTTTACACTACAAACAACTAAAAATCAATCAAACCTGTAAAATAAGTTGACCATTCCACTTGTAAGTGTTTGACGTCTTCAGCACTATAGGGTTGAGTGTCATATAATATCTACAAATTAAAAGGATAGTAGTTAAAATGTATAATTAATAAATTAAATGAAATATTATGGAAAAGTTTAAAATGAAATCTTACCAGGTCAAAGTTCACAACTTTCCCAGTTGTTATTATTTCATACATAAATCTTAACATATAATATTCACATTCGATTAGGTTTTAGTTGTTCAGGACAATTTTGTTTGAATGAGTGTAAATTCAATATATTATTTGTATGTAATAAATAAAATAGTTCAAATTATAAATGGATATTTACCTTTAAATTTATATATTTGATCTTCACACTCCTTTTCTTTGTGTTTTTTAAAAAGTAGACCCATCCCCTGTTAGAAAATAATACGAATGGGATAAATTTAAAATTTATTATAATATAGAAAACTATTGAGAAATTGAAACTTACTTTTCCAACATTTTCATAAAACTTTCCCGCACATCACCATGGACAGAGCATATCCAATAAAGTGCCTTATCCCTTGGAAAAAAACCCCTAAAATCCAATGATCACTGATAAAAAAAATTTAAGGTTAGTGGTTTTTTATGTTAAAAGATAATGAACTCTTTGAGAGAGATGTGTTTCATACCTCTCACAAAAAGGCATCATCCGACATTTTGTGACTATATTCTGTTCAAGTCTTTCAGTAATATAAACCATTCTTTGTTCCTCATCCAATTCACATGCTTCAGGGTAAATGAAATGCGAGTCCATGAACCCATATACATATTTCCACTCATTCTTATCACAAATGATATAAAGATACCTAATACAAAACAAACATAAGTATACATTTTTAATAAATATAACGTAGGGAAAAGGTGTTAATACTTACATGGGAAAAATCTACACCACGTTGATGCCCTACTTATCTCTAATAACAAGCTCCCTTATATCAGATTTCAATATCCACACAGTTATTGCACAACCAAAAACATAAGCTTCCATTGGAAACTCACAATGATTCACCAACAAATTTGAATATCTTGACAGTTTTTCATAACCTCTTGAATCTGTATCTGATGTCAAATCCATTTGTCTTTGTTGTTTTCTATACAATATTTATTTACCTTTGAAGTATTTCTGTAAAAAGAAAAAGAAAAATATATTAGTTCTAAAATGATAAAACACCTTTAATAAAAAAATAAAATAGAATATATAACATACATACCTCTATGGTAATGAGTCGAAGATGCCTGGATGGCCAAATTAAAAAATGGCCGATACAATGTCGAACTGTCGTCACCTCATCAGTAAGTAATGGTACTCGAGCTTATCTATCTATAATATCCTGTAAAGTGACCCTTTGATTCTATACCTCTAATTATTGATGATGAAATGTATCTCTTATACAATATTCCAATCTATATGCAACTATATGATGTTGAGGATCATCAACATACAACTCGCAATAAGTAGAAAGATGTGGCCGAAAAGTAGGATAAAAAATGGGGTCCACGGGATGAGGTGGGGGAGTGTGAGCTACTGGAGAAGGTGGAGGATAAATAATGGGGTCTGCAAGGGGAGGTGGAATAGTGGGAGCTGTAGTCTGAAATTATCATTGCATGTCTGCAAACATAGACTGTACTGAAACTCTAATATTTTCCTCCATCATCACATTAATATTAGGAACTTCAACTTCCAAGGATTCTATTTTTTATAAACACCCTCAACATAATTATTTGACGAACATGGAAACACTTTTCTTACTGATACACCTGTCGGATATCCTCATACACGACCAGGATGTTCAGGATTTCCCAATGCTGCAGAAAACATATCTTGCCTTTCAGCAGTTGTAAATATCCCCTATGAGCTTTGCTCCTCAAGAGAATCCTATATTAATTAATTGGACATTTCTGCAATGATTGAAATTATATAAAGAAAATAGTTAACTTAAAAAAATAAAATAGATATCTTACAATCCTCTCAGCTACGATTCTTGAATTTCCGAAAGATATTTCCCTTTTTTGCCCATCTGAGATCTCTTCCATTTTTCATGTCTAGATGGAGGGGATGGAGGGGCCACCTCTCTAGAGCTTGAAGACTCAGCTGTTAGTTTTTGTAATATTTCCACCATCATTTGTTCTTCTAATAATGTATACCCTCCCTAGGATAAACTATGAGGGTATACATTTTTAGATTTGATCTCATGATGATATTTCCTTGTTTGCTATAAATTAAGTATAATAAATCATTTACAAAATAGTAATACGATCATTTATATAAGAATTATTATAAAATTTTACATTGTCCTTACCAAAAATGATTATTTTATTATACTTTCAACAAACTTTATCCATGTGTCTTCATTTATGAAAGGATTTATACGACATGGATTTTCATGAATCCTATGACCAAAAATGAAATCAGATTTGAGGGTTGATTTGAAATCCCTCCATCTCCTGACAGCCATCGATAAGCATTTCTTCTTGACTCCTCCAATGTCAGGAATATCAAATGCCATCTGATAAATAAGAGGTTAAACATATTATATATAATAGAAAAATTTAAAGAATTGGAAAAAAATAACAAAATATCTTACCAAAATCATCTCCCAAAACTAAGAGATTATCTCTTTGTCCACACTTCTCCAGTCATCATTCAAAATTCTTACTTTTATCTTACCCTGAGTGGATACAAAAATCTTAAAATATTTTGCATTTGGACTTCTAGGAATATCATCCTAATCAAACTCAACAAGTATCCTCTGATCCTACGTATGGGAAACTGATAATTTTGGTAAATGTGTGCACCCACATTTACCAACTCTTGAACTCTTTGTAGTAATGGGAGCACATGAGGAAGATTGGGGAACATCAAGAGGAGAATGTGAATGTTCCTCCCCAGATGTATGACCAATATTCTCATCTCCAGAATCATGTGGTTGATCAACTGATTGATCTGTCATTATCCTTCAAATCAAAAAAACAAAAATTAGTTCAAAAATATACAAATTCAAATATTTTAATACTACTGTAATCAGAAAATAGAAAATTGTATGAAGTTATGTAATTGTAAACATGGTTAATATGGTAAGCATGTTAAACAATGGTAAAGATGGTAAAGATAGTCAAGATGGTAAACATGGTAAACATGGTAAACATAGTAAACCTGGTAAACATGGTAAACATGGTAAAGTAATTGTCACTGAAAAAATAATTTATATATAATTTATGTTATGGTAAACATGATAAAGTAAACTAAACAAAATCAAAACATGGTAAACCTGGTAAAAATGGTAAACATGGTAAACTAATTTTCACTGTTCAAAAACAGTAGATATATAATTAATGTATGGTAAACATAATAAAGTAAACTAAACAAAAATAAAATAAACAAAAACTTATATTGATTTTGTTTTAATATATGTTTTAATAAATAAAAAAATTACAATATCTACCATTTTATGAAAATAATAAATGTAAACAAGAAATAAAAAAATGTTACCTATAATTTTAAGAATGTACAAATGGTTTGTTTTCCCAAATTCCTTCGTCATGATTGTTCCTTATGGCACAAACCATGTCTTCAACATGCTCATCATTATGTTCTGTTAATCTTTCCATGGAAGTAGGGATATCACATAAATCATCATCTTCATCAAGTTCATCCTCACCAACATATTGTTTTTTCCCTTGTAAAACAACATCCCACTACATATCTGATTGATCAACAACATTGAATTTTTTTTTGCATGTGTTTCCATTATAAAATTATCAGTTGTGTCTTCCAATTTATTAAGATTAACAACTGTCATTCCAAATTCATCATGTCTGACACTGTTGTTACTGATAAACCATTTATAGTTAAAAACATGAGCTTTAATTTTAAAGTAATCCACCTCCCATATGTCTTCAATCACTCCATAATATGAACTTGATGCAAAAATTGGGTTTTTGTCCTTAGCACTCGAAAAATGCATTGCTTCTTCAAAAACCAATACATCATTATTCTGAACTGCACTTCTGTTGTCCTGAGCTTTTGTATGAAATTTATAGCCATTAATGTCATAATCGGACAATGTTATCACATTTAAACATGGACCAACCACTATTAATTTTAATGTCTCTGATAAATCTGATCTACCAAGCAAGGTCTTTTTAAACCATGAAAAAAATGTTTTTCTGTGCTCATTCAAAATCCACATTTCTTTCTTCTTTGGATGACATTGTTTCAACTCATTAATATGCAATGTGATATACGGTTGAGAATCAGCTATTTTATTCAATATGTATGATTCTAACTTATTCATCTGTTCAGCTGACAAAGATTTGACTTTCAAGCCACGAATCCCCTTTCCTTCATTATTAACTCATTCATGGCGAGATGGAGGCAAAACTATGTGTTGCACCATAGCCAAGTAGCTCATACAAAACTCTGCAACCTCCTCAGAAATATACTTTTCAATAGTGGATGCTTCAGGTCGATATGGATTCTTAACATACCCCTTCAATATTTTTATATACCTTTCAAAAGTATACAACCAACGAAGATATACAGGTCCACAAAGCATTATTTCTCAAACTATATGAATCATTAAATTCACCATTATATCAAAAAAAGTTGGAGGAAAATACATTTCCAATTGAAAAAGTATAAAAATTGCATCCTTTTCCAAAATGTTCAAACCATTCACATCAATAACCTAATTACAAATTGAATTGAAAAAATAACACAACTTCATTATAGTATTTCTGACACGGATGGGAAATATTCCACGCAATGCAACTGGTAGAAGTTATTGCATCATGACGTGTCAATCATGAGATTTCATACCAATCAACTTTAAGTCCTTCAATGAGACAATTTTTTTTACATTTCAAGAATAACCTTAATAAACTTTGATTTCAAGAAGACACTGACAAAATCTAATTTTCTCCCACTTCGATAATGTATGACAAGCCGGGGGAAGAAATGTTCGTATTCCATTAGTAGTGGGAGCTAACTCCAAATTTATTCCCATCGATAGTAAGTCTAATCTTTCATTCAACCCATCTTTTGTCTTTCCTTTAATATCTAATAATGTTCCAATCAAACTATCACATATATTCTTCTCCACGTGCATTATATCAATATTATGTTTAACTTCATGATATCTCCAATATGGTAGCTCAAAAATATTGAATTTCTTTCCCAAATATGTCTATCATTACCAGATTTGTGTGTCTTTCCCAATGTCACATCAAGGGTTTTCACCCTCTCAAAATACAGATAAGGGGATAATGGTTTTGGAGAAATATCAAATTCTTGTAGGCCATTGAATTCATTTTTTAGTCTTCTATAAAAGTTATCCATAGGAAAAAACTTTCGATGACCCATGTACACTATTTTACTTCCATGATGAAATTGATAATATGACATCTGTTGTTCGCAAATTGGACATGCTTTATTCCCTTTAACACTGTATCCAGACAAATTTCCATATGCTGGGAAGTCATTTATAGTTAACAAAAGCACTGCATGCAGTTGAAAATATTCCGTTTTATAAGAATCATACACCCTAATACCATCCTCCCATAAAAGTTTCAAATCATCAATAAACGGCGACAATAAAACATCAATATCAGCGCCGGGTTGCTTCGGACCAGAGATTATTATAGTCAACATGAAATATTTGAACTTCATACAAACATCAAGAGAGAGGTTGTAAATTACCAATAAATCATGCCATGAACTATGTGTGATACTGAGGGTCCAGTATGGATTCATTCCATCTATGCACAACCCTAGTCTGAGATTTGTAATTTCATTTCCAAATGTAGGATACTGCTCATCAATTTTCTTCCGTTGTGGAAAATCAGCTGGATAACATATTTTTCCATCACATAACCACTCATCAGCATGCCATCTTAACATTTTTGCATCATGTGAATTAGAAAATAAATGGTTGAAATGATGAATTATAGGAAGATACCAAAATACCTTTGAAGGGATCTTTTTAATCTCTACATCAGCCTGTGATTTTTCTTTCACCTTATACCGTGATGTCCCATATTTAAAACACTTTTACAGAAATTCATATTCCTTCATATATATCATACAGTCATTAGGATAGACATGTATTTTCTTGTATCCCAATCTCATCAGGCATAATATTTTCTTGTCCTTATAATGTGAATATGGAAGATCATTATTTTTTAAAAGAATATCTTTCATCAATTTTAGTAGCTCTGTAAAACTTCTGTCACTCCATCCATTTTTTTCCTTCAGGTTAATCAATGTTAACACCGCCAAAAAAACCCATGAATCTGTACAACCAGGATATAATGGTTTTTCAGCATCACCATATAGACGCGCAACTGTCGGTTCTATCTCAATTTTTTCTGCTGCAATACCGTGAATCATTTCTTCAATTCCATCGGAGTCACCATCATGAAAATAATCATCATCAGTGACATTCCGTCCAGTTTCACCATGCCAAATCCAAGGGCTATAACTCAGATTAAAACCATTACAAATCAGATGATCCTTTATCTCTCTACTTTTCAACTTCTTCATATTCAAACATTTCAGGCATGGACAGAAAAAAATGTCACTACTTGGAACATTTCGTTTAGCAAATTCTAAAAAGGCATCAACACCTTCATTATATTCATTGCTCATTCGATGTGCCGTAATCCAACTTCGACTAATTATTACCTATAATAAATATCAAAATTATACATATTTTTAAGATAATACAAATATATGTTTATATGAAAAAAATCATAATTTGAATGTAAAACAATTTTGAAATATAAAAAAATCTATGCGTATTTAAAAAAATACACTTGAATATGATTTTAAAAAGAAAATATAGTTAGATATAACATTTTTAAATTCCATGGAACCAAAGAAAACCATGGGGCCTCCAATGGTTGATAGAAAATTGGAGAAAATGGAGTAAACCTGGGAATCAAATAAAATTTAAAATAAAAACTTGGATGGAGAAAATCACAATGTAAAGCCAATCATCACGGCACAATCAGGTTAGGATAACTACACATATTTGAAAACCATGACATGCACTCCCCCATAACCCATAATTTTCTCATAGTTGATGACTGGTAAAAATATATATAACCAAATAGAATCATATTGCAACACTAATATCCATGAAAAAATACAATCATCATGTCATAATCTCACAAACCATGATACAATAATCAATCCCAACTAACACTTACCCCCCACCCCCTTGGACACCCAACGGACACCACCACCCCCTTGGACAGCCCCCCACCCCTAGACACCACCCCCACCTCCTTGGACACCCCCTGGACACCACCACCCCCTTGTACAACCCCCCACCCTCTGGACACCACCCCCACCCCCTTGGACACCCCTTGGACACCACCACCCCCTTTGACAATCCCCCACCCCCTGGACACCACCCCCACCCCCTTGGACACCCCATGGACACCACCACACCCTTGGACAACCCCCACCCCTCATGACACCACCCCCACCCACTGGACAACACCCCACACACCACCCCTCCTGCACACCCCACCCCTCCAGGACACCACCACCCACCTCCTACCGCCTTGGACACCCCCAACCCACTGGACATCCCCCCCGAACAACCCCAAACCCTCTGGACATGCCCCACCCCTTTGTACAGCCCCCACCCCCTTGGACCCCCCCACAAACCCCTAGACTACCCCTCCCCCTCCCCCCTCCTTCATGGACACCCTGGACACCCCCAACCCTCTGGACAACCCCCCGAACCCTTTGGACACCACCCCCACCCCCTTGGACACCCCCTGGACACCACCACCCCCTTGGACAGCCCCCACCCCTCTGGACAGCCCCCACCCCCTAGACAGCCCCCACCCCCTTGGACACCCCCACCCGTCCTGGATACCACCCCCACCCCTACCCCCTTGGACACCCCCCTGGACACCCCCAACCCTATGGACAACCCCCACCCCCGGAAAACCCCCCAAACCCTCTGGACTGGCCCCCAACCCCTTGGACAACCCCCCTGGACAACCCCCACCCACCCACCCCCTTGGACAACCCCCTACCCCCTTAGACACCCTCCAGCCCTTATACCCCCACCACACACACCCCTAGACTTCCCCCCACCTCCATGGACACTTAGGACACCCCCAACCCTCGAGACAACCCCCCAAACCCTCTGGACACCACCCCCACCCCCTTGGACACCCCCTAGACACCACCACCCCCTGGACATCCCCCACCCCTCTGAACATTCCACCACCTCTGGACATCCCCCACCCCTGTAGACAAGACCCCCACCTCCTTGGACACACCAACCCCTCCTGGAAACCACCCCCACCCTACCCCCTTGGACACCCCCCTGGACACCCCCAACCCTCTAGATAGCCCCAACACCCCGGACAACCCCCAAACCCTCTGAACAGGTCCCCACCCCCTTGGAAAGCCCCTCTACCCACCCACCCCCTTGAACAGCCCCCCCACACACCTTCGACACCCCCACCCCCTTGGACCCCGCCCCCCCAACCCCCTGGACCCCCCCCCCCCCCACACACACACCTACATGGACACCCTGGATAGCCCCCAACCCTCTGGACAGCCCCCAACCCCCTGGACAACCCCCATCCCTCTCGACAGCCCCCTAGAACCATGGGATCTTAACCTCAAGCAACTAGTTTTGGCATATCTAGGTATTTTAACATCAAGATACTAGTTTTGATTTCATGCCATTATTAAAATTGAGAACCGTGAACTGTATCGCCTAGTAGTCTAAAATTATCTATTGTTCAACAAATCAGGTTTTAATAGCATATGAAGAATTATAATAGTCCACGAGAATAGGCGACGTAAATAGTTTATGGAACAAAAAAAAGTGATACCTAAAATAGAAACAACCAAGGATCCAAAACAAAAAATTCCACCATGAAAAACCATATATACTTATAAAATAAATCACACTGGTACACGAAATGGGTGTATCACAATGGTTTAGATATAAATTATAGTAATATAGGTGAATGAGATCATTAGTTGTCAATGACAACAAATATTACCATAAATGTAGGGCATCTGCGAAACAAAAACAAATGAAATAGAAGTAGGTGAGGCTTACTTGAATATTGCGAGTCGATCTAAAAGATTTGGTGATAATAAATAAGATGATGATGGAAAAACGAGGTAAGAGGGTTCGAAATTGAAGAATCTTAGCTAGTTTAAACAAAAAAATTTCAAAACATAAATATAGACTATCTGAAAAAAAACGAACGAAATAAAGTCGTGGGAGGCTTACCTGAGTGTTGGGAGTGGAGATGATTGATCCGAGGAGAGTAAAGATAATAAACGATGATGGAAAAATGAGTTTAACAAAACGATATCAAAGAGTCGATTCAAGTTTTTCCACGCGAGAGAGACGAGTCGAAGGTTTGTCGATCGAAAAATTAGAAAAGACAATCCACGGGGAGTGATAAATTTTTTAAATGTTTTATAACGTCGGTTATTTAATAACTGACATTATAAACTATTTTATTACATTTATATCATCGGTTATTATAATAAACGACGTTATAAATGTATCATATTCTGCATTTTTTATGTTGGTTATTTTATAATAGACGTAAAAAAAGCCGCGTGTTGGTTTTTTAGGTCGGTTATTCTATAACCGACGTAAAAAACACATCAAAAACCACAGTTTTTACGTCGTTTATTTTATAACCAATGTAAAAACTTCCGTATGTTGGTTTTTTACATTGGTTATAATATAACCGATGTAAAAACTTCTGTGGGTTGGGTTTTGACATCGGTTATCAAATAACCAACGTCAAAAACGCCTCAACTGCCGCTTTTTTTTCTTCGGTTATGAAATAACCGGCGTAAAAACGTCGTTAGATACCTCATTTTTTACATTGGTTATAAAATAACCGACATAGAAAATTCCATGCGTTGGTTTTTTACGTCGGTTATAAAATAACCGACGTAAAAAAGTCATTAGATACATCCTTTTTTACTTCGGTTATTTTATAACTGACATAAAAAATGCAGCGCGTTGGATTGTTATGTCGGTTATAAAATAACTGACTTAAAAAACCAACGCGTGGGATTTTGTACATCGGTTATTAAAATAACAGATGTAAAAAATTTACTCTCAGTATTTTTTACGTCCCTTATAAAATAACCGACGTAAAAAATCACATATCACAGATTTTCACGTCGGTTATATATTACCGATGTAAAAAATGGTGACGTTATAAAAGTTTTCTGCACCAGTGGATGTTTGAACTAATGTGGATTTGGTTTTAAGCTAAAATTTTCATTATTAACTCATGATTTCATGTAGTGGTATTTTTAATATTTTAAAATAATATTTAAAATGATGGTATAAAGGCTAATTGAGGAAATTGTTTTATTACTGTAAAGCATTGAAACTTATGAATTTTTTGTTTATCTTTTTATAGTTTCCTTGATGGGTATGTTTCTATGAATGGGTAAGGCCTTAAAACTTTTGTGGTTTTCTTAGTGAGTGATCAAGAATCAAATACTATAACGGGATTATATATGCATAATTTTGTGGTTAAATCTAGTTGTGGTTAGTAATAACAATTGGTGGACAAATTGAAATGTTAATTTTTTTGCGGGATTTTTGTTGTTAAATTGTTTTTAATTACAATAATATTTTTATATTGATTTAATATTATTGATTTACATATATAATCAATCTCTGAAATTAAATCATTCATTTTCAATTATTTTTTTATTTTATTTAATTATTGATGAATCTTTTATATATACGTTAAAATGATAAGGATGCACCAATTTACATAGTATATATATACACATATTATTTAAAAAATAAAAATTTGGGGCTCCAATTAGCAGTCCCCAAAGATGATTTTTTTTATTGAAAACCAGTTTAGTGATTTCTTATGGTATTTTTGAATGGAGTACTTGTGACATTATCTACTATGGAAATTAAAATCAGTTGTGGAGTGGTTTCTTGTGTCAGGGTAAACCCATCTATGACCGCTCTTGGAGGACATGAATGCCTATTTATCTACTATTGGATGAAATCATTTTTGGGAGATCTCTAAAATTATTAAGAAACTATTTCATATGGTAGAGAAATTATTTAACTTTAAATCAGTATAATATAATATTTAAGAAAAAATAATAAACAAATAACGGATGAAGTCTCATCCCCATTTTGCAATGGTATAATCTAATTCTTCCCATTCAAACTGATGTGGAATTTTTAAATGAACAACCATAAAAGACAAAATGAGAAAAGTATAATTTTATTTGGAAAACCTAAATCGATAAAAAGCATAGGTATAGGTAGCACCTAAAATTAACTATGAGATCGAGTTGGTGAAGAATGCCTGATAGGGATACAAAATGACATAAATAGATGAATTTTTCTAAATCATTAATATTGAGATAATTATAAACACTAATGAGATAATAATAGGACTATACCACATTAATTGGAGATATATGCCATTATGTAAATAATCTACATCTTTATTTGAATCCCCATTATGGATAAAAAAACCTTAAATCTACAAAATCAAAACTCCACCTCTTTCATTGAATCTCCATAGGGAACAAATCAACCTGATAGGCCAACAAAGTTTAAGTAATGCTCAAACATAGAAATAAAAAGATAATTTCTCACCATATCTGTAGGATTATCATGAGTAATTACCTTTCTCAAAAAATATCATAATAACAAATAATATCTCTCACAAAATTATATCTCACATTAATGGGTTTAGTCTGTTCCTGAAATATCTAGCCCTTTTTGAGAAATGTTACAATTCAACTGTCACAATAAATTGAATAAATCTACAAAGTTTTACTAATATTACCAATAATTCCTCTTAATTAAATATCTTCTTTAATAGCCTCTCTGGTATCCAGATACCCAAACTCAGTGGTAGATAAAGTAACAATATTATGTACTTTTTCCTTCTAACTAGTATCACACCTGATAATGGTATAAACATAACTTGATAATGATCATATCCTATCAATATATCATACAAAATCTAAGTATACATTGCCAATCACACTATCCCATGATCTCCTAAAATGAATAAAAATAAAATAACTAGTTCCTCATTGACACATGAATACCCACTATATTTCTTTACAATATTTTTTAATAAGAGTAGCCATATATCTTTTAACTCTACTAAATGAATGAGTTGAATCTGGACAGTTACAAACCATAGAATACATCAAATAACCTATTCCACTAGAATATAGAACTTGAGACATATATTCAACCTCATCATCTAAAAGGGTACATAAAGAACATGAAATTATAAAATTAGGAGATAATGGAGCACTTATAGACTTAGAATTCTTTATATTAAACATCTCAAGAACTTTCTTATTGTATCATTTTTTGACTCAAATTCCAGATGGTAAATTGTTTTCCCTCTATATCTATATGGAAATTATTTTATTTAAAACTCCCAAATCATTCATTTCAAACTCTAAATACAATAGCTCTTTAACCGATGTAACCTATTTCATATCCATAGCTAAAATCAACATGTCATTAATATAGAGTAATACATAAATAATGGTTTTATCACAAATTATCATAAGATAAATTCAACTAGTATAACTACAGCTTCCAAAACCCAGAGAGGTCATAAAAGAGTCAAAATCTTATACCATTATATTTGTGATTGTTTTAGGCTATACAAATATTCCACCAATGAACATGCATAGTATTCTATTTGTGAGACTATAAAATCCTATGAATACTATATATACATATATATCCTCCTCAATATCTCCATGATGAAATTTATCTTCACATTTAATTACTTTAACTCAAAATTATTTGAATCCATAATACCCAATAAAACATTCATATATATATATATATGCTTTATAATTGGAGAAAAGACATTTGTGAAGTCAACATTAGGAACCTGACCATGGCCTTTAGAAATGGATTGTCCTTTATATCTTTATTTTACACTCCTAGGATTCCTTTATTATTTTTTAACACCCATTTTATATGGAAAACCTCCTTACCCATATGTAATTTTACTGGGTCCCATGTAGAATTTTTTTAAAGACATTATCTCTTATTTTATATGTATAATCCATCTACATGAATATATAAAACTAACTATATACGAAAAATTCATTAGTGAATTATTCAAAGAAATACCTTCAACTACATTTAGTGCATAAGAAACAGATTCATCCTCAACATACCACTATAGTGGTGTAATATTTTTTTGGGGCCTATATTTTTTAATATAATATTGTGATAGTGGTAGAGAAGGAGAAATATTAACTGAAATATCAGAGTCATCAAGAGATGATGAATTTAGTGAAGAATATGATGGAATATAAAATTCAATATGAGTGAAAGATTTATATTGTTTAAAATAATTACAAAGCTGAATACAAAACATGTAATTCTCATCAAGAAGTACATGATTAATAATAATAAATTTTCTAATTTCTGGACCCTAGAATTTGTATCCTTTAACAATTAATTTATAGCTATGAATTTTACAATTTCTTTGTATGGGTTATAATTTTCCATTTTTTATATGATTAGAAGTAGGATATCAGAATATTTTCAAATTAGATTAATACATTGGAGCACCAAACCATATATATTATGGAGTTTTCGTTCCAATAGAAATTAAGGGTGTCCAATTAATTAACAAACATTTAGTTGTAATATCTTCAGATGAAAATAATTTCAGTGAATGAGAGTTAGATAAAATACATCATACCTTCTCCATGAATTTCTTATTCATGTGTTCTTTCAATTTTTTTGGGTATGGAACACCAAGAACTGTCAAATGCCTCAAAATTACTTTTTATTTTCAAAATGAATCAAATTCATCAGAACAAAATTAAAGGATATTATAGTTGTGATGAAGGTTCAATTTTCTCATAGATTTATTTTAAATCATAATATTACACTACATAAAAGTATCAAAGACTTATATTTTTATTCTTAAAGAAGAAAACCCACGAAGTCCAATAAAAATAATCAATAATGGTTAATGGTTATCATCCACCACCATTAGAAGTCACTATAGCTATAAACCAAATATCAAAATAAATATACTCGAGTGTCCTCCATATAATATTCATCTTGATTCTATTTCTATGACTCATTTTCTTTGAAGATAACATCTCTAGAGAATATAGTATTATCAGGGATTGTATTATAAAAGCTATATCTCATTTCTAAATATCAATATGCTATAAGAACACACTTAACTACCTTTTCATCAAGATTTATTTGTTTTACATCTGGGATATGAATATTGGCAATGGAACCAAAAAATATATGATGAATACCTCTGGGGTTATTAGTACAACAAGATTTTGTATAATATTTACTTCATGATTTATTATTGAACATATATTTAGTAGATACACCACACATAAATATTCTTTATCTTAAAATTTCATAGGCTCTCCAATATTGTCTAGCGTTGAATTCCATTTTTAGGTACTCTGGAAAAACAATATAATTTTACTCCCTACCTCAAACAGATGAAAATGTTTATATGTGATGGTTGCTTTGATTTTCCAGCAGTTCGTTGAATTAATTAAAGGTATGAAACACTTCTAAATTCATATTTAGATATTATATCCATGTTAGGAAACTATAATAATCAATAGATGTTATAAATTACCTTCATTTTACATTTTATTTTGGATCTAATGGACCACACTCATTGGTGTGGACTAACTCGAGTGGTACAAAAACATTAAAATTAACCTTCTTTGGAAATAAGATTCTATGTTTCATGCTCAGAACATAGATTTCATGTATTTTATTTTTATTTATAATGTTTTAAATACCATTCCCCATATTTTCTATTTCTAATAATCTCAAAATTTCAATGTTTCAAAACTTTAGATTCCATATCCCGTCATTATCATCAAGTACCATCATCAAACATCATGGTATATTAAGGTGGATCATATGTGAAAACATATGGTTCTTCATCATTTGAACTTCTACAACCATTATTCATTTTCCATGAAAAATAATCATTTTTTTAGTTTTTTGTCTTATGTGAAATAATTTTTCCACTAATTTCTAAGACTCAAGATATTGGTCTTCTAATTAGGTATATAGTATACATTTGATATGATGCCATGGTTTCTGTCTTTTTTATTATTTTGAATATCTCATCTTACTTGGTAAAATATTATAGAGAGATCACCAAATGAAATATCTCCTAGAACCCTCTCATCAAGGCTCATAAACAAGTGTTTTTGATATTTTGATGTGGTTTCTAGATCTAGTGTCAAGATACCACATACCTTGATTTTGTGTTAATTTTTGTTCCATAAAAATCAATGACTCTACAAAAAATATCACCTAATTTGTTTATATCTTTCTACTAATCAAAATTTCAAATGAGTTTCTTACACTAACATTCATTAAAATAATTTCTACTTTTATGAAAATTACATAACTATACATTCATCTTATTATTTTTATAATGATTGTTAAATCAGAACCTTATTCATTATCACTATTCTCATATAGTATAATTTTAATATCCATGACCTCCTCAATTTGGGATTCTTACACTTCATCTTTATATTATTTGATAATATTTTTATCTATATAATCCTCTCCATAAACATCATTGAAATTCACCCCTTGATCTTTTTCAATGTTCTTGGGATAGAACTTTGATTGTAGGGCATGATCTACTCTATTGGTATCACAATGGTGATTCACCTTCTCTACCTTGGATTATATCTTGGTATATCCATATTCTATGATTTCCATGAAATATTGGGTGATAATGAGCACTCATATTGGAATTCACCAGTTTTCATAATTTTCCATCATTAACATTGGGATCAAAGCTGGTAAATTCTCATTCACCATTGATATTTTAGTTTTTTTTGGAAAAAAACTAGATAAATAATAATTTATTTTTTTTATTTTGATATTATTAAGAAAACGGTGGAGTGGTGTTATATGTGGAAGAATATAATGGTGGAAATAATTTTTTTTGAAAATATAATGTAAAGGAGTGTGGGGTATGATGTTGATGATGTTGTAGATGTAGTGAAGGCTATCAAAAGAAAAGGGAAAAAATTTCATTTTTGGAAACAGGAATAAGGGAGGCTCATGGGAGAAAACAAAAAATCAAAAAAGAGAATCGAGATACATGGTGAGAAAAATTAAAAGTAATTTTCCTTTTTGTTTAAATTTTGTGACATCTTTTGAAAATTGGGAAATCTGGGTAATGGGGGGAAGAAATTATATTAAAAAAAATACCCGATGAAATAAGATAAATTGTTCATCTACTTCTTATATCCACCATTGTAGTTGATCGGTAACAAATCTCATAGATATCTTTATATAAACAAAAATAACATTCAAACCCCATAATACCACTAAAGGTAAATTTTTAGAAACACAAAAAACAAAAGGAAATCACGATATGTGATCATAGATATAATATTGTAGCACGAATGAAACCTGATTCTACTTCCTTAATGTGGAATTTGTTAAAAAAATACAAGAAGAAACTATTTATAGGGATACTAACACACATAAATGAAAATAAAAAATAAAAAATAAAAATAGATGCGTTGGATTGGTTTTAGTTTGTTTCATGCCAAACATCCCAAGCCAAACATATTGAGTTTTCATATTTGAAGTTACCCATCCCCATGTGTTCTTGTGACCATGTACATTGGGAATCATTAATTTCCATAGCTTGGAAGATACACCACCCCACTTACCATTTAATTTCTACCACTATTCAACCATACTAATAGGCCTTATCACTCTTCAAATCTGCTTGTATTCTTACCAGGTATTCACCAACTTCCCTGATGCATGCGAGTTCTCAAAACCTATGCAAGCATAATTATATTTTATTTTTCATATTTAAAAAGAATCCCAAAAAAAATTAATTTAATTTATTTAGAATCACTGAATTTTTTTCAATTGATTCCCTATTTATTCTTTATGTATTTTATCTCCAAATACAACCGCAAATTTTTTTTAATGGGTTTTATGATTAAAAAACAAAAACTAGGATATGGTTGATGGTATTTTTAAAAATGTTTTTAAGGAGGTGTGAACACATTTAACGCATCTAGTGATACCATGAAAGCATGAATGGTGCTCACACTTCCACGGGGTAGTATGGAATTGTGAACCCCAATCAAGCATCATTTGTAATGTTTTAAAGGAGGAATGAATGAGGTTTATACATCCTGTGGATAAATTTTATAAATAGAAGGCCAACACCACCATTTAATTTAATATCAACTTATAATATGTTTTGAAGATCTATCATATTTCATTCTTAATATATATATCTGAGTTTTGAGAAGGTAAAATTTCCAGTCAAAAAGTTTAGTTGGAAAAATAAATAATTAATTTTGTTTATATATTTTATTTATTTAAAATATATGGTTGTATGAATGTGTGATGTAATGTTCTTTGGATGATTTAATTTCTATAATTATTAGTGTTATTTTAATAATTTATTTTGTATTCAATGGTTTACCAAATCAAAATATGGTATTTGCATAATTTAAATTATATAAAATAATATAGTTTATATTCAGGGAAATATTATTATATATATATATATTTGTAATTTAAATAATGAATAATTATATTTGAAAAAATTTAAATGTATATATAATATTATATAGTATATTTATAGTAAAATAAAATGAAAATATAATATTCTATATAAATAGATAAATAAAGTGAATTTTCCGAAATATTTTATAAAAACTATTAATAATACATTTTTATAGAAACTATTATTAACTTTTTTGAATATTAATATATATATATATATATATAATATGTGTGTGTGTTATATGATGTATCATATTTAATTGTTCTTAAATATTCAATATATTATTCGACATATATATATAAATAATATTATTTTTGTTATCGAAACTAAATTTTTTTATAAATAATAATATTTATTTTATTATATGAATTATAAATAACTATTATCCCATGTAATAATTTATAAAATATAATTATTTATATTTTGGAAACTTTACTTACTTCAAAAATTTATATATACTTACATTATATTATTGTATTGGAAGTAACAAAAGTTTAAAATATTTAATGGTTATTTTAGTCTAAATTATATTAGTTTTATTAATTAATTTTAATAAAATTTACTTTTAATGATGTTTTGGGTAGTTATGTATAAATTAATAGTATTTTTATTTAGGAAGCTATAGTTGTTTACAAAAAATATATATAATTATAATTTAAAATATTAATAAATACAATTGAATATATATATATATATATAGTAGATTGAAAATTAAGTAAATGAATAATATATAATTGTTTGCATAGATAAATTAAATTATTATGGTTAATTATTTTTGTAATATATATTAGTAATAATGATTACAACATACTTGTATATCATAAATTTATTGAGAAAATTATATCTTTATTGAGATTATATATATTATATTATTTGAATATAATATATAAAAAATAATATTAGGCACATTTAGAAACACCATTTAATACAAAAAATTCACACACACACACACATATTTATAATTAAAAAATATGCTTTATAAATTGATGTATATATATGAAGATATTTAGTATTTATTAGATATTTTTATAAGTAAAGTTGTAATATGTAAAACATCATACGTATCTCAGAAAACATGCTAAGAGTGTTTTTTTATAACTGATCTTGAGATGACCGACCAAAGTATAACTGAAATTTCTTGTCGTATTTTTTGTATATAGTTTTATAATTTGAAATAATTTTATTTTAATTTCTATGTTGTTGACCTGTATTTCATCCCTCTCTCTAAGTATATAATGACTTACATATCCATGTAAAATTGTTATGTTTCCTAAACCCATGGAACCACACACTTGTAGGTGAGTAACATTATAATAAAAGGATGTTTGATAAGTGGTGTTACTGTTTCAAGATGGATTTTTACACCAGGGCCGAAATGAGATTGATGGTTACTGAAATTTATGATAATAGAGGCTTTAAGAGTCCCCCCAGAGTTTTTCGTTGGTTTATCAAATAATAATAATCCAATCTACAGAAACATTCTTAGGATCATTTCATGGTAATTTAATCATAAATAATTAAAACATGTTTAACATTTCATGATATAGTATAGAATAGTTCAATATTAAAAATTTAGGTAATCATGTCAGTGTTAGTATACTTCAATGGTGAGGTTATTTATAAAGATAAAGGTTTCAGTTATAGTTTTCCATATATAGGAGTAGAAAATCTTCATGAAATTATGAATATAAATAGATGTTAATATATATATAATATTTTTTATTTGATATAGTTATATGTAATGTTAAAATATTTATAATTTAATAAATATCCCAAACAAACATGTTATCAGTATTGTATGATGAATGATCTTGAGATGACTGACCAATGTGCAATATAAAATAAATATCATATTTTTCATATCTGATTATTTAATTTGTAATAAATGATTTATCTTGATATGACTAGCCAATGTATGACAGAAATTTTATGTCATATTTTTCAGGTATGCGGTTATATAATTTGTAATAATTTCACTTTATTTTTTGCATTAAGGACCTGTGTATTAACCATCTATATAATCATGTACAGAGCTATGTGTCCATGTAAAAATCTTATGTATCCCAAGCATCTTTACCCCCTCACTTGAACACCAGTAACTTTTAAATAAAAGGGTGTTTGAAAATTGGTGTTGTTGTTTGAAGCTGGATTTTTACACCATGTATAAAAGGATACTGATGGTTGATGTAATATAGGTTAATTTTGGATCCAATAGTGTCATTAGGTCTTGGTTACTTTATCAAATAATGATAAACCAACACATAAAAAAAGTCTCAATATAAAGTCACAATCATTTAATCATGACTAATTAATATTTGTTAAACATCTGATGATGCATTATATATTTTTTATTAAAAAAATTTCTAGGAACTAATGACTACGTCAATATACTAAAATGGTGAGATAATTTGAATTGATTAGGGGTTTATCTATAGTTTTCCACCTACAATAGTGGAAAATCATCATTAATGGGTGACATTGGGTGAGGTTTGTAGGAAGATTAATAGTTACTTAAAACTGAGGGATGATTAATCAATTACTTCAATTAAATGTCAATATCCTAAATATCCTGAATGTCGATGGAACACTGAGTATCCTCTACTAAATTATTATGATTGTGTGGATGCATCATTATTGTTCAGGAAATAGTGAAATAACGGTTTAAAGGAATTATTTGTGGTTATTTCTGATGTTGGTGAGGTGGGACCTACTACTACGAAACCATGTTATAGGAGATCCATTGAAGCAAGTCCTTCAAAACATTCCCATTCATTGAATTCCCATATGACTCTAGTAAATGAAATAAATTATGAAGTAGATGATCAAAATATGGAAATAAATGTAGGGTATATCCCCATAGATACAAATAGTTTAATGAATTTCATTTTATCTGGTGAGGATGTATCTAATGATGCAATAGGAGGTGATGTAGGTGAGGATGGTGTAGGGAATAAACATTTTGAGATTCCTTTGATATATAGGAAACAACCATTTTGTGGTAATCACAATAAATTACATACTTCCTTAGTATAAGGAATGTCACATGCCCAACATTATCATTAGAATTTCATTAGACCAACTACTAAATTTTCATGAATTATAGGCAACAAATCTGCATGAACTGATAACACAATATATGTTGGGATGGAGTTTGAAAGTAAAAGTGCATTGAAAAATGTGTTAAATAAATACCATATATATGTATATTTATCATTTGTAATTTATGATTCCAATATGGATAAACATCACATTCAGTGTTAAAAATGTGGGTCAACATATAAATTTCAAATGCAGGAAATATATGATAATTTTTTCATATTGGAAGATAACTAATTTGGAAGGATGAAAAAATTGTGTACATCCAGTGTTATCATTGGATTACTATTTACTTGATATAGAGTCTATTTAAACTATTACTTTAGATATGATATGAACGTGTGAATACATTCCTACTTCCCTTTTACATGAACAAATATAATAATGTTTCAATTACAAGATATTCAATAGAAATGTTTGGAGTAAAAAACAAATGAAAATTGCGAAAGAAATGGTGGATAATATTAACAAGAAATCTAGTTTCTCTAATATCATGATCATGGTGGATATGTACAAGGACTATTATATGATGGAGTGGGGCTTTATTTTGAGAG
Source organism: Viscum album (assembly GCA_963277665.1). Lineage (NCBI taxonomy): Eukaryota > Viridiplantae > Streptophyta > Magnoliopsida > Santalales > Viscaceae > Viscum > Viscum album. Next base: position 1,549,142,477 of record OY728138.1, read on the forward strand.
TAATGAGTAGTTTTGCTTCAAGGGCTGTGCTTGTGATCTTTTTTTCAAGTGTTATGATTTTCCACATCTCTCCATCACACATCTAGGACAAAATTTAAATCTATTTATATCTATTTTGGGAATTAATTTGGTCTATCTAGTCTTTAACAACCTATTTATTTTATCCCAGGAGTCACTTACTAGGATCTCAAGTCATTGGATATCTTATAAGGATATCATCTATATCAAGAATAGTTCTAGGATAGGCCTTATTTCTCACTTCATGTTTAATTATGATATGATTTTCTCTCTAAATGAAAGGAAATAAATATTTAGTTATTGAATAAAATAATGAAAAATTATGATCATTAGAGAGGGAAAAAATCAATCTTCATTAGAGCAGTCATGATATCTCAAAAGCCTTCTCAAACCATTATGAATGAAATATACAAGAGAAGCTAGCCATTAAAAGAAGACTACTTCTAATGGTTTATCTTGGTGAACTTATTTTTGATGGAAAAAATCAAAAATCAGATGTTTTAGGACCTATATAGGAATGTTTACGACCACATTTATAACTAGAAAAATGAGATCATTTCTTTTGGGGGGTAGAATTATTCTCGTTAATAGTGTTCTCACATCTAAATCTATTCATAACCTCTCTCTAATAAAATAACCTTAATGATCTATTGTGGGGATGGAAGGAACTATGAATTTTATGATATGGGATTTAAAATAGAATGGAAGATAAAACTAGGACTCATGGAAAATAATGGTGAGACCCATAGCTGAAGGTGGTGTCAACTTAAGAAATGTGGGGAGGACTATACATGGAATGAAAGACAAAATGTAATGGGATATAATTGATGAAAGATATTTTTAGGCTATATTAATTAAGGATTATACCAAGAGGAATGGAGAAGATGGGATACACATACTTGTAGATCATCAAGATTAGCATGATTCATGGATAATTATTTTGAGTGTTTGAAAGACAAGGTGCATTGGTTGGATGGGAAAGGGGACATCAACTACTAGAAATAAAATTGGTAAGGCTCTTCTATCTTATTTCTTGGATGTACAATGTCATATATTTCATTTAATCATGATAGTTTACACCCTATACTTATTTTTACCACCCTTGATGAGGATAAAAAACAACTGTTTCATAGGATTATTATTCTGGATGTTCCAGACAGATGTGTATATTCTTTTTCAACCTCTAGTAACTTATTCTCTTAGGAATAAAAATTTCGGATAACTGGAGAGAGGGATACTATTAAATGGGATTTCAAACTTTGGTGTAATAAAATTATGGAGAAAATGAACTTCCTTGTTAGGATAATTTTCAATAGAGAAATACCTTTTGAGGATAATATATAGAAGAAATGAGTTTAATTTGATTATCACTATAAGTTTTGTGAGATGAAAAATATCAAAATGATGCGGAACTTATTTTTTGAGAGTGTGTGGGGTGGAATTTCGTGAGACCTCACTGGGAAGAAATTGCGTATTAGAGTTCATGATGGAGATCTATGAAACTTCAAAAACTCCTGGTTTTGAGGGATTGAGAAACATCCACATGTAGTTCATATATGTGGAATGGTCTTTCCCTAAGTGTGTTGTGTAATCTAGAAGCTCACAATAGGTGAAGAGAAGTCAATAACTACTCCCATATATACCTAATTTTTTTCAATGTTTGAAGAGATGAGTTATCTCTCTTAAAGGGTGAGGAATGTGTTCTTAGTAGTGGGATGCTTTGAATGGATGTGAGGTTTTCTGAAGGCATGGGTTTAGCTCCTTAAGATAGATAGTATAAGTAGAGTCACCCATGTTCTAGTATTAAGCTAAATGTGGATGGATATTTTTCTTGGGCGTTATGATGGGAGGAGGTCTAGTGAGAGATTCTAGGGGATCTAAGGTATTTGGTTTCAGTTTTTACTATGGTTCAAGTAATTCCATGAAAGAGGGATTTAAAGCCATGTTCAGTTGTATCCCTCTTTACTGGTTGTATAACATCCACATCACTTATTTTGAGTCTAATTATTATCTTCCGGTTAGCTTCCTGAGTGATAATTACATCAACCCTTAGTCAATGGTGTATGGTATTTAGATGTGTAGATCCCATATATGACACGATATAGAGATCAATCACACATAGAGGGAGAGAAATTTCTCCACATACAATGTAGCAAGTAAGAGATATCCTAGTGATAGACTCATTATTTTTCTTATATAGGATCTCTTGAAAATGGTTGTAACCTCCCTGTTAGTTGTATTTATCTATGGATTCGTCTCTTTATAACTCCTTGAGTTTCAGGATTTTTGGAATAAAAATTAATTTGTGGATGAGTGAGTGGGTGAGTTTGTTTTTGGCATGTATACAGATTCATGTTACACAAATTCAAGGAGTGTGTTTGAATTAAATATAAAAACTAATGATGATATCAAATGTATAGATGGTGGGACCACTATTTCTCACATTCTAGGATAGAAATGTTTCATGGCTATTCACATAGGGATGTTTGGATCTAGATTTGAGTGTATTGAGGTCTCATCATTTAAATCATGTTACACCACCTCCTGTTATCATCCCTCACCTTCTCCAATATGGGTTCTATGATATAGAGAAGCATGGATTCAAATTTATCAATCCTGAACTCATTGATGAACTAATAGATAGATAGAGTCTATAGAAACATACATTTAATTTTCTAGATGGATAGATAACTATTAAACTTGAGGATGCGTTTATTATGCTGGGCCTCTGTATTGATGGTGTGGTTGTGATTGGCCATGTTGGTGAAAATTGGTTCGATCTAGTTCATTCACTACTAGTCATTGAGGTCCAAGGTGATGATAGGCCCATCATTAAGAGATGATTATGCATGAAATGGATAGACGAGCACTCCTCCCATCTGAATGATGATTCTAACGATATTATCATGATGATATTTTCATTTTCATATATTCTAAAACTTATCTGCAGCACGATCTTCATCGATCATTCAACTACATTTGTCCAATTGATGTATTTATCATTACCCAAGTATTTTGACAAGACATGGTGGTATAGATTGTGATATTCATGAATTTTATATACATAAAGAGTGCTATGAATCTCATGTCGCATCGTTAATATGAAAATTATAAGATGCATTATTCTTATCTATATGTGGATTTGGGAGTGCATACCTCACTTAGATCCACATGCACACACAACATTCCCTGTAGATATTTTACAAGAGTTTATTCCTAGAAAATGGTATATTTTTCTTTATTATGTGAAAATAAAATTTAAAAAATTAAATTGTGAAATATAAGTATAAAAATGTTATCTATAGGTGGAGTTAGCCACATCGATATTTAGATACTTCCAAACACAGTGTCTATGATTATAGAATTATTCTGGAAAGTCTTTGACTGTATAACACATGTGATTATTACTTATATAGTAAAATTATTATTATTTATAGTAAATGACTTCATTTATTAATTTATTATTCATTTTTTTTGGATATTTTAGGTTTCATGGATTCCATATGTTTATCCTATCATCTAGAGTATCCAACCTCATTATACTAGGATGTTTTCTAAAATCTAATGAATTTTACCTATGATTCATTTTCATTTCATTCCGGGGGTCATATTGATATATTTATGAGGCTATTTGGATTCTATAATTGCATTCCAAAACCAACTAGTTATATTCCATCACTTCAATCAATGACGATGTCAAGAAAGTGAGACTTCAACTCGAGGCGGTATCATGCACAATATATTGAGATGTGAGATAGACGTCATGTGTCCCGATTACGACAGGCATGTATTGTACATATTAATATAATAGATTAGCTATATTATGGTCCTTGGTACTAAATGTTTCTAGTGAGATATCATATGAGACATAGACAAGGTTATCATGAGTGTTTAATAATTATTTCCCCAACTAATGACCATTTTTTATTAACTTAGTTTAATAAAATAATTTTTATCGGATGCTTATATCGACTAGCTTATTCACATCTCTGATCCCATAGATGGAGGAATATTTGACATGTTCTATTTTTTTAGAGTATTGAAATAACTTCTTCATCCCATGGATGAGATTTATCATGATATTTTGTTTGAAGTTCCATGTGATATTGATGGTGCTGAATTTGATATAGTTGTTTAATGGGGTGATGATCCAACTATGGATGAAGATGTGGCATAGGGGTAGGGTGTTCATAGTTATCATCTAGATGCTCCTCTAGTTCCTATTACATATGAACAATAACTACATATAGGGTCACATACACTGACATATTCTGTTAGTGTGACATATGTTAATGGATTGATAGAGGCTAACTGGTCTGCGTTGGAGTTTTTATTTTCCCCTAATCCATAGATATTTGATACACATCTTCCATTTTCCCCAAATTTTGTGGAGAGTTCCAGTCAAGAACAACTATCCTCGTAGGAAGGATTGGGTATGCGAGGGGAGACTATAGATCCACTACCTGTCGCAGATCCTGATGTGGAAGTATGTGTCAGATATGTTACAAAGGAGGTGCATATTCTAGAGCATAGTCATCGATAGACACATCATGGATTCATTATCTATACACCTGGTTTTGGTGCAGAGGAACACATGGGACACCAACATAGCATGGATTAATACATATTATATATTTTTTAAATCATTACTTGTACATTATTTAAAAACCTAATAATATATTATTTTTTATCATGTATATTTTTGATAGAATAAGAAATTAATACAAACACTTATGAATAATTAAGAAAAATTAATATTAAAATATACATTGGTAATAATAATAAATACTAGTTTTTAATTATATTAATACTTCTTACTATCATAAACCATATGATGTATAATAAATAATCTTTTTAAATTTATAATTATATAATTTTATTATTATTTTGAAATCTATAATTATAATTAATATTAATCAAAAATATTATACAATTCATTATATAAGTAAATAACTGATAATACATACCATAATAAATTAAAATTTTCATAATTATTAACTAGTAAATATATTTTTCAAAACAAATTATTTTATATTATATAATTCAAAAAATACATATTCTTCATTATACTATTAATTATATTAATAAAATAATAATACATTTTTAATTAATAATAGAAAATATAATTGATAATTAATACATATATTTCCTATTAAAAATTGTTAGAAATTATATCAACAAAAATTTCATAAAGATTTATAAATAAAAATTTATAAAAATTAGTTACTATACTATTAATTAATTAATAATATAAAAATAAATTATTAATTAATAATAAAAATACAATTGAAAACTAATAAATATATTACTTTTTAATAAATTACTAATAATTATATCAACAATTTTTATTTAAAAGTTTAATAAATAAAAATAAATATTTATTAATGATTGAGAATCATTAATATTAATAAACCCATTGGTCATAATAATAATTACTATTTTTCAATCATATTAACAATTCATTGTATTTTAATCCATATTATGCATAAAAAATATTCATATTAAAATTATTATTGAATATTAATAATATTATTCCTTCTAATTTTATAATTATTATTAATATTAATAATAAATATTCTCTTATTTATTATCTAAGTAATTGACGAATAATACATACATGGACGACGCTATGGATATGGGAGCAGTTATATGAATCCATAAATTCCGTCTAGGGATTGAACATGAAAATGGAGATATCACACTTCCTTAGTTCAATTCTTCTCTCTAGAGCACCCTCTCAAGTGTCGCATCAAAATCTAGAATCTATTCTGTGTTGTATTAAAGGGAGTTTGGATCTAGATATAAATCTAGGTGATTTAATAGTTCATAAGGATGGATGAAATTGACAACCCCTTGGAATCCTTTAAGGGATTCTCCATTGGTAGGATTCTTAAGAAAGGACCATCGGTAGATGTTGAAGCAAATCCAGATGTTTTTTTGGAAAGAATCGATATGGGTAATAACTCTATAACTCCATTGTTTATCCTCTACCATGGTCAAAATACATTATTTCTTGAGTAACTAGATCAATGAATATCCATCATTTTGGAGTTCTTGAATTGAGTGTGTATCCCTCTAGAAAGAGGCTTCTTCCAATGTATTTTTCAATTGGAAGAATCCTATATCTGAGCGTGGACTTCTGGTTCACTATTTTTAAATCCCAAAATTCCCCATCTCCTGGAATGGTCTATAAAAATCAATGTGTTGAATGTCAATAAATCCTTTGAATAGGTATGATTCCAGTTTCACAACCTCAGTTGGACCTTGTGGAATCCAAAAATTCTTTATAACCTTAATGCTACAATTGGTGTACTAATTCGTTTGGATAAAAAAAAAGATAAATTCATGTATGTAACTTTTAAGTGAATTCTAATTGAGATTTATCTTATCTCTACTATCATTAATAATTTTATTCAGATTACTCCCCCTGATGAAATCCAAATTAGTGTGTAATATGAGAAAAGTCCATACCCTTTCATTCTGGAAAAAATATTGTTCATTTGGATAAGAAATGTAAAATGAATGTTTGTGAATTTGTTTTGTTTTTAGTGAATATATCTAGGGACTGTGATGGTAATGATAAAAGGATTCAATATAAGCTGTATGGGATGTACTATTTTTCCAAGAAGCATAGGGTGCTGCTAGTGGATGATGTTACAAGAGATTCTTGGATCCAGGGTGATTTATCTTGGAAGGATCAACCACTTGTGAATAATAAATACAATGTTACTAGAGCTCATGATCATAGTGAAGAGTATTTTAAGTGTTCATTCTACAATATTAGGGTCAAAAAAGAGAGTAGGAGTCTAATGATTTTAAGCACCAATTTGACCCTAGATAGTTTACCATGATCAGTAATAAGTACTAGGTCAATGGCCTTATGGTATCAACTATTTTGGAGCTTTATTCAAGTAATTAAATGTCTTTTTCAGTAATTGTAAATGAATTGGAGGCTAAGAGGAAAATGCTTCTTATAGGGACCTGTTTCAATTATGCACCCTTTATAGATGCTGAAAAGGAATAGGGAGAATCTACTCCCAGAAAGTGTTAATATTAATGATGATTCCCCAAATTATGGAGGTGTATAACAACCCATAATTTACATACATTGTTATTACTTCAGAATTGAATCACACTTATTACAACATATAACAAAACCAAGAAAGGACCGTATAGTTATAGTGTCTTTAGAAACTGGGAAACATAAACAACTGGTTCATAAAGCATCTACTTTGCCTCCCATTTATTTCATCATATCTAGAGCCCCTTTTTGGAATATTATACTTAATAACCTTCTTCCTGACCTGGGGAAATAAAACATACAAAATGGTGAGCTCAAATGCTCATTAAGGGTAAACAAAAGAAATATCAATCACATCATATACATAAGAACATAACTTTTGGAAATCTTATCCTGCAAAAGAGATCATAATATTATAACATGGAATAAATCATGGCAGTGAAATGTAATCACAATAATCATAATCTTAAAACATGAAACTTTGTGGCATACACACATAATCATAGATAATCATTTCTTGTTAGTCAAGACTCATTGCCAAGACAATCTTAGTGGACAAAGTCCATTTCTGAACCGAGTCACCCTCGTTTCAGTCCTGTTTCACTGAACTGGTATAACCTACCATTCTAGCCATGTCTATCTCATGAGATATAAAATCTTTACCCAATTCATTGGAGGGAGATATAGGTCCCACCCATCTCATAATGAAACCATTCTTATGTGTGCCACAAAATCATAAATCATACATCATTTCATAACCCATGTAATAAAAATGGGAATCTTAAACATCATGACATCATAAAACAATTCATATAAGATAAAGGAATTCATAAAAATATAATTCCATCTCAGCATAATCAAATCAATGTAATAATATGGATAAAAATAGAACCCTTTATTATCTTAGATGAAAAATAATTTTGATAAAACACTTGAAATCCATTCTTGAGGAAAATATCCTTTCATCTTCAAAAACATTTTTCCTTTCTTAACATGTCATAAAACTTTAAAATAAATTAAGTTGATTAAACTTAAACGTGAAAACCTGTAAAGGAAGATTCTTGGAAATAATGTTTTAAAAATCCATTCATTCCGTATAAGTTAAAAAAAACATTCTTCTCGTACTTTTGTCGGAAAAGTCAAAAAAGTACCTCGTATGAAAAACGACAAAAGATTCATTTCATATATTTTACTAAAAACTCACTGAAGGGTAAAATTGGATTTAAACAATTGTAGTTTTATGGAAATAATATTACATATTGAGGAAACATGGATGTGGATGATAAAATACACCCCAGTAAACACCAAAGTATAAACAATCTCGGATAAAAATGAGATTTTGATATTTCCCTTACCTTAGGTCTGACTTTCTTTTTAAGTGTCTGAACCTCCTGTATAATGATTTAAATAATGTTATTGACTTATTCGAGAATCATAATTATTTTTATGATATCATATATGTTCATATTCTTAGCTTCTTAGTAGTAATATTTGATTGCTACTTGTTATTCGAGTGTTTATAACTTTTTGTTCTTATGCGTGTTTTGTCGAATAAATTCTTATTCTTATATTTAGGTTATATATACCTCATTTACATAATGTTATTAGTGTAATATATATCATATGAATTCATTCAATTCATTTATATAATCATTATGAAATGAAGATCATGTATAACGAGTCGCATCATATCGTGGAGACGATATTCTGTACGTACGCACGAGTGATGATATCATTCCTATGATCGTGGAAATGTATTGGAGTGTATGTATACTATTTCAGAATCAATATCACTTTATAATAGTCATATATAGTCATAATTTACACCATTATACCCATCCAAGTAAGGTGGTGGTGGAAAATAGATTACACCACGGCGTGGAGATGGTATTCCGTACGTACGCACGCGCGGTGATTTCTTTTTCCGTAGGATGGATAGATGGTGAAATAGGGTTGTTTCATAATTATAATAACATATCAGTATATGAGTTATACTGATGTTATTACTTCATAATGAAACAACTAAAGAAGAAGAAGTGGAAGAAGAAATAAAGATGAAAGAATCGGTAACGGACATTACCTCTTCTTTGAAGTGCTTCTTTGAGACCTTCTTTTAGGGCACTAAAATTGGTCTTTGAAGAAGACCAGGACCTCTAGGATGTCTCTAGGGAAGTGTAGAGGAGAAATTGTCAGGGGTTGTCCGAGCTTGAAGGCTCAAAGTGGCGTGAGGAAGAGGGGGAGGAGGTGTCCTTTTATAAGGAAGGAGAGGGGCACCTTTGGAATAACTAAAACTATTATTTTATTATAAAGTAAAGTTCGGTTTTAAATAGCTACAAATAGATTTATTTCGAGGCTAAGGTGGGTATGGGTCGAAATACTCTCATCCAATATAATTTAGACAAGTTTAGGTTCCTATTTTAACCTTATCATTTATATTTAACATTAAGTTAAATAATTTTACTTTTACAGTGTCTTCTTATGTTCTTACACTATAAGGTTAATAAACTTACTATAAGAAGCCAAAAGAACCCAAAATTGTTTATTATTAATATATATAACCTTATCTAAGTCATTTGGCCGAACCTTAGATTTTTAGGAATAAAATAACAATTACCAATATAATATTTGTTTTAAAAACTATTTTATGTTAATTTTGACACTATTTGGTAATTGATTTTTGTGAAAATCATAACAGAATTATTAGTTCGAACCAAGTTAATTAAATAAATACTAACATGTCATATTAACCTAGAAAATTAGTGGGATTCATAAAAAGTCTCAAATTACATTTAATTTGGAGATTATAACATCAATTATGTCAATATTTCATTAATAAGATAATTACTGCATCATCATTGTGTCATAAATAAATTAAATTATTTAATGTCTAAAAATTACAAATAAAATACCATTATGTAGGAAATATTTTTAAATTTCTAATGAATATTTATAGTCGAATTTATCTTATGTATAACCCCATAGTAAAAATTATTTACTTATTAAACTTTGATTTTAACTATTTTAACCCTTCTTTAAATAAATTAATAATAAATGTCCTAATCTAATCCAAGTGGGCCTAAATGGTCATATTTTATTCCTAAGTTTGTTTTTGATCGAATTACAGTTATCCAATAGAATTAGGACATGTGTTAGGGTAATAATAATATCATCTTTACCCTTAATTACCCTATTTACTTTTTACGGTGGTAAAAAAAGTAAAAAGTTACTATTCACCAAAAAATTATTTTCATCTCATGGAACCACATTTTACTTACTGACATCAACCGTGTCTCTTGGATTTTTGAAATTCCACTCACAGAAGCGGTAAAATTAAGTTTTATGAAAAATTCAGTTTTTTTAACTACCACCTAGTGGTTTCACTATTCATCAAAAATTGAAAGTTTTCAGAAAAATACCAAAATTTCACCCTAGGATAATTTCGATATTCCGAATCCCAAAATAAAGTCCATTTTGAAAAATAAAATTTATAAAATTTCAAAAAGTGGTTATTACTTTTCATAACGGCTAGTTTTAATAATATTTTAATAGCATATCGTTGTTTAGTGAAACTCGGTATTGCGTACGACGCAAGCTATCGAGGAAGGTCGTGATTTCTTGTAAAGCAAGCCAAGAAAGTGTTGTGTAGAAAAGATTCCTTTTATGATTTATATAACATAAAAGTCTCGAGTGTTACATTCTACCCCCCTTAAAATGAATTTCGCCCTCGAAATTCGTCACTTTGTAACAAACAGATGAGGATACCTCTCCCTCATCATATCCTCAAGCTCCCATGTAGCTTCTTCTAATTGGTGGTTCCTCCATAAAACTTTCACCAATCGAGTGGTCTTGTTTCGTAGGACTTTTTTGCTACGATCCAGAATCCCTATCGGTTGTTCTTCATAAGAAAGATCTTGCTCCAGCGGTACAACTTCTGAGCTGAGTACATGTGAAGGATCAGGTATGTACTTTCTCAGGAGAGATACATGGAACACATCGTGAACTTGAGAGAGATTCGGTGGAAGCGCCAATCGGTAATCTACCTTCCCAACACGATCTAGTATTTCGAAAGGACCGATATATCTAGGGCTCAACTTCCCCTTCTTTCCAAACCTCATAACCCTCTTCCAGGGAGATATTCGTAAGAACACTTTATCACCCACTTCAAACTCTAGTTCTTTTCTTCAGTTGTCGGCATAACTTTTCTGTCGACTCTGAGCTGCTCTTATGTGTTTTTGAATAGATCTCACCTTTTCTGCCATTTCATCAATGAGATCAGATCCTAATAGCTTTCTTTCCCCAACTTCATCCCAGCAAGTTGGAGTCCTACATTTCTTTCCATAGAGAGCTTCATAAGGAGCCATCTGAATACTGGAGTGAAAGCAATTATTATAAGAAAATTCCACCAAAGGTAGGTGTTGATCCCAACCTACTTTTAAATCCATAGATCAAGCTCTCAGCATATCTTCTAGGGTTTGAATTGTTCTCTCAGACTGACCGTCGGTCTGGGGATGATAAGCAGTGTTGAAAATCAACTCTGTATCCAGAGTATGCTGAAAACATCACCAGAACTTCGAGTTAAGTCTCAGATCCTGATCAGATATAATAGAAAGTGGTACTCCATGCAATCTTACCACTTCCTTTACATATATCCTGGAAAGCTGATCCAGAGAGAAATCCTCTCTAATAGCAATGAAGTGTGTAGACTTTGTAAGACGATCAACTATGACCCAGATAACATTATTGCCTTTGGATGTTTTAGGAAGTCCTGTGACAAAGTCCACAGTAATGTTTTCCCATTTCCATTCGGGTATGGGTAATGGTTGTAACATCCCCTTAGACTTCTGTCTCTCAGCTTTAACTTGTTGACAAACCAAGCATCAAGAGACATATTCAGCAACATCTCTTTTCATGCCATCCCACCAGAAGTACTCTTTCAGGTCCCTATACATCTTCGTGCTTCCAGGATGAATAGAGAATGAAGAACTATGAGCCTCATCCAGCAGCTCCTTCTTTAATTCGGGGATGGGAGGAACACAAACCCGATTCCTGAACTTTATTATCCCATTATAATCAAGGTTGAACTCAGGAACATTTCTCACCTTCTTTTGTAACTCGACATCTTCTTTTTGTGCCTCTTTAATCTTCACATGTATAGATGGTTGAACATTCATTTGAGAAAGATAAGATTTTTCCCCTTCCATTATAATTCCAAGATCCATCCTTTGTAAATCCATAAATATTGGATCTTTTGTGATCCTCATCATGGATAAACTAGCATGGTCTTGTCGACTTAATGCATCTGCCACCTTGTTTGCTTTCCCAGGGTGGTAATGGATTGAGCAGTCATAATCCTTAATCATCTCCAACCATCTTCATTGACGCATATTCAGCTCCTTTTGTGTGAAAATATACTTTAAACTTTTATTATCAGTATAAATATCACACCTTTAACCATAAAGGTAATGCCTCCAAATCTTTAATGCAAAGATTACCGCAGCTAACTCCAAATCATGTGTTGGGTAATTTTGATCATGGATTTTCAACTGTCGTGATGCATAAGCTATCACCATATCATTTTGCATAAGAACACACCCTAATCCCTTCTTGGATGCATCACTATAGATCACAAACCTTTCTCCACTACAAGGCAGTGTGAGCACAGGTGCACTGGATAAACTACTTTTCAACTCCTTGAAATTCTCTTCACATTCTTCCGCCCAGACAAACTTAACTCCTTTCCGAGTCAACTTGGTGATTGGATTAGATAATCGTGAAAAATCTTTCACAAAATGTCGATAATATCCATCCAAACCAAGAAAAATTCGGATCTCAGTTACTGTTGTTAGTCTTGACCATCTTTCGATAACCTCTGTTTTTGCTGGATCCACAGATATCCCCTCTTTTGAGATTATGTGACCCAAAAATGCAACATTTAGAAGCCAAAATTCACACTTGGTAAATTTGGCATAAAGATTCTCCTTTCTCAGGGTCTTCAATATAATTCTCAAGTGATCTTCATGTTCTTCCTTGCTCTTTGAATAGACAATAATATCGTCTATAAATACTACCACAAATTGATCAAGATAGTCTCTAAAGACTCTATTCATCAGATCCATAAAGATAGCAGGGGAATTATTAAGACCAAATGGCATCACTATAATTTCATAGTTTCCATACCTTGTACGGAAAGTCGTCTTTGGTATATCCTCCCTTTTGACCCTTAATTGATGATACCCTGAACGAAGATCAATCTTGGAAAAGTATTGAGCTCCGCGTAGTTGGTCAAATAGGTCATCAATGCACGGGAGAGGATATTTGTTCTTGATAGTGATCTTGTTAAGTTCTCGATAATCAATGCAGAGTCTCATTGATCCATTTTTCTTCTTAACAAATAGAACAGGTGCTCCCCAAGGTGACGCACTAGGGCATATGAATCCCTTATCGAGATTCTCTTGGAGTTGTTTCTTCAATTCCTGCAACTCAAATGGGGCCATTCTATAAGGTGTCTTTGAAATAGGCAAAGCACCTGGTACGAAATCTATTGAAAACTCAACTTCACGATTTGGTGGAATACCCGGTAATTCCTCTGGAAAGACATCATCAGACTCCCATACAATGGTCATATTCTTAATCGTGAGTTTCTCACCAACCATTTGAGATAATAACCTTCATTTAGTGGAATCAATACACATAAAATGGAATAAATTTACACTGGAAGGTTATGTTCATCCTTGCATTGATAGACGATCATAGATTGATCTGGAATATGAAATGTGACTTCCCTTCTTTGGCAATTGATATGAGCTCCATATAAAGAAATCAAATCCATACCAAGAATCACATCAAATTCCACTATAGGAAGGATCACAAGATTTGCAGGAAGCACTTTCCCACAAACATCGATCAGAGAAGAATTATAAACTTTTGATGCGACTGTTGTGCCATTAGGTGTTGTCACAGCTAACTCAACATCTAATTGTTGAGGTAATACGGTGATACCCTTAGAAAATTATTCAAAAATAAAAGAGTGGGTGGATCCAGAATCAAATAAAACATTTGCTACTTTAGAGTGGATGGTAAGTGTACCTTTCACCACATCGTTATCGTACTCCACATCGATGATAGAAATTGCATGTGACTTTCCTTTATCTTTAGCCTTATGAGTTTGTTGACGTCAACCATCATCATCAAACCTTGGATTAGGACATTTATTGGAATAATGTCACATCTCCTTGCACTTGAAACATTGAAGTGTAGTAGGTTCATTCTGTGTATCCCTTCCTTTGTTTGCATCATTAGACATCTTCTTCCAATCATCGCGGCATTCAAATGCCCGATGACCTTCCTTTCCACATTTGAAACATTTACTTGTACCTTTAAGACAACTACCTCCATGTTTCTTTCCACACTTTGAGAATACGGGAAAGCTCATCTTCTTTTCAGTGTGCTCTTTAGATTTTCCTTTGAATTCCATTTTCCTCTTCTTATCAAACCTATATGACTGATGGGTTACTCCAATCTCCATCTCGACTTTGAGAGCACATCGAACGATTTCCTCGTAGATATTGAAGTCCCTTATGGCTAACGCCCTTCGAAGACTTGGTTTTAAGCCACTAAAGAATCGATCGATCTTACTCTCAGGTTGGATAATAATACCAGAAGCGTACCTTTCAAGTCTTGTAAAATTTTCTTCATAGGTACCAACAGATTCTTCATCATTTTGCTTCAGTTCAAGAAACTCTTTCTACATCTTTGTTCGGAGAATACGAGGGAAGTACTTATTGAAAAATAAGTTCTTGAACTCGTCCCATTCCATGGACTCAATTTCATCCCTTTGCCTCGTATTCTTAATAAGATTCCACCATTGATCAGCATCTCCTTCCAAATGATACACTGCTAGGATAACTTTATCATGTTCAAAACATTGAAGAACTGAAAATATCTTTTCAGTAGTACTAATCCATTGTTCAGCAACTAATGGATCAGTAGACCCGCTGAAAGAAGGTGGACGCTGTCTCATGAAGGATTCAACAGAATGTTGCTTCTTCCTTTGCTCGTTTGGAAGTCCTGCATTATTCATAGCTTGAGAAAGTTGTGTGAGCATGGATACAAGATTTTGTATTCCAGCTCCCATAACGTTTGGTTGCTCAGGGGGACAATCATTGCATTGCCCGTCGCATTCCGCATTAACACGATTCCTTTGGGTTCCATCCATTGACTAAAACCAAGAAGAATAGTGTGAGCAACACTAATTATAATAGGAAAACCACATAATTAAGAATAAACTTCCACACTTAAGGTCTTATCCTAGGTTATTCATGGCCATTTCTAAAACACTAAGATTGTGTTCTATGCTTAGACTTATCCTTAGGGTTCTTACTAAGGATTTTACATCCTAGTTTTCCAAAGGTTGACTATACCTTTCCTCTGATACCAACTATAATGACCCATAATTTACATACATTGTTATTACTTCAGAATTGAAGCACACTTATTACAACATATAACAAAACTAAGAAGGGACCGTATAGGTAAAGTGTCTTTAGAAACTGGGAAACATAAACAACTGGTTCATAAAGCATCTACTTTTCCTCCCATTTATTTCATCATATCTAGAGCCCATTTTTGGCATATTCTACTTAATAACCTTCTTCCTGACCTGGGGAAATAAAACATACAAAAGGGTGAGCTCAAATTCTCATTAAGGGTAAACAAAAAAAATATCAATCACATCATATAGATAAGAACATAACTTTTGGAAATCTTATCCTGCAAAAGAGATCATAATATTATAAAATGGAATAAATCATGGCAGTGAAATGTAATCACAATAATCATAATCTTAAAACACGAAACTTTGTGGCATACACACATAATCATAGAGAATCATTTCTTGTTAGTCAAGAATCATTGCCAAGACTATCTTAGTGGAAAAAGTCAATTTCTGAACCGAGTCACCCTCGTTTCAGTCCTGTTTCACTGAACTGGTATAACCTACCGTTCCAGCCATGTCTATCTCATGAGATATAAAATCTTTACCCAATGCATTGGAGGGAGATATAGGTCCCACCCATCTCATAATGATACCATTCTTATGTGTACCACAAAATCATAAATCATACATCATTTCATAACCCATGTAATAAAAATGGGAATCTTAAACATCGTGACATCATAAAACAATTCATATAAGATAAAGAAATTCATAAAAATATAATTCCATCTCAACATAATCAAATCAATGTAATAATAGGGATAAAAACAAAACCCTTTATTATCTTAGATGGAAAATAATTTTTATAAAACACTTGAACTCCATTCTTGAGGAAAATATCCTTTCTTCTTTAAAAACATTTTTCCTTTCTTAGCATGTCATACAACTTTAAACTAAAAGAAGTTGATTAAAAATAAACTTGAAAACTTGTAAAGGAATCTTCTTGGAAATAATGTTTTAAAAATCCATTCATGCCGTATAAGTTAAAAAAACATTCTTCTCATACTTTTGTCGGAAAAGTCAAAAAAGTACCTCGTACGAAAAATGACAAAATATTCATTTCATATATTTTACTAAAAACTCACCAAAGGGTAAAATTGGATTTAAACAATTTTAGGTGTATGGAATTAATATTACATATTGAGGAAACATGGATGTGGATGATAAAATACACCCTAGTAAATACCAAAGTATAAACAATCTCGGATAAAAATGATATTGTGATATTTCCCTTACCTTAGGTCCGACTTGCTTTGTAAGTGTCTGAACCTCCTGTATAATGATTTAAATAATGTTATTGACTTATTACAGAATCATACTTATTTTTATGATATCATAAATGGTCATATTCTTAGCTTCTTAGTAGTAATATTTCATTGCTACTTGTTATTCGGGTGTTTATAACTTTTTGTTCTTATGCGTGTTTTGTCGAATAAATTCTTATTATTATATTTAGGTTATAGATACCTCATTTACAGAATGGTATTAGTGTAATATATATAATATTCATTCATTCAATTCATTTATATAATCATTATGAAATGAATATCATGTAGAACGAGTCGCATCACATCGTGGAGACGGTATTCCGTACGTACGCACGAGTGATGATATCGTTCCTATGATCGTGGAATTGTACTGGAGTGTATGTATACTATTTCAGAATCAATATCACTTTATAATAGTCATATATAGTCATTATTTACACCATTATACCCATCCAAGTAAGGTGGTGGTGGAAAATAGATTACACCACGGCGTGGAGACAGTATTCCGTACGTACGCATGTGTGGTGATTTATTTTTCCGTAGGATGGATAGATGGTGAAATAGGGTTGTTTCATACTTATAATAACATATCAGTATATGAGTGATACTTATGTTATTACTTTATAATGAAACAACTAAAGAAGAAGAAGTGGAAGATGAAATAAACATGAATGAATCGGTAACGGACATTACCTCTTCTTTGAAATGCTTCTTTGAGACCTTCTTTTAGGGCACTAAAATTGGTATTTGAAAAAGACCAGGACCTCTAAGATATCTATAGGGAAGCGGAGAGGAGAAAGTGTCAGGGGTTGGCCGATCTTGAAGGCTCAAAGTGGTGTGAGGAAGAGGGGGAGGAGGTGTCCTTTTATAAGGGAGGAGAGGGGCACCTTTGGAATAACTAAAACTATTATTTTATTATAAAGTAAAGTTCGGTTTTAAATAGCTCCAAATTGATTTATTTCGAGGCTAAGGTGGGGATGGGTCTAAACCCTCTCATCCAATAGAATTTAGAAAAGTTTAGGTTCCTATTTTAACCTAATCATTTAGATTTAACATTAAGTTAAATAATTTTACTTTTACCGTGTCTTCTTGTGTTCTTACACTATAAGGTTAATAAACTTACTATAAGAAGCCAAACGAACCCCAAATTGTTTATTATTAATATATATAACCTTATCTAAGTCATTTGGCCTAACCTTAGATTTTTAGGAATAAAATAACAATTACCAATATAATATTTGTTTTAAAAACTATTTTATGTCAATTTTGACACTATTTAGTAATTGATTTTTGTGAAAATCATAACAGAATTATTAGTTCGAACCAAGTTAATTAAATAAATAATAACATGTCATGTTAACCTATAAAATTATTGGGATTCATAAAAAGTCTCAAATTACATTTATTTTGGTGATTATAACATCAATTATGTCAATATTTCATTAATAAGATAATTACTGCATCATCATTTTGTAATAACTAAATTAACTTATTTAATGTCTATAAATTACAAATAAAATACCATTATGTAGGAAATCTTTTTAGCTTTCTAATGAATATTTATAGTCGAATTTAACTTATGTATAACCCCATATTAAAAATTATTTACTTATTAAACTTTGATTTTAACTATTTTAACCCTTCTTTAAATAAATTAATAATAAATGTCCTAATCTAATCCAAGTGGGCCTAAATGGTCATATTTTATTCCTAAGTTTGTTTTTGATCGAATTACACTTATCCAATAGAATTAGGACATGTGTTAGGGTAATAATAATATCATCTTTACCCTTAATTACCCTATTTACTTTTTATGGTGGTAAAAAAAGTAAAAAGTTACTATTCACCAAAAAAATTATTTTCATCTCCTTGAACCAAATTTTACTTACTGAAATCAACCGTGTCTCTCAGATTTTTGAAATTCCACTCACAGAAGCGGTAAAATTAAGTTTTATGAAAAATTCAGTTTTTTAACCACCACTTAGTGGTTTCACTATTCATCAAAAATTGAAAGTTTTCAGAAAAATACCAAAATTTCACCCTAGGCTAATTTCGATATTCCGAATCCAAAAATGAAGCCCATTTTGAAAAATAAAATTTATAAAATTTCAAAAAGTGGTTATTACTATTCATAACGGCTAGTTTTAATAAAATTTTAATAGAATATCGTTGTTTAGTAAAACTCGGTATTGCGTACAACGCAAGCTATCAAGGAAGGTCGCGATTTCGTGTAAAGCAAGCCAAGCAAGTGTTGTGTAAAAAAGATTCCTTTGATGATTTATATAACATAAAAGTCTCAGGTGTTACAAGGTGGACCATGGAAGAAGGTCAATACATGGAGGAGGGGACGAAACCTCTGGGTTCGGGGTGGAAAAACCTTGAATCATGGCATATTTACTAAATATTAAGTTGGTTCATGATTTTTTTCTTTGGAATGACTTGATATTTTCACCCCACCTTGTCATTTTATGTTTTATTACTTTGAATAAATTGGTTAGGGATTTCAACCTACCCAATCCTTGCAAAAAATAATAATAATACATAACATAATATATTTAAAATATCATAATTATTAACTTTTATGTATATTTTTAAAGAAAATTATTTTATTTAAATCACTAAACAATAAATATTAGTTATCATACTTTTAATTATATTTATAACATAATAATATATTATTAATTCATAATAAATAATAAACTTGATAATTATTAAATATATTATATTTTAATAAATTACTAATAATTATATTAACATATTTTCTTAAAGATTCATAAATAAAACTTTATAAATATTAATTATTAATACTTTTTTCCATAAATAAAGAAATACAAATTAAAGGAGACACGTGAATCTCATTGACAATTTCTCTCCATAAAGAGAAGCTTGAATTTGGTTCAAACTTCTCCAGAACCATTTCTTAAAATATTTAAAACCCTATATTATTTAAAAAAAGTAAAAAAAACAAATTATGAAATACTCAACTATGGTTGTCTCTCTAAAAGCGATGTTGAAGCTCCTTATAGACTTGACATTGTAATGAATCATGTTGGAAAAGGTAGAAAATGACATCATGGATTTTCAATCCACATTAACCAGTTTACTACTCACCACCATTTTACTCCTCCTCACATAGAGCTTCATCCTCAAATCCCTCTCCATACTATACCAAAACATCCATAACCTCACCGAAGGATAATTCTTGATAACTATCATGAAACAGTGAACAAAAAACCCTTCCTCCATAGGGGTGCACCAAATAATGGATATGTGATCTTATTAAAAGGATATCCAAATGTTTAAGGGATTATATGACCTTAGTCTCAAATTATAAACAACAATATGGTAGTAATATAAAATAGATATTCTTGCTCACATTTATATGTTTCAGCAATAGGGATCAAATCCCTTTATATAGTCATTCATTGTGAATTTCATTAAATGAAAATGCATCAACTATTTTTAATTATCCATATAAATGTATTAACATTAATATTAATTCATTTAATCCTATTCAATTAACATTCATTCCATTTAATCCACTCATTATGGATTGATAATAAAACTATTTTGGTGAAATAAGTATATATCATATGTAAATATTTATTATTGAATGTTTTTAATACAAGAATAATAAGATCTGAATTAAATGGATATTATTAAATATATACTTATATATATAATATAATATATAAAATTTAGTACATATTCAATAATATCCCACTTTCACTAAAATACCATAATGAATTAATGAATAATTTAACAACTCTTTGTGAATCTATACAAAATATTTTGGACATAGATTTTCATAAAATTATTTTCATTTTGAAAGATAAATTTGTCCAAACTTTTATCCTTATCTAAGGGAATAATTGATAGAACCTTCAGGAAATATTAAAATTGACAAATACTCTGAAATATCTATTTCATAGATGTAATAAAAGGCTGGCCTATTAAAAAACCTCAATTCTACTTATGATACTAAGGGTTCTAGGGTGATCTCCATCAAACACACCTGTATCTCCATATAAACATTTCCACCAAAATATTTTTCATATAAACCATATATATCATATATAATCTCTTTTCTATGATATCGAGTGACCATTAGACATATAACATGCCAATATAGTATAGGCCTCTCATAATTTTCTTGATTCTATGAAAAATAATGACCAAGTCGATAAATACATCACATGCAATTCATTTATCTGATAATAACACCACATGATACTTATCAAAGCATCTGAAATCATCATATATGAAATAACTAAGCATAGACATGAATTTCCTCTATCTAATTAAATCAAGGGATAGATTTATTTTATTATTTAAAAGTGGACAAATCCCATCATGGTTTCACTCCAACTGACAACATGATCGACAATATACCCAACCAACCCTTTATTATCTAAGTTCACATATTGACTTGTATATGTTGAGAATCAATGTATAAATGTTATCAAGAAAGGTGTCTATCTAACCACAGGTAAGAAGGACTGATAATAATCATACACCCCTATGTATATCCATGACCATGTGACATTCCATGTGATTTAATTTAGCTTATCAAGCCAAGTAATATGTTTCTATTCATTACCTAAATAATGTATTCTTTAACATATCATATACAACCCTTTATAATGGATAAAATAAGATATTAAACATAACCTTTACATATCATCACAACCCATTAAACTCTATTATGGTCATCATTTAGGGGAAACTCAAAGTTTTCACTCTTAGGGGAAATTTATAATTCGACAGTTCATGAAAAATAAATTTAATAACACATGAAATAATTATAAATGGTGATTTCTTTTATTATAAAAATATGATAAATTGTTAAACAAAAAGATGTAACATTACACTTACATGGTTTCTGCAGTAATGGATTTTTAACATTACATCCAAATTTAATTCCTGCCACATCCCCATGTGACTGTCTAATAAAATACTCCCACTAACATATTAGTGAGTAAAATTTATGAATAAAGCTAGTTTTAATAATTGTGTGACTTAAGAATCATATTAAATAAGTTCAAGTATTTTATGTTATATTAAAAATCCTTTAATTCATAACATAAAATAATATAATGTTTTCTTATTGTAAACATTAAACTCCTTCTTAGTACATCATCATCATCTTTTGAACCCTTTCAATCATAATTTTCCTTGAAATATTTTAAAAATAATGTTACTATTTATATTATCACTTTTTCCACACATACTAAAATCTATTAGGATATAGTGATATCAACTTTATTATTCTAACTAATGTAATGATTTACATTTTTCCTAAAATTGTTTAGGATAAATTGATGACAATTTTTTTATGGAAACTAAATATAACCTTTTAAATTTATCTTTACCATCATATCCTAGAAATATTTAATGATATATATATATATATAATGTGTAATTAAATTATCATTTTACTAGTAAATTACTGTAAAAATAGAGTCTTTCATTTGATATGGTAATTAAATGTAATAGTATATATTTTTATTTACCATTTATATCCAAAAATATTTTTAGGATATCATGTGAATTTCACTTTCTTACAGAGAATAATGTAACTATTTACGTTTTTCATTAATATCACATCATAATGCCTATTTTAGGATTTCATGTGTAATTGAATTTTTTACGATAACTAAATATAACTTCTTTATATTTATTTACCATCATATATCCTAAAAATTTTAGGAAGTTCATTGAAGAATCAATATAATATTAGACCGGTATAATCCTTTAGTTAACTGTAATATTCACATTCTCATAGTAAATAAATGTATCTATTGACAATTTTTACTATCAAATACCCGAAGTATTTAGGATCTTAAGAGAAAAATAATTCAAAATTATATTGGAACAATATTATATTTGTTAACATTTAACTTCCCTATGTTCATACATACTCCAATTTACCTCTTAGGAATCATATTCTACTTATAATATCATTATAAGATTCAGAAAAAAATACTTTGTGTTTTGGGAAATAATATTTATTCCCTTTTAGAAGGAATACGAAACCAATAATATATTTATTACAAATAATAAATGGTATTCTATGTGTTTAAAACCTTTCATTTTTAAGGAATATTTTATTAAAATATATCATCAATTGATGGTGGGAACCCAATCCCACATATTTAAAAAAATATTTAGATAAACACTTTTATTATATATAAACACTTTTATCTAAATATTCTTATCAATATATGTTATATAAATACAAATAATCATAAAACATGTGTATAAATTTAATCATCACATAAAAAACCTATTTTATAAAACATCCTCATATAAGAGAAATGAGACGTGGGTATGGAATCAAAATTTGATACCAAAGTTAATATTAATAATAAAAAGAAACTAATGAATACTTATTTATTTATTACTAATAAAATTTAACAATTCAAGAAGAAATTAAATCCTTCCAAGAATAAATGAGAATGAATTTTATGTAGAAAAAAAGGAATTTTTCAAGGGAATTTCACCATTAATTGAAAATAAACAGGCCACCTACAAATATGATGACTGAAGAAAATATAGTTTTGATGATATATGAAGTTAATATGACTCTGATAAATATGTGATGGTGACCTCATTATGGATAAATGGTTCATTAGTACATGTATTATTCAATGTTGAAACAATTTGAAGAATATACCATCATGAAGTAAGTACACCTTCAAAATATGGCATGAATCAATGTCACCAATCAAGGAATCATGGAACTAGACTTTACTTTTTTGTATAAGTTGACTCTTCTAAATGTGTTGTATATACCTTAGGTTTGAATGAATTTATTTATTATTTATATTTTATCTAATTAGTTATTTCATGTTTCATTTGAATTTGATAAGGTTGTGTTATTTAATGGAGTCAAGTTTGTGGGGAATGGGTACTCAAATTATTTCTTATATAAACTATCTATTAATAATATGATCAAATATTTCGATTACATGTATGAGTCCTCTAATTTATGGAAGGATCATTTGGAATAAGTTAATTATCATTCATTAAAATTAGTGATTAATATGAACATAATTAAAATTGGAAAATAATTTAATAAATGTGACACATGTGTAGAATCCAAAATAGTTAATAAACAATTTCAAAGTGTTGAGAGGATTTCTTATATATTAGAATATTTACATTAGAATATTTTTGAATTTAATATCTTATTAACTAATGGGGGAAATGTATTTTATTAATTTCCTATGACTATAATATATATTCACATATATTTATTCTTATAAAAAAAGTTTAATCCTTAAATATATTTAAAAAGTATGAATAAAAATTTTAAAACCAATTAAACATACCAGATAATGTATTAGGATCATATACACGCTTATGAATGAATTCAACAAGTTTTGTGAAGAAAATGGAATAATGAATCAAATAACTTATCCTTATATATCTCATCAAAATTTCATAACTGAAAAGAAAAAACATACAATATTATACATTGTAAATTTTATTATTAATAATCTAAGTTAATATTAAATTTACGGGGCATATATTTATTGGTTTCTTGTCATATTCCTTATAATATTACTTCTAGTAAATATAATATTTCATATTATGGAAATTTGAAAGGTAGAAGTCCAAATATTTTATATTTTAAAGTTCATAGGTGTTTAACTTAATTTACGGTTCCAAATCTTTAAAGAACTAAATTTTTTAATAGAGCGATTAATTGTTTTTTTTGGATAAGAAGAAAAAAAAATCTTATAGAGTTATGGATTTGGTTTCCCATTTCATTATTGAATCAAAGGATGTAATGTATTTAAAAAATAAATTTTATAAAGATAATGTAGAAGAGGTTATTCATCATATCCTGGTCTCTCGTACTCCATCGAGTTCAAATATAATAGTGTAGAATAATAAGGATTCTCAAGTTGAACCTAAATAGAGTAAAATAATTAGTTAGGAGAAACATCTACATCTATAACGTATTTTTCCTATTTTAATAGTTCTCCTTATAGAGGGAGATCAAAATAATTATATTCTTAATATCTATAATATTGTATTGAATATATAAGGTTACCCAAATACATATTAAGAAGTTAGTACTTCTTGAGACTATTTTTATAGAAATAATGAATAAATGATGAAATGGATTCCATTATGTAGAATAATACACGGGTCATTCTTGATTTAGTAAGAGGTTAAAAGCCTATTTTTTATAAAGGGATTCAAAAATAAGTATGATTCATATGAAAAAAATCAATATTTTATATAAAAATTGGTTTCCAAAGGTTTTATAAAAAAAGGGATTGATTATTATCATATTTATGTTCATGTTACATGAATTACTTCAATAAGTGTTTTATATTCATTATCATTAATTAATAATTTTTATTAAAATCAAATTAATATGAAAATTTATTTTTAATAGTTATTTAATTGAATATATTTACATAGAAGAACTAGAAGGGTTTTTTACAAGGTTATGAAAAGAAATCATGTAAAATAGTTAAATCGATTTATGGTCATGGCAAGAAAAATTTTATTATATTATTTTATCCAATGGATTTATTCAAAAAAATATTAATAAATGTGTTAATTCAATGTTTAGAAATTTATATAGATTTATTTTGTGTCTACTTATTGATGATATATTAATTTTCCAAACCAATATGATTGGTGTAAACTATACAAAGTATTATTTTCTTATATATTTAAAATGAAGGATCATGGAATAGTTGATACTATTCTAAGTATAAATTTTAGAAAAAATAATTGTGGTTGTTTATTAAGTCCATTTCATTACATTGAATTTTTTTTAAATAAAATTTTTCATCTTGGTTTTAAGGATTCTAAAACTCTATTTGATTCTAGTGTTAAACTACTTGTTAATATGAGTAGATCCACAACATAACTTGATTATTCTTGTGCAATTGGTTCTTTAATGTATGAGATTCATGGAATTATACCTGATATTACTTTTACATAATTTAAAATGAGTATATATACAATTAATCTTAGTGTGGATAATTTAAAATTTATAAAGATAATTATTGGATACTTGAAGAAGAAATTAGTTTTAGGTTTATACTAAAATGATTGTCTGGATTTTTTAAAAAGATACACAAATGTTTTTTAGATTAAAAGTATTGGTGATAATCAATCCACATCTAGGTGGTTATTTAATCTTTGGGTTTGTGTTCTTTATTAGGTGAGTAATAAAAAAATATGTATTCAACATTTGAAATGGAGTAAGAGTTTATCACCTTAGCGTTATGTGGAAAGGAAGTTGAATGTACTTGGAATCTATTATTGGATATTAGATTGTATCCTAGTCTGATTCCTCCTTTATCAATCAATTTTGATAGTGAAGCAAAATTATAAAAATAATATAGTTTCATGTAAAATGAAATGTCTATACATAATAGTTTGAGACATGATTATGTGAGAAAATTATTGCAATGTTGTGCCATAATAATTGTCTATGTGAGATTGTTTAAAAACCATGTAGATCCATTTAATTAATATCTAATGAGAGAGATTATTCATATAATTAATATAGGTATGGGGATAAAACCCATAGAATAAATCATGTTTGTAATGTAAACCCAACACTTTATTTTGGTAGATTCTAATCAAAGTGTTCAATGAGTAATTTTATTATGTTGATTTTTTATATAAAAAATTATATGTCCAAATACTTGGGGTCAATAAGGTACATTATTAATAGTGGTTTAGTTTTAAAATCTTAAAAAAATATTAATACTCTATAAGTTATGTTTTGTAATAATGGAAACAAAATATAATATTTTTACAATGTAATATTAAAAGTGGCAATGCTTCTTATAGGAGTAAATGATGTTACTCATTAGAGAGTTTTAGAAAAGGATATAAGAACATGGGTATAAA
The DNA here is from genome assembly GCA_963277665.1 of Viscum album. Taxonomy (NCBI): domain Eukaryota; kingdom Viridiplantae; phylum Streptophyta; class Magnoliopsida; order Santalales; family Viscaceae; genus Viscum; species Viscum album. Next base: position 1,549,169,169 of record OY728138.1, read on the forward strand.
ACTGAAACAAGAGGGTATGTTTTATGTAAAGATAATTGTATGTACGATATCCATAGTTCATCTTAAATAATAAAAAATGTTATTCTCTAAATGCTTCTAAATATATTAATATGTTGAGATATTGATACTATGTAAAGGTTTAAGTTGAAAGATACCTTTATTATGTGTAATAATCTTGATGTGATTGGGATAATTAATATTTAATAAATAAAAACTATGATATTTTTATGTTTTTTTATTTATAAAATTGGTTATCCCATTTGATATGGAAGAAAAAAATTATTTTTTGGGTTTGGGAATCCCACATTTTTTGGTGGTGGGGGGGGGGGGGGTTACATCATGTTCTTTTCCATAAAAATAAAGGCTTTCAGAATAGTAAATTCTCATAAAAAATTATACAATCAAAAATGGTGTGAAATTATTGTAAATATATATTTATTAGTAACATGTTTTATTATATATGTAAAACCAAAATAAAAAAATAAAACATTTTTAAATAACCAACTAATGAAGAGATTGGTCACAACCACTTGGATTTCAAAATTCAAAAACCAATAAGTTTAATCCTTCTAAAAGTAGACATATTTTAATTGAATAAAAATGTATTTTAATCATAATAGTGAGTTAAAATTAGTGTGAATCACACCAGTTTGATCTATAAGTAAGTGTGATGTTAAGATCTTTTAAAAAATTCAATCTTCTTGATCAGAAACTCACTAATATTTTTTCCCCAATGTCACCACCACAAAATTATTAGAAATTAGTGTATGTCATTCTTTAACCTTGGTAAAATAATTGAGGTAAATCTCCATCAAAAACCCAACATGAATAAGCCGGAGTGGTTTAAAACCTTTTATATAATTAACTTCATTCATGCATCAGGGTTCATTACCTATCTTACGTGGTCTACCTTCAATTTTTACAATAATAAAAAAGGTTTAATCTAGGGAAAAACCTAGAAGATGGAATCTTAATCCCTCAATGTGATTAACCAATAAATAGAAAATCTTGATAAGTTTGATGGAATAATAATTTACTAGTGGTAGGAAAAGATAATTTTCATCCTTAAAGTATTATAGACACTTTACAGTCCGGAACCAAAACATCCTACCATTACTATTCATCATACTACAAATATAGAGGGAACACTATTTGATATGAATAAACTAGAAAACATTCACACAATAAGGAGAAAATATGATTATTATGAGGTTTTATGTTGATGATATATCCTCCACACATTATAAAATCCTCATTATGACTACCTTCACCAAATGAAGTCTACTCTAGAGATATGGGATGGAATAAAATTAAAGTACAATTTTGAATAAGAACGTACCAATAAATTTCGTATTAAAAAGTATCTTAACTTCAATATGTTTGATAAAAATATGGTTTTAGTGAATTTTCATGAAGTCCAAGTTATATAAAACTAGCTTCATTACCTTAAAATTAATATAACAAAAACATTCTAGGTTGGTTCAGTTATTTCTAAATTTACAACAATGTGGAATGAATTTGAAAAATAAATAATTCAAAAAGATACTATATTTCCTTGGAACAGTTGAAAAATATTCTTCACATTGAAGAAGAATCCACATCAAGAGATGTGGGTAAGTATTCACAATTTTATACCAAGGTTAATGTCATTTTATGAAAGGCGTCAATGAAAACATCCTTAAATTTTAAGAAGAAAGGAAAACTATTCAATAATAAAGGAAATCCTTTTCATGAAAAAAAGAGAATTATTTATGTATATAAAACCATTTTATTTTTCAAGGTAATGTTGATATCAAAAGTATGTGAACAAACCCGCTATAAATATGTGGACTAAAGAAAATCAAGTTGGTTTGATATCTAAAGGCAATATGACTTTATCAAAGATTGGACAGTGGCTAGATTCTAGATTTATGGTACATTTGTGCAACTATCATTCAATGTTGAAGACATTTGATGAAAGAACTATTTCTATGGAAGTAAACCGTGGAAATAATGCAGGAAACAATGTCACTATTCAATGAAGCAAAGTACTAGAATTTTTTTTCTAGGAATAAGTAGAATCTTATAAGTGTGTTGAATGTAAAAAGGTTTTGATATAATTCAGTCTCTATTAACATTCTATCTAAGAAGGTATTTGTCATTTCATTCTAATTTAAAAAGTTTTCATTATTGAAGGGAGGAATGTTTGTAGGGAATGGGTACTCACATGATGGAATGCATCAATTGTCTATTGATAATATGATTGGAGCTTATTCTTACATGATTGTGTGCTATAATTTATTTCATGATCATTTTTTACATGTTAAATATAATTCCTTAAAAGTTATTGAGAAGTTAAAGTTAATTAACGTTTTAAAGGAATTTAATAAAAGTGAATCTTGTATAAAATATAAATTGATTAAAAAACCATTTCAATGTGTTGAGAGAAATTTTTATATGTTAGAATTAGTATATTATGATTTTTTTGAATTAAAAAGTTTTTAACTCATGGATGAAAAGTCTATTTTATTAATTTTATTGATTAATGTAGTATATTATATATATATATATATATATCTTATTAGAGTAAAAGATAAATCCTCTAATATGTTTAATAAGTATAATGTTGAATTTCAAAACAAATTAATGAAAATAATTAGATTATAGTACTTAGGTAGAGGTTGTAAATACTTTGTGAATTTATTAAATTAATTATTTGATTAAAATGGAATAATTAATTAAATTTCTACTCCTTATACACCATATAAAGATTTCTTAGGAAAAAGGAAAAATATTTCTTTGGTAAAAAATATTAAATTTTATGATTAATAAATCTATGTTAATATTAAATTTCTAGGGTGAATATTTATTGGTTGTATATAATATTCATATAAGGATTGCTTCCAGAAAAATGTAATACACTTATGTAATTTAGAAGCTAAAATACCTAATATTTCGCATTTCAAAGTGTGGGGGTTTTAGAATAATATAAATTTCATAATCCTAATAAAACTAAATTTTATCAGAGGGAAATTAAAGGTGTTTTTTTAAAATATAGATAATTAAAAAGTATATAGAGTTAGTGATTTGGGATCCATTGTCATTGTTTATTCAGGGGCAGTTGTGTTCTTTGAAAATAAATTTTATAAATATGATAAAGAAGAGGTTATTCATCATACCACTATCTCTCATACTCCATATTATTCAGATAAAATAGTATATAATAATGGTGATTCTCCAGTTTAATCTAAACAGAGTAAAATACTTATAATGGAGAAACATATAAATATGGATTTTATTTCTCATTATTCTATAGTTTTCCTTATTGAAGAAGATAAATATAAAAATATTCTAAATATTTATACTATGGAATTGACTATAGAACATGTACCAAAATATATAATAAAGATATTATTTCTAGATATGTTTATTTTTTGAAATAAAAAATTAGTTATGAAACATATTCTATTTTGGGGAATAATACATTGGTCCGTATAGATTTACCAAGAGGTTCAAAACAAATTGGTTTTAATTGGGTTTTTTATAAATAAGTGTGATTCCAATGGTAAAATTCATGTTTTTAAATCAATATTGGTCATCAAAGGTTTTAGATAAAAAGAAGGGATTGATTATTTTGATACTTATTCTTTTGTAGCTCAAATTACTTCATTCAGGATATTGTTTACACTAGCATCAATTAATAATTAATATACTCATCAAACAGTTATTTAAACCACTTTTTTTAAAATGGATAATAAATGAATAGATTTATATAGAATAACCAGATGGGTTATTTTACAAGGTAATGAAAAGAAGGTATGTAAACTATTTAAACATATTTTTTGTCTAAAACAAGCTCTAAAGTAATGAAATGGAAAAATTTATTCTAATATATTATCTAATGGATTTACTCATATCAATGAAAATAAATGTTTTTATTAAATTTTTACATAATAATATGGAGTTACAGTGTGTTTATATGTAGATGATATGTCAATTTTGGGAACCTATATGGTCAGTATAAATGATACAAATAAGGACTTATTCTGTATATTTAATTTAAATTTTCTTGGAATAATTGATTTTATTCGAGGTATTAAAGTTAGGAATCATAAAGGGGTTATTATTTAATTCAGTCTCAATACATACAAAAAAATTTAAAATAAATTTGATTTTATTGGTTTCAAGAACTATAATTGTATGATCTAGGTTTTTGGCTATAAAGACATTGGAATATTCTTGATGTCATTCTAGACAAGCACCTTCAGACGGTGTGCGATTCCGAGCCCCGGTGTGGACGGAATTAAATTTTCAGTGCGTTCACACTGGACACACCAAATAAATGGGATAAATCCTAAACGGTAATTCGGATGCAAAATCTGAGAGTACTGATGGGTCTAAAATGGGGTGTTTACCCTAAGAACGACATAAAACATGTCAGAGCAGGACGTTGGGACCCCTCGCTCATTACCAGAACATTAAATGGATAAATAAAATAATTAATTTATTAGTTTAATGGTTAAACTCAATGATATATTAAAAGGTTCGTCGGATGGGAAAACCGAGGGCACCGTTGAGTCTGGAATGTTCAGTTTACCCTATAAGGAGTGTAACTTCTTCGAGCGCGGGCCTTCTATGAAAAATGCCACCAGGGGCGTTTTCATAATTTATCATTTTTGGACGCTAAATTTTATAACTCTCGGACAGAGGCTCGGATTAAAATTAAGAGATATCCATTATCCTTGGGAGGTGGTGTTTACCCTAGGGAAGGATTAACCTCGACCCCGTCGAGGGTTTCGGATGCGGTTCGAATTGGGGGTTTAAATTAATTAAAAATTTCAATTAATTTTTATTCATTTAAACCAACCCACCCCTCTCCTTCCCCATTTTCTGCCCTGGTGGAACCTATTATTTCGCTCTCAATCTCAACCTACTCCTCCTCTTCCTCTGATCAAGACAGGGGCGGCGACGATGATCACAGATCGACGGTGAAGCTTCGGGATACGCCCTTGCAGGTAGGAGATTTGTGTTTTGCATTTTAATTTAGAACCTCTCCTTTGAACCTTAATTATAGCGTCGAATCACCGTTGTTTCTTCGAGAGAATCCCATTAATGTGTATTATATTTTTCGAGCTTTCTGACACATCTTTAGGATTTAAAACCTGTGTCTTGAGGCATCCGCATTCGTCCGATGAAGAATGAGGGTTTTGGAGGTTTTTTCGGCAGGCGGCTTCGGCTCAGGTGGTGGCGGCTTGGAGCAGGGCGGTCCGGGCGTTAGCGGAGGCGGCGGCGCAGGTGGCTTCTCAGTGGGAGGCCTCAGTGGAGGCTCAGCTCGAGCGGGCTCCTCAGGGTGGAGGTGGCCTGGGTCTGGCGGCCGGGCGAGCGCGGCGGCCGGGTGAGCTGGAGGCGGCGACTTCGGGGGAACAGGACCCACGCGCTGTGGGTCATCATTGACACGGCAGGCGACGAGGGGAGACCGACCAGGATGGATGGTCCGTTTGAAAAAAAAACGGACCTGAGGTGGGTCCGGTGGTTTGGAGGCGGGCTGCGGTCAGCAGGCCACGAAAAACTCGACCAGAACCACGGCTGGCCCGCGTGCCATTGGTCTGGACTAGGCCGGCCGGGGTGGACCGGCCTAGTTGGGCCCCTTGCATTCGAATGGCTGTATTTTATAAATGGCGCGTCCGATTGACGTGCCGTCTATGGCTGCAGGTATGTGTCGACAAGATGGAATTTTTTAAGCGTGTTTCGGGGTTTTTGGGTTCTTCACCCAAAGACGGGTGACCCAAGGAGCTTTAATTAAATAATATTAAATTATTATCAAAGTTACGGAGGACGTGGCTCGCGAGCCGAACATCCATCTGACATGTCATCAGAGGCGCAGTGGCCCAGAGCCGAGACGGTCCTTCCAAGTTGGTCCAGAACCTTTGCGGGTTGGTTTCGTTGCTCGGTGGCACAAGACGCTAAATGTGAGTAATTAATTAATTAAATAATTACTTATTTAATTATTTCATCGGACCTAACTCATACTTGGGATGTCCAATTGATGCACTGTCAGCGGAAGCGTGTTCCCAGTACTCATGTGGACTTTTTGAGAATCTTTCCGAAGCATTTGGGTTGGAGATAAGGTGCGGGCCCCACAGGGATGAGTTCACACGTTTTACAGTGAACGCCACATTTTCACGTGACATCCATTTAAGGTGTTTGAGAACTCATTTCTGAGTGTTTTTTCGAGGGAATTGCAATGACACAATCCACTCGCTCTTATTCAGCACGTTGGTATGGGCCCCACGAGGGTTGTTTTGGGCGTAGACGGTGAATTCCAACTTCTTCACTAGGTTTCCATTCTGGACTATTGATTAGTCAATCTTGGGTACTTTTTCGAGAGTATCAGAATGGTGAAATCCATTCATTGCGCTTCGGGACCCAGATGCGGGTCCCACGAAGCACCGCTTGTGTGCGGTATAGAGAAATGCATCTTTTTCTCCGGTCATCCGTTCTACTCAAGTGAGTAGTCAATTTGATGTGTCTTCTTGAAGAGATCGAAACAGTACGATGCGCCCGACTATTCAGGACCAAGGCTCGGGACCACGGGACATCGTTCGGGCGTAAAGCGGTGTTGGTTGACTTCTTCATCAGATATCTATTGGAGGCGAGTAAATAGTCAATCTCACATATTTTTCCATGAGGATTACAGTGGTATGATCCGTTTGAATGTGAGGATCCTCATCTATGTCTTATTAAATGTGGAAGCAGGGAAGGTGCTCTGGTGGCGGTTCTTCTTGCTATGTTTGGAAGAGAACCCTTGGAGTGTGATTGCGTTCACTCCCGGGTGAGTGAAGTGGATGTTTAAAGAGATGTGGTTGGTCGTGCTAGGTCCATGGAGGAAGCAGGTTGGCGAAATTGTGTTTTTTCCCTTTGCGTTGATGTTGGGTGCTGTGTGCATGATAGCCTTTGGGCTAGAGATGTGGTATAATCTGAGAGTATACGGGGATGTTTGGAGGTAGATGTTGTAGTTTGTAACCGATAATTCTTGTGTACTTGGTCTGAGTGGGTTTCCCCCTGGTCATGTTCACAATGGTTTAGACCAGCAGGGTTGAGTGGTTCCCCTGGTTTTGTTTTGGAGTTGGGTGGTTGCATGATACCCACTCCATGTTCTGTTGGATAGTGTTGTACCATCCAGTAGGAATGGCCAGAGTAGTTCTGGGTTTACCCTCTAGCAGAGACTGGGCAGTGGGTTTCTCACCAACTTCTTTGGGTTTACCCTCCAGTAGAGACTGGGCAGTGGGTTGCTCACTGACTTCATGGGGTTTACCCTCTAGCAGAGACTGGGCAGTGGGTTTCTCAATTACTTCTTAGGGTTTACCCTCCAGTAGAGACTGGGAAGTGGGTCACCCTACGACCTCTTAGGGTTTACCCTCTAGTAGAGACTAGGCAGTGGGTCACCCGACGACCTCTTAGGGTTTACCCTCCAGCAGAGACTGGGCAGTGGGTCACCCGACGACCTCTTAGGGTTTACCCTCCAGTAGAGACTAGGCATTGGGTCACCCGACGGCCTATTAGGGTTTTCCCTCTAGTAGATACTGGGCAGTGGGTTACCCGAAGACTTCTTTCAAACTCAGTCTTTTCTACCAGGATAGAATGTTGTTTGTTTCTGTGACTACTGGAGCGGGACCCTTTCTTGTACGGTCCAGTGATGTGATATCTTTGACTTTGAGAAGACCTCTTGACTGTGTGATAGTGGCGAGGTGTGGATTGACCCTCCCCGAGAACTCTAAAGTACGAGGGTGGCTTTCCCCACCGAGACGCGTCTTTGTGACGCAACCTAAAACTGTGTGGGCAAGTCAGTGCCTCCCAAATAGGATAGTTCTAAGGTGTGGTGATCAAATCCGCTTGACTTGCAGTTCAGGACATGCGTATGGATATTGGGCATCGATGGTGTTTACATCTGGGACTTTTGGCGACTCACTTTCTTAGGGCTGAGCTACGGGATGGAGGTCACCTTATGATCTTGTTCGAGATTCTTTATTGAGCATATGAATATGTATATACCTTGTTCCAGTACCCACTTCTTGGGTTTTGTTACTCTCCTTCCAGGAGAGGCGAAGACGCGCGGGGTATGCCATGTGATTTTTGTGTCTAGCTTCTCGTGGTTGGATGGTCCTACTCTCCTGCTATAAGTAGCGAAGGCTTGATAGGAAGTTCAACTTCTCACCATTTCTATCACCCTATATTAGGAAGATTTTACTTCCTTCCTCTTGTTGGGTTGATCTGTACTCTTTACTGCACCTTCTATTTTACTCCTTTACTATTCTCTGTTCGATCTACTGCTCACCTATTCAGTACCACCTTCATTGCTCCTTCGAGCCTTCAGGGAATCCTACTGAGTATTTTTATACTCACCCCTGCTTGAGATTTGCCCTCACTTGGTGTGCCCTCACAGGTGACAGACAGGTTGGTCGTGACTTCAGTAGAGCCTAGGAGTTCTGGAGCTTAGACAGCGTATGGTGGTCATAGTCGGGTTCTAGGTGTGGGACTCTCTCAGCTATTTACTTTTTTTACCTGTTGCCGGGTTGTGGCAATTTTCTGGTTGGGCGTGTGTTTTGCCCTTTTCTTTTCATTTTACCTTCAACACTTGCTTTGTACTGTTTAGAGGTCGATGCACCTTTGTGGTTGTATATAGAAGTTGGTACTTTACTTTCACTTTTTACTCTTCACTATTGCATTGAGTTGGCTGTGTGTGTGTACAGGTACTTAGGTAAAAGACTCCCCAAGTTGTTTAGCCTTCGGTGCTTATTTCTATCCCCTAGCCTATGGAGGCTGACTTGGGGTAGTTGAGGCTCAAGCTTGGGTAGGGTCAGGTCATGAAAAAGTGGTATCAGAGGAGGTTCGTTCCTTGGGACGTTGTTCAGACTTCCCTAAAAAGGAATTGGTTGGGATTTAGGGCAACATTATTAACGTGTCTCGAGAGCGGCTCTCCAGTCAGGGAGTCCAGTGATGGTGTGGTGACCAACGTATCCATTCACCAGGACCCCGATAACCCGCTTGTCGACTCGGCATGCTGAGACACTCCTCGCAAGGAATATTGGTTTGTACATTACATAGGATTGAGTCTTGATCGTCCTTCTTGAGTCAACTCCCCTTTTTTGTTACTATTATATACACATAAGCTCATATGACCGCGATACTCCTTGATAATATTCAGGATGTTTTCACGAAGACAGCCAACAAGGATACCAGCTTTGGATCTTGACGATGACCCTATGAGCGAAGAGGCCTCAGTCCAGGACCTATCATGCGTGTCCCTTTCTCCAGGTGGGCCGGTAGCAGCACCCCACCTGGTGAGCAGAAGACATCTTCGGTAGAGTAGACTGAGCTTGAGTGCAGGTTGAGTGCGCTCCATGAGTTCCAGAGTTAGAGACTGTAGAGGTTTAGTGGTGAGCCAGAGCCTCTGGTAGCAAGGGTTTGGCTTGGGACAGTGGTTCTCCTTTTCGGGTTTGTGTAGACGCCGACAGATCTTACAGTGGCTTTGACCTCCAACCTTTTTCAATGATCAGATGGGCATTGGTGGAGTCTGGTGACTCAGTTTCTTGAGGAGTCGTCGCTTTCGTGGGGCAACTTTCAACTTCTATTTCGGGATGATTTTTACCCCTCCTGCTTACGCTCCATTTAAATCCAGGAGCTCCCGCAGTTTCAGCAGGAAGGGATGATTGTGACTGAGTATGTGACTATTTTCATAGACTGTGAACAATTTTTCCCGGACTTGGTCAATGACGACAACATTCGAGCGTGAATGTTAGAGCAGGGTCTCTGTAGAGAGATTAGTGATGTCATAGTACCCTTGGGCCATCCCACTTATGTCAGGGTGCTATAGTAGGAGCTGGTGACAGAGAGGTTCTCGTCACTCTTTACAGTTGATAGTGGCAGTAAGCACGATGGATTCGAGATGTCTCCCAAAACTAGCATATATTAGCAGACAGAACCTCGACACAGGCGGCCTTCCACCTGCTGGTTTCGGAGACATGGTTGTGAACCACTGTGGCATCAAAGTGCAGGGCGTCAGCCGAGGAGACCCTTCCGTGAGTGGACTCCGGGCCATGGTCATACACCACAGTGGCATCAGAGGGCACCAGGGAAGCCTAGAGAGTGCCAGTGCTATATGATTGTGATGTCTGAGGACACTTGGCATGGGACTGCCCGACCAGGCACGGTGAGAATATCAAGCAGGCAGCGGGTGCACCACCACGACAGAGGCAACACCGTGAATGGAGTGGTTCCTAGAGAGGTGGTTCTTGCAGTGGAACAGGAGGAGCTGGAAGTGGAGTACAACCTTACGAGGTATTCCCATCACCACCAGGCGATCCACATCAGGCTCTGGGAGCTGACAGTTGGGACCGCGGATAGCCACGATCTTTGGATTTTTATGATCCTGTAGAGCATAGGGTGATAATAGGTACTCTCTACAGCTCTTATAATTTTTTGCAGTATAATTGTTAGGCTCTGAGTGTGAAATTATTTTCTCCCTACTCCTTGTTTGAGGTGTTACCAGGGTGACTGATAAAACACTATTTTGTGGAATATTTTATTGGTAATAAATGATATAATTTCCTCACATTGTGTTAAATATGTTTAATTAGAAAGTATTTGGAATTAGATCATTCATTTGAATATTTGATGAAAATTCCAGTTTTACCCTTTATAGTTCACTGTAGTATTTCGAAGCTAAATATTTTTATATTTATTATTTGAATTTGAAATTTTCTAACAGTGTTACTAACATAATTATCTACAACTTTTATTCAGGACACTAAAGCTAAATAGTGCATTTGGATGGAGTAAATGAGCTATTAATACAATGGTGGGCAGGACTTGGCAGAATGGACATGGGTTCTGTCTTTGGGCCATATATTCTACATAAGGGCTGGGAATGAGCCCAAAGTTTGAGGGAAGATCCGGGACATGATTTGGCACAAATAATCCTTCTGGAAGGCCGGTCAATGCACGCGTTTTGGAGGTCAAATGGGCAGTACAAGTTGGAATAAAATATTTGGCTGAGTTTTTCATTTCACACTTAAAAAGTTATGTATACCTAGCCCTCACAAACTCTATTTAAAGGGGGTTTTAACTCTTTGAGAGGTCTGGTAGAGGCTTTGGGAAGGTGTGTCCGAATGGGTGTCTCTTGAGAGCCCCTCACAACTCTTGGAGGAAGTAAGCCTTTGTGCAAACCTCTCTTCCAAAAAGGCTCTCCTCTCTCACCTCTTCTTTGTATTTCTTTTCTTTCATGTTTGTTTATTGAATTTTTCTTCAAATAATATTCTGTGTTCATCCCTCTTCTTCTTATCTTAATCTTCTTAATTGGGTTGGAATCAAGAGTGGAGACAAGATTGGGTTCTACCCTTTCAATCCGTTGCTTATGCAAAACGTCTCCACGATGACTACACCACCCATGGAAGAGTAGTTCTTTTTAGTAATCGATCGACCTCTATCCTTCTTCATTCATTTATTTTGAATCAATGAGCTACTGTAATTCAAATATTATGATATATTAATTGAGTTTTAAATTTAAATGAAACTAAGAAAGCAATTGAATAGTTAACACAAAACACACGAGGTCGGGAATTGTGTGAACTGTGAGAGCGCAACCTTAACCGGTAATTCAAAACCACATGGGATCAATTTGTAGAGTTCAAATATAATCCCTAAACTCAATTAATTCTCATTTACTGAGTGGTTATGTGCCTTAATTTACCACTGACCATAAACTAATTTTAGAACATCAATCAAAGCAGGGTGTTGCGATTGCATGTTCCGAAGTTAGCCTAAGGTTAAAATTCACTTCAATCTTCGTGGTAAAGTTAATTCTCGTAGGGTTCGGGATTTAACAAATTAAGGGATCATAATTAAGTGAATATTAATTTAAATGATAATTATTAATAAATTATTGAAGAGTTATAGTTAGATCGATTATGTATTTTAAATATTGTCTAAACAAACATCTTTTTGTTGTGTCATTTTAATCAAACTTCATTTCAAAACTAAAAACAAAAAAATACAATCTTCTTCCAGAAAACTTCTTCTAGATTCATAAACTATAAAAAAACACCCTCATCCTTTCAAGTAGTGTTTTTATTCTCTTTTATTTTACTTCTAGAATACCTCTAAAAATTGTTTTAATTCACTTCCTCCTTTGAGAGACGACCTTGGTCAGCCACTCTGCTACACCTAAGTACCCCAAATTACACTAATCATTTGAGGGCGCCCACGACAGCGCTTTATCAAATTGACGCCGTTGCCGGGGAGGCAAGTAATTATTTCCACCAATTAGAGGTATTTATTTTATTTTACATTTTAATTCTCTTCCTCTCTTCTTTCTTCCGTCTTTACCCAATCTGATTTTTTTCCTTCTTCTTCTTTTATCTCTTTCTACTTCTTTTTGGACCATCAACTCAAACTTCTAATTTTTATTTTCCTATGGTCCACATTCCTTCTTTTCATCTTTCATTGATTAATGACACGAACTAATCCTGAAGATCACTTAGATCTTGACCCTGAGATTGAACGTAGTCTTAGGGCACGAATCAGACATTCTGAGTCTACGGGAAGTTTCAACATTCAACCAGTTGAAGAATTACTCCAATATCAGAACATTGAAATTGGAAGCAATTCAAATTGAACCATAAAACAAGAACCAATGTCTGGAAACAATGGAAATGAACTTAATAGAACCATTCGAGAATTGGCTGCACCTGATATTAACTATCAACCAAATTGTATTGCATACCCAAATCTCGAATCGGACTTTGAATTGAAATCTGGATTAATTCACCTTCTTCCAAAGTTTCATGGCTTATCTGGTGAGGATCCCAACAAACACCTTAAGGAATTTAATGTGGTTTTCTCAATCCTAAAACCTAGAAATGTCTCTGAAGATCAAATCAAACTAAGAGAATTCCCATTCTCACTTGATGGAGCTGCGAAAGATTGGATTTATTATTTACAACCCGAAGATGTAACTTGTTGGAACGATTTGAAACGTCTTTTCTTGCAGAGATTTTTTCCAACATCAAGGACCACATCCATTCGAAAGGAGATATCAGGGATCAAGCAAGCACAAGGGGAGTCAATGTATGAGTACTGGGAGCGATTCAAGAAGTTGTGTGCAAGCTGCCCACATCACCAAATCAGTGAGCAACTCCTCATCCAATAATTCTACAAAGGACTAACACCCATGGAGAGGAGCATGGTGGATGCTGCAGCTGGAGGAGCATTGGTGGACAAGACACCAGTAGTTGCATGCACATTGATCGACAAAATGGCCCAAAACTCTCAACAATTCGGTGATAGAGGTACACCACATGTTCGAGGAGTACATCAAGTAAGTCCTTCTTCTCTTGAAAGTCATTTGATTGATACTAAGTTAGAAGAATTGACAACTATGGTGAGGCAGATTGCATTGGCTCAAAAGACTTCCCAACCCCCTCCTTCAAGGCCTTGTGGTATTTTCACTGAGACAAGCCACCCAACTGACTGTTGCCCACAACTCCAAGAAACAAGAGATTGTGCAGCAGTGTTCCCTGGGAGACCATTTCAGCAACAACAACAACAACCATATCCCCAAAAGAAGTTTGATCCAACATACAACCAAGGGTGGAATGATCTAGCGGACATGAGGTATGGCTCTCGACAACAACAAAGGCCCCCTTTTCAACGAAACTTCCAGCAGCATCCACCTTACCAACAGGGTTTCCAACAACCCCAAAGGAGATTCGAAGCTCAAACATCAACGAGTCAGCAACAAGGGAATATCCAACACAAGGTAGACTCTAACACTGATGATCTTTTGAAACAAATTGTTCTTGATCAACAGAATGAGCTGAAGAGTCAAGGTTCGGAGCTGAGGGAGTTGAAGACTCAAATGAGCCAGATTGCCACCGCCCTCCATGAACTTGTGAGTAAGAATTATTGAAATCTACCGTCCCAACCCACTCCAAATCCAAAGGGGAATGTTAGTGCCATCACATTGAGAAGTGGGAAGCAAATGAACGATACATCTGCACCTACCATTCCACCGGGATTCACCTCAACTTCAGAGAAGCCGCATTCCATACCAACTGATGAGCAATCCAAGGAGAAAGATAAAGGTATGAAAAATATTGATGATGTTACTTCTAAACCTCTTCCTTTTCCAAACAGGGTTGTTCAAACCAAGAAGATGGCTGAAGAAGCAATACAAAAGGAGGTTTTGGACACATTCAAGCGTGTGGAGATCAACATTCCTCTACTTGAAGCCATTAAGCAAATCCCAAGGTATGCTAAATTCTTAAAAGAACTCTGCACCAATCGAAGAGGGCTCAAGGGGAATGAGAGGATCAACCTTGGAAGGAATGTATCGACACTCATTACACCAACTCTAGCAATGCCAACAAAGTGCAAGGATCCTGGGACATTCACCATCCCATGTACCATAGTGGAGTTGCACTTCTCTGATGCTCTTTGTGATTTAGGAGCTTCAATAAATGTGATGCCTCACTCTATATTCTCTTCCTTACAGGTTGGTGAGTTGAAGCCAACAAGAGTAGTGGTGAAATTGGCGAATAGAGATACGGCATATCCAGCGGGAGTTCTTGAGGATGTACTTGTTCGGGTAAGAGACATGATCTTTCCAGCAGACTTCTATGTGCTTAACATGGAGGATGATCAGGTAAGTTCTCATGCCCCCATTATCTTAGGTAGACCCTTCCTCAAAACAGCAAAAACTATCATAAATGTCAATGAGGGTACACTTTCCATGGAGTTTGGAGATGAAGTTTTGATATTTAATGTTGTGGATTCCATGAAGTACCCCTCAGAGGACCATTTTGCTTTTTTTATCTCCCATTTTGAACCACCAAGTAAAAACATCATGGAATTGGATTGTCCTATGATTAGGGAGATTATGAGTATTGGTTCTAGTTTGATGTCTAAGAATACTTCTACACCCATTTTTAAGGAACAAGAATCTCTAAGATTTGATTTTGAAATGGAATCATATTCTGATTTTGATCATGTGAACTCTGATTATGACATGGCTATTGAGTATACTGATGGATTTGGTGCTTTATTCTCTGATTGTGATGATTTTTATTCTGATACTGAGGTTCATTGTGCAGATATGTCTGTTGCATCAATTTCTCCATCCATACATCACCCACATACATTGGAACTCAAGCCATTGCCCCCAAATCTCAAATATGCATACTTGCTCAGTGGTGATAGATTACCTGTCATAATTGCTAACAATATCTCTTTTGAACATGAAGAAAAACTTTTGAATCTTTTGAGAGATAACATTAGGGCAATTGGTTGGACATTGGTAGACATATCAGGTATTAGCCCCTCCATTTGCATGCATAGGATTCTCTTAGAGGATGGGGATAAACCGGTGAGACAGCCACAAAGGAGACTTAATCCCACCCTCCTAGAAGTTGTTAAGAAAGAAGTTGGAAAATTACTTGAGGCAGGTATCATTTACCCTATTTCTGACTCACAATGGGTTATCCCTGTTCAGGTTGTACCAAAGAAAACTGGTTTCACTGTTATAAAAAATGATAATGATGAGTTAGTTCCTGTGAGAGTACAAAACAGTTGGCGAGTGTGTATCGATTATAGGAAACTAAATCAATCCACTCGTAAGGACCATTTCCCACTTCTATTCATTGACCAGATGCTTGAGAGACTAGCTGGGAAGACACACTATTGTTTCTTGGATGGATTTTCTGGCTATTTTCAGGTTCCCATTGCAGCAGAGGACCAGGAGAAGACAACATTCACCTGCCCATTCGGTACCTTTGCCTACCGAAGGACGCCATTTGGACTTTGCAATGCCCCAGGTACCTTCCAGAGATGCATGGTGAGTATTTTCTCAGATTTCATTGAAACCTGCATGGAGGTATTTATGGATGATTTTACAGTTTATGGGTCCTCATTTGATGAATGTCTCTCTATTTTGGGTGATGTGTTGCATCGTTGTATTGAGAAGAATCTGGTCTTAAATTTTGAAAAATGTCATTTCATGGTCGAAAAGCGAATTGTATTAGGTCATATAGTCTCACAACATGGAATTGAAGTTGATAAATCTAAGGTAGACATTATTTCATCCCTCCCATATCCTACATGTGTGAGTGATGTTCGACCATTCCTTGGGCATGCTGGATTTTATCGACGCTTCATCAGAGATTTTAGTAAGATCGCTCTACCCTTATCTCGATTGCTGCAAAAAGATATTGACTTCAATTTTGATGATTCATGCAGGGTATCATTTGATGAGCTGAAGAAGTGTCTGACCACTCCACCAATCATACAGCCCCCTTGGTGGGACCTTCCATTTGAGCTTATGTGTGACGCCTCCAACTTCGCGGTTGGAGCTGTCTTATCTCAGAGGGTGGAGGGACGTTCACATGTGATCGCCTATGCATCGAGGACGCTAGATTCAGCCCAATAAAACTATACTACCATAGAAAAGGAGTTTCTTGCTGTCATATTTGCTTTAGATAAATTCCGTTCATATTTATTGGGCTCTAAAGTAGTTGTTTTTTCTGACCATGCAGCTTTGAGGTACCTCCTAAAGAAGCCAGATGCAAAGCCACAACTTATCTGTTGGATGCTCCTTCTTCAAGAGTTTGACCTTGAGATAATGGACAAGAAGGGGTCAGAGAATTTGGTGGCAGACCACATGAGTAGGCTTACTCACACACTAGAGGGTGACACCTTGGACCAGGTACCACTTCGGGACACTTTCCCCGATGAGCATCTCTATACCATCTCAGGTAAGCATCCTTGGTATGCTGATTTAGTTAATTACATTGTTGGCTCTGAAATCCCAGTAAATTTGAAGAAACATCAAGTCCAAAAATTAAAGAGTGAGTCAAGATTTTATGTGTGGGATGATCCTTACCTCTGGCGCATGTGTAGTGACCAAGTTATTAGGAGGTGTATTCCTGATCATGAGTTTGAGTCTGTTTTGCAATTCTGTCATACACTTGCATGTGGTGGACACTTTGGACCCCAACGGACAGCTAGGAAGGTTTTAGACTCTGGATTATATTGGCCTAGCTTGTTCCATGATGCCCATTTGTTTTGTAAGTCATGCTCTCATTGCCAACACACTGGGAACATTTCTAGGAGACATGAGATGCCCCAACAACTCATACTATTCTGTGAGATTTTTGATGTATGGGGCATCGACATTATGGGTCCTTTTCCTAGTTCATTTGGATTTTTGTATATTTTGGTTGCTGTTGATTATGTGAGTAAATGGGTGGAGGACAAGGCCACCAGGACTGAAGATTCTCATGTTGTTGTGGACTTTGTCAAAGCACAGATTTTTTGCAGGTTTGGAGTACCAAAGGCCATCATCAGTGACCAAGGGACACACTTTTGCAATAGGAATTTTTCTTCCCTCCTTCGAAAGTATGGGGTGACACACAAAACATCAACACCATACCACCCCCAAACAAATGGCCAGGCTGAGGTTTCAAATCGTGAGTTGAAACAAATCTTGGAGAAAACCGTGCAGCCAAATAGGAAGGATTGGAGCAAGCGCTTGGATGATGCATTGTGGGATTATAGGACAGCATTCAAGACCCCCATTGGTATGTCCCCATTTCGGATTGTTTTTGGGAAAGCGTGTCATCTCCCCGTGGAAGTCGAGCATCGGGCATATTGGGCTATAAAGAAATGTAACATGGATTTGGCCCAAGCTAGAATTCAAAGGAAATTGCAAATTCAAGAGCTTGAGGAGATTAGACTATCATCATATGAGAACTCAAGGCTCTACAAGGAAAGATCAAAAGCAGCTCATGACAAAATGATCCAACAAAGGGAGTTTCATGTTGGAGAGAAAGTCCTTCTCTATAGTTCACGACTGAAGTTGATGCCTGGTAAGTTGCGTTCCAGATGGTTAGGTCCTTATATTGTGTCTAATGTTTTTCCTTATGGTGCAGTGAAGATCACACAAGAGGACACTGGAAGGAGCTTTACAGTCAATGGGAAACATTTGAAGAGATACATTGAGGGACATCCTACTGATGCAGTGGATTTTATCACACTGCATGACCCCATCATCACTTGATCACATCAGGCTGTTCCTAACCCTTTCACTTTTATATTATTTGTCCTATTTAAAAATTCTGCATTCCATGTGCATATATCATCTCATGGGTTCACATTGAGGACAATGCAATATTTTAAGTGTGGGGGAGGGAACCTTTTAGTTTAGTAATTTCAATTGTTTTCCTGTTTAAAAAAAACCAAAAAAAATTGTGTGTTTTTCAAATTTTGTGTGTTTATTTTACAATTTTATGTGTTTTTTTGAAACATTTTGAGCTAAAATGATTCTCGTCACCATTTTTAAATCCATATCAATAAGTGAAACAATTTACCCCTTGAAACTAAGCTTAAATGAATGCTGAAATGACTTTGTTTCAAGTTCAAATATTTAGTAATTTCTTGAAAAGTACGCTGAATTTTGAATCCCATGCCAATCTCACTGTCTTTATATTTGAAATCACTTTCCTGTGAGGCTTCTAAACCATTATTTTCATATTCTTTACATTCACCTCACTTCTTGAGAGAACCAAACAATGCTTGATTTAACCAGAATTTGATCTATTCCTGTCAAAACTTGAGGGTTTGAGGTACATATGTTTAAATGATTGAGGCATTTGTTTGGTATTAAAGCCCCTATTTCAAAGAATCCTTTTTATAATGGCCTAACTTGAATATTTAATCCTTGTAGCCCTTAGAAGCCATGCACAGCCTGTTAGGTTAAGCCACATTACAAGCCAATTTTCCCTATCCAACCATCTCTTGAAGTGAAATTGCATTCTAGTTGAGCTTAAGTGTGGGGGAAGTTGTCTTGGATTTTGCCACCACATTCTGTGATACTTTGGGTGGAAAATTAAATTCTGAAGAGATGTGTTTGCAGCTAAAGAAAGTCATTATATTGAAAGTTGTGCCTTTTCTGGAGCTTTCATGACAAGTGAAGCTGTGCCTTTTTCTGGAGCTTCTAATTAAGGTGGAAAGCTGTGCCCATCTGGAGCTTTCAAGAAAATCATGTTGAGAAGATTAACATTTTTTATGCTGAAATGATGAATGGTGTAAAACTTTCATGACTTTTCATGATGATGGAGCTGAATTGATACTATGGGGATTGAAGAGAAGACCATATTTAAGTGAAAATTAGATTAATGCAATTTTTCTTCAAAAGAGTCAAGCCCTCCTCATTCAGCCTCAGAGTTTTTCACATCTTAATCCTACCAACCGAAAGCCACAGAACAACCCTGAAAAGTCCTCATGATAAACATATGTCCTTGACTCACATCGGGTAGCGATGTAGGAATCTATCAAGCCTATGGTGACCCTTGTATGAGTTTGGATGAGAAAGACATTGCAAAAAAAATTGATATTTGAGTGATGAGAGAAAATTCAAGCGAGGTAAGTGTTTTGTGCATGGGCGGATAAATGAAGTGGAAACATATTGAATGATATAAATGGAGAACTTGAAATAAGGTTTTTTATGAGGCATGATATCTTTTTATTCTTGGTGTGAAATTGATTGATCTTAAAGATATGTGTTTTAAAATTGGTTTTGATTTTATATTGATGTTTACTTGAAATGAGATTTCGCTCAGGAGTGCAAAAGGGTAAGTGTGGGGGAGTTGATAAAACACTATTTTTTGGAATATTTTATTGGTAATAGATGATATTATTTCCTCACATTGTGTTAAATATGTTTAATTAGAATGTATTTGGAATTAGATCATTTATTTGAATATTTGATGAAAATTCCAGTTTTACCCTTTATAGTTCACTGTAGTATTTCGAAGATAAATATTTTTATATTTATTATTTGAATTTTAACTTTTGTAACAGTGTTTCTAACATAATTATCTACAAATTTTATTCAGGACACTAAAGCTAAAGAGTGCATTTGGATGGAGTAAATGAGCCATTAATCCAATGGTGGGCTGGACTCATCAGAATGGACATGGGTTCTGTATTTGGGCCATATATTCTACATACGGGCTTGGATTGAGCCCAAATATTGAGAGAAGCTCCGGGACATGCTTTGGCAGAAATCACCCTTCTGGAAGGCCTGTCAATTCACGCGTTTTGGAGGTCAAATGGGCGGTGCCAGTTGGAATAAAATATTTGCCGAGTTTTTCATTTCACACTTAAAAAGTTATGTATCCCTAGCCCTCACAAACTCTATTTAAAGGGGGTTTTAACTCTTTGAGAGGGCTGGTCGAGGCTTTGGGAAGGTGTGGCCGAAAGGGTGTCTCTTGAGAGCCCCTCACATCTCTTGGAGGAAGTAAGCCTTTGTGCAAACCTCTCTTCCAAAAATGCTCTCCTCTCTCACCTCTTCTTTGTATTTCTTTTCTTTCATGTTTGTTTCTTGAATTTTTCTTCAAATAATATTCTGTGTTCATCCATCTTCTTCTTATATTAATCTTCTTAATTGGGTTGGAATCAAGAGTGGAGACAAGATTGAGTTCTACCCTTTCAATCCGTTGCTTATGCAAAACGTCTCCACGATGACTACACCACCCATGGAAGAGTAGTTCTTTTTAGTAATCGATCAACCTCTATCATTCTTCATTCATTTATTTTGAATCAATGAGTTACTATAATTCACATATTATGATCTATTAATTGAGTTTTAAATTTAAATGAAACTAATCAAGCAATTGAATAGTTAACACAAAACACGCGAGGTCGGGAATTGTGTGAACTGTGAGAGCGCAACCTTAACTGGTAATTCAAAACCACATGGGATCAATTTGTAGAGTTCAAATATAATCACTAAACTCAATTAATTCTCATTTCCAGAGTGGTTGTGTGCCTTAATTCACCACTGACCATAAGCTAATTTTAGAACATCAATCAAAGCAGGGTGTTGCGATTGCATGTTCCGAAGTTAGCCTAAGGTTAAAATTCACTTCAATCTTCGTGGTAAATTTAATTCTCGTAGGGTTCGGGATTTAATAAATTAAGGGATCATAATTAAGTGAATGTTAATTTAAATGATAATGATTAATAAATGATTGAAGAGGTAGAGTTAGATCGATTACATATTTTAAATATTGTCTAAACAAACATCTTTTTGTTGTGTCATTTTAATCAAACTTCATTTCAAAACTAAAAACAAAAAAAATACAATCTTCTTCCAGCAAACTTCTTCTAGATTCATAAACTATAAACAAACACCCTCATCCTTTCAAGTAGTGTTTTTATTCTCTTTTATTTTACTTCTAGAATACCTCTAAAAATTGTTTTAATTCACTTCCTCCTTTGAGAGACGACCTTGGTCAGCCACTCTGCTGCACCTAAGTACCCCAAATTACACTAATCATTTGAGGGCGCCCACGACAGCGCTTTATCAGTGACACAGGGCGTCGGTGTAACCCTGTGTCGAAAAGGTAGAAGACGTGGAGCCTTTTATTTTTTCGATGGTGTCGACTCCTTTGCTCTCAGAGCGTGTAAGATAGTTTAGGTTGTGGGACATCGACTATGAAACCTTGTGTGACCAGATATCCTTGGGTGTTTCACCATATGGATATTCTAAAGGAGGGCATCACCGGGATTTTTCCCAGGTCCAAACAGTGATTCCAGTCACAGCGTGCGATGTAGGAGTTCGATCGGGGAGGTGAGCTACCCCCGAGAGCCTTCAGGCTGTTTGAAACCATGCGAAGGGATGGAGAGGTTCCCTAGCACCTTTCCCTAACCCCAAAGGCTAGTTTGGGTGCATAGTGTCTCCCACGTAACTCACCCAAAAAGAAGTGTGCATGCTCCTATGCACGTCATAAGCAAGGGCAGACCTCGCATGAACAAATCAAATCCTTTGGTCTGTGTGCGGTGACGCGGGACAATGCAAGAGTTCTTTTGGGTATGGGAGAGCCAGGTGTGGGCTTAGTACCCCGAGTTGTTCCCTGGTTTTGCTTTTCAGGGACGAAAATATTGAAGGAGTGAATGATGTAAGAAATATTTTTTTTGGCTATAAAAGACTTTAGAATATTCTTGATGTTATTCCAGAGCATCACCTTCAGACGGCGTGCGATTCCGAGCCCCGGTGTGGCCGGAATTAAATTTTCAGTGCGTTCACACTGGGCATGCCAGATAAATGAGATAACTCCTAAATGGTAATTCAGATCCTAAATCTGAGTGTACAGATGGGTCTAAAATGGGGTGTTTACCCTAGTAACGACATAAAACATGTCGGTGTGGGACGTTTGGACCCCTCTCTCTTTACCGGAATGTTAAACAGATAAATAAAATAATTAATTTATTCATTTAATGGTTAAACTCAAAGATCTCTTAAAAGGTTGCTCAAATGAGAAAAATGAGGGCACTGTTGATTCTAGAACATGCCGTTTACCCTATAAGGGGTGCAACTTTTGCAGGCGCGAGCCTTCTGTGAAAAATGCCACAAGGGGCATTTTCGTAATTTAGCATCTTCAGACGCTAAATTTTATAACTCTCAAACGGAGGATTATATTAAAATTCTAAGACCTCGGTTGTCCTTGGGAGGTTGTTTTAACCCTAGGGTAGGTTTAACCTCGACCCCGTCGAGGGTTTCGGACACGGGTCGAATTGGGGGTTTAAATTAATTAAAAAATTTAATTATTTTTTCTTCATTTAAACCAACCCACCCATCTCCTTCCCCATTTCCTCCCCCCTGCCGGAACCTCCTCTTTCCATCTCAATATAAACCTCCTCATCCACTTCCTCTGATCAAGACGAGGGCAGAAATGATGAGCGCGGATCGACGGTGGAGCTTCGGGCTACGCCCCAGCAGGTAGAAGATTTCTGTTTTGCATTTTAATTTTGAACCTCCCCTTTAAACATAAATTATAGCGTCAAATCACCATTGTTTTGTCGAGTGAAGCCCATGAATGTGTTTTATATTTTATGAGATTTGGGATGAATCTTTATGATTTAAAATCCGAGTCTTGAGGCGTCTGCAGTCGTCCGATGAAGACTGCGGGTTTTGGAGGTTTTTCCGACGGGCGGCTTCAGCTCAGGTGGTGGCAGCTCAGAGATGGGGGGTCCAGGCGTTTGCAGAGGTGGCGGCGTGGGCAGCTTCTTAGCGGGAAGCCTTGGAGGAGGCTCAGCTCGAGCAGGATCTTCAGGGTGGAGGCGGCCTGGCGAGCGCGGTGGTCGGGTGAGCTGGAGGCGGCGACTTTGGGGGAACAAGACCCGCGTGCTGCATGTCATCTTTGACGCGGCATGCAATGAGGGGAGACCGGCCAGGATGGCCAGTCCGTTTGAAAAAGAAAAATAAACCTGAGGCAGGTCCAGTGGTTTGGAGGCAGAACGCGGTGAATTGGACCGAACCCGCAGCTAGGTCGCGGGCCGGTGGTCTGGACCAGGCCGACTGGGGTGGACCGGCCCGGTTGGGCCCCTTGCATTCAAATGGCCGTATTTTCTAAACGGTGCATCCGATTGATACGCCATCTGCGGCTGTAGGTCCGTGTCGACAAGATGGACTTTTTGAAGCATGTTTCGAGGTTTTTGGGTTCTGCGCCCAAAGACAGGTGACCCGAGGAGCTTTAATTTAATAAAATTAAATTATTATTATTATAGTTGCAGCAGACGTGGCTCGTGAGACAGATTACGTTTGACGTGCCGTCAGAGGCGCGGTGGCCCCAGATCCTAGAAGTTTCTTACAAGTTGGTTCAGAACCTTTTCAGGTTGGTTTCATTGCTCGGTGGCAAAATACGCTAAATGTGAGTAGTTAATTAATTAATTAATTACTTATTTAATTGTTGCATCAGACCTAACTCATGCTTGGGATGTCCGATTGATGCGCCATCAGTGGTAGCATGTTCCTAGTCCTCGTGTGGAATTTTTGAGATGATTTCTGAATCATTCGGGTTAGAGATAAGATACAGGCCCCACATGGCCTAGTTCACACGTTTTACGGTGAAACACCACTTTTTCACCCGACATCCGTTTAGGGTGTTTAGGTACTCATTTATGAGTGTTTTTCTGAGGGCATTGCAATGGCGCAATCTGCTCACTCTAATTCAGCATGCTTGTGCGGGCCCCATGAGGGATGTTTTGGGCATAGATGGTGAATTCCAACTTCTTCACTGGGTGTCTGTTCTGGAAAAGTGATTAGTCAATATTGTGTACTTTTTCGAGATGATAGGATTGGTGCGATCCATTCGTTTCACTTCAGGATAGAGATGCGGGTCCCATGAAGCACCGTTTGTGTGTGGTATGATGAAATGCATCTTTTTCTCCGGTCATCCGTTCCACTCAAGTGAGCAGTCAATTTGACGTGTCTTATCGAGGGGATCGAAACGGTGTGATGCGCCCGACTGTTCAGGACCAAGGCTCGAGACCACAAGACGCCATTTGGGTGTAAAGCGGTGTTAGTCGAATTCTTCATTGGATATCTGTATGAGGAAATTAAATAGTAAATTTCGCATGTTTTTTCGAGAAGATTACAACGGTATGATCTGTTTGGATGTGTGGAGCCTCATCCGAGATCTTATTAAATGTGGAAGTAGGGAAGGTGCTCTGGTGGCAGTTCTTCTTGCTATGTTTGGAAGAAAACCCTTGGCGCCTGATCGCGTTCACTCTCGTTTGAGTGAATTGGATGTTTAAAGAGATGCAGTTAGCCGTGCTAGGGCGATGTAGGAAGTAGGTTGGAGAAATTGTGTTTTTGCCCTTCGTGTTGACATTGGGTTCCGTGTGCATGATAGCCTATGGGATATAGATGCGGTATACTTTGGGAGTATACGGGGATTCTTGGAGGTAGATGTTGTAGTTTGTACCCGATAATGCTTGTGTACTTGGGTTGAGTGGGTTTCCCCTTGGTCCTATTCACAATGGTTTGGAATAGGAGGGTTGAGTGGTTTCCCTTGGTTTTGTTCTGGAGTTGGGTGGTTGTGCGATACCCACTCCGTGTTTTGTTGGCCAGTGTTGTACCATCCAGTAGGGTTGGCCAGAGTAGTTCCGAGTTTACCCTCTAGCAAAGACTCGGCAAAGGGTTGCTCACCGACTTCTTCGGTTTTACCCTCCAGCAGAGACTGGGCAGTGGGTTTCTCATCGACTTCTTCGGGTTTACCCTCCAGCAGATACTGGGTAGTGGGTTTCTCAATGACTTCTTAGGGTTTACCCTCCAGAAGAGACTTGGTAGTGGGTCACCCTACGACCTATTAGGGTTTACCCTCCAACAGAGATTGGGCAGTGGGTCACCGGATGACCTCTTAGGGTTTACCCTCCAGAAGATACTGGGCAGTGGGTCACCCGACGACCTCTTAGAGTTTACCCTCCAGTAGTGACTGGGAAGTGGGTCACCTAGCAACCTCTTAGGGTTTATCCTCCAGTAGAGACTTGATAGTGGGTCACCCGAAGACCTCTTAGGGTTTACCCTCTAGCAGAGACTGGGAAGTGGGTTACCCGACGACTTCTTTCAAACTGAGTCTTTTCTACCAAGCTAGTCTATGGTTTGTTTCTGACCCTTAGTTGTATGGGTAAGTGATGTGACAACTTTGAATTTGAGAATAACTCTTGACTGTTTGAAAGTGAAGAGGTGTGTCTTGACGCTCCCCTAGAACTCTCAAGTACGAGGGCCACTTTCCCCACTGAGATGCGTCCTTGTGATGCGACCTAAAACCGTGCAGGTGAGTTATTGCCTCCCAAAGCAGATAGTGGCAGGGTGCGTTGATCTGAGCCCCTTGAATTGCAGTTCAAGGCAGGCGTACGGATACTGGGCATTGATGGTGTTTACGTCTGGGACTGTTGGCGACTCACTTTCTTGGGGCTGAGCAACGGGATGGAGATCCCCTTATGATCTTGTTCGGGCTTCTTGATTGAGCATATGGATATGTAAATACCTTGTTCCAGTACCCACTTCTTTAGTTTGGTTTCTCTCCTTCTAGGGGAGGCAAAGATGCGTGGGGTATGCCACGTTCTTTCTGTGTCTAGCTTCTCATGGTTGGACGAGCCTACTCTCCTGATATAGGTAGCAAAGGCTCAACTGGAAGTTCATCTTCTCACCATTTCTAGCTCCTTGTGTTAGGAAGAGTCTACTTCCTTCTTCTTGTTGGGTTGAGATGTACTCTTTACTGCACTCTTTGTTGTACTCATTTACAATTCTCTGTTTGATCTACTGCTCAACTCTTTAGTACCTCCTTCGTTTCTACCTTGAGCCTTCGAGGCATCCTGTTGTGTATTTTTATACTCACCCCGATTGGGATTTTCCCGCACTTGGAGTGCCCTTGCAGACGATGGAAAGGATGGTCGTGAATTCAGTGGATTTGAGGAGTTCAGGTGATTAGACCGCGTATGGTGGTCGTAGTCGGGTTCCAGGTGTGGGAATCTCCTAGATGTTTACTTTTCTTACCTGTTGCCGGGTTGTGGCACTTTTATGGTTGGGCATGTGTTTTTTCATTTTCTTTTTAGTTTTCCTTCAGCACTTTCTTTGTACTGTTTAGAGGTCGATGCACCTTTGTGGATGTATATAGCAGTTGTTACTTTACTTTCTCTTTTTACTCTGCACTATTGCATTGAGTGGGCTGTGTGTGTGTGTATAGGTACTTAGGAAAAGGCCTCCCCGAGTTGTTTAGTCTTCGACACTTGTCTCCAGCCCCTGGCCTATGGAGGTGGGCTTGGGGTAGTTGCGGATCGAGCCTGGGTAGGGTTAGGTCATGACAATTAAACTCTATTTGACTCTAGTGTTAAAATAATGTATAATATCAGTATAGGCATAGAGAAACTTGAATTTGATATTAAAATTGGTTCATTAATGTATAAAATGCTTTTTAATTGAAACTATATTCGTTTTACAATGTTTAATATGAGTATATATACTATTAACCATTATTTGGATCATTGGAAATGTAAAATGAGAATTTTTGGATACATGATAAAGATCAAAGATTTAACTTTCTAATATAATGATTATCTGGTTGTATAAGAAGGATACACCAATCTGAGTTGGATTACTAGTATTGGTGATAATAAATCCATAGCTAGGTAGTTATTTACTCTTAAGGGTTGTGTTGTTTCTTGGGAGAGTAAAAAAAACATTTATTTCACATATAACAATGGATTCAGAGCTTATCACCTTAGAAGAATGTGTTAAGGAAGGATAATGGATTAAGAAAATATTATAGGATATTATATTAGGGACTAGTCTACTTTATCTTATCTTTATCAGTTATTATAGTGAATCAGCTTTAAATAGGCATATAGTTTCATGTATGATGGAATGTCTAGACATATTAGTTTGATACACTGTTTTGTGTGAAAATTGTTACAATACGATAGCATAAAAATTATCAATGTGATATTGTATAAAAACCATGTAGATCCATTTATAAAAAAGTGTTGGGATAAATTATTCATGAAACTAATAATGAAATGGGGTTAAAACCCATAGAGTAAATCATTTTTGTAATAGAAACCCACCACTTTATTTAGATATATTTTAATCATAGTGTTGAATGGTTAATTGTTTTTAAAAGATGATTATTGATAACGAAGAATATAGCTCCACATTCTTACTGTCAATATCATATGTTACATCTAGAGGTGGATTTATAAAATCTTAAAAAACAATAACACTTGATTAGTTATGTGTTCTAATAATAGACACTCATTATAATATCTTATCTAAGTGAACTTTGAAGTGATTTATCTTATTACAGTGATTAATTAGTTTTCTCCGAAGACAACTAATGAAATGGATATAAACATAAGTCCCTAAAAGCGGTACAAAATAAGATTTTTGATGGAAATTTTATTGTATGTATGAAATATGTGGTTTATCTTAAAGGTTACCAATTTTAATGTTTAAAAAACATTTAAATATGATAATACTTTGAGATATATATATTAATTAAAGGGTTAAATCAAAAGAAAACTTTATTATATATAATGATATATATTTGAACCAGGGAATTAATAATTAATAGGTAATAAATGGGTGATTGTGATGAATTATTATTTATTAAAATGGTGGTCCCATTTGAAAATTAAGGATAAATATTACATAATAATTATACTTATTTTTTGGCTTTGGGAACCCACATCATTTGTAGTTTTTTAATTCCAAAGGACATTCCCCTATAAATAGAATCCTAGGGAATATTAAATTTTTATAAAAAATTTATAATACCAAATGATTTTAAATTATTTTAAATATAAATTTTATATAAATTTTTTATTATATATATATGAATAAAATAGAATAAAAATATTATACTATAAAATATTTTTTTAAAACCAACTAATACATTTTGAAGAATGGCATTGTGGTAGGGTAGCCCCATGATGTTTTATCCAGCCCAAGATCTAATCTTAGAAGCCCTATGTATTTGGTGTTTGAGAAGTAATTGAGGATGGCGGTTGGCTTTTTAGTGGTGCACATGATCCTTAGGGAGTGTTTCGACATTGGGAGATGGATATAGGTGGGGGTCCATAACAATAACTGAGGTAGAATTAGTTGTGATGAGGTTGTTTCCTTAGTGATGGAAGCAGTTTGATGGTGTGTTCTCAGTGTAGAAGGGTAAGCAGCTTCATCAGTGATTATAGTAGAGTCGGGTAGCTCAGTGGTAAGAGTGTCAATGATGCATGGTCTATGGTGATGAGAAAACATAGTAGCTAGGTGAGTTTTGGGTGGTGAGTGCAGTCCATGCTCACGAGGCACCAATTCAGGTCCATGTTACAAGCCCTAGATGAGAATATTTTAAAGCATGAGTTATCCTCTCGCAAAGCATACTAGATTGATATGATGAGAGGGTATATAATTTTCCATTGGTAATAAGAACCATGAAATTATATAAGAGGAAATTCTTGCCAATCAGAACTACATGGAATGAATATTACGATATTCAGGTATTAAAAATAGCTAGGTAGGGGTTGTATTGTGTGTATAATCCTTGATACATCACTTCATGTAGAGGACTTTTTCCTTTGGGCCTATGGGTCATGTTTTGTTCCCTCTCAACTTAGTTAAAAGATATGGTTTAATTTTTTTTTAAAAAATATAATCCCTTTGGTCTTGAGGTAAATTTCACTATAAAATAGATTATTTGTGACCATTGGATTTCCGTATTAAAAAACATAACAGTTTCCTCCACCCAAAATTTTCCTTATTTTAATGTAATAAAATTTTCATTTTATCAAAATTGTGAGGTCTAATTGCGGTGAATCAAACTGGTCTTGACCTATAAATAAGTGGGATATCAAGATGTTTTTAACATAAGTCAATCATATTGATCTGAAACTCTCTAAGGTTTTTTCATTAAACATCAGCATCGTGGGAATTTTTGAAATTTATGTATACCAATACATAACCTCAGTGAAATACGTTAGGAAAATATCCACTTTGAACACTACACCAACAAGTTCAGGTGAATTGAACCCTTTTACATAGTAAACATTAATAAAAAATCAAGGTTCATTACTCGTATTCTCTAGATTAACATTGATTTTCTTAAAAATAAAAAGGGTTTGTTCCAATAAAACACCTAAGATATGGATTCTAAATACCTCAAATTGATGAACCAATACATGGTCATACATGACCATTTATATGAAAAAACATCAACCAGTGCACAGAATAGATAATGTTCATAATTATAGTATTATGGGGTTTTTACATTCTGGAACTAATATTTCCTCCCATTCTTATTGAACCTACACTACATCCCAATGAAAATCCACTTTATGGGACTCAAGTAGAACACATTCACCCAATTATGAAACAAATGAAGGTGATGAGGTTTTTTATTGAGTATATATCCTTAAAACATTATCAAATCATCATTATGAATAATTTTTCCAAATGAATATTTCTCAAGGTATATAGGATGTGCTTGAATAAAAGTAAAAAATTTGAGGAACAAGGTACGAATAAATTTCTTATCATGAATTATATTAACTTATATAGTCTAGAGAACACTACCCTAGTAACTTGATTCTAGAGTCTGTATTAATAAGCTGGAATAAGATATTAGGAATCACCTCCCAAAATACTAAATAGTTTTGTAGCCTTGGGAAACAAGATACATACATTATTCCTATAGTACATTTGAAAATTAAAATTACAACATAATTCTTTGTTGAGAATAAGATTATTCCCTCCAGCATATCCATACATAACAAACATAATACACTTCATGAATTTTTAAGAAAAGAAAAAAAATAAGAATGAGCTCAAATTCTTATTAAGAGATAATTGAATTGGAATATATCATGAATAAATGAGAATAACCAACATGGAAAGGTAAATAACTGAACACACATTCTATTTAAATTACTGGATAAGGCATAATCAATATGGAAAGGTACATAACTGAACACACAATATATTTAAATAATTGGATAAGGCATAATAAATATGGAAAGTTAAATAACTGAAAACACATGAATTTTAATCTATAAACTAAGAATTAAATGAATCTATATATAATATCATTGTAAAAATTTCATGGTTAATAATGACTGAATTATTAATGAATGAAATGCTTAATTATTGAACGTTATATCATAGGCACATGATACCTCAACCATCAAGATCTATCCACACGACATTTTAAAATTATGGGTGGAAACCCATTTTTCATAGAATTTCCAACTATGTCATATCGCAAGAATACTTATGCATCACATTGATATCTACAGCCAGTCCCCACCCATGCATGCATGTACAAAGAATTCCCCATATATGTAATAATCTATTTAAATCACGAACAATGTGCCTTATCAACAAATATATGTATTGAGTATGGAATGGGATTTTATCAATATTTACATAGATAAATAAATAAATTTCAATGTATAAAACCATATGTAGAAATGCTATATGGTTAATAAATGAACATATCCATTATAAATAATATGTATATTTATGGGAAATTTAATGTCCATAGGAAATTGAATAATTCATGGGAAAGTTAATGAATATAAAAATGAAACTAGGAAGTAAATGTAAATAATTTCCTTGGTAAAAATGATCGTAAACCATCCATAGGAAGAATAAGGATGGTTTAACTTCAATATATACCCATCAGATTAATAATAAATTATTAATTTTTTATTGAGGAATATAAATACCATAAAAATATATTTAAAAAATTCAAAGAGGAAAAGATCATTTTCATTTTAAAAATCACTTTCATAAACTAAAATTTTGTAAAAAATTTTGAAAATAATTTTCATTCGAAATAGTTATTGAACCTTATAAATGAAGATTTAAAACATTAGAGTGTACATGAAGGATTGAAATTCCATTGATGATGTACATTTTAAAACAAAAATTCATTTACTTCTTTCGTAAAATAAAAATAAAGACTTTTTTTAAAAATGAAATGAAGGTTAATTTATTTTGATTCAAAAAGATAAAATGGGTGAAAATTTATTTAATAAATCATTTGGAAAAGGTTGAATACAAGTTTGGAAACATTTTTACAAAACACGGGTTGGGAAGAAAATAGATTTCCGACCATAGAGAGAAATGATGTTGGATTTTGAAAAAACAATTTCTCAATTATTATATGTACTGAAGAGTGAAAAATAGTACTATCACATGGAAATATAATGAATAACAAGGTAGGTTAAAATTATTTGGGTGTTTTATAAAATGATAAATAATTTCATTCAACTGAAATTCAAGAATAAATAATCACAATGAGAATGAGTTTGTGAATTAAACCCTTACAATGATCACAACATTGATGTGAGAATTAGTAAATTAATCAAATATGTTAATGAACTATAAATAAGTATTAAATAATTTGAAATAAAACATAATATAATAAAAATTTATTACATATATAGTCATTTTATATGAACGATGTTGAAGAAGTAATGTAAATCAATGAAAAGAAATTGAGTTATTAAATTCCATATGCCTTGTAAACTTTTAAATAAAATAACCTTTGATGCAATAATTAAAATTAAAAAATAAATTAAAATTAATTATTAAGTATTAATGAGGTTACATGGAAAAGGGAAATTATATAAAATATATAATATAAATAAATGAATAAAATAAAAATGTGTCACAGTGAAATGAAATTGAGGCCAAATCATTTACCACACACTTTCTTTTGGTTAAACATGATTTAACCTAGAAAAAATTCCTTTAAAACATGTTATTATCTTATTAGATAATCTTATTAATGTTTATAATATCATATATTATCCTTTTACTATATCTTATCATCCATTTTTTGAAAATATTTCATTATTTTTTTGTTTTGGGTTTTAATTGGCTTGTTTTCTCAGGCGTGTTTTGTCATGGAAGATTCAATTCCTATACATATTAAATAGTTAAATAATATAAATATTAATAATCATGAAAAATTATCTTAGTTTTACATCAATTATACTTTTTAAACTAATTATGAAATATGGTTACAAAAAATTGATCATGTTACAATCATGGATTCAGTAGGCTATACGTACGTATGAGTAATGTTTCCATTTTACAATGATCATTATGGAAAATATGTAAATAATATTTTATATTTAAAAAATGATAATAATATCATATATACCATATTTTTTCATTAAATATACTTATATATGTATATATATCATCCATATGGTGTGGTGATGAAAAGAGAGTCACATCACTTTGTGAAGGCTGAAGTCTACACATACACAAACAACGTTATCATATTTAAGTGGGTAAAAAGGTAATAAATAAAAATATTTATTATCTATTTATATGATATATACGTCATGAATATCAAAATTATTTCATGTCTATCACATATAATTATTAAAATCATTCTTATCATCTTCCATATAAAGTGTTAGTGAAAGACGAAGCACATTGCTTTGCAAGGTGGTATTTTGTCGTAAACATGTGTGACATTATCACATCCCCTATGGAATGGAATTTAAAAATATATATATTATTTAATAACTCTAAAGGTATAATTATGTTTTAAATATAATATATAAAGATACTGTAATGAACTGCTCATTCTCATTAGCTTGAGAGCACAACGAGTCATTACTTGGCCTTAGGCGACATCCCCAACATGCCGAAGGCTGGAAATAAATTCTGAAGGTTTTTAAATACAAGTGGGGGAGGATTTATCCTTTATGAAATAAACCAATAAATCAAAAAACCATAACAAAAAATTCACTATTTGATTCTTGAACAAATGATAGACAAATCAACAACTTCGTTTATCTCAAACCCACATCAATGTG
This sequence comes from Viscum album, assembly GCA_963277665.1. Taxonomy (NCBI): domain Eukaryota; kingdom Viridiplantae; phylum Streptophyta; class Magnoliopsida; order Santalales; family Viscaceae; genus Viscum; species Viscum album. The sequence continues at coordinate 1,549,202,373 of OY728138.1, forward strand.
TGAAACAATGAAATAATAACAAAGAATAAAAGTACACCATCAAGACTCTCAAAATACCAAAGACTCTATTTTCCACAATCTTCAAGCTCAAAAATCTTCGAACAGCCCAAACATCATGAGGTAGTTCTAAAAACATGGGAAACGTTACCTTTTACCCTGTCCTAGAAGATAGCATCTGCAAAAGCACCAAATTTTCAAAATAGGGGTGAGTAAAAAACTCAGTAGGTTTTCCCCCACAACTTTCCTACTCACTCTACTAGGATAGAAAATTTATACACATTTCAATAAACCAGTTTATATAAAACAATTTACCAAAATAGTTTATAACCAAATATAAACAAGTTCCGAAAACCGTTTGCAACCAAGTGAAAATAACCCAATTGAAAAAAATTTCCAACAAGTTATTTTTCAAAAAAAAAAACTAATTACAATCTTTAAAACCAATTATTCTTATCATTTGGCATACCCATTCCATATTTCACAACACACCCACTCATGCATGCTTCGTTTGATAGTTCCATACTCATGAGCGGTCTCTCGTCCAATTACCTTGTGTCCCAATGACACACGCCACCAATCCTTGTCACGTACCTTGTACCCCAATGGTCCTCATCGCTTCTTAAGGGACCGTTAAGAATGAACTCACACCAACACCATTTGTGCCAAATATTTCCATTATCTAAAAACCCACTTCAATAAAAATAAACTTTTATTGACAACCATAGCACAAACAATTTCAAGAAACATTTCATTTCAATAAAACCTTCCCTTTTATTGAAAACATCAAATCCCATTTATGTGAAAACAATCTAGAAAATAGATTTTTTTAAATCCACATTTTAACAACAAGAACCAAATCACTTATGTAAAATCCCCAATTTTATAGATTTCACAACCATCACTCAAGAAGGTTTTCAAAAAGTGTTCAAAAACCAAATCACAATAAATTCACACCACAAATTAAATTTGAAATCAATAAAATCAGTTCTAATAAGTGGAGTCAATAAAGAGGCCTCCTACCTTGAATGTTTTGAGGAAAACCACAACAAACAATGAACTCACAAGAAAACTGGGTCGATTCTCCAAGAATCCTCCTTAGATCTATTATCCTAGCATGATAAATACCAAATATCATCATACATGGAATCCAAACACCTATATCTATCCATAATGGGTGTAGATCTAAGATACCAATAGAAGAAAAGAAGTATATCTATGTATATCTAAGAAACCAATCAAGAATGATGAAGAGAGATCACAAACATCAAGAATCCATCTTCGATTCTCCAAGGATATCCTTAGAATTGACTCCAAAATTATTGGGAGAGGTTATCCTACCTTCAAGGAAGAGAAATATCAAGTAATGGATTCTTAAGAGCAAAAAAGATCCACTTAGAGGAAAAAATATGTGAGATCCAGTTTTTTAGGATCTTACTTAAACCATCCGCACGGTTAGTTCATACGGTTAGACAAGCCATGTGCTAATCGTGTCTTAGATACTGCCTAGGAAGACCCTCGCATGACTTACTCATATAGTATCCCTAATTGGGCTAGAGAAACTTCCCCAAGAAGACCAGTTACACATGGTTTGGCCGCACAGTTAGACAAACCGTGCGCCGCCCGTGTGACTTCCATTTTACCTCAAAAACATCTTCCAAATTTCTCCGAACTCTCCCACTCATCACCCTTAAAATTTATAACCATGAAAAGAAGCATCTAAGAGATACATACTAGAAACTGGGGGTACTAAATTCTCCCCACCATTGGTCTTTCCGTCCTTAGAAATTAGAAAACATTTTCTTCCGTGAAAGAGTTCCGGTCACTGGTCTTTCATTTCCTTATTCTGTTCCCAAGTCACTTCCTGAATCTGACCATGTTGCCATAAAATATGCACTAGATCGATGATATTTCATGAAAGACTTCTTATCACCTATCCACAATCCATACCAGGATATGTACTAACGAATCATCCACATCTAGGTCAACATGATCCCATTTGATCACATGGTCAGGATCAGGCTGATACTTTTTCAACTGAGATACATTTAACAAATTATGCACCGAAATGAACCACGGTGGTAATGCCAACTGATATGAAACCTCTACGATACATTCCAATTTCTTTAAAGGGACAATGTATCTAGGATATTTCTTTACCTACTTCCCCTAAATTAGGATGTCTAAGCCTCGGATATATCCACAAGAAGACATGATCACCCCCAACAAACAACAATGGTCTTTGACGGTGATCTTCATAAGATTTTTGACAACTCTGAGCCACCTACATCCTCTTTCTAATCAAATAGATCTTCTCCATTGTTTCTTGGACAAGGATCAACCCAACTAGTGAAGTTTCACCTATTTCCACCCAACAGACTAGAGAACGACAAGGAAGCCCATACAGTACTTCAAACAGAGCCATATGTATCGAGTTTCTGATAGCTGTTATTTTATGATATTTCTACCAAGGGTATATTATCCTCCCATGAGCCACTGAAATCCATTACACAAGCCTAAAAACATGTCTTCCAACATTTTTATTGTCTTATCAGGCTAACAGTCTGTCTGAGGATGATATGCCATGCTCATGGTCAACTGAGTCCCAAGGGATTTCTATAAGTATTTCCAAGAAAGAGATGTGAACATTGGATCTCTATCTAAGATGATTGACACTGGTACGCCATTTCTATTTACCAGTTATTGTATATAGAGTTTAGAATGATTCTCCACAGTATGAGTTTCACAAATTGGAATGAAATGGGATGACAAGGATAGCCAGTTCACTATCACACATATGTAATCATGTTTCTGGACCATTCTAGGAAGACCTGTAACAAAATACATTTCTATCTGATCCCATTTCCATACTAGGATAGGTAAAGACTACAACATTCCTACTTGTCTCTAATTATCTACTTTAACTTGATGACAAGTTAAGCACCGCAAGACAAACCCAGCCACCTTCCTTTTCATGCTGCAATACCAAAACTGCGCCTTTAATGCCCTAAACATCTTCTGTGTACCTGGATGTACAACCCATCTCGAATGGTGGTACACATGAAGGAGTTGTTCCTGAAAAGACATAGGTACAAACATCTGTTCTCTAAAGCACAAATGAAAAATCCAATAAAGTTTTCAGCCCTTATTGGTCTCCCAACCATTGAGTTTTGAACTCATAAACAGACATTCTACATCAGATGTTTTTGCCTCTTTGACCATATTTACTGAATTTGGAACAAGATTAGCTGAGAAGAAAACTGCAACATCACCCCAGCTTTCACATTCCACATGCATATCGTCTAGGACTGACATCAACTTCCATTCATCTGAAGCTTCATTCGCCAACTGAGAAAATGAATTTCTACCCAATGAATCCTTCATAGAGGTCCCTTTCCCTAGTGTATACAGAAAGCCAAGTTCAAACATTTGCAGGTACTCAATCTATCTCCTTTTCCTCAGATTCAAATCTTGTTGCGAGAACATGTGTTTCAAGATTTTGTGGCCCATAAACACAATGAATTTCTCACCAAAGAGACATTGTCTCCATGATTTCAAATCATGGATGACTGCAGCTAACTCTAAATTGTGTGTTGGGTAATTCTTCTCAGGAACCCTCTACTTCCTTGAACTGTAAGCAACCGCATGGTCTCCTTGCATGAAAACACATCCCAACCCTGATCATGAAGCATCACAATACACCACATACCCCTATCCAGATTCTGAAAAGATCAAGATAGGTTCCGATGTAATATGAACCTTGAAGTACGTCGATTGATGAGTCATAGTATTTCGAGAATCACCATGGCTAGCTCGGTTTAACTAACAAGTCTGATTCTACTATCATCGCCTTGTCGAATCATATGATTCTTGCGACACCTGAGAAGTTTCCTGAGTACCTGACCGTGGAGCACAATGACAATAGCACTGAAGATGTCCCATCATGTTTCAATTATGTCATGATCTAGGTTGTGATGTACACTCTCTTTATATGGTCAAGTGAACCACATTGAAAGCAACCTTATTTTCTCTGGGGTTGTGGAGGAAGGTTCACTGATCCATCAAATTGATTTTTATTTCCACTTCCACCTTGGAAATAGGTGTCCCTTTTCCTCTTTCTCCCAGTGGTTGAGTTCCCACCATTCCCTGTAGGTATCATCATACCTCCTCCTATCAATCTCAAGATATCAAGTTCATCTAGAATCACTCTGTTTACCATTTTTGTATAATCCATAATACAGAGCACCACAATCTTTGATCGTATCTCCTACTGTAGCCCCTATTCGAAGATATGTGCCTTCAAATATGCACTTGCCACAACATCAATTGAAAAGAGTACTAAATTCATGAATTTATCCGTATAATCTGTGACAAAGAAACTCTATTTCTGTAGGATGAAGAAATCCATCGTATTCTGGATCTTGAATGTGTGAGGATATAATTGTTTGTTGAATAATTCCTTAAAATCCTCTAATGTAAGGCCTTCATCCAATTTATCCTGTACCGCTAAATCCAACCACTAGAGTGAAACATCCCCGAGCATGTACGTCACCTGCTTGAACTTTAGATCTACTAGTGTCCCAATGAATTCGAAGACACAATTCATCATACTGAGCCAGACCTCCGCCTTCTTGGGTTCAGTATAACCTCAGAAGTTTGGTGGATTCTGCTTCATGAACTGGATGGTATAATCCATATGCCATGGATCATTCCTTCGGTTCCCTGTACCCATAGCTTGAAAATCCTGGAAGGTACTCTGAACTAGCTCTTGGTTCACCCATGGTTCAGGGGAAACCACATTCTCCACCGCCTCTTCATGTTGGTTTCAACGAACCCTACTAGGTGCTGTTTTCTAAGCCAAAAAAAAAACTTCGTAAACCTCAATTTCTAGCAACTAATGGAATAACATTTCAAATTTTATCACATCACTATCACAAAAATTTTTTCCTAAACAACCTTTTTTACATGTTCAACTATTTTTTAAAACATTCAACATGCTTTTTGAAAACTAGACCATTTTCATAATACCAAATATCCTTGTTTCAAAATCCTTCATTTGAAAAAAATTATTCATTTTTCAAAAATTTACACCTTGTACAAAATAATAAATCATTACTCCAATTAAATATGCAATCCTAGTGGTAAGTCATTCATCTACAATTCATGTCATTCTCGTCTCATTGGCTAAACCCATGAAAATTAGATTTCTAAATCATTGAAGTGTCTCTAAACACTTTTGTACCCAACTCCCTGGTAACTTGAAGTTCAACATAAAAGGGTTAGCTATGCCCTTTTATCCTATACATTTAAAGTTCCAAAAATCCTACTACTGTGGATGATTTCAACCCAAGGAATAGAAAATAAATAATTTCAACTCCAATACCAAAAAAACTGTTGACCACTTATTATGAAAGGAATGAACAAGCTGATAACATGTGTACCAAAAAGGGAGGACCAAAAAGATACCATTTGTAATGACATGCCCTTTCTCATCAGCTTAAGAGAAAAATGAGTCATTGCTTGGCTTTAAGCGACATTCCCAAGATGCCAAAGGTTGGAAATAAATGACGAAGGGTTTCAAATAAAAGTGGCCGGTGATTTAACATTTAATAAATAAACAAATAAACCAACCAAATATAACCAAACATTCACTCTATGATGTATGAACAAATGAAAGATTACTCAACAACATCGTGTATCTCAAAACAACATCAAAGTTTGTAATAGTGGAAGAATAAAAAAGTATCAAAGTACATAGCGGATAAAAAACTCAAGACTCTCAAAATAACACAAGACTCCATGTTCCACAAGATCCAAGATCCACAATCATCGAACAACCCAAACATCATGATGGAGCTCTAAAAACATGGGAAACATTACCTTTTCCCCTATCCCAGAAGATATCATTTGCAAAAGAACCAAATTGCTAAAGCATGGGTGAGTATAAAACTCAGTAGGTTTTCCCCAATGACTTCTCTAATCATGAAATTAGGATAGAAAATTTAGCCACATTTATATAAACTAGTTTATATAAAACAATTTACCAAGACATTTTACGATCAAATATAAACAAGTTCCAAAAACCGTTTGCAACAAAGTGAAAAAAAACAAAAGAAACAAATTTAAAAAATGTTATATTTCCAAAAAAATAACTAATTCAAATATTTAAAACCAATTCTTTTTATCATTTGGCATACCCATTCCATAAATCACTACACACCCTTACATAAATGCTTCGTTTGACAGTTCTATACTCAAGAGCGGTTTCTCGTACAATTACCTTGTGTCCCAATGACACATGCCCCCGATCCAAGGTCACGTCCATTGTACCCTAATGGTGCTTGACCATTATTAAGGGCCCATTATGCATGGACTCACACCAACACCATTTATGAAAAATATTTCCATTACCAAAAAACCCACTTCAATAAAATAGAACATTTGTTGAAAACCAAAGCACAAACAATTTCAAGAAACATTTCATTTCAATAAAACCTTACCTTTTATTGAAAACAAAAAATTGAATTTATGTTTCAACAATCCAGAAAAATTCCATTTTTTAAAATCTAAATTTTATAACCAAGAACCAAAAAACTCTTTCAAAATCCCCAATTTTCCAGATTTCACAACCATCACTCAAAAAGGTTTCCAACAAGTGTTCAAAAACCAAATCACAATAAATCAACACCACAAATTAAATTTGAAATCAATCCAATATGTCCTACTATGTGGATTCGAGAATGAATCCTCCTACCTTGAAGGTTTTGATGAATGCCACAGCGAATGAAGAACACACAGGAAACGGGGTTTGATTCTCCAAGAATCCACCTTATATCTCTTATCCTAGCAATATCCAGACCAAATATCATCATACATGGCCTCTAAACACCTAGATATACCCATAAAATTAGCATATCTATGAAACCGAGAGAAGAAAAGAAGTCGATCTCAGTAAATCTAAGAAACCGATCAAGAAAGATGAAGAACGATCACAAACCAAAAAAATCTGGCTTCGATTCACCAAGGAAAGCCTTTGGATTGACTCCAAAAACGCTTGGGAGTGGTTCTACTACCTTCATGGAATAGAAATCCCGAGTTATGTCTAATTTGGAGCAAAAAAGAGCCACTTAGAAGCAAAAAAAGTGTGAGATACACTTTTTTAGGTTCTCACTTAAACCAGCTGCACGGTTAGTTCACACAGTTATAAAAACCATGTGATAACCATGCATTAGCTACTGCCTAGACAGACCCTCTCAAGGATTCCTCACATGGTATCCCTAACCGTGCTCCAACCTTGCTGGATCCACTACCTCAAGAGGAAAAATTACACACGGTTTGTCTGTAAGGTTAGACAAACCGTGCAACGCCCGTGCGACTTCCATTTTACCTCAAAAATACTTTCAAGGTTCTCCCAAATCTCTGATTTGTCACCCTTAAACTTTATAACCATGAAAATAATCAAGTAAGGGTGACATAAGAGAAACCATGGGTGCTACAAATACAATTTATATTCATCATCATGCCCTACCGTGAGAGGTGTTAATTGAAAAAAATAATGTCATCGGTTCATGAGGTGGTAGTTCGCCACATAAATGAATGTTGATTTTGTAGCCCATTTGATTGAAGTGGGGATGGTTGTAGTTCATTAATTTATTATAAGAACGTCTTAGTTTATATATTATTCTGAGGATATTATATTTACTTTTTTAAATAGTAATTTAATTAGGTGGAGGAAGAAATAAAATAAAAAACACTCATTAAATAACGTTACCTCTTATTTAGGTATCCTCCTTAGGGTTTCACCAAAATAATTCCATAGTTGGATTTATACCCAAAATAAGGATTATAGAATGAGAGAATGGAATTTGGAAAGTTATTTTTGAAGGTATTGGACAAACCAAAAGGGTTTTAAGGTGTAAGGAAGAGAGCAGGGGGTGTCCTTTTATAAGTGAGGTGTGGGGAACACTTTTAATTTTAGAAAAGATTCATTTACACCATGTTTTTAACCTGTAAAAAGGATCCAAAATGGGCCATTATTGATACTCGGAGATATAAGGCAGAAATATGGCTAGAAAAGGGGTGTTATACAAGTTGTTTGGTCATTTTTACACTTATATTTTTAGTTTAACACATTGTAAATCAATTTTTACCTTAAACTTAGTAAATAATTATTATTTTTTTTCACTATTCATTTTGGAAAAACTTATACTGACCAAATTAGATATTATAAATTTTTTTGATTCCAAAAATTCAATCCATTTTTTCAAATTCAACACATATATTTGGGAAAATTTAGTTTAAAATTAATTTTGTAGATACAATGAGAAATATGGATTTTAAATATAAAATGTTCAAAAGTTTACAAAGTTATTATATCAAAATTCCATATTAATATTGCATAAACCAGGATGGGCTACCCACAACCTAACCCCCTACCTACCCCGAGACATGGCATGAAGGGTGTTCCCAATCCCTATAGACTATAAACTAGTTCTGAGCATCAAAGTAATAATAATGTGAATGAATTTTTCCAAAAATACTAGGATCAATAACCAAACTAAACATGCAACCTTGAAGTGCCCAGAACAGTGTGAATCCCTAATAGGGGGAGGGGTGAATCAACAATCCCTTTAAATGCTTTCACTAATTTATTCTTTTAAATTAAACCTATATGGTTGGTTAAATCCTTGATCCACTCTTCTTCTGTCTCCCAGCCTAACCTCAAATGATGTTGTAAATGTAAAGGCACAGAACCCAAGAACTTACAAGGTTTAGTTCTAAGACCTAATCCATGCTCTTTTGGTTATTCTCCCCAACATAGATTCTCTACTATAATTTTATTATAAATTATATTGTTTGATATAGAGTCCCACTATATCTCTCCTGATTCCCACATGAGGTTATTTATTCTACTTCCCATAGTGTTACCGAAGTCCCACTAGCCTATTCTGGAGTCTCACTAATTTCTTATTCTCCTCCCTAAATCTCACAGGGTTCTGCTAGATCTCGAGTCACATGAACATCTTCCTTCTTTGTTCACTATTGATTCATTGTATATTGATCTTATTCTCTTCCCACACTGGCTTGTTGAATCACACTTTCCTATGTATATCTTCAATAATATTTAACAACCTTTGGTAAGGTCTATTAGCCTTATTCAATGATACTGATCACTTTTTTTGATCAGTTTCCTCAGTGAAACAATTCTATAGAAATTATTACTTATTCTAATGAAGACCCAACCTCACTTAGATGTGTGTAAGCGGTGCACAAAAATTCTTCATGAATATTAATATGTAAGAATGATCTTGCACAATATTAATAATGTTTGTCTTCATGGATTCTCAAACACTGTCAAATCAGATATAAGATCTTCTTTAATTCTATTTGGCATCAGTCTCAATACATATTCACTTCATGCATGGATTTCATGGCATCTGAACTTCTTGTTTTTGGATATCCCAATACTTTTCACATGTGCATGAGTTTATATAAGAATTCATGCATGTAAACTGTGTATTTTGTCAACCCGAACACACACTGTTCTCTTATATCAATATTTTATGTTCAATGTGTGTGGGTCATAAAATTTACACATGCAACTTACACTTGATTCATTTTTCACAAATTCAATTTTTTTTTCTTTTGATCTTTTGCACACACACACACTTGTTCCGTTTATTTGACTTCTATTTATAAATGTGTTATGCATGTGCATGTATTCCCTTCTTGGTGAAACTAATTATCTCTTCTTTATATTGTTCTCTTTCTCTCTCTTTTTATGAACATGGTTAAGGAGAATTTATCTTTTATGTGTGTTCTTCTTAAAACCCAAATGGGTGTGTGCCTTTGAATATGTTCTCCTCCTTTCTTCCTATTTCTTCACTTGTGCACACACACTGTCTATTTTTTTCTTTTCATGAAGATGGTCTCAACTCATGCACATGTATGCATGTGCACCATTCATGAAACTTCCATTATCCTTTGTGAAAACATGAGGCCTCACCTTTCTTCAAAGAAATAACATGAGTGTATATTCTCAATGCATGAACACAAAAGCTCCTGCCTTTATGCAATCTTCTTATTCTTCAAAAAAAGAACCCCTAAAAACAGTGTATATTAAAGGTGAAAACCCAAGGGAATTATTCTTCATGGGAATCGAGGAGAACAAGTTCTTCTTATTCACACACAAGGTTCACGTGGATCTTCTTAAAATAACCAAATAATGGTTCCTGGGTTCTATCTTCGCAGAGAAAAACAAGGTTTCAAGTGCACTAGTTACACACACATGGGATGCTCCTCATGAAGAAATAATGAGGGTTCAAAAGAACCTGTCGTGTGCTCATGGGTGTCTTCACATAAATGGCGTGGATGCTTTACTCCTTCTCAAGAATGATTCAAGAGTGTGTAGAACCTATTGAAAGCCTATGAGATATTCTTCTTCGCGTAGCATGGATTAAAGGAACCTTTTTGTGAAATGATTTTCTATTTGTAAAATAGGAGCTCTATCAAGATTTTTAAAAATATAACCCTCAGTAAAGGGCTCTTTATTTATATGTGTGGTTCAAATCTCTTCTACGCATTCAAATACCCTAAGATATGATGTGGAGATTAAAATCATTGAATTAATAATATCTTTGACTAAAAATATTTCAAATGCACATCAATGATATTCCATGAAACTCGGTTTGTTTCTATTCAACACAGACACCTTCTTTTTTGGTTTAGTCTTCACGTGCATGCGTTTATGAACGCATCCAAATGACTTCTTCGTGAAAATATAATGGAATAGCCTCGAAAACTTTGTTTTCTATTGGTATACTCATGATATTCATGTTTTGTTGCATGCATGAAAATGAAATTTCATGCATGGGTTCATTATGTCTGGACAATCCTCATGCAATGGGTTTGATCATCAACGGTGGCCAGAAATGAGATGACAGAGGTGTAGCTTCATCTATGGTGAGATGTGGAATTGGGATGATCCAAGGTTGAATAAGACGACATGGAGGCTTAATGATCATTGGATCATCATCTATTGGTTATGGACGGTGACTATTAGATCGTGGGACACGAGATTGAGAATGTAACCGAGATCTCACACGAGATCAGATAAATGACTTAGATTTCTTCTGAGTTTTTTAAATTCTATCCCATATCAATACCAAAACATGGGTGGAGAAAAATTTATGTATCATTCAACCTTGAATAACTACCAGATTACTCCTCTCCCCCTCCTATGCTTCCCACACAGGTTCTCGAGGGTACGTTCTATTCGCCCACTATGCTGCCGTGCCACCCCACATAGTGTCTGTCTTCGCTGGATCTCCTATGCACCCCTATGGGCATGCACTCTTGTGTGCCCCATGCATGACTGCAGTTATCCATGCTACTGGATAGCTGGGGTTAATATTATCCACCCATTACTTGTGGTGTGAGTTGATTCCCTTGTTGACTGTCTAGCCAAGGTCTCATATTTTTTATAGAAACCACATAAAATACTTGGTCAAAAAGAAAAGTATATATATAATAAATTCATCATGAAATAAACCATACTTATATTTCCAATTCATCTTTATCTATCAACCCTCTACATCTTCTATTCATTTTTTCACACCTCTTATGAATTCATGATTAGCTCAATATTCTCAAAAACGCCATCCAATACTAAACCAATAGATGGATCTTACACCTTTATCATGAAATCATGTATTTCATGGACTTCTTTAAATGTTCTAACAAAGTGAATTTCAGTGACACATGTATGGGAACTTAATATAAATTCAATCAATCATCTAAATTTAGACAATATAGAGAATTTCTCAAGCGTGGCATCTAATGATATGAATCCATAATAATTCTCTAGAGATCAGTATCTTTGTAACAACTTCATAATATTGATAACAATGATATATTCCTGTCAAATTGATCACCATTTTCAACCAATAACTCTTGATAGTACTTTTCAACTAATACAATCAACAATCAAAGGGGGTTTTCACTAAGTTAACAACATCACTTTAAGCTTAACCACTTAAATCATCATCACAACTTCAATCATTACCTTTCCATACAAATATTGAAAACAAATGTGACACTATGGTCTACAATCTCCCCCCTTTGTATTTGGTTGTTAATATCACCTAAGAACACTTTGTATGGGTCAATATGTGTGCCAATATTTTATCCCCCCTAATGGAAACCAAATTGAAAGGTTTAATGGGGTCTATTAAAAAATATATTCTACTCCCTTTAAAGAACATCTAATTGAATATTTTTGAGAGAGGGATGATATCACATGGTTCACATAGAAAATAGACTTTAGTTAATCAAATTTAACTATACATGGGCTAACCCCGTGTAGAAAACAAGAGAGATCTGACCAAAGTTTTCAATTATGTCCATAAACAACCATAAATGTGAAATCATGCTCATAATGTATCAAATATTAACCAAGGGGTTGGAGAGAGTCATATTTTTACAATGAAATGATAAATCATACACATAATCCCAAAAACAAATTAAAAATTTCATGTTAAAATATAAAGATCCCCCTTTCATTCCATATTGTCATCAATCAAGAACTCCCCCTTAATTGACATGATAAATACAATTAAGAAAATGGATGAAAGTGTGATTGGAATACCTCAAGTTTCAAATTCTTGAGATGATATGAATTTAAGGATTTTTCATTACGTAATCCTTGATATCATATTCTTCATATCCCCCCCTCAAGGGGTAAAATCCCTTTGGTTTACCATGGTGGAAAATAACATCAAATAATCTTCAATATATTCATGTTGATAATCTTCCCCTGTGGAACATTCTATGTATTTATCAAATCATGAATAATCATTCAAACTTGTTGTTCTCACATTTTTCATTCAATTATCATATTTAGAATTAACATCACCTTAAATTCCTTGTAATGTTAGCACATTTACAGAAAAAGGGTATAATATGGAACACATGTGAGCTTCTTAATAGGAGAAACATAGTTGGGAATTTCCTCTTAACCCAAGAAATCCATTCCTTGTATCTATAATGTGTCTGATACTATTCATGCTGCTGTCTTCTATCCATTTAATATTTTGATCTTTCATTGTCAACAAGGACCCTTTACTTCCATTCACCTTCAACTTGTGTGGATTGTTTTTCCTTGCTTCTACCAATAGTAAAGTAGCTTCCACTGGTGCATGTTTTTTAATTTTCAACATCTCTATTTGACCTGGTAAAATAGTTATACATTTGTTTGCATGATGTCCAGCCAACTTGAACCTTCCACATAGTACTTGTGAGACACTTGGGTTGTCATGTGCTGACAACCTTTCATGAAATTTGAATTTCCATTCATGTGGAATGACCTGATTCCCCTTTTCCTTCACTTTATCTAGTACTTAATCATCATCTCTTTGAAGTTGTCTAAAATTTTTCAAATGATTAGGCAAGATAAATAAACACTCCTTAATATATTCTGGTTTAGAGATTCCACATGGATTCTTTAATGTTTTCAAGTTACCTTTCTTTGGAATCTTATCAAGGTTATCTTTTGGATTATTTTCAATCAATCCTGACTTCTCTTAGATTGATCCTAATTTTAATTTCATCTTACTTCCAATAATTTTCATGGATTGTTTTTAGTGATACATGGTGTGAAATTTCTTTCCACAATAGAAGCATCTTTTTCTAGGTAGTTATTTTGGATCCAACACCCTTCAACTTCTTGGATTTAGAATCAAAGTTCTTCTCAACTTTCCTCCTGGAAATCTTCTTATAAGCATTTGCTTTTGGACTATTCTTTTACCTACCTCCCAAGGATGCTTCTTATTTCCAAACCAGCTTCTGTGATCTCCTTTTCCTATCAGCTTTGTATACATATTTAGATGAACATGTACCAATCTCGTGACCGCTTCCATTTCATACATCAAAAATATTATCAAGAATTCCAAATCTATTTGCAGTATACTGATGCTTCTAGATCTATGAATTTTTTCTTTTCAACTATAGATTTCTCCTCTAGAGATGGGATTCCTTTTTTCTTTTTAATTTTTGAGGATTGTACCACCAATATAATTCACAATGACCAAACTTTTTTCAACACCAACATTGACCTACAAACCTTGAATTTTTGATATCTTTTTCAAAATATTGTTGGGTATTCTTCTTGAAGTGTTGTGCTTTTGTGGGGACTACCTTCCAACTTCTTCTTCCTATCCACCCTAGTCACGGTGGTAGGTTTATCATCAAATTTATTTATCCATAATTGTTTATGTTTTTTCTTTCATCCTGGAATTTTTGTGGAAAAAACATTTATAAACATGAGTACAAGAAGTCACACGGGCATCTCTTGAGTGACAGGGGTTCATGTAGCTCTTGAGTCACACGAGCATCTTCCTTATTTCTTTACTATTGAATCAATGTATATTGATATTATGACCTTCACACATAGTCTTTCTAAATCAAACTTTCCTATGTATCTCTTCAAGAATCTTCAACAACCTCTAGTAAGGTTTTTTGGCCTTGCTCAATGACACTGATCACTTGTGATGATCAATTTCCTCAGTGCAACAATGCTCGTGAAATTATTCCTTCTTTTAATAAAGACCTAGTATCACTTATATGTGTGCAAGTGGTGCAAAAAACTTCTTCAAGAATATTAAAATGCAAGATTTATCTTGCACAATATCAGCATTGTCTGTCTTCTTGGATTCTCAAACACTTTCAACTCAGATGTAAGATCTTCTTTAATTCTGTCTGGCTTCATTCTCAATACAAATTCACTTAATGCATGGATTATATTGAATCCAAACTTCATGTTTTGGATATCTCAATACTTTTCACACGTTCTTGTGTTTATGCATGAATGCATGCATGTAAACTATGTTTTTTTTCAACATGAGCACACTCTTTTCTCTTATATCAATGTTTTAGGTTCAAAATGCGCGGGTCATTCAATTTACTTATGCACTGTACAATTGATTATTATTTTTCACATATTCACTTCTTTTCTTTTGATATTTTTCTCACACACACTTTTTATTTTTTTGGGTTCAATTTATAAGTTTTTTATGCATGTGCATGTTTTCCCTTCTTGGTGAAACTCATTATCTCTTATTTATATTGTTATCTTTCTCTCTATTTTCATGCACATGGTTCGAGTGACTTTAAGTTTTATGTGCACTCTTTTTCAAACCCGAATGGGTGTGTGACTTTGAATATGATCTCCTCCATTGTTCCTCTTTATTCACATGCACACATACACTTTCTATTGTTTTATTTTCATGAAGATGTTCTCAACTCATGCACATGTATGTATGTGAAACATAAATGAAACATCCATTCTCCTTTGTGAAATCATGAGGCCTCATGTTTCTACAAAGAAAGAACATGAGTGGATATGCTCAATGCATGCACACACAAGCTCCTGACTTCATGAAATCTTCTCTTTCTTCAAAAAATCAACCCCCAAAAATAGTGTATATTAATGGAGAAAATCCAAGGGAATTATTATTTGTGGGAACCAGGGAGAACATGTTCTTCTTCGTCACACACAAAGTTCGCGTGGATATTATTCATAGAACCATGGAATGGTTCATTGGTTTTTTCTTCACGAAGTACAACAAGGGTGAAAGTGAACCAGTTGCGTACACACAAGATTATCCTCACAAATTCACAAAGGGGGTTCAAAATAACCTTTTGCGTGCTCGTGGGTTTATTCGTGCAAAGGGTGAGAAGTATTTCCTCCTTATCAGGGATATTTCAAGAGTGAGTAACCCCTTTTGAACACCTGTGAGATCTTCTTCTACTCCATATGGTAGGGCTCCGTGAAACCTTTCCATGCAATGCTCTATTTTTTAGAGAACAGGAACTCTCTCATGATTTTCAACAATAGAACCATCAGTCAAGGGATTTTTATTTACAGGAGAGGTTCACCTCTCTTCTACATGTTCAAATTCCATAGGATATTCTATGGAGATTAAAATCATTGAATTCGTGAGATCTTCTGCTTCAAATATTTCAAATGTTCATCAAAGATATATTGTGAAACTCGGTTTGTTTTCGTTGAACGTGGGATCCTCCTTTTTGGTGTAATCCTCAAGTGCTTGCGTTTATGAACGCATGTAAACAACTTCTTCATGAACATAAAATGACACAGCCTCAGAAACATCATTTACTACCAGCCTACACGGGTTTTTGTGTTCTATTTCATGCATGCAAATGCAATTGCATGCATGGGTTCGTTACGTCTGGACGATCCTCATGCAAGGGGTTTGATCATCAATAGTGGCCCGAAACGAGATCATAGATTTGCGGATTCAACTGTGGAGAGCCGTGGAGTCGGGATGATCCCGGGTTGAAGACAATGACATGGAAGTTCAGTAATCATTAGATCAACTCGAATTAGTCACGGATTATGACAATTAGATCGCGGGACACGGGATGGAGCATGCAGCTGACATCTCACACGAGATCAAATGAACATATAATATTTCTTTGGTGTTTTTTTAAATCCGTTCACACATGAATACCAACACATTGGTGGATCATGGTTTTAGTATCAATCTGCCTCAACTCACTTCCAGATTATACCTCTCCTTCCTCCAATGGTTCCCCACACCAGTTCTCAAGGTTGCACTCTCTGCACCCACTATTCCATCGGGCCTCCTTGCATGGTGGATCTCTTAATTGTCTATCCCATGATCCCTTGCGGGCATGTGCTATAGTGTTCCCCATTAATGACTGCGGTTAGCCATGTTGCTGGCTAGCTGGGGTTAAGCTCAGCTGCCCACTACTTGTGGTGCGAGCTGCATCCCTAGTTGGCTGGCTGGATGGCTAACCAAGGTCACATATTTTTTATAGAAACCTCATAAAATACTGTTTTAGAAACCAAAGTATATATATAAGTAATTCAACATGAAATGAAACATACATAGAATTCCAATTCAACTTTATCCATCAACCATCTACATCTTCTGTTATTTTTGGCACACCTCTTAAGCATTGAAGATTAGCTCAATCTTCTCAAACACTTCATCCAATACTAAACCTGAAGATGGATCTTCCAAATGCATCATGCAATCATTTATTTCAAGGCCTTATTCAAATGGTGTAACAAAGTGTCTTCCAGTGACACATGTCTTGGAACTTAAGATCAGTTCAATCAATCATCTGAATTTAGACAATATGTAGAATTGACAAAGCATAGGATCCAATGATACGAATTTATAACAATTATAAAGGAATCAATATCTTTTTAACAACTTCATAAGATTGATATCATTGAGATATTCCAATATCATTGATCACCATTTCCAACCAACAACTATTGAAATTACTTGTCAACTAATAAAATTCATAATCACTGTGGGCTTTTCCTCGAGTTAACAACATCACTATAAGAATCACCACTTTAATCATCACCACAACTTTAATAATTACCTTTCCATACACATATTGAAAAAAAATTCAACCATATGCTCTACAAACCTAACTAACAATAACTAAATATGAATAAATTTGACACCGAATACAAAAACATAAAATGAAGAAAAAATAGAAAATGAATACAAAAGTAAAACCAAACCTTGAAACACAATCTCCACATGACCTCTAGGTCACCACCAATCACAAAACCAATCTATTCTAAAGGAAAACAAAACCATAATACAAAAACAACAAAATAGATCGGGTCTACCGACGTCGATTGGCCTAAGTAGGGTGGGAGCTTAAATAGATCAGTAGGAAATCACCACAGAGTCCATGAATTTTATTTCCAAATATAGTCCACAAACACTAGTTTAAATAACATATAGAAAATAGTCTTTTAATAATTTTAAGATACCAAACACATCTTTCATGAATTCCAATATCAACAACACACATGTAGCTATCATTTAAAAAATGGTCTCACTTTATAAAACACAATTCAAAACCCAAATATAGGTACAAATCAATAGCATATCATCTAAAGATAAATCTATTGATAACAAATGAAGTAAAACAAGGAGGCATAAATTATAAAGGGTAATGAATAACAAGAATAATAAAAAATATAACATAAAGATAGATAATCATGGGAATTTACAAAACATATCTATAATAAATTTCAAGATGTACTTAGTCCATATTCACATACAAACATATGGTGAAACTTCATAGTCAATAAACAACTGGATGCTCTAAAATAGAAAATATAATGGCCCTTACCACCTGACCTCTCAGCCATTCCAGGGGGTACAATCCATCTAATCATGGTCGAAAAGAGACTTTAACTCAAACCCTTATATGAAACCGAAGAATACCATTATAATAGTACTTCTTGAAACATGTTATAACTACCATAACCCAAATTTTAATTATGCGTGAACCATTAGAGGGGAACACATCCCAAGGTCTTGTTGTTTCCAAATATAATCCAAAACCCACAGTGTCATCATGCATGTGCCACAAGGGGGGGGGAGGACACATTGTAAGGTCTAGTGGTCTCCAAACATAATCCATGTTATCACAAACGAACATGAAAATCCATTTCATTCACAAGTTACATTATGTACATCACATCATTTTAGTTTTAAAACCCACATTCCCAAACATTTTAAAATACGAAACGATCCTTCATGATACCCAAGTATTCAATCCATTTTTTCAAAACATTTCCTGATGTTCATCGGGCCCATACACCACATGAGTTCCAAAACCAATTTATAAAACATCACAAGACACCAATAGAGCCTTAAATCCACTTCATGTCAAAACCATCTTTTGAAAGAAAACATAAATTTTCAACCAGGACTTTAACAATTCCAATCCAAACCCATATAGTATGCCATTTCAACACTATTTCCAAAGTATATATATAAAAAACTTTTGTTTGCACAATTTCGAATGGGAATTTATATTTAAAATCCAAAACCATTCCCAAGATAAATTGAAAACATGAAACAACATAAAATGGACCAAAGTTACCTTTAAAACAACTCTTCACAGAACTATATCTCAAAATAAAAAGTGGGCTAAGATTTAAGAAACACACTAGAAACCAATTTTAAAGTCACCTGATGTAACACCCCGAGATTTTATGAAAAATATTCTTTTCATTAATGTCTTGTGTTGTACGCTACACCAAGAGGATCTTGCACAACACACATCCTTGAATTTCCTTGCATTACACACAATCATGACCTTCCTTGATAGCGTGTGTAGTATGCAATACCGAGTTTCACTAAACAACGATATGCTATTAAAATAATATTAAAACTAGCCATTATGAATAGTAATAACCACTTTTTGAAATTTTTTAAATTTTATTTTTCAAAATGGACTTCATTTTTGGATTCGGAATATCTAAATTAGCTTAGGGTGAAATTTTGGTACTTTTCGGATAACTTTCATATTCTGATGAATAGTGAAAATTACTAAATTTTAATTTAAAAAAACTTTTTTAATTGAAATAATTAATAGTGATAAATTATTAATTTGAGTGGTTTTAAAGTATATTTATAATATATTTTTACAATTTAATACAATGTTGTTCATTGGATGTAATTTCACATTTAAACCAGATATAAACAAGTGTCAATCTTTTGTTAGTTATTATCTCTTAAAAACACGCTATTTGTTTTGACGACGGGAATTAATTTTTAAATTAGTTAATGTAACTGATGTGTTTTGAATTTGATAAAATAGACATCATTTTTGAATTCATAATATCAAATATATCTTAGGCCTAATTTTTGGTATTTTTCTGGAAACTTCCATTTTTTGATGAATAGTGAAACCACTAAGTGGTAGTTAAAAAACTGAATTTTTCATAAAACTTAATTTTACCGCTTCTGTGAGTGGAATTTCGAAAATCCGAGAGAGACGGTTAATATCAAGGACTAAAATGTGGTTCAATGAGATGAAAATAATTTTTGGTGAATAGTAACTTTTTACTTTTTTTACCACGGTTAAAAGTAAATAGGGTAATTAAGGGTAAAAATGATATTATTATTACCCTAACACATGTCCTAATTATATTGGATAAGTATAATTCGACCAAAAACATCCTTAGGAATAAAATATGACCATTTAGGCCCACTTGGATTAGATTAGGATATTTATTATTAATTTATTTAAAGAAGGGTTAAAATAGTTAAAATCAATGTTTAATAAGTAATGTATTTTTAATATAGGGTTATACATAAGATAAATTCGACTATAAATATTAATTAGAAATCTAACAAGATGTCCTACATAATTATATTATATTTTTAATTTTTAGACAATAAATAATGTAATTTATTTATGACACAACGATGATGGAATAATTATCTTATTAATGAAATATTGACATAATTGATGTTATAAATACCCAAATAAATGTAATTTGAGACATTTTATGAATTCCACTAATTTTCTAGGTTAATATGACATGTTATTATTGATTTAAGTAACTTTTTTCTAAATTATCATTCTGTTATGATTTTCACAAAAATCAATTACTAAATAGTGTCAAAATTGACATAAAATAGTTTTTAAAACAAATATTATATTATTAATTTTTATTTTATTCCTAAAAATATAAGGTTCGGCCAAATGACTTATATAAGGTTATATATATTAATAATAAACAACTTGGGATTCTTTTGGCTTGATATAGTAAGTTTATTAACCTTAGAGTATAAGAACACAAGAAGACACGGTAAAAGTAAAATTATTTAACTTAATGTTAAATCTAAATGATAAGGTTAAAAAAGGAACCTAAACTGGTCTAAATTATATTGGATGAGAGGATTTCGACCAATCCCCACCTTGGCCTCGAAATAAATCAATTTGGAGCTATTTAAAACTGAACTTGACTTTATAATAAAATAATATTTTTAGTTATTCCAAAGGTGCCCCTCTCCTCCCTTATAAAAGGACACCTCCTCCCTCTCTTCCTAACACCACTTTGGGCCTTAAAGCTCTGACAACCCCTGACATATTATCTTCTACACTTCCCTAGAAACATCCTATAGGTTCTGGTCTTCCTCAAAGACCAATTTTAGTGCCCTAAAAGGAGATCTCAAAGAGGCGCTTCAAAGAAGAGGTAATTTCCGTTACCGATTCTTTCACCTTTATTTCTTCCTCCACTTATTCTTCTTAGGTTGTTTCATTATGAAGTAATAACATCAGTATCAATCATATACTGATATGTTATTATAAGTATGAAACAATCCTATTTCACCATCTATCCATCCTACGGAAAACGAAATCACCGCGCGTGCGTACGTACGAAATACCGTCTCCACGCCGTGGTGAAATCTATTTTCCACCACCACCTTACTTGGATGGGTATAATGGTGTAAATAATAACGATATATTATTATTTTAAAGTGATATTAATTCTGAAATAGTATACATACACTCCAATACAGTCCCACGATCATGAGAACGATATCATCGCTCGTGCGTATGTACGGACTACCGTCTCCACGATGCGATGAGATTCATTCTCCACTTTAAACCATTCATGAATGATTATAAAGTATATATAATAAGTAATCATCAAATATATGACATAATAATGATACTGGATTTATGTGTATATATATTAATGTCATCTACTTAGTTCCGTTCAACTCAATAAGGAAACGAAAACAACGTTCATGCGTACGTACGGCCTACCGTCTCCATGAACGGTGTATTTATTTCCATTTACTAATTTTTTATATATATGTATATTCTGAATATATATATATATAAATCATTTTTTATATTCTGGAATTAAGTAATCATGATCGAAGTAATCATATGAATAATTACAAGTCAAAACACGGATGACAAATGAAACAATTTTACCCAAAACGCTCTTTAACATGGAATTTACAAACGAATGGGTAATATGAATTCATAAGTGAACCATATATGATATCATAACAATAAATATGATTCTGAAATAAGTCAATGACATTATTTAAATAATTATACAGGAGGTTCGGACACTTACGAAGCAAATCAGACCTAAGGTAAGGGAAATATCACAATCTCATTTTTATCCGAGATTGTTTATACTTTGGTATTTACTGAGGTGTATTTTATCATTCACATCCATGTTTACTCAATATGTAATATTATTTCCATCCACCTACAATTTTTTAAATCCAATTTTACCCTTCAGTGAGTTTTTAGTAAAAGATATGAAAGGAATCTTTTGTTGTTTTTTGTACGAGGTACTTTTTGACTTTTCCGACAAAAGTACGAAGAATGTTTTTTTAACTTATACAGCATGAATGGATTTTTAAAACATTTTTTCCAAGAAGCTTCCTTTTAAAGTTTTCAAGTGTATTTTTAATCAACTTCTTTTAGTTTAAAATTGTAAGACATTTTAAGTAAGGAAAATGTTTTTTAAGTAGAAAGGATATTTTCCTCAAGAATAAAGTTCAAGTGTTTTATCAAAATTATTTTCCATCTTTGATAATATAGGGTTCTGTTTTTATCCCTATTATTACATTGATTTGATTATGTTGTGATGGAATTATTTTTATGAATTCCTTTATCTTATATGAATTTTTTTATGATGTCACAAAGTTTAAGAATCCCATTTGTATTACATGGGTTATGCTATGATATATGGTTTATGATTTTGTGGCACACATAAGAATGGTATCATTATGAGATGGGTGGGACCTATATCTCCCTCCAATGCATTGGGTAAAGATTTTATATCTCATGAGATAGACATGGATGGAATGGTAGGTTATACCGGTTCAGTGAAACAGGACTGAAACGAGGGTGAATCGGTTCAGAAAGGGACTTTTTCCACTAAGATAGTCTGGGCAATGAGTCTTGACTAATAAGAAATGATTCTCTATGATTATGTGTGTATGACACAAAGTTAAATGTTTTATGTTATTATTATTGTGATTACATTTCACTGCCATGAGTTACCCTAGGTTATGAAATTATGATCTCTTTTATAGGTTAAGATTTCCAAAAGTTATGTGCTTATGTATATGATGTGATTGATATTTCTTTTGTTTACCCTTACTGAGCATTTGAGCTCACCCTCTTATGTTTTCTTTTCCCCAGGATATAAATAAAGGTTTTAGGTATAAAAAAAGGAAGATCTTTATGGGAGATGTTGAAGATCTTTCACCAAGATTAGAAGATTATATTCCGAGTTTCCAAAGACACTAAACTATTACGATCCTTGTGTGTGTGTTTTTGTTATGTACTAAGTATTCCGAAAATGTAATGTAATGTCAATGTACGTCAAGCTTCGGGTCTCTACAGTTGGTATCAGAGGAAATGTTTAGTCAAACTTTGGAAACTAGGATACGGAAGCGTTAGTGAGATCCCTAGAGATATTTCTAAGGTATGTCTAGGGATGTCCCTAAGGATAAGTATACGTATAGGATATAGTCCTAGAACTATGGTAACAATATTAGATTAAACCAAAGATGTTAGATATTGAAGTTACTCCCCCTTTATTATGATTTTTGCCTCTCATACTATTCTTTTTGGGTTTTAGACGATGGATAGAACCCGAAGGAACCATGTTGATCAATGCAATGGACAATGCAATGATTGTACTCCTGAACAAACAAATGTTATGGGAGATGGAGTGCAAAATCTTATTGCTATACTTACACAAGCTATGAATCATTCTGGACTTCCAAATGAGTAGAGAAGGGAACAATATTCTATTGAGTCCTTCATGAGGCAACGTCCACCTTCTTTCAGTTGGACTTCCGATCCACTTGTTGCTGAACAATGGATCAGTACCACTGAAAAGATATTTTCAGTTCTTCAATGTTCTGAACATGATAATTTCATCTTAGCAGTATATCGTTTGCAAGGTGAAGCTGATCAATGGTGTAATCTTATCAAGAATACGAGGCCAAGAGATTAAATTGAGTCCATGGAATGGGACGAGTTCAAGAACTTGTTTTTCAGTAAGTACTTCCCTCGTATTCTTCGAACAAAGATGGAAAGGGAGTTTCTTGAGCTGAAGCAGAAGGATGATGAATCTGTTGGTATATACGAAGCGAATTTTATAGGACTTGAAAGGTATGCATCTGGCATTATCATCCAACCTGAAAGTAAAGTTGATCGATTTTTTAGTGGCTTAAAACCAAGTCTTCGAAGCGCATTAGTTATAAGAGACTTCAGTAGCTATGATGAAATTGTGCGTTGTGCTATCAAGGTAGGAATGGAAGTTGGTGTTACATATCCATCTCATGGTTTTGACAAGAAACGAAAAATGGAGTTCAAGGAGAAATCTCAGAATAATGGTGAAAAGAAGATGACTGTTTCCTTATGCACAAAGTATGGAAAGAAGCATGGTGGAGAATGTCTTAAAGGGACTAGAAAATGTTTTAAGTGTGGAAAAGAAGGTCATCGAGCAGCTGAGTGTCGAAGTAATGGAAAAAGGGTTTCTAATGATGTGAATAAAGCAAACACTGTAGAGAACGCACTACCAACACTTCAATGCTTCAAGTGCAAGGAAATGGGGCATTATGCTAATAAATGCCCTAATCCAAGGGTTAGTGATGATCGACATGAGCAACCACTTAAGAAAAAGGACAAAGGGAAGTCACATGCGATCACTATTGGCGACGTTGAATATGACAATGATGTGGTGGAATGATTAAGTGTTTATTTAATGGGATTCAAAAATAGTGTTGTATATAGTATCGTGGAATATTGGAATATTTATGTATTGGTCTATTGCAGTTTTCAATAATTTTATGGTACCAGTAACCATGGAAAGTGATTGAGATATTTTTGGAAAAAGAATGATATGCTCATAATGAAGGGAAAATGAGAAAATGAAATATTTGACAGTATTCATGAGCTCATGATTGATATAAGGACTAAGTGATATCATGGTTTGAGTATATAGAATTTTGAGGATTTTGGTATGTGAAAGGTGTTAACTTTTAACTGCATTCAAGTTTTCACTATGGTTCAATGGGTATTAAAGAGAATTCATGATTAAGGCCTTTGAATGTTTGGAATGTGACCAACAAGACATATCTTATGATATATGGGGATCAACAATGGTATTAAATTTCTGGTAATCGTTTTCACTATATTATGAGAGTGGACTGAAGTATTATGGATAAGCCTAAAGATTGGAATGGATTATGTTGGACATAAGTTAGTATTTTTTAAGGATAGAAGTTTTTTCTATATTATTGATGGGATGTTATAGTAATATAGTTTTAGAAAAAGGACAACCTGCTGGACGAGAGACAACCCATCGCGTTGGACAAGGCTGTGGGAATCGAACCCACAACCGAAGTGCGACTGGCCTTTATCACCTACCACTGGCCTACAGGAAGTCCCTGGTTAGTAGAAACTAGTTTTATTTTATTAAGTGGTATGATATATGAAGTATAAGTCCATTTTAGGAATCATATATGATTATTCTCAATATAGATGGACTTATGTATTTTTTGATAACTTTTCTGACCTTTTGTTTGAGACAGATGGAATGACCCATCATTCTATCACATGATCTGCTAACACATCACGAATGACAAATTCAACTTCATTTCATTAAGAGATTAAGTGGAAATTGTCCAAAGAACGACAAACAGTGAGACTATACCAAAATCACAAAAGTATTTCTTCAAATTCCAATTTCATCAACTTTAAGGAAATGATCTTGAAAACCAAAAATGTTGTCCTAGTGCTCTTATATCTGATGAATCAGATGGTACCTTAGATCATAAAAAATATATGGCTTTGTGATTGCTAGCTTTTCCATAGCCAGTTCTCTACCACTCTCCATCAGAACATGATGGTTAGATTTCTCTTCCATATCCATATTTTCACCTATGTGGAAACCCAGTGATTAGTTTATTTGGGTAACCGTTACGTTTCATACTTTTGTTTTTAAATATTGGTTTTGTTATTCCTTTTTACGATGTGGGTTTCTATCAAAGAAACTTTGAAATAGTAAACCATTTATAACCCCGACGAATTTCGAGGGTGAAATTCATTTTAAGGGGGGTAGAATGTAACACCCCGAGATTTTATGAAAAATATTCTTTTCATTAATGTCTTGTGTTGTATGCTACACCAAGAGGAGCTTGCACAACAAGAATCCTTTACTTGCCTTGCATTACACACAATCGCGACCTTCCTCGATAGCGTGTGTAATACTCAATACCGAGTTTTACTAAACAATGATATGCTATTAAAATAATATTAAAACTAGCCATTATGAATAGTAATAACCACTTTTTTAAATTGTTGAAATTTTATTTTCAAAATGGACTTCATATTTGGATTCGGAATATCGAAATTAGCTTAGGGTTAAAGTTTGGTACTTTTCGGATAACTTTCATATTCTGATTAATAGTGAAAATTACTAAATTTTAATTAAAAATAACTTTTTTAATTGAAATAATTAATAGTGATAAATTATTAATTTGACTGGTTTTAAAGTATATTTATAATATATTTTTACAATTTAATACAATGTTGTTCATTGGATGTAATTTCACATTTAAACCAGATATACACAAGTGTCAATCTTTTGTTAGTTATTATCTCTTAAAAACACGCTATTTGTTTTGACGACGGGAATTAATTTTTAAATTAGTTAATGTAACTGATATGTTTTTAATTTGATAAAATAGACATCATTTTTGAATTCATAATATCAAATATAGCTTAGGCCTAATTTTTGGTATTTTTCTGGAAACTTTCATTTTTTGATGAATAGTGAAACCACTAAGTGGTAGTTAAAAAACTGAATTTTTCATAAAACTTAATTTTACCGCTTCTGTGAGTGGAATTTAGAAACTCCAAGAGACATGGTTAATATCAAGGACTAAAATTTGGTTCAATGAGATGAAAATAATTTTTTGTGAATAGTATCTTTTTACTTTTTTTTACCACGGTTAAAAGTAAATAGGGTAATTAAGGGTAAAAATGATATTATTATTACCCTAACACATGTACTAATTCTATTGGATAAGTTTAATTCGAACTAAAACAACCTTAGGAATACAATATGATCATTTAGGCCCACTTGGATTAGATTAGGACATTTATTATTAGTTTATTTAAAGAAGGGTTAAAATAGTTAAAATCAATGTTTAATAAGTAATGCATTTTTAATATAGGGTTATACATAAGATAAATTCTACTATAAATATTCATTAGAAATCTAAAAAGATTTCCTACATAATTATATTTTATTTTTAATTTTTAGACAATAAATAATTTAATTTATGTATGACACAACGATGATGTAGTAATTATCTTATTAATGAAATATTGACATAATTGATGTTATAAATACCCAAATAAATGTAATTTGAGACTTTTTATGAAGTAGACTAATTTTATAGGTTAATAGGAAATGTTAGTATTGATTTAATTAACTTTTTTCGAACTTATCATTCTATTATGAGTTTCAAAATAATCAATTACTAAATAGTGTCAAAATTGACATACAATAGTTTTTAAAACAAATATTATATTATTAATTGTTATTTTATTCCTAAAAATATAAGGTTCGGCCAAATTACTTAGATAAGGTTATATATGTTAATAATAAACAACTTGGGGTTCGTTTGGCTTGATATAGTATGTTTATTAACCTTATAGTATAAGAAGACAACAAGACACGGTAAAAGAAAAATTATTTAACTTAATGTTAAATCTAAATGATAAGGTTAAAATATGAACCTAAACTTGTCTAAGAGAGGATTTCGGCCCATCCCCACCTTAGCCTCGAAATAAATCAATTTGGAGCTATTTAAAACCGAACTAGACTTTATAATAAAATAATATTTCTAGTTATTCCAAAGGTGCCCCTCTCCTCCCTTATAAAAGGACACCTCCTCCCTCTCTTCCTCACACCACTTTGAGCCTTACAGCTCAGCCACCCCTGCCAAACTATCTTCTCCACTTCCCTAGAAACATCCTAGAGGTTCTGGTATTCCTCAAAGACCAATTTTAGTGCCCTAAATGGAGATCTCAAAGAGGCGCTTCAAAGAAGAGGTAATTTCCGTTACCGATTCTTTCACCTTTATTTCTTCTTCCACTTCTTCTTCTTAGGTTGTTTCATTATGAAGTAATAAAATCAGTATCACACATATACTGATATGTTATTATAAGTATGAAACAATCCTATTTCACCATCTATCCATCCTACGGAAAACGAAATCACCGCGCGTGCGTACGTACGGAATACCGTCTCCACGCCGTGGTGAAATCTATTTTCCACCACCACCTTACTTGGATGGGTATAATGGTGTAAATAATAACGATATATTATTATTTTAAAGTGATATTGATTCTTAAATAGTATACATACACTCCAATACAGTCCCACGATCATGAGAATGATATCATCGCTCGTGCGTACGTACGGACTACCGTCTCCACGACGCGATTAGATTCATTCTCCACTTTAAACCATTCATGAATGATTATAAAGTATATATAATAAGTAATAATGAAATATATGACATAATAATGATACTATATTTATGTGTATATATATTAATGTCATACACTTAATTCCGTTCAACTCAGTAAGGAAACAAAAACAGCGTTCATGCGTACGTACGGCCTACCGTGTCCATGAACGGTGTATTTCTTTCCATTTAATGATTTATTATATATATGTATATTCTGAATATATATATATATAAATAATGTTTTATATTATGTAATTAATTAATCATGATCTATGTAATTATATGAATAATTACAAGTCAAAACACGGACGACAAATGAAACAATTTTACCCAAAACGCTCTTTAACATGGAATTTACAAAAGAACGGGTAATATAAAGTCATAAGTGAGCCATATATGATATCATAACAATGAATATGATTCTTTAATAATTCAATGACATTATTTAAATAATTATACAGGAGGTTCGGACACTTACGAAGCAAATCGGAGCTAAGGTAAGGGAAATATCACAATCTCATTTTTATCCGAGATTGTTTATACTTTGGTATTTACTGAGGTGTATTTTATCATCCACATCCATGATTCCTCAATATGTAATATTATTTCCATCCACCTACAATTGTTTAAATCCAATTTTACCCTTCGGTGAGTTTTTAGTAAAAGATATGAAAGGAATCTTTTTTTGTTTTTCGTACGAGGTACTTTTTGACTTTTCCGACAAAAGTATGAAGAATGTTTTTTTAACTTATACGGCATGAATGGATTTTTAAAACATTATTTCCAAGAAGCTTACTTTTAAAGTTTTAAAGTTTATTTTTAATCAACTTCTTTTAGTTTAAAATTGTAATACATGTTAAGTAAGGAAAAGGTTTTTGAAGTAGAAAGGATATTTTCCTCAAGAATAAAGTTCAAGTGTTTAATCAAAATTATTTACCATATTTGATAATATAGGGTTCTGTTTTTATCCCTATTATTACATTGATTTGATTATGTTGTGATGGAATTATTTTTATGAATTCCTTTATCTTATATGAATTGTTTTATGATGTCACAATGTTTAAGAATCCCATTTTTATTACATGGGCTATGCTATGATGTATGGTTTATGATTTTGTGGCACACATAAGAATGGTATCATTATGAGATGGGTGGGACCTATATCTCCCTCCAATGCATTGGGTAAAGATTTTATATCTCATGAGATAGACATGGCTGGAATGGTAGGTTATACTGGTTTAGTGAAACAGGACTGAAATGAGGGTGACTTGGTTCAGAAAGGGACTTTGTCCACTAAGATAGTCTTGGCAATGAGTCTTGACTAGTAAGAAATGATTCTCTATGATTATGTGTGTATTCCACAAAGTTTAATTTTTTAAGTTATGATTATTGTGATTTCATTTCACTTCCATGAGTTACCCCAGGTTATGAAATTATGATCTCTTTTATAGGTTAAGATTTCCAAAAGTTTTGTGCTTATGTATATGATGTGATTGATATTTCTTTTGTTTACCCTTACTGAGAATTTGAGCTCACCCTTTTATGTTTTCTTTTCCCCAGGATATAAAGAAAGGTTTTAGGTATAAAAAAAAGGAAGATCTTTATGGGATATGTTGAAGATCTTTCACCAGGATTAGAAGATTATATTTCGAGTTTCCAAAGACACTAAATTTTTACGATCCTTGTGTGTGTGTTTTTGTTATGTACTAAGTATTACGCAAATATAATGTAATGTCAATGTACGTCAAGATTCGGGTATCTACACTTGAATAAACAACACATCATTTATAAATCGAAGAACAATTTTGAAAAAATAAATAGGGAAGGGAGGAGAAGACTTTGAAAAACCATAGTTCAAGGAAAAACCAATTCTATCTAGGTGAAAAATGAGCCTCAAGAAACCATTTAGAACCCACACATTTCCAAAAGAATCCAACACATCATTTAAAAATCCAAACAAAACATAAAAATAAATTTAAGAATACCCCAAGAGACATTCAACAAAACTCTTTAGGTATCCATGAAAAAACCCAAAAAAACTTTTTGAAGAAACCTCACTTACTTTTAAACCAACACAATAAGACATAAAAATGAGTCACAACATAAAAGTCAAAAATTTACCCATACATCATCAAATTTAAAACCCAACCACAATAAAAAAACATAACCAAGGGAAAGAACCACCCAAAGAACCCAATTTCACATTAAAATATCAAATTACATTTTATCAAGAACCATATGTTCATATATAAATATATATAAACATAATTAAAGAATCCATTTTAAAACCATGTCCCCCAATTTTATTAATCACTAAAAAACCATACCAAACCAAACAAACATATCAGAAGCATGTAAAAAATATTTATAAATTATTTAAAAATTCACAAGAATCAAATGAAATGTGATAGAAAGGAAATGGAGGGAAACACTTACCTCGATGATGTGATAATGCAATAAAACTTTGGGGAAGGAATAATAAACCCCAATAGAGTATATGTATTACCTATCATCCATGAAAAACAACTGACACATCAACCCTAGACCTCATGGTTCATCCAAGAGAGATACCACCATGGGAGAACTAAGAAAACAAGGGGGAGGAAGTGGAGAAGTGAAAAATGAAAAAAAAAAACAAAACATAACTCACCTTAGAACCCTGATAATGCTTCCGAGGACAATAGAGGGAAGCTTGGAGGCTACCATGGTGCACCTAGGTCAAGAAGGGGGATGGAATCCTGAATTGTGGTTAAAAAGAAGAGGGTAAAAAGAGGGATTTCACAATTTTAATGACATGGTAAACACACACATTTGTGCTATATGGTTTGACAATATGTACACCAACTATGTGCACCCTACTGGAGAGAAGGGTACCCCAAATGAGCTGGCCACAAAGTTTCCCATACCTTGCACAAACCCGAAAAAATGATACTTTCCAAACAGTAGAAACCCTTGCATGGTTTCCACACAGTTTAATAAAACTATGTGAAAACCATACCCCATGCCCAAGACACCAAACTACAAGACACATGGTTTTTCAATTGGCCATGCATGGTTTTGGCCAATCCAAGATCAAACCATGAAATTCAAACCGTGCATGAGGAAAATGAACTAAAAACATTATCTTCCACAACATGAAAAACATTTAACCCTTAAACCATGCTTACAAATCACGAAAAAGCCAAAAACACACCTGGAATGTCCAAAATTGAAAATTTGGAACCAGGAACTCAATTATAAATTAAATCAAAATATCCAAATCTAAGAAAAGAATAAAATAAAATGAATTTTTTGGTCAGAGTGTGACAATTATACCCCCAAAAAACACTTTCTTCCTCCATAAAGTAATCCATCTATAAGAGGTAAAAAGTTTAAGATTAAAATGAGATGATTTAAAATGAAGCAATGGTCCATGGTGTGACCTTTCACTCCACAAGTCACACCTAAAAATTCCTAGAGGAAACTACAATGCTAATAAATATGGTAGAACATAAGTGGGTTATCCCCACCAAAATAACCCAACTAACACCACCAACATTGAAACTACATACATGGAACATCGACATGGGAATTATGAACCCAGACCTCAAATTTCTTTCATAAGCTAAAAAAAATGTAACAAGAACTGAGGATTACCCAGATAATCCAGACCCCCAACAAAAAGGGAAACCCATGGAAGGATCTTGAACCAAATTTCAAAAAAACACAATTCATAAACTCCACAAGATTCTATCATCCCCAAAATAATAACAACTGTGAACTAGAGACGATCCATAAAAAGGGATAAGCACATAAAATAAGGAACACAAATAGAAGAATCACATTTAAAAAAGGCATAACTATTTAGATCAAAAAATAAAAAAACCACCAAGCCTCCTTCAATAATAGAGAAGTCATAATGGAAAAAGGGAACCATAATAAAGAACTTCAATGGACTTTTCACTAACATTGGAGACAAAAGATGGACCAAGGTTCCCCATACCCCTAAAAATCCCAGACTGCATAAAAATATTCACTCTAGAAACCAAATCAGTTAACAACATTTCATCCACTCACTTATCAAATTGAAATTCATTAGATGAGATGATTTTTTACTTGATCTATGGTTGAAGATCCCAAACTAAGAGGGGATATTTCAATTGATCTTGAGATTCTACCTATGGAGAAAAGGAAAGAAGCTCCTTGAAGTGTTCAACATTGGCCTTTACTTTCCGATGACCTAGTTGACAATTAATAAGCTTTTCTACCTTCATCGTCTTTACCTATTTAGGCATAAAACATTGAATTAAATTGGTTTTAAACACTTCCCAAGAAATCAACACTTTCAATGAAATCATGACAATCACCTTCTATATTTCCAAAGCCAGAATTTCTAAAAAATCCAAGAAATATAAAAATATCACTACTTCAATATTTCTCCACAACATAAAGATGGTTGTGACTTTATCAAGAAACTATATACCCTCTAATGGTCCAATATCACCATGAACGATAGGTAAGAATCGAGATGAAGTCGACCCTTCCAATCCACTATGAGTTTCATCAAAGATAAAAAATGGATGAAAGTCACTAAAAACCTTAAGGACATTTCTAGGCATCATATTATAAACAAAGGAAAAAATCATAACAAAAATAAACATCATCAAAAACACAAACAAAATAAAACCCCAAGACAAGAAAACATGCTCACAATCTAAACAATACAAACAAAGAAAATCATTTTTTCAAAACCACCATTTCTTTCCAATTTCAAACCATTACACATCCAAACCCACATTCCAAAAAAACATAACTCACTTTAAAATCTAGTTCAAACAATAAATATCACAAAATATAACTTTGAAAATATTATCTCTTGAAAAAATATTTTCCCAAAAATAAATTTCCTTTTGAAAATCCGCTCACACGAACAAAAACCAACCTAAACGAATAACTCACATCAAACACCCGAGACGAAGAACTTGTGGCCATGCATAACCCAGTGACATAGTTAGTGGGACATGACCTAATTTAGAATAAAAAACTAAGAGGACCTTGAACCATGGACGTAGACTCAAAATGGGTCACTACACTATGTGAGTTCACAACATTCCACTGACTCACCTCCATTTTCATTCCTCATTCTTACCCCAAATACCAAAAAAATACTCAAATACTAGACTAACCCTAGAAACTAAACGATAATAATGAGAAAGGGTTCTTGAAATCCTTCTCATACACACCTCTTGAGTCCCAAAAGTCTTAATCTATGATCTATCTGACACCCCAAATAACACGGGCCTCCTATGATTCCATTTTTATAGGAACAAGTCTTGACTTTCATAAAACCCAACGCCCGAATCGGCCTGAGATAAGGCCCGAAGTGATTTCATGATCCCCATGGGTTGGAAAATAGTTAATACCATAAAATTAATATTAATGGGAATTATTTTTTTCAAACATACTAGGATCAATAAAAAAATTGAACATGCTACAGAACTAAGAATAACTGAATATCAATAAAAAAAAACTGTTGAAAAAATAGTAACTGAATAAAAAACTAAAACTAAATCATGAAAAATCATATGTACATGACATTTTGGTCCCCAATTACCGCAAGACCAACCTTATATAAAGGAAAGCCCAATCCATAAACCTAAACCTTTAAAACAACATGGGTCTAACGATGTCGAGTGGCACCAGTAGGGTCTGAGCTTAAATATATTAGTATGAAATTAACATAAAGTGCATGAATTTCATTTCCTAAATCAGTTCACAAACATTATTTTAAAATAAATATATAAATTAGTATTTTAATCATTTTAAGCAACCAAACACAACTTTCTACAAATTCCCATTTTAAAACCACACACACAGTTTCCTTAAAAAGTATCACTTTCCAAAACCACATTCAAAACAGAAATCCCATTACAAATCCATACCATATCATCTAAAAGAAACTCTATTGAAAACAAATATTGATAATAAATGGAATTTCTTAAACATAACTAGATGCAATCCTTGGACATACTAAGTTCGGACTCACCTAACTGTGTGTGGTTAATCTCTATTTTAAATAACAAAGTAGACACTCCAAACTATCCAATCAATTGGGATGCCCAACCTAGACTCCAAAAAACTATAGTGGTAAAACTCAAATAATCATGGTCAATAAGAAAACCTCACTTGAACTTATAGATGATGCCCATGAATCCCATGATTATAGTACTTGGTGAAACATAGTATAGAAACCATAACACAAAGCATTATCATGCATTAACCACTAGAGGGGAATACATCCCATGGTCTATTGGTTTTCAAACATAATACAAAACCCACAAAATCCTTGTGCATGATCCTCTAAGGGATTCATCCTAAGGTCAAGTGGTCTCCAAACATTATCCAAGTCATAAAAAATCACAAGAAAATCCATTTCTTTCACAAGTTCCAATATGATTGTCAAATCATTTGAGTTTTAAAAAACACATTGCCAAACATTTTGAAATACCAAACATGACTTGATGCTACCCAAGAATTCAATCCAATTTTCAAAACATGGTAAGATTCCCCCTAGTACAATACAATATATGAGTTCCAATTGTTTTTCCAAAACATCACAAGGTACCAATCAGTCCTTCACATCACATTACATCAAAACTATCTATTTTAATACAACAAAATGTTCCAAACAAACCTTTGATATTTCCAATCCAAACACATTTACAAACAAATTTCCAAAAAAAAAAATTAAATTCAATATAAAACACCACTTCCACATGCACAATTCCAAACATTACTTTACATTTTAAATCAAAAACAATTCCCTAGATAATGTGAAAACATAAAACAACACGAAAAGCTCTAAACAAGCCTTTATACCAACCACTCACCAAACCATATTTCAAAATACCAAACATTATAAGCTTTAGGAAATACACATGAAACCATTTTTAAAGTCACATAAAGCACCAAAAACCCATTTAAAAATAAAGGATTTTTTTTGGAAAAGAAATAGTGAAGGTAGGAGAAGCCTTCAAAAAAACATGGTTCATGGATGAACCAATTTTATCCAGGTTCCAGACAGGCCTCAAGCAACCATTAAGAACCCCCAAATTTCTAAAATAATCCAACACATCATATAAAAATACAAAACCACTTATAAATACATTTAAGAAATCCCAAACCAATACTCAATGACACATTTCATGTTTCAATTAAATCACCACAAACATTTTTTGAGAAACCTCACTTAATTTTAAACTAACACAACAATTCACACATAAGGGTAATAACATAAAATTCACAAATATCTAAATAAAACATCCAATTTACATCCCAACCACAATTAAAAAACATAACTAATGTAAAAAAACCACCAAAATCACTCAATTTTACATTAAATGATAAATTGAAGTTTTTTCAAGCATAATATGTGAATATATATAAACATAATTAAATAATCCCTTCAAAAACCACTTTACCTACCTTTTTTACAACACTAAAACACCATTCCAAACAAAAAACATAACAAAATCATGTAAAACATATTTATAAATTATTTTAAAATTTACAAGCATCGAATTGATTGTTCCAAAAAGTAAATAAACGAAATCACCCACCTTACTGATGTCCAAATGCAATGAAACTTTTGTATAAAGAATAATACACCCCAAGATAAAATCCACATGCCCTATTATCTAATAAAAACGACCCACACATCAATCCAAGCCCATATGGATCATCCAAGAGAGATCCCACCAAGGGATAACCAAGACTCCAAGGGAGGAGGAAGAGGAAAAGAGAAAAATGGAGAAAAAACAAGAAAAAACAACCATAGAACCTTAAAAATGCATCAATGGACAAAGGAAGGCCAAACGAGGGAATCTTGGAGGCTCCCATGGCGCACCTAAGTCAAGAAATTAGAGGAAATACCAAATTAGGGTTAAAATAAAAGAGGGTAAAAAGCGAGATTTCACACTTTTAATGACATAGGAAACTATCACGGTTAGGGGGAACTCCCAATATCATTTTATTGAAGTTTAGTATAGAATAAAATCATATATATAGGATGGTTTACCCTTTAGAATTAATTCAACAATAGTGTTTTTGGAATCCTTCATTGAGGCCCAGAGTAATATCCTCCCAATATCATTTTATTGAGGGTTAGTATAGAATAAAATAATATATATAGGATGGTGTACCCTTTAGTATTAATTCAACAATATTGTTTTTGGAATCCTTCATTGAGGCCTAGAGTAATATCCTCCCTCATCTCTTTTCCCATTACTAGAGTTCTTGGTATCTTTATGACTGACACTATGTGGGAACCTGTCCTCTAATATGAGGGTTAATATAAATTGAGTTGTTGGTATACCGCATTTCATTTGGATTGATTCTCATATGTAAATCACATATCTTCGTACCTCTAATATATCCTTTCTATGATAAGAGATGATATGTGCAACCTCTTAGACAGATGCAATAAATTCTATTTTACATAAGGAGTGTGTTCTTCTATATGAGCCCTTTGTGGAACCTTCGAGTAGGAATCTTAGGCTCACATTATGGTTATGAAATTACATAGAGACTATGTTTTTGTTTAGTATAATTGTATATTCATGTTATTTTTGATGTAGAAATATACCAATAAATATCTGACAGTTTTTATTTTGTTATATGGTTTTTGGTTTTTCAATTTCCTATTTGGTATTTTTATATTAAATAATCTAAAGTAAAGACAAAAAATAATAAAAGAAAATATCTTTTAGTAAAAAATTTTTTAAATGAGGTTAAATAATTGATCTATTTGAAAATAAATAGTCATTATAATTCTAGAAAATATTTTCTACATCATGATATTTTATTTATAATTTTCAGACATAAAATAAATATATTTATATATGACACAATAATGATGCAGTATTTTACTTATTAATGAAAGAAACAAATAAAATATATTATAAATATTAAAATAAATATAATTTTTAACGTTTTGATGCCATACACGAATTTTATAGGTGAATATGACATGGTAGGGTTGATTCAATGTATTTTTTTCGAAGTAATCAAGTTGCAATGATTTTCAAAAAAACCAAATACTAAATAGTTTCAAAATTGACATAAAATGAGTTTTTAAGAAAAATACTATATTATTAAATTTTATAATATTCCTAAAACCACAAGTTTTGTCCAAAGGACTCCTATAACTATATATATGGCATTAAATAACCCCTTGGGGTTCTCTTGGAATTTTATTTTAAATTTATTAACCATTTATTATAATAATAAAAATAGGAATGGTAAATGTCAAACTATTTAACTAAGAGTTAAATCTAAAAGATAAGGTTAATATGGTGACATAAACATGTCTAAAACCTATTGGTTGAGAGGTTCTAGACCCATACCCACGTTATCCCTGAAATAAATTTTTTTGGAGCCATTCGAAACTGAAACGGTTTTATTATAAAATAATATTTCAAGGTTTTCATAAAGTGACACTAACCTCTCTAATAAAAGGGAACTTCCCCTTCTCTTAATCTCAAAAATACAAAGCCATTTGAATCAGCCAACCCCTGCCCAAATATCCTACCAAAATCCCTCAATTCAACCTAGAGTCTTTAATTTGATCAGAAATCCAACCTATGGATCCCTTTTGATCAACTCAAAAGGAAACACCCGAAAAAGTGGTAATAATTTCACCAACCTCTTTCAAGTTCTTTTATTTTTACACTTCCTATTTCTTTGTTATCACCATAACAAAATAATAACTCCAGTACCTTATACATACTGTGATATTATCAAAAATATGGCACAAACATATTCATTATTCTATCCATCCTATGAATGATAATTTCACCATACGTGCGTACGTACGACTTACCATCTCCACGTTGTGGTGTAATTTTTTATTCAACAAAATGTTATTTGGATGGATATAATGATGAGTCATATGTATATATATAATTAAAATAACATGATAATGTCTCTGTAAAATTAATATATCATCCAATTCTACACCTTTTAATAATTAAGGAAATGATATTGTTGCTCTTGAGTACGTACGGAATACTGTCTCCACGACGCGATGAGATTCATTCCCACATTCACCATTCATCGATGATTATAAAAATATATATTATTAATAAGTATGTAATATATGACATAATAATGATACTGGATATATATATATATATATATATATACATGTACTTACATATATGTTATTTACTTACTTCCGTTCAATACAATATGAAAACTGAAACAACGTTTATGCATATGTACGACCTACCGTCTCCATAATCAGTTTTTTCCATTTCATATATATATCTATTATAAATATTTTTATTCTAAATATATATGATATTTAAATAAGTATAATATTATTTAAGTATTTAAATCATGATCTAAATAATACAATCAATAATAACAAGTTAAAACACGTAAGATAAAGAAAGATATTATTACATGAAACATTAATTTAACATGAAAATAATTATTAAATGGGTTATATAAAGTCATAAATAAATCATGTATGATATAATAACTATGAATATGGTTTTGGTATAATTTAATAACATGCAATTTTTGTTATATAAGAGGTGAAACATATCCTTGACCAAAGGAAAGTGCATGGTTAGAGTTATTTCCACAATCTCAATATATCAGAGATTGTTCATGTGTGAGTATTTTTCGGGACATACATATCATAGATACCCATATTTCATAAAAATGCTTTCAAAAGGAATATTTTAAGGTTTTTTTGGAGGGTCTATTTAACTAGATCATCATTTTAAATGTTTTAATGATTTATCTTTCTAAAACCTTTTAATTAATATCAATGTTTTCAAAATGATTTTAAAGAATTTATTTATAAGACATGAATGTTTTGAGATGATAATTATTTTTAAATGTTTCAAAGTGGTATGTGACACTTTGATTCAAAAATATCTTTTAAATGACTTAATTTATAAATTGTGATACTTTTAAATGATTTCATGAAAAATGGGTATTTCTCTCAAAGCATTTTACTGATCATTTTCATTAATGTCAACATCCATTGATGGATTTTAAACTTTTTTGAAGTTGATTTATTATAGATAAAATCTTTCATATTATATTGAAGTTTTGGTGATCTGTTTGACTGTGGATGTGCTATTTTTATGCCACTCATGATTTATGGTTAAAGTATTGACATCTGATATGCTATTTTTAATATGAATGTTTATGTTATGTTTCAACCTTTTTATATGAGGAATGTATTGGACTTAGTAAGTGAAGGGTGGAGCCTGATATAGATCCTCGATTCATTGGTAGGTCTCATGAGACAAACTAGTGTCTTGTCACAAGGCCTTGGAAAAATATTTATTTGTAGTCTTGGCACGAGGCCTTGAATATGTAGTTATGATGTCTGACATTATGCATTCCGTCATTATGAAATTAGTTATTACTTATGATTATTCAACAAGTAGAATATCCATGTGCATGTTGATATGGTAATGATTGATTTTTTCCATATTATGTTCAGATTTATGTTTAAAAGGATATTGTTTTTATTACACTTCTTGCCTTAAATGATTAAAGCTTCTTCTAAATTATTTACCCTTACTGAGCATCTGATCTCACCCCTTTATTATGTTTTCTTTCTCCAGGATTCCAAGAAGTGTATTACCATTGATATTTAGGGTTAATATAGGGAAATAATGGACTTATCAAAGAACTATCTATGATGTATTTCATGTTTGAAATTGTAATGTAACATTCATGTATTTAATATATTTTCTAAGACTTCTAAACTGATTGGTTCTTTGGGACTGGATTCCTTGTAATCATTCCAATGTATTAAAATAATTCAGCGACTCTGGGTAAATGGGGTCGGAGCATTACAGTTGGTATGAGAGGAAGTTTAGTACAATCCTTTGTAACTAGATTTAGATAAACTCTGATTAGAGAATAGTACCATAAGATAGAATTTTTGTATTAGTATAGAAGAAATTCCTACAATTTTGGTACTGTAGAGATTTTCTGAGTTTTCAAATAAATACATCCATGCCTGGATACGAGCAGGTAGAGGAGACTCTAGAATAGATATACCTAGGGGTAAACCCCAAAAACACCGCTTTTATCTAGATTTAAATGGGAACTGTTTCATGATAACAGGTCTTGGGGCACTCTTGGTTACAAAACTCCTGGGGGATATGTCTAGGATAATTCACATTTTCATTACAAGCCATTATGAAGGATTTAAAAGTAAATACTTCCTCAAAGATTTTTTTTATGATTATGGATTATATCCATAAACTGTTCAATTTACATTTAGTATTTTACAAGTCTGGAATTATGAATTGAGATTCGTAAACTAACCTAGTGTATGACATTTTTTAGAAATGGTGCTGAGTAGAAGGAATGAGAACTCCAACAATACATATGATCCCAATAGTAAGAAGGTTCATATATTTCATTATATTAGGCCAAAATTTAGAATGGAAATAGTCTCCCATGTATTTTCAACATATGAAGAAATATTATCATGTGTTAATAAGGTAAATAAATAATTTTTTGAGTCCTATGGAATTGAAGGGAATCAAGAGAAGAAAGGATGGTAGAGAGAAAGATGGATAAAGGGAAGAGGGGAAAGAAGGATTTTCCCACATGTGATAAATGTGGAAAGAATCACCTTGGTAAATGCTTGAAGGGAATGAGAGTTTGTTATATGTGTGGAGAAAAAGGACACCAATTTCATTATTGCAAGGGTAAGAAAAAGGTTTCAAAGGTGCAATGCTTCATCTGCAAGGAGTTGGGACACTACACAAATCAATGTCCCAGTCATCAGAGTATACCGAAAATGATGCTATTGGATAATAATAAAGTTATGATACTACCACAGATGAAGAGGAATGACTAGTGTTCTTATGTTTTTATTAATGAATTATTTCATTTCAGTATTGTATCAGTGATATACCAGATATATGAATTATTTATATAAATAAGGATTGTACATTAGTACTTTTTCATTGAAGATTTGAGATTATATAGTTCTATGAAAAGTGACTCAAAAAAACGTTATACCTTTTTAGAACATACATGGTTGGATAAAAGATAAACCTTAATATGGACCAAATACTGAGGTAGTAATTTTGGAAAAAGAGATGGTTGATTTGGATAAATTATATTGGATATTCTTGACTACCTTAAAACTGATTAATGGTTTGTTTATTTTATCATTGTTGGAGTA
This sequence comes from Viscum album, assembly GCA_963277665.1. NCBI lineage: Eukaryota > Viridiplantae > Streptophyta > Magnoliopsida > Santalales > Viscaceae > Viscum > Viscum album. The sequence continues at coordinate 1,549,243,989 of OY728138.1, forward strand.
TTTAAAATTTTTGGATATAGGGAATATATCTAGTATTCTATAAGGAATGAGGGAGAATTAATGTAATCAATAAGGTTTTTTGGCAATTCAGGGTGTTATCATGTTTTTAAATAATACATGATGAAGTTATTCACATGTTTTTACATGGAAAAAAGGATATTCATTGTGTTTTCCTTCCTTATAAATTTTGGACTATAAGTTTGGATAAAAGTATTTTGGATAAGTCTAAAGGCTGGAATGTATTAAGTTTGAAATTGGATACTATTGTTAAGGTTAAAGTATTTATTAAGATTATTTTTGGATTGTTATAAAAAGGACATCCCGGAGGTCGGGCAATAACCCGTCGCGTCCGGCAAGGCTGCAAGGCTTGAACCCGCAACCGAAGGGTGACAAGGGTGCATCACGTTACACTGGCCTATGTGATTTCCTTGTTTGTGTAATATAATCTTTTTTAATAATTTGACAAAATAATTAAAAATCATTATTTTTGGAACCCTATACGATTATGATAAATAGAATATTTATGAAATCTATTATCTTTTTCAGTGAAAGATTAGTTTGTGGTAGGAATTAGTTCAAGTATGATACTCTACTTGTCAAGTATATATTTTTTCCTCTTATTATATGAATAAATTAATTATTATACTTTAGGGAAGGGATAATAAAACCAAAAATGAGTTATCCTAATACATTATATTTTGTTGAACCGATGGTATTTAAATCATCATAGATTTATGGATTTGGGGCCCTCAATATTCCATTTGTTGTTCACTTGTTTATGATTTATGACCTCAATCAGTACCTATAAATATTTACATTTTTACTCCAATTATGTGTCTTTAATTTTCACCAATGTTCTCCTAATCAAGATCATAATTTGGTGGTGACTTTTTCATTTCACTTTCCCTCTTATTAAGACTATATTTTATTAACCCAATTTCTGATGTGGGTTTTCCAAAAATGTAATTTTTTATTTTTAACCTTTTGTTTTAAGAGAAAAATTTCAAAATGCAAGGACTCAATTTATTTAAGGAGTGTAAAATGTAACAACCCAATATTTTATAGTACATTATCTCTTCAAATTAATCTAATAACTTGCACTACACGCAACACCGAGTTCGAGCAAACCACGAATCACCGTTCAAAAAAGCATGTATGAATAGTATTAACTGAATTTTGAGTTTTATATACTTTATAAAATTTTAGAATCCATATTATGTGTTTCTTAGAGATAATATAAAAACAAATTCATTTTTTTAGATAAAAGAAGTATTTTTCAAAAAATGCAGTTTTTCTGGCTTTTAATGGTGAACCCATTTTAAATCCAACATTTGAAACTTTCATATATTAAATTTTCTGAAATTAAATTCTTCTTTTGAAGGAGGACATAAAAATTTAGTTTGGATACATTTTTGGTACTTTTCTGATAAATTTCATATTTTGATGAATAATGACAAAATACTAAATTTTAATTAAAAACAACTTTTTAATGAAAATAAATTACAGTGTTATATTATAAATTTGAATTGTTTTAAAGTATAATTATATTTAATTTTTATAATTTAATATAATTTAGGTCATTGGATGTAATTTTAAATTTTAACTAGACATGAATAAGTGTTAATCTTTTGATAGTTATTATTTCTTAAAAATACGCTTTTTGTTTTGAAATCGAGAATTAATTTAAAATTAATTTATGAAACTTATATTTTTTGAATTTGTAAAAATATATTTCATATTTTGAATCATGAGGTCCAAATTGTGTAAATAGATAACTTTTATTTTTATACATCATGAATAATTACTTTGGTAAATATTTTATTTATCATGGTTAAAAGGTAAATCCAGTAAATAAGGGTAAACAATAATATTATAATAATAATAAATTACCCTAACAATTGTCTTATTCCTATTGGATGATACAAGTCAGACCATGGATATCTTTGGGTCAATTTTGGTACCCCATGGAGCCACTTGGGAGTGATAATGACATTTTATATTAAATAATCTAAAGTAAAGAAGAAAATAACAAAAGAAAATATCTTTTAGTGAAACAATTTTTATATGAGGTTATATAATTGATATATTAAACTATAAATAATAATTATAATGACAAAATTATTTTATACATTATGATATTTTATTAATATTTTTTAGAAATAAAATAAATATATTTATATATGACACAATAAGGATGAAGTATTTTCTTTATTAATGAAAGAATTAAATAAATGATATTATAAATATTAAAATAAATATAATTTGAACGTTTTGATTCCATAAAATAATTTTATAGGAGAATATGACATAGTAGGGTTGAAAAAATGTGTTTTTTTAAGTAATCAGGTTGTTATGACTTTCACAAAAACCAAATACTAAATAGTGTCAAAATTGACATAAATGAGTTTTAAAATAACTATATTATTAAATGTTATAATATACATAAAACCATAAGGTACAGAAATATGAATAATATAATTATATATATTTCATTAATAAACCAATTGGGGTTCTCTTTGCATTTTATAGTAAGTTTATTAACCATTTATTATAATAATACAAATAGACATGGTAAATGTCAAACAATTTAACTAAAAGTTAAATCTAAAAAATAAGGTTAATATGGTAACCTAAACATGTCTAAAACTTATTTGTTGAGAGGTTATCGACCCATACCCACCTTATCCTGGAAATTAATCATTTTTATCCATTATAGGCTGAAAATTATTTTATTATAAAATATTATTTCATGGTTTTCCTAAAGTGACCCTCACCTCTCTTATAAAAGGGAACATCCCCTTCTATTATTTTCACACCTCCAAAGCCATTTTTATCTACCAAACCCTGCCCAAATATCCTCCCAACTTCCCTCACTTCAACCTAGAGCCCTTACTTTAATAATAGATCCAACATATCGATCCATTTTGATCAACTCAAAAGGAAATACCCGAAGAAGAGGTAATAATTTCACCACCCTCTTTCATGTTCTTTTCTTCTTCCACTTCCTCTTTCATTGTTATTACCAAACCAAAATAATTACTCTAGTACCTTATACATACTGGGATTTTATTATAAATATGGTACAAACATATTCATTATTATATACATCCTATGAAGGATAATGTCACCATGCGTGCGTATGTACGACTTACCATCTCCACGCTGTGGTGTAATTTTTTATTCAACACTATGTTATTTGGATGGATATGATGACGAGTAATATGTATATAAATAAGGAACATAACATGAGAATTTATCTTTAAAATTAGTATACCATCCAATTATTCACATTTTAATCATTATGTAAATGATATTGTCGCTCGTCCATACGTATGGATTACTGTCTCCACGACGCAATGAGATTCATTTCCAAGTTCACCATTTATCGATGATTAGAAAAAATATATTATTAATAAGTATGTAATATATGAAATAATAATTCTACTATATATATATATATAAATATATATTTATACATATATGTATGTATGTACTTACATATATCTTATTCACTTACTTCCGTTCAATATGATATGAAAATAGAAACAACGTTTATCCGTACGTACGACCTACCGTCTCCATAAATGGTGTTTTCCATTTCATATATCTACCTATTGTAAATATTTATATTCTAAATATATATGATATATAAATAATGTTTATATTATGGAAGTATTTAAATCATGATCTAAATGACACGATCAAGAATAACAAGTTAAAACATGTACGATAAAGAAAGCGAGTATTACCCAAAACGTTAATTTAACATGAAAATCATTATTAAATGGGTTTTATAAAGTCATAAATAAATCATTTATGATATAATAATATGGTTATTCTATAATTTAATAACATAAAATGGTCACTATACAAAAGGTTAAATGTACCCTGTACCAAAGGAAAGTGCAAGGTAAGGGTTATTTCCTCAATCTCATTATTTTCCGAGATTGTTCAGGTGTAAGTATTTTCTGGGACGTAGTTATCATCGATACCCATATTTCAAAAAATAATTTCAAAAGTAATATTTGAAGGTTTTATGGGGTGGTATATTTAACTAGATCTTTATTTTAAATGTTTTAAAGATCTATCTTTCTAAACCCTTTTAATTTATGTCCATGTTTTCAAAATGATTTTAAGGATTTATTTATACGGACATTAATGTTTTCAAATGATAATTATTTTTAAAAGTTTCAAAGTGGTATGGGACACTATGATTCAAAAATATCTTTCAAATGTATTCCTTTATAAATTGTGAGGCTTTTAAACGATTTCATGAAAAGGGGGTATTTCTCTTAAAGCATTTTACTGATCATTTTCATCAACGACAACATCTTTTGATTGATTTTAAACATGTTCGAAGTTTATTTATTATAGATACAATATTACATTTTGTATTGAAGGATTTTTTATTTGTTTGTCTGTGGATGTGCTATTTTTATACCACTCATGTTTTATAGTTAAAGTATTGACATCTCTTATGCTAGTTTTAATACGAATATTTCTGTTATGTTTCAAAATTTTCATATGAGGAATGAATTGGACTCAGTAATTGATTGGTGGAGCCCTATATAGCTTCTGGATGTATCGGTAGGTCTAATGAGACAAACTAGTGTCTTGGGAAAAAATTTTATTTGTAGTCTTGGCATGAGGCCTTGACTATGTTGTTATGATGTCTGACATTATGCATTCCCACTTATGTTCTACCATATTTATTTACCCTTACTGAGTATCTGAGCTCACCCCTTTCTTATGTTTTGTTTTCCCAGGATTCCAAGAAGTGCATTACCTTTTATATGAATGGTTAATCTAGGGGAACAATGGAATTCTCAAAGAACTATCTATAATGTATTTTGTGTTTGAAATTTTAATGTAACGTTCATGTATGTAATCTATTTTCCAAGAATACTAAACTGATCGGTCATTCGGGACTTGATTCCTTGTAATAATGTCAATATATAAAAATAATGACCTGACTTTGGGTAACTGGGGTCGGGGCGTTATAGACGTCCATGGACATTGGAATTTAGGTGGTTGGAACACTTACACAGGTTTGTCTTACCCTATTTGTAACTTTTATTTTGAGTCCAAATGACTATGTCATAGTTAAAAATGGTACTTCTTGTGTCATAGAATATATCTAAATACCTCTCATAAATTTCAGTTGAATAAGTAAAAATTCAATGGTTCTATTGATTTTGTACCACCTATAAAGCTGTTGAAAGGTTCTAAAAATTTATCACAAAGTGGAAATGTTGAAATAGAATCTGGGAAGGTGTATCATTTGAATGATTGTGGGAAACGAGTTCAAAGTGCATCGTCAAGTGAAATTGAAATACAAAAATGGAAGAAAAAAATGTAATCTTCAAACTTCCATATTGGGAATTTAATTTGTTGCGGAATAAGATTGATGTGATGAATATTGAGAAGAATTTTTGTGAGAATTTGATCTTCACATTTCTTAATGAGAATAAAAAATAAAAGGATCATCTCAATTCTCGAAAATACTTTTATGAAATGAACATAATCTATAATCTCTCACCAGAAAGGAATAGAATGTATGCTCCAACAGTTATTGCAATGAAAAGTAGGTATAAAGATACATTCCATCTAATTTTAAAACATGACAAGGTATCTTATGGGTATTCAAGTAACATATTAATTTTTGTTTACTTAAATAATTATATGTTATATGGATTGAAAAGTAACGATTCACAAACATTATTATAGAAGTTGTAACCATGAGTATTGTGTACATTAAAACCTGAAAATGTTACTTCTTTTGTACTCGAACTTTTCACATTATTTAGAAAAATATGTGAGAAAACTCTACAACCATTTGAGCTTGAAAACATTCATGAGATATTAGTATTGAAACGTTTTGCAATGGATATGATATTTACTCCATCATTTTTTAGTTTCATGATTCATTTAACTGTGAATCTGGTTGAGGAATCTAAATTCGGAGGCTCCGTACATTATCGATGGATATGTCCAATTTAGAATTACTTAATTTAATTTTTTTTTTCATTTATCTAACCTATATTTAGAACTTTATTAAATATACAATTATGTTTTTTTCATAGATATCTTGGTAATTTGAAATCATATGTGAAAAATAAAGCTCAACATGAAGGCTATACTTATAAAGGCTATTTGTTAGGGGAGTGTCTTACCTTTTTTCTAGATACTTTGATGAAATTTATACAAGATTAAATGGAGTTAGACATGTTGATGACACATCCACTCAATATCAACTACATAGGAAATAAAAAATACTTCCTGTTATTGGACGATCAGTTGGAAGGAGCTCAAATGTTACACTGACAAAAATTGAATTATCACACACACATCGATACGGGATTCTGAATAATGAAATTTCAGATCAATTTATTGAAGTGTTAAGGATACAAACAAAGATATAAATGAGAGGCCAAACACAAAATGAGAAAGATATAACAAAACCTGTTAATAAAGAGCATGTAGAATGGTTTTCATGACTTTTAAGTTCATAAATATTGCAATCAATATAGATATTAGGTTAACATATATATTTTTCAAATCTAATAATGTATATTAATTTTTTTCAATCATGAATACTAATACTTGAGATGATTTTTTAGAAGATTTGATGTTTCTTACTCAAGGTCCTCTAAAATAGGCTAGAAATATTGACTCTTACAATGTGAATGGATTTAAATTCTATATAGTTGATCGAGAAGTGGGTTTTAAAACCCAAAATAGTAGTATATTTACATTTTCATAAGTGGGATAATATGAGAATTCGAATGATTTTATTGAATAAAACTAACATGGGAATTTTTTATTTGTGTTTTTCAAATACAATTGGGTTAATTTTATCAGGGGTGTTAAACGAGATTCCTTTCAATTTACTTATGTGAACTTATCTTTCTTGATGGATATTGGTGATCATGAATTACATGATTCATATATCTTATCATCTCAAGAGAAACTTTTATATTATGTGGAAGATGTCGTGGATGAAGGGTATAGTGTAGTTTGTCACATAAAACAAAGTGACTTGTATGATATTGTTGATGAAGTGGAAGATTTGAACACTAATATTTAATCCCATCAATAGAAAGAAGTGAACTTATTTTTCCATCATGATATTGAAAATATTAATATTATAAGGGTGGATGAAGTAGATGAAGTAATGATGGATCTAGAAAATCACATGATTTAATGAGATCAAGATTGTATGTACAGTCATCCATTTGTTTATTAACAACCTATTTCATTTTTTCAGCCATTCCTTATCATAGTTATTTATATTTTGTTTGTTAGTACTATGAATCTGTTATCATTTATATTTTTTCAAGCATAATATTTTTAAAATATATGTTCTTAATTTTCATTTATTTTATTAAATGACATGAATTACATGGAGGATGTTTTATATTGATACCAGGCAACCCTTAATAGTGAGGCAACATGCCACTCTTGGTTCATTGCAAGGAAATTGGAGGGTCACTGTTATAGGTAAAAATTTAAATATGAATAAATTTATTGAAGTTCTTTATACTCAATTTTTTTTTTCATAAAATATGAAAACAATGAAACTATAGGGAAAAATCTGAAAAGTTTAGATGTATCGAATCTTAATAGACTAATGATAGTTGTCCCATTTAACTGTTATGGGGTCCCTATGAATAACCCCACAAGATTAGTTGGCTAGATTCTAGGCCAGATGGTGGTGAACCTGGTTACCCTTTCGATTACATATGATGATTGGAGAAAAATGCCTTCATCTTGGAAAGTTTTTGTTTATGATTTATAGATAATGTTAATTTTTATATACTATCGTGTAATTGAATGTCATTATGTTATTAAATTCTAGTATTTTCAAAATGCATCTCATTGTAGAGATGTTGTAGCATGAAAGTGGACATTAAAAGAGTTTGTTGATTTATATCAGAAGATGACTGGATCTGTCCTTGGTGATATCACATCGATGATTGGTGAGGAGAAGGTAAATCACAAAACTTCAAAATCATTTAGTTTAAATTTTTTTATTGGTTTTATGTTTAAATATAAATATACAAAACTTTTTAATTTTCAATATAATTGTATCATAGGTGTCAGTAAAAGGAATTAGAGATGAATATGAAGATGGAGATGGAGATGAAGAGGGTGATGAGTAGAGTTCATCTGGAAGTGATTAGTGGTATTTTTTATGTCTTAGACTACTATGGAATGAGAGGGTTTTTTGATGTATTATTTTTGAAATACACCAAAAACCATTTATGGTGGTATTTAAATTAATATACTTGTTTTTTCATTCCATATTTGTTATATATGTGTGACTTTGTGTTCTTATGATAGAGATATTTTGTGCTACTAATAAGCGATTCAATTGGTTTGCATTTGTTTTTTTCAAGGTACTTCTGGGGATGTAGAATCTACAGTAGGAATTTTTTTTGTAAATTAATGTTTAGTTCCAGTTTAAATCACTTCTATATATGGAATTTTTTATTTGATGTGGTTGAAACTGCTGCTATAAGATGTATTTTTTTATTTAGGGTGGTTAAAACTATTGATAATTATGGCACACTATTATTTAGTGACAGTTCAATTATTTTAGGGGTGGTTTTGTGGCGAACAAAATGTTGGGATTTAGCAGTGGTTAAAACCAATTTTAAATTTACAATTTCCACCTATAAAAATATTGTGAAAACAAATATAAATTCCACTATATACGCTTTCTATGACCCTTATCAAAAAAACTACAATTGAATAGAAGAAACCGCCAAACATTGGATGCCGACACACAGTTTAGAAGTAGTTTTTTGAAACCTTAATAGAACCATATAGTGGAAGTTTAAACCACTAGAAAATTAAAAAAAACACAGCTGATTGGTTCTTTTCTTGTAGTGAAAAAGAGTGGAGAGTGGGTGACCATTTATAAGTGATGTGAGTGACACACTTGTAATTTTAGAACAGATTCAATTAAAACCATGTTTTTATCATGAAATAGGTCTCCAAAATGGGAAATTATATATCCTATAAGAGAAAATGTGTAAATATGTCTCTAATATGGTTTTTGGAAAAGTTGGGGGGTTATTTCTAACCCTTATAATTTTAGATTAACCCCCATTAAATCTATTTTTAACTTAACTATGTTAAATATATTTTATTAGTTTTTTAACTGTTTATTTTTGTAAAAAAATAATTTGAACTTATTAAACATGATACATTAATCTAATTAAAAATATAGAATCCATTTTTTCAAATTTAATTCATAGAAGTGGAGAATTTATATTTAAAATTAATCACACATATGCGAGGAAAAAGTGTGTTATGAAAGAGAAAATGTCCAAAGTCTACAAAGTTTTTATATGAAAATTTAATATAAAAATGATTAAAATGACATAAAATGGATATATATAATTGATCTAAATTTAAAATAAACCCACTAAAAATATTATTTATCTGTATAAGTAATTTAAATGAAAATGTAGTTTTCAATTAAAATTTACTATTATTCTCTTTTCATCAAAAAAAACTTTTTAGAAAAATACCAAAAAAGTCACCCTAAGTTAGTTTTTATATAATTATTTCAGAATTGAAGTTCATTTTTTCATATAAATTTTCAAAAAGTGATGAAAATTATTTTTTAATTATTTGTGAAAAACACAGCTAAACACTCTTTTATAAAAATATTGTTTTTCAAAAAACATTCCATTTTATTTTAAATGATTCTAAATTTATTTATAATCAACAAATAAATATAATTTTCATAATTTATTTTTCACTATTGATACATTCAAATTTAAGGTCTATGTTATAAAATTATACTATATTATGGTTCATTTTGACTTCGGGTTGCATGTTTCGTGTAAGAACCCAGTTCTTAGTATTGAGGTACAAGTTTCTTCTTTTTGTCCTTTACTTAAGTGTTTTGAGAAAATGAGGAAAATCCCAAATTTTGGGACTACACACCATGTAATTTTACACACGCTGTGTACTTTTTTCCATGTGGGATGAGTATACGGGGCGTGTAGCCATGTCGGCAATGAAAGGTGTTGAAACCGACTACACACCGTGTAGTTTGTATTTACACACCGTGTGGTCATTCGGCAGGTGAATAGTAAGGTAGTGGCAAGTTGGGCAATAGTACATGCCATGTAGAGAGGTATACACACCGTGTACTCATATCGACGGTTGAACAGTGCCACACTGGCAAGAAGCCGCCAGCGGAACAGTAAAAAAAATGGTAAGTACACGCCGTGTACTTGAGAGTACAAACCGTGTATTTTATTTCTTCGCTTAAAATGGGAAGTAGCCTCCCCTATTCACAGGGAAGGCTTAGAATGATGAAGGGGAGCTCGGGGAGACGACCAGAGGTTTGGAGATCCACCGATCATGAACTGGGAATCTGATTTCGCCTCCGTCGATCTTGCTAGAACCGCGGGGTAAGAGCTTACTTCTCCTTGTGTGTTTCTTTCCAATTCTTCCTCTAAGGGAAGTTATTTAAGGTTGAATGATAATTATTTTTCCTCATATCTATGACATTCTTGGACATTTCAGAAGGCGTTGTTCAGGTATACTGTTTAGGGGTGTTTAAGGTAGGTGGCTTGGTGTTTAATTTCCAACTGTTGTGCATTTTTGTGTACTGTTGAGATACACGCCCATGAATGGGGTGTCGTATGGCTGAGGCCTTGTTTAATTAAATACCAAAAATTGTATAGGTAATAAAATGTGATAATGACCTACTGTTTGGGATCGCTTCTTGGATCCAGGATGACCCCGGGGGGGGGGGTGTGTTCCTCTGTTTAGTCTTTCGGCCAGGATACCCGAGGGTATTCCATTATAATAATTTTTGTTAAATTTATTTTTGAGTAATTGTAATTGAATTGCTTATTTACATGTTGGGTATGGCCCAATTACTTGTGCCTAAGGGCCGTGTTCTATTAGCCTGAGTGTAGTGTTCTTTTATCCTGAGGGCTGTGTCTTATTTAGCCTGATGGCAGTGTTATATTTCGCCTGAGGGTAACTTCTTCCATGCCTGAGGGCAGTAGATTCTGTGGTTGAGAGCGACACATCATACGCCTGAGGGAAATACTTGATAGACTGAGGGAATTCTTGAGGGCATGGTTCTACTATATTAGCCTGAGGGCAAGATTCTGATTGGCCTCAGGGCTTGGTTCTATTGAGTATAAGATGTTATCAAATGAAATGGTTAAAGGAATAATAAAATGGAAATATAACTGGTAAAGTGAGTTACTTTTGAGTACTTCTTAGTTTATTTCATTTATTACTGCACACTATTGTTGCATATTTTAACACAGTTGGGCACGAGACTTTGGTGGGTGCCTACTGGGATTCATTTCTCACACCCTGTTTGGGTAATGTCTTCGGCCCAAACAGATTACATTTCTACAGGTGTGGATAAGGGCAAGGGTCCCTATACAGGTACTTGATTGCTACTGAGGAGTGGGTGAGCATGAGACCGGGCTTAGGATCGTGATGCTACTGGCGGTTTTGTTTTGTTTTGTTGTACTTTATATTGTACTGTACTGTATTGTTGTGTAACATGTTCTGGATATTTTCCTAGAACTTGAGACATGTTTCATCATTATCTATATAACTTTTGGTCATCTTTACTGCAGTTGTTTATTTTAAATGTGCATGGTTTACTGCTTCTGCTGTTGTTGTATGTTTTAAATAGTATTCCGTTGTGCTACACTTTTACAAATGAGGGTAAAGTTTACCCACTTTCAGACCTGGGCCCTCACTGCTAGTCGGTAGCCTCTGGAATTTGGGGAAATTCTCTTGAGGTAATGTGGCGAACCGGGATCAGGGCACCCGTTGAGTGGAACCTAGACCCGGGACATTGCAAAGTGGTATCAAAGGAAGGTTCTTTTCTTTGACTTACTATTTGGAGCCTTATTCAAGGATAGGATGAGAACGGTAGTTGGTAATAAGCTTTGCTCGAGCGTAGCTAACCTGTGTATAAGGAAAATCCAATTTACCTCGTGTTGCAATTTTTCTGATTTTGAAATTTAACGGTTGAATTGATTTTCACCGAAGGGTGACACACTTGTGATTGTGCTATTTATATTTTGTCCATGGGTTCTATTTAGTTGCAATCTGATGAGATGATGGTGTGCCATCTCATGAATTATTAGGCACATTCTAGAAATCACATTCCATGTAGGTGCATTAGAAATTGCATGTTGTTTTGATAGTTGTGGTGCTAGAGAAGCATGCAGTTGTGATAGCTGCTTAATAAATACCTGCTATGTGATAGGGTATTTTCTTGTGAGACTATTGATAGAATGGATGCCAAACATTGGTTTTTGGGGAGTATGGGCCCTCATTAACTGGAATTTGGTGGACCATTGACTGTTTATTTTTTTATAACATATATAAGATGCCAAACATTGATTCACAGGGAGTATGGGCCCTCACAGATCGGAATTTGGCACTGAGGTGTAGTTTTTCAGTATTATTTGGGTTTGAGAGAAGTTTCTAAGGCATACTATACATAAACCCAGTACACACACCGTGTAGTACTTTAAACACGCTGTGTATGATCTTATATTCGGGCTTAAAAGAAAACCTTTGAGTATAGGCCGTGTACCCTAATTACAAGCCGTGTAGTATCTTCCCGTGTTAGAGACCATGTGGGCAGGGACACAGGGAAGGGATATGCTTGGGGTGAACACGTCGTGTAGTGTTAACCCAGCATCCGCCCATGTAACTAACAACACAGATGGAGGAGACCTTAAGACATAAACGCCATGTCCACTATAGAACACGCCGTGTAGTCTGACTTAGGGACCCGGCCGTGTAACTAAAAACACGGGTTGGTGTAATCCTTTTGTGTACACGCCCTGTGTGTATGGAACACGCCGTGTAGTGTGAGCCCTGTTTCCAGCTATGTAACTAACAACACGGGTTGGTGAAGCTCGTCTAGTACACGCCGTGTACCCGTGGGACACACCGTGTAGTGTTTTCCAAGGAAAGACCATGTGGACTTTGCCATGTGGCTGGGAAACGGGGTGGTGTACACGCCGTGTGCGGGTGTAACATGCTATGTTGTATTAACCCGAGTAGTCGGACGTGTCACAAAAGAACACGGGAAGTTGGAAAATTTCACCATACACACCGTGTAGAGAGTATAGACGCTGTGTAGTTTTGTTCAAATGGGATTTGTGTGGCTTAACAATGTAGAAGGACCTGGGCATGGGAAGAGAAGTTAGGTACACACCGTGTGGTCAGTATACATGCCATGTAGTCTTGTTTTGAAAATTTTGAATTCCTTCTTCCTCCTGTTCCCTTTTAGGGTTCCTTCTCTTCAGTCTTTGATAAATATTGATCTAAGGTGTGTGTTTGACCTTGTAGAGTCATACCACCGAGACGACCACGTGTTGTTCTCCAAGAGAGCGGAAATGATTATACTCCAGTGATAGTGGGCCATGGGCTACCAGTGGATCCTACAATAGATCCATATGCGGCGCCAGCCATTATACAGGACACAGGCGCGGAGGCGCAGTTCTATGAAGGCTTTATGCGGTTCATGCAGAACTTTCATGGAGCACCGTCGGCTGCAATATGTATGGCCAAGTTGACTCGAATCTTCTAGCAGCATCATCTGCCTTCATTTTCATTGGATGGCGGTCCACATGCTGCAGAGTCTTGGCTGGGGTCCATGGAGACTATCTTCGAGCATCTAGAGACGCCTCCAGGGTGGAAAGTCAAGCTCGCGACTTATATGCTGCGTGATTCCGCCAAGAGGTGGTGGCATGTTACCACCAAGTATGAGCATCACAAAGACATGGCGTGGGAATATTTTTAGGCAGTCTTCTATGACTTCTTCTTTCTAGAGATGATGAGAACAGATAGAACTTGAGAGTTCATGAATCTGCAGCAGGGCGCTATGTCGGTGATGGATTATTCAGCTCGTTTCACTGAGCTTCAGCGTTTTGAACCTGTTATGGTGGGTGATGATATGTTGAGAGATAGATTCTTTGAGGATGGTCTTCGGTATGACATCCGAGCACTGGTGAATGTTTTCAGGTTGCCTTCAGTACATGCAATTGTGAACCAGGAACTGATTACAGAGAGGAACCTGCGGGAAGCTAGTTGTGTGGGACAGGGTGGTTCAACACCAGTTTCTAGTAGTATTTCTACTAGAAAGAGGAGGAGACAGATAGACTTCTCTTAGGGTGGCAGTACTAGCCAGACGATTGCTTCAGGTGGCCCGGTCAGGTGTTTCCATTGTGGTAAAGAGGGGCACAATAGACCTCAATTTCCACGAGACCCAGTGGAGTGCCGAGCTTGGGGAAAGATGGGTCATCTACAACGCTTTTATAGGGTGTTTCCACCAGTGGCTAATGATAGGGATTCTGTGCAGACTCTGCGTGCGGGAGTAGGACCACCAGCTTTTTACCAGTCCAGAAACTGGAATACGTTAGGGAGTGCAGGAAGAGATGGTGGTTGTGGCTGTGGAAGCCAAGAACCAGGATCTCAGAGGGAGCAGGGAGGGACAACTTAGGATAGCCAGGCTATGTCCCAGGGCCATGACACTAGGCAGGCATATGCAGTGCAACAGACCTAGTAGGAGTAGGATCTCAGACCTTCTACTGTCAGAGGGACTATTCTAGCAGATTTTGTCTTATTTTCAGTACTTTTTGATATGGGTGCTACACATAGTTTCGTATCTGTACCTGTTCTGGAGAGCCTTGGACTCTGTGTTTCTTCTTCTTCTGATGTTATGACGCTAGAAACTCTGTTAGGGACTAGAATGGCTGGTTTACATCAGTGTAGGGAGTGACCCCTTGAGGTTGGTGGGTTTCACTTTCTATGGGACCTATATGTCTTAGAGATGATGAGCTATGATGTCATTCTCAGGATGGACTGATTGGTTCCATTTATATCCTTTGTAGACTACTATCATCACAGGGTGCGTTTCACGTCACTAGAGGGTGGAGAGTTTCTATACAAGGTCGAGTGGGATGTTCAGGCGAGTCAAGATATGCCAGAGCATCATGAGCGAGGTGGTATCACAAATCAGATTGTGAGATTATATCTAGATGACTAGGGGACTTTTTAGAAGGATTTCCCTCTAGTGGTTGATCGTTTCAGGTATGTCTTCCCGGATGACTTTTCAGGTCTTCCTCCGGAGCGTGAGGTGGATTTCTCTATTGATCTTGTGCCAGGAGCAGCACCGGTGTCAATTCCTCCTTATAGGATGGATACACCAGATTTGTAGAAGCTCAAGAGACAGTTAAAGGAGTTACTGGAAAAGTGTGTCATCCGACCCAATACTTCTCCTTGGGTTTCTCCAGTCCTTTTTGCAAAGAAGGCAGACAATACCCACAGACTCTGTGTGGATTATCGGAAGTTGAACCAGTTGACGGTTAAGAACCGATATCCCTTGCCATGGATTGATGATATTTTTGGTCAACTTCGTGGAGCACAAGTGTTCCCGAAGATTTATTTGAGATCCAGATATCATCTGTTGCGCGTTAGACCATCTAATATACCTCTCACAGCTTTCAGAAGAAGGTATGGTCTATACAAGTATATGGTTATGCCGTTCGGACTCAGGAACACACCATCAGTTTTTATGGCTCTGATGAATCGTGTATTCCATCCTTATCTGGATTCTTTTTTGGTAGTATTCTTGGATGACATCTTGGTGTACTCTTACACTCGACACGACCATTCCACCCATATTGATATCGTATTGAGTACACCAAGAGAGCATCAGCTATATGCTAAGCTCTCAAAGTGCCACTTTTGGATGGACCATATTCACTTCCTAGGTCATATCATCTCAGAGGCATGAGTTCTAGTAAACCCAGAGAATGTGAGAGCAGTAGTTTCTTGGGATCAGCCAAAGAACGTGTTTGATATATGAAGTTTATTAGGGATGGCTGGTTACTACAGGCGTATTATACAGGACTTCTCCCGCTTAGAAACACCATTGTTAGGTCTGACTAAGAATGGTGTGATGTTCGTTTGGTCAGAAGCTTGCGAGATAGCCTTTCAGGACCTGAAGGGAAGGTTGACATCACCACCAATCCTGATACTCCTAGAGTAGGGAAAGAGCTATACAGTCTACTGTGATGCATCAGGTATTGGGATGGGAGCTGTGTTGATGCAGGGCGATTGATTAGTTGCGTACGGGTCTCGGAAGTTGAGGCCACATGAGAGGAATTACCTGACGCATGATCTCGAGTTGTCTACAGTTGTTCATGCATTGCACTGTTGAAGAAATTATCTTTTGGGAGAATTTTTTTTTGGTTTTCACCGACCACAAAAGCCTCAAATATATATTTACTCAGTGTGACATGAATCTAAGATAGCAAAGAAGGGTTGAATACCGTCAGTCCTTCGATTTTGAGCTTGCTTATATGCCTGGTAAAGGTAATGTAGTGGCTGATGCACTGAGCAGGAAGACTTAGACACAGGCAGTCCATGAGGCCAGTGGTGAATGGAAGCCAATGGATTTGTTCTCTGAGATGCATTTGGAGGTGCATGACAGTCAGGGGAAGACCTATCTTTCATCTTTAGCTATGACTTCTACCCTCTTGGATAGAGTGAGTATGAGAAGCTATCTGATTTAGAAGTCCAAGCTCTACGGGATTCGGTGGCCAGTGAGGACCCTCCTCTTGGGTGGACGATAGGCGATGATGAGATACTGTGTTTCCATGGACAAGTATGGGTGCCAAGGGATATACGTGAGGAGTTGATGCGGGAGTTTCATGATTCATCTTGGGCAGTTCTTCCCGAGGATACCAAGATGTACTGAGACTTGAGACATCAGTACTGGTGGCTGGGTATTAAGAGAGAGATAGCTGGTTTTGATACGGGGTTTTCAACCTAGCATCAGGTGAAGTCAGAGCATCAGAGGCTAGCCAGACTGTTACAGCAGTTACCCATTCTAGAGTGGAAATGTGATGACGTCACGATGGACTTCGTGATTGGGTTGTTGAGGTCACCTTGAGGCAATGATGTCGTGTGGGTTGTTGTGGACAGACTCACGAAGGTATCTAACTTTTTTCTGATCAAAGAGGCCTTCGTTGTTGACGAGCTTGGTAAGTTGTATATTCGAGAGGTCGTACGTCTTCATGGGGTCCGTCGTTCTATTATTTCATATAGGGATGCCTACTTTACGTCTTTTTTTTGGTAGAGTTTTCTGAGGGCACTGGGTACACTGGTGCTTTTGAGCACAGCTTACCACCCTCAGACCGATGGCCAGTCAGAGCGTACGATACAGGTGCTTAAGGACATGCTGCGTTCAAGCATCCTAGACTTTGGGGTCTCTTGGGAGAAGCATATAACCTTATTCTAGTTTTCCTATAATAATAGTTTTCATGAAAATATTGAGATAACACCTTATGAGGATTTATATGGTAGGCCATGCCGATCACCTTTGTGCTGGTTAGAGGAAGGTGAGGCAGCTTTACTGGGACCACGTCTCGTGAAGGAGACTTCTGAGCAGGTCCAGTTGATTCAGAAGAGGATGGCTACCGCACAGTCTCGTTAGAAATCTTATGCTGATCGCCGCAGACGACCCTTGGAGTTCGTGGTTGGGGATCAGGTTTTCTTTCTTGTTTCACTGAGGTTGGGACATAGGCGGATCATGAGACAAGTTAAACTTTCACCGATGTATGTGGGCCCATTTGAGATTCTATAGAGATTAGGGCCGGTTGCCTATCGGTTGTAGTTACCACAGAGGTACCGGGACATGCACGACGTCTTCCATGTATCTCCGTTGCGTCGCTATCATTCAAACCCATCTCAAGTCTTTCAAACCAAGGAGGTTGAGATTGAGGTAGATGCTTCCTTCATGGAGCATCCGATTCGTATCGTTGATAGCAGCATGAAGGTTCTCCAAGGCTAGTCAGTTCCTCTCGTACAGGTTCTATGGCAGCATGGCTGAGTGCAGGACAAAACCTGGGTGCTGGAGACTGACGTACGTGCTTAGTGGCCAGATTTATTCACTGCTATATCTTCACCACCCTTGGAAGGGATATTCGGGGACGAATTTCTTAAAGGGGGGAAGTTTGTAAGAACCTGGTTCTTAGTTTTTAGGTACAAGTTTCTTCTTTTTCTCCTTTCCATAAGTGTTTTGAGAAAATAAGGAAAATGGGGAAAATCCCAAATTTTGGGACTACACGCTGTGTACTTTTGGCTGTGTGGGATGAGTACACAGGGCATGTAGCCATGTCGGCAATGAAAGGTGTAGAAACCGACTACACGCTGTGTAGTTTGTATTTACACACCGTGTATTCACTTGGAAGGAGAATAGTAAGGCGGTGGAAAGCTGGGTGACAGTACATTCCATGTTTAGAGGCATACACGCCATGTACTCATGTCGACAGATGAACAGTGCCACGTTGGCAAGAAGCCACAAGAAGAACAGTTATAAAAATGGAAAGTACACACAGTGTACTTGAGAGTACATGCCGTGTATTTTGATTTTTCGCTTAAAACATGCAGTAGCCTCCCCTATTCACAAGGAAGGCTTAGAACACCAGTGGGAAGCTCGAGGAGACGACTGGAGCTTTGGAGATCTGTTGATCGCAAACAGGGAATTCGATTCCGCCTTCGTTGATCTTGCTGGAACCGTGCAAGTAAGAGCTTCCTTCTCCTTGTGTATTTCTTTCCAATTATTCTTCTAAGGGAAGTTATTTTTGGTTTAATGAGAATTATTTTACCTCAGATATATGAGGTTCTTGGATGTTTCATAAGGCATCATTCGACTATACCATTTAGGGGCATTTAAGGTAAGTGGCTTGGTGTTTAATTTCCAACTGTTGTGCGTTTTTGTGTACCGTTGAGATATGCGCCCATGAATGGGGTGTCATATGATCGAGGCCTTATTGAATTAAATACCTAGAATTGTATATGTAATTAAATGTGACAATGACCAACTATTTGGGATCGCTACTTGGATATAGGACCACCCCAGGGGGGGGGGTGCGTTCCTTTGTTTAGCCGTTTGGGCAGGATACCCGAGGGTATGACATTGTAACATTTTTTGTTAAATTGCCTTGAGAGGAATTTTATGTGAATTTTTTATTTACATGTTGGTCATGGCCTGGTTACTTGTGCCTGAGGGAAGTGTTCTATCAGCCTGAGGGAAGTTTTCTATTAGCCTGAGGGTAGTGTACTATGCAGCCTAAGGGCAGTGTTATATTTTGCTTGAGGGAAACTTCTTCCGTGCCTAAGGGCACTAGATTCTATGCCTGAGGGAGACACATCGTACACCTGAGGGAAATACTCAATAGCCTGAGGGAATGCTTGAGGGAATGGTTTTACTATATTATCATGGGGGCAATATTCTGATTGGCATGAGGGATTGGTTCTATTGAGCATAGGATGTTATAAAATTAAATGGTTAAATGAATAATAAAATGGAAATATACCTGGTAAAGTGAGTTACTTTTGAGTACTTCTTAGTTTATTGAATTTTACTATTGCACACGTTTGTTGCATATTTTCACATAGTTGGGCACGAGACTTTGGTGGGTGCCTACTGGGATTCATTTCTCACACCCTGTTTAGGTCATGTCTTCGGCCCAAATAGATAACATTTTTGCAGGTGTGGATAAGGGAAGGGGTTCCTATACAGGTACTTGATTGTTGCTGAGGAGTATGGGAGCATGGGACTGGGCTTAGGCTCGCGATGCTACCAGCTTTTTTTTAATGTACTCTGTATTGTACTGTACTGTATTGTTGTGTAACATGTTCTGGCTATTTTCCTAGAACTTGAGACATGTTGCATCATTATTTATATAACTGTAGGTCATATTTACTGCAGTTGTTTATTTTAAATGTGTATGGTTTACTGCTTCCGCTATTGTTGTATGTTTTATATATTATTCCATTGCGCTACACATTGAAAAATGAGGGCATATTTTCCCCACTATCAGACCTGGGCCCTCACTACTAGTCAGTAGCCTCTGGAGTTTGGGGAAATGCGCTTGAGGTCACGTGGTGAATCGGGCTAGGGGCACCCATTGAGTGGCACCAGGACCCGAGACGTTACATTTCGCAAGATATTAAAGATAATTAATTTAATGAAATTTATTTAATGGGTTATTTAAGCTTAGTGTTTCATGTTGCATAAAATAATGAAAACAATTTTTTTATTGAATATCCAGGTGTTATAATTATGGTTGAAAACGTGTCTATGTAAGAGTATGTTAATGAGATCCATGTTATAGAAGGCAAGCTTCTTTCTCATTAAATTATAATTCCAAAAATATTCCAATTTGGAGAAATTATTTCAAAATTTACACCTATGTGGAATGAATTTGGTAGACCACTCACTAAAAAGTATTATTATATTTATTTATAAAAATTGAAAAAGATTCATTGGATTTAATAAGAATACATGTTTAGAGACATGGGAATGGATTCACAATTTGATAACAAGGTTGATATCATTGAGAGAAAGGAACTACTAAAAACTTCGTTATATGTCAAGTAGAAAAGTAAACAATTCAAGAAGAAATGAAATAATTACAATAATAAATAATAATGACTTGTCTATGAAAAACTATGCAATTTTAAAAGGGAATTACACTATTAAAATAATTTAGAAAAACATTACAAATTTTTTTGACAAAATAAAATATTGTTTCAATGGTATCAAAGTGGATATGAATTTGAGAAAGAAGGGATAGTGGATTGAATTTGGAACAATGGTGCATGTTTTCTAGGATCATTAAATGTTCAAAACACAAGATGAAATTTATTTCATAAAGTAAGTAATCATTTTAAATACCATGTGCATCAATTTCACCAATCAAGGAATCATGGAACTAGACATTACTTATAAAAAGAAGTTGTAACATCTAAAAATGTTTTACATACCTGAGATTTGAAAAAATTTATCATATGTTGTTATTAGGTATAATAATTTATTTTATGTTTCATTCAAATCAAACATGGTTTTCCTGTGAAAGGGAGGAATTTTTAGGGGTAAGGTTTACTCAAATGATGGCTTGTATTAACAGCATATTAATAGCATGACTGACTCTTCTTATTACTTTATTGATTCATCTGTTTTTTGGAAGGATCATTTGGTAAAAGTTAATTATATGTCATTAAATGTAATTAAAAATTTAAAATTAATTAATTTTTGAAATGTACATAATAAAGAAGAAATATATATAGAATCTGAAATAGTTTTAAAAAACCATTTCAAGGTGTTGATAAATTTTTTGATATATCATAATTAGTACATTATGATATTTTTTTAGTTAAATGGTTTTAACTCATGGAGAAAAAAAGAAATTTAATTAATTTACCTGATGAATTATATATATATATATACATAGAACAAAATATTAATCTCTTAATATGTTTATGAAGTATAAATCATAAGTTGAAAACCAATTAAACAAAAGGATATAAGTGTTATGACCATATAGAGGCAGTGGATACTTTATGAATAAATTTAATGCGTTTTGTGATGAAAATTCTATAATTCATAAAATTACTACTACTTATACAACTCATGATAAAAGGATTATCTAAAAACAAAATATAATACATTCCAAAAAATGGTAAATTTCATGATTAATAAATTTTAGTTTCCATTAAATTTATAGGGAGATGGTTTATTGGATGCATTATATATATATAATAGAATTTCTTGTAGGAAAACTAAGTTATCCACTTATGAAATTTAGTAAAGTAGAAGACCTAAAATTTCATATTTTAAAGTGTATGGGTTTATATCTTACAATAGAGTTCCTGATCCTAAAATAACTTAAATTTCTCTTAGATTGATTAATGATCCTATTATTGGATATGAAAAAAAGACCAATGAATATAAAATTATGGATTTTGGAGAGAATTTCATTTCTGAATCAAGGGATGTAGTTTTTTTTGAAAATAAATTTTATAAATATAATGATTAAGAGTTTATTACTCATAAAAATATCTCTCATATTCCATTTGGTTCAAATAAAATAGTAGAGACTAAGGATGATTCTTAAGTGGAAACTAAATGGAGAAAAATACTTAGGAAGGAGAATGATCTACACGTGAATTCTATTTATCCTAATTCAATAGTTTCAATTATTTATGGAGATAAATATAAGCATCTTTTGAATATGTATAATATGGTATTGACTATAGAATGAGACCCAAATACATATAAATATTCTATGACTTCTATAATTGTTACTTTCTAGAAGCACATAATTAATAATAAAATGTGTTTCAATATGTGGAATGATAATTAGTTCATTATGTATTTACTTATAGGTTCAATATGCATTGGTTGTAAATTGGGTTTTTTAAATAAGTATGATTCCAATGGTAATATTCAAACATTTAAATAAATAAGTGTTATCAAAGGATTCAAACAAAAAGAAGGGTTTGATTATTGGGATACTTATTGTCCTGTAGCACGGAACACTTCAATAAGTATATGTTTTTCATTTTCTTCAATTAATCATTTTTATGCATATAAAATGGATGTTAAACTTATTTTTTTAATGGATATTAAAATTATGATATTTTTTTGGATCCACTAGATGGGATTATTTTACAAGGTAATGAAATGAAAGTATGTAAACTAGTTAAAAAACTTAATGGTCTTAAACAATATCCAAAGAAATTGTCGGAAAGTTTCATTATTTTTTATTTATAATATATTTATTCATAAAAATGTAGATAAATTTCTTATTAAATGTTTAAAAAATAATATGGAGTTATTTTGTGTATATATTTAGATGATATGTTAATTTTTGGAACCAATATGGATGTAGTAAATCAGATAAAGAATTATTTATTCTCTATCTTTAAAAGATGTATCTTGGAATAGTTGATTCAGTTAGATGTTATAATGTTATAAAACATAGTTAGTGTTATTCTTTAAGTCACTATCATTTCATAGAAAAAAGTTAAATAAATTTGATCTTATTGCTTTCAAGGATTATAATACACATTTGATTCACGTGTTAAACTATTTATGAATATGAGTACATCCAAAACATAACTTGAGTATGATAGTTACATTAGTTCTTTAATGTATGAATTGAATTTTACTAGAAATAATATTTCTTTTTTATGTATGTAAAATTTTCAGATATACTAAATATTCTATTTTTGACCTAGGGAAATGTATAATGAGAAATTTTGGATACTTAAGAAAGTCAAAATACTTAGGATTATACAAAAATGATAATTAGGATATATTATATGGACACACTAGTGAAATTTATATTACATGTATTATTGATAATAAATCCACATGTAGTTGGTTATTTAATCTTGGGGGTTATGTTGTTTCTTGGGTGAGAAATAATCATGTTTTTTACATCAATCCATGGAGTCAAAATTTATCTCCTTAGCAACTTGTGTAAAGGAAGATGAATGGATTAGGAATCTATTAATGGATATTAGACTGAATTCTAGTCCAATCACTCTTATCTTTAAAAATTTTACTAGTCAATTAACTTTATCAAACTCAAATATTTACATGTAGAATGGAAAGTCTTGATATATATGTTTGATACAGGATTATGTTAGAAAATGTTTACATGATGGAATAATGATAATTTTCTATGTGATATCATATAAAAACCCTTATTATCAATTTAAAAAATCTCTAACAAGATATATTGTTCATAAAACATATAAATTTATTAGGTTTAAACCCATATAATATATTATTTTTGTAATATAAACCGAAATATTTATTTTGGTATATTCTAATAAAAGTGTTTAATGGGAAAAAAAGTTATAAAAATGAATGTCGATATTGACTATTATAACTCCAAATAATTTGTGTTAATATCATTCATTATGAAAATAGGTTGAGTTACTAATTATTAATAAAATATTATGAATCACAGAGGTATGTGTTCTAATAATGGAAACACATTCTAATATTTTTCATTGGTGATCTTAAAAGTGGTGGTTCTTCTTATAAGAGTTAATGAGTTTACTCCATAGAGAGTTCATGAAAAGGATATAAGAACATGGGAATAAAACTGCTACTAAATGATATATTGGAAGGAAATATCATTGTTTGTATTATATCAATAGTGTATTTAAAATATTAACAAGTTTAATGTTTTCACAACCTGTAAATTTGACAATACGTTCAGATATTCATAGTAATTAAATGATTGAATTGGACGATATATTTAATTTTTATAATTATATATACATGATCTATATAACTAACATATAATAAATAAAAATAGGGGGTTTTTATTCACTTTTTTTAAATAGTTGTCCCATTTGAAAAGGAAGGGGTGAATTGTTTAAATTATTGGAGGGAATTGTTTTTTGATTTTTGAAATCCCACATTAGTTGTTGGGATTTTATTGCTTAGGAAATTACCTTATATAAATATTACCTATGAATAGTAAATTTCAATTTAAAATACATAATAAAAATGGTTTCAAATTATATTAAATATTATTTTTAAAATGATATATATTTAAGAAAAAATAAAAAAACAAAACACATTAAAATATATTATTTTTAAAAAACAGACTAATGAAAGGATTAATCATGATGATTGTATTTTAAAATTTTAAAATTGAATTATCTCCTCCCTCCAATATTTTTCTTGTTTTTATTGAATCAAAATGTATTTTAATTGAAATGTTGAGGTTTGAATTAGTATGAATCACATTGGTTTTGATCTGTAACTAATTAGGATATCAAAATCTTTAAAACAAAGTCAATATTCTTGATCCGAAACTCTCCAAGAATTTTCATCCACCATTTATACACTACAACTATTAGAAATTGGAATATACCTTTCGTTAATATTGGTGAAATCCTCAAGGGAAATTTATTTTGAGAACCCTACTTCAATAAGAGGGGGATGATAAAACCCTTTTAGATAGTAATCTTATTTCACATATCATGGTTTATTACCTCTCTTATATGGGATACCTTATATTTTGGAAACAATCAATAGGGGTATTATTGAGGCACACATAGAAGATGGATTTTGAAACCCTGAAAGTGATAAACCCATATAGGGTCAAGATTCATCGTCTAAAAGGAAACAACTTCTCCCTCTGGCCAAACAAAATGATTTTATTCCTTATAATATTAAAAACAGTTACATTTTAGAAACCAACTTTCCTTCCATTCGAGTTGTGCCTACTCCAAATACTGATGGATCTCTCATTGACATGAATCAATTCATACACATTCACACAATTTAGAAAACCCTGATAATGATGAGGTTTTTTTGTTAAGTAAATATCCTCAACACATTATCTATTCATCTTTATGACTAATTTATTCTAATTATGTATACTTGAGAGATATCGGATGCACATTAATTCAAGTAAAAGATAATGAATAAGGTACCTATAAAATTTTAATTACTAAGTATCTCAGCTTTATGATGGTTGATAAAAATCCATTGTTATATCAAGTTTATGAGATCGATGTTATAGAAAACAATCATCTTTCCATTAAAATTAACATAGATTTTTTCCAAGTTGGTGAAAGTATTTCTAAATTTCCACATATTTAGAAATATTTTGATAAATCACTCATTAAAAAGAGTATGGATATTTCCTTGGAATAAGTTCAAAATATTCTTCACATTTAATAAGAATCCATTTAGAGAGATAGGTGTATGTATTTTTAATTTGATACCATGGTTACTGTCAATGATAGAAATGAACCAATGGTAACTTGTTTACATTTTAAGAATAATAGTCAACAATTCAAGAAGAATTTAAATACATTCAATAGTAATTGATAATTATTTTTCCATGGAAAACCAGGGAATGTTCTTAGGGAATGTCACAATAAAATGAGTGTGAAAAAATCTTTTAAACAAATTTTGAAAAAAAAAATATAGTTTTGATGATCTTTAAAGTAAATATGAATTAAATGAATATGGTATAATATTCTGATTATATATAAATGGTTAATTTTTGAAAGGATCATTCAAATTTTAAAAAATATGATGATATTACTACCGTGAAGGAATAACACCATAGAAATAACACATGCATTAATATCAACATTAAGGGAATCGTGGAACTAGACATTACTTCAGGGAAGAAGTTGGTTATTATAATTGTGTTTCATTTACTTATGATTCAAAATAACTTCGTCTCTATTGATCTTTAATGTATTTAGGGATTTTAGGTTTCATTTGAATATGAAAAGGTTATATTATCGAAGGGAGGAATGTTTTAGGAGAAGAAGTACTCAAATGATTGAAAGCATGAATTGTATATTAATAATATGATTAAATTTTCTACATAAATTATTTACTCATCTAATTTTTAGGATAATTGTTTTATGCTTGTTAATTATAATTCATTAAAATTTATTAAGAAGTTAAAATTAATTATCTTTGGAAATAAATTAAATAAATATGAAACATGTATAGAATCTAAAATAGTTAAAAAACAAATTTAATGCGTTTAGAGAAATTATAATAAATTATAATTAGTAAATTTTAGTATTTGTGAATTAAATGGTTTTTTTAATCATGGAAAATGTGTTTTATTACCTCTTTTATAACTACAGTTGATATTTACATTTATATCTTACTAAAACAAAATATGAAGCCTTTAATATGTTTAATAAGTTTATATCTAAATTTTAAAAGAAACTAAATAAAATGATTAAAGTGTCACAGCCAGATAAAGGTGGTGAATACATTAAGAATGAATTTAAAGAGTTTTTTAAATAAAATTGTATAATTAATTAAACTATAACTTCTTATACACCTCATAAAAATGGATTTTCTAAAAGGAAACATTGTACCTTAATTGAAATGGTCAATGTCATGATTAATAAATATAAGTTACCATTAAATATTTTGGTTGAAGCTTTATTGGTTTCATGTCATATTCATAATAGGATTACTTTTACAAAAACCATGTTACCACCTTAGGAAATTTCGAAATTTAAAACACCAAATATTTTTCATTTTATAAGAAATGGGTGTTTATCATACTACGGTGTTCCTAATCCTAAAAGAACGAAAATTTGTCCTAGAGTGATTAATGGTTATTTTGTTAGATATTCAAAAAATAGAAAAGTGTATATAGTTTTGGATTTCTGAGCCAATTTCATTCTTGAATCAACATTTATAGTTTTTTTTAAAATAAATTTTATAATGATAATAGGGAAAAGGTTATTCCACATGACCCTATCACTCATAATATATATTGTTCAAATAAAATAGTAGAGAATAATAATGATTCTTGACTTGAAGATAAATAGAAAACAAGACTTTGGAAGTAGAATAATCTATATATGGATATTGTTTCTCTTTATTTTATTGTTTTCATTATTAAGGGAGATAAAAATAATTATCTTATGAATAATTATCTGATGATATTTCCAATAGAAGATGACATAAACAAATATATAGAATCTACGACTTCTAGTGATGTTTCATTATCGAAATAAGATAATTGTGATGAAATGGGATCCATTGTAAGGAATAGTAATTCGGCCATTATGGATTTACCAAGAGGTTCAAAACCTATTCATTGTAAATTGGTTTTTTTAATGAAGTATTATTCCAATGGAAATATTCAATCTCTAAAATGAATATTGGTTTCCAATGGTTTTAGAAAAAAACATGGGATTTATTATTTTGATACTTATTCTCATATAACTTTAATTACATAAATAATTGTTTTTAAATTTGCTTCAATTAATAATTTGTATGTCCATGAAATGGATGTTAAAACATCTTTTTTAAGGGGTATCTAAACAAATATATTAAAATAGAAAAATTAAAGGATTTTTTCAAAGAAATGTAACAAAATTTTATAAACTAGTTAAATCTCTTTATGATCTTAAACAAGCACCAAATAAATGCAATGAAAAGATTGATTATATTATATAATATAATTTATTTACTCATAAAAACATGGACAATTTTTTTGTTTAAATTTTATAAATGAAAATATAGTTATTAAGTGTTTTTATGTTGATGATATGTTATATTTTGACACCAATACTGTTGGTGCAAACAAGACATGAAATTATTTATTTTTTATATTTGAAATGAAGGATCTTGGAATAGTTGATACAATTATATGTATTAAAGCTACAACAAATAGTGGGGGTTATTATTTATGCCCATATCATCATATATACAACATGTTAAATAAATTTGATCATTTTGGTTTTAAGGATGTTAATACTTAATTTGATTATAATGTTAAACTATTTATGAATATGTGTAGAGTCATACCCCACCATGATTATTCTAGTGAAATTGATTCTTTAATATATGAAATTAATTATATAAGACTTGATAATTATTTTACAGTATGTATAATTAGTAAATATAGTAGTAATACATGTTTGTAACATTGTAAATATATAAAAATATCTTTCAAATACTTTAGTAAGAACAATTATTTAAGTTTATACTAAAATTATTACCTAGGTGTATTATATGTATAAACCAATGTGATATGGATTACAAGTATTTTTGATAATCAATACACATATGGGGGGTTATTTACTATTGGGGGTTGTTTTTTTCCTAGAAATTTTAGAAACAAACATGTATTTCACATTCAAGCATGATTTTGGATTTTATTGCCTTAACTGAATGTGGAAGGGATATAAAATTGATTATGAATATATTATTGGATATTAGATTATGTACTAGTTTAATTCCTGTTATTTCAATAAATTTAGTTATTAAAGAAACTTTATCAAAGGCATATAGTTTCATGTATAATGTAAATTTTTTAAATATAAGTTTGACACAATTTTGTGATAATATTATTAAAAAATATTTTCATTACAATTTTATGTATGGGATCATTTAAAAACAATAAAGTATATCTATTAAATATATACCGAGATATATTATTCATATAACTAATAATGAAACGAGGTTGGAACCCATATAATGGATCATTGTTTTAAAGGAAACAAAATAATTTCTTTTGGTAGATTCTAATCAAAGTGACTAAAAGTTAAATAAAAGTTAAAAATATTGTTAATATTGAAAATTATAACTAAAACTTGTTGGTTTCAATATCATAGGTTTTTAATATAGGTTATATTATAAACTCTTAACAAAATATTAAGTCTCCATGAGTTATCTATTGTAATAATGGAAAAACATTGTCATAGTTTTTCTATATAGACTTAGAAGTGCTGCTGCTTCTTATAGAGGTTATTGAGTTGAATCCTTAGAGATTTCATGAAAACAATATAAGAATATTGATACAAAAATACTAAAAAATGAGATGGTGGATTGAATTACTTTTGATTGTATGATATCTTACATTTATCGTAAATATTAACCTATTTAATTTTTTGAAAACTTCTTAATTTGATAACACATTAATATATTTATACTAATTAAGGTTATAAATCCAAAGATACCTTTATTATGTATAATAATATATAATTTATCTAAACAATTAATATTTAATAAATATAGAATTGAGGAATAAAATGAAATTTTTATTTATTAATTTTGCAGACCCATTTGAAAAGAGAGAAGTGAATATTTTCATTAATTGGAGGGAATATTTTTTAAATATTTGGAATCCCACATTGGTTGTGCTATTTTGATTCCTAGGGTATTACCCTTATAAATAGAGTCTTTGGGAATAATAAATTTTCAGAAATATTTTATAATATAAAATTATTTTAAATTATTTTAAATAAATATGTTTATTAAAAAAATTTATTATATATATATATATTTGAATAAATGACTAATGATGAGATTAATTGTGATTATTTGATTTTCAAATTAAAAAATTTATTTGTTGCCTCCCCCTAAATGTTGTCTTATTTTGATCAAATCAAAATACATTAAGATTGAGATAGCGAGGCCATCTTGGTTTGAATCACACTTTTTTTGATCTATAAATATGTGGGATATAGAAATATTTTCCAAAAATTCAATATTTTCATTCTGAAACTCTCTAATATTTTCCCTCAAACATCAACATAATGCGATTATCAGAAATTCAGGTCTTCCATTCGTTAAAATTGATGAAATCCTATATGAAAATTTCCACTGAGAACCCTACACCAACAAGTGGGGGGGGTAGATCAAAACCATTTTTATAGTAAACTACATCCACACATCAAGGTCCATTAATTTCTATCTTCACTGGTATCCCTTTTATTTTCACTAAATCATCATCTTTATATTTTTCAACTCTAGTTTTTTCTTCTATGTTTATCATTTTTTTAGAAATAGTGTTGGAATATGTTAGAATATTCTTTGTGTATAATGAATGAATTTACAACCATATTCTTAGGTCTCTACCCACAGATATAATAATTCATGTTCCAAAAAAATAGAGACTATGGTGAAGGATCCAACAAACCATTCCAATTAATGAATGTGATTTATATATATAAAGTTCAAGGAATAATGTAAATTAGTTTTTATCCTCTAATTTCTTGAATCTGTATTCCCGCAGGGAATTAGATATGCCCGCTATGATTTTATTATATTAAATATACCATTTTTAAAAATCAAATCAAACATATTTTTGATACTCATAATAAAACTATGCATATGACTATAATATATTATCCCTTGATCAATTCTCAAAAAGTCTTTATTAGTGCTATAAAATTTATGGCATGAAAAGTTTTTTTAAAACCATATCTTTATTATCATCATTAACAAGTATATAATAAAATAGGCCTTATCAGTATTTTTTAGCACCAATAAACACCCCCTTTATCTATTCTTTTTTATCATAGATAAAGAAACCATTATCGGTACAAAAAATCACTCAAAAAATGTGGAAAAAGTAGAAAAAATATTCTTTCAAATATTTTAGTATTTCACTCATGCCATTCCCCCACTTTTCATTGCTCTCTCCTATTAGTTCTAAACCCCCGAAAAAAGTTCATTCTCTTGTATGAAACTTACCCAACCCTTACCCCTTTGTTAGCGCTCACGCCCCACCTTTCCAACGCTCAACCACCGCCCCCTCCCCATTGACTTGCACACACCATGATTCAAAATAGAGACTTTAGTGTTAAAATAAAACACCCTTATCAATGATATATCTTTCTTTATTTTATATTTTATGAAACTCCTAATTATTTATATATATTAATGGACATTCTTAAACCATATATTTATATAATTTTTTATAAAAATTAATAAAATTTATATTTATCTATCTGTGTATTTATTTGTGTGTGTGTGTTTTTGTTTATATATATATATACTTATGTTTGTGTGTCTATGTGTGTCTAATATATATATATATTTAAATATATTATATAATAATTTTTATTTACATATTTATGAATATATGAATAAATATTTTTTTTCTCACATACACATACACATATGTTTATGTATAAAATTTATATGTACACTTGTATAAGTATACAAATATTCATGCATTTTAATAATATAAATAAAATGGATAATTTTTTATTTAAAATAAAATTTCTAATTAATATTTATTTATATATGGCTTATATATTTAAAATTCAATTTTAAATGTAAATATGTTAAAATACTTATTTGTATAATTTGATTTCAATATGTATATATATATATATATATATAAAGTTATAAATAACAGTTTAATATGAAAACTATTAACTATTCAACAACATGGCATATATATGAATGTATGACTGATGAATAAATTTAGTCACCCCTAGATAAGACAAAAAGATCTAAAATTATAATGAATTTCCTTCGAATTTTCAAGAATTAGGGTATCCCAACTAAAAATATATTTTCAAGGCCTCCTGGACCTTTTCTGAATAAAAACAATATGGTACAAGGTCTTCAAAATTTAAATAGTGTATATCTTTTTTTTCATTGATTTTATATCTCATGAAGCCCAAAGAAACACTAGGATCAAATGTTATATCTGTTTGAATTTCAAGTATTCTTTTCAACTTATCTTAAAAGATTGATTACTTTAATAAATTTTTTATTATGATTTTTTTGTTAAATATATATGGCACTCAATAATAATTATAAATCCATTAATTATTATTGTTTTTTATGTCTTTATAAACCATTTTCACTAAATATATTATATATTAATTTTAAAAACAAATTTATTATTATATAAATCAAATTAAAGAGAATATTATATATATATATATAATAAAATATAAAATTTAATGGAATATAAATTTTTTTTTATGAAAGATGACTTCTATCCAAAATATGAAAAACACTAACAAAGAGTGGATTTATCAATTACATTAAAAAGATATGACAAAGGTCTCCCCTTTTCAGTACCTTTTTAGTGATAATTAAAAGGAACCCTTTTCACGTGCTTTTCTAAGCACTGGAAATGTGTATCACTTAAAAAGGTGAAATATATAGTTGTGTATTAATCTCATGGTCAATCACTTTGTACAATATGTTATATGTAACTTTGAATGATTTGGTTCTATGTTATGAACCAGACCGAGTACCTTGGTAACCCGATAACTGAGCTTGCCCTGACATATCCAAAAGGGCATTCCCAATCCCCTAGAGTTGGCGACGAACACCTGGAATCATTCAACATGAAAGTGGGAACAAATTTTCCAAAATACATAGAGGAGACAAAAGAAACAATAAAATATTCATATCAAAAGAAACTTCACTAGGAGTAAAGTACTAGAATACAATAAAGAATAACCAAGCCTAAAGTAATACAATCGAAGTACCAAGATAAGAATAGAACCCAAGTCCCTAAGGAAACAACTCAACAAAAAAGGTTCAATATATTGATCCACCTCTAAGAGATCTTTTTACCTTGATCAAACATGGAAGGAGAAAGTCTACAAACACCTGAAGGAAAATGTAGCCTGTGAGCCAAATCCCTGTAGGATTCTATAGAAAAATCCATAATAGACTCCAAAAATAACTAAACAAATGAATGCTTTAAATTTAAAATAAATCATGTTTGGAAATTTAAATCATATTTAAACAAATCAGGATACAAAATCAAGTGATGGAAAATACTTTAAGAACATTAATTACTTTACAAATGATACAATATTTATAAAATAATGGATTAAATAAAACATTTATACAAACATTTTATATAAATTCATAAGGCATGTAATCAATTTTAATAACATTAGAATACATTAATATCTCAAATATAAAACAATCGAGTTACATGGTCATCTACCAAAGGGTATGTATCTTCTAGGATATAGTACTTTGTACTCTTTAATTGATCTCAAAAATATGTATATACCCATGTCCCCCTCACACTGAACAAAGAAGACACATCACCATCCCATTAGGTATGTGAACCATTGCTTGTATTTTTAGAACTGTCTAATAGTGTAGAGTGTGTCCAAATAACATACAAACTACCTAATTCTTGCATGTTCTCTTAAAAAATAAATTATGGGAAATTTAATTTAAGACTAATTAAAATACAATTTAATTCCATTCCTCCATTTTAATGCCATTTTTTTCCATTTAAAACTGAACTAATTTTATTCAAAACATGCCTCTATCACAAGATAAAACCACTAGGTTTCTATGAGTTTTTGTGAGACATTTTCAAAAAAATTAAATCCATTAAAAACCAATTCCATCCATTTACAATTAATCTCCAAAATTAAATTCAACAATTTAACTAAAATAATTTATATAGAATCCAAAATTTAAATTAATCAATTTAAATTAACCGATTTCAAGAAACACACCCCAATTCAATGTAATTGGGGCTTTTCCAAATTACCATTCCAAAAACATTTCAAATCAACCAATTCAATGGAATTAGGTTTTATCATTGAATAAATAGAAAGAATGTTTGAGCAATTTAATTTAAATAAATAGTTGAAATAAATCAATAGTTGATATAAATCAAGAAATTCAAGGTTAATTAATTTGTCTAATCTGGACGGAACCATTATCCTTTTTTTCAAAAAAAAACACTCACAACAACACCCATCAATGAGAAAGAAGGTTTAGAATAACTCTAAGAACAACCTAGAGGCAATATCTAACACCATGGAACATAAATCCATCAATTCTAGGATGAATCATTGAAATCACCGAGGATGATAAAGAGGTAAAGATGAATAATGATGGAGAAATATTACCTGGAAATCACACCATAAGTGAAGTGATGATCGAACACCAAATGAGAGGATCCATAAGGGCTAGATATATTCAAGATCACCTTGGGAAGGACTTATGTCGAGGGAGATGAAATTGTAATAGAGGAGAAAAAATAATCTCAGCTGAACGTTTTGTTTAAAAAATACAGTGGGGGTATTACATGAAATGTAATACCAATACACGTCGTGAAACCATTAAAATCCATAACTGTCAAAAAATGAGTCACCTTGAATTAAAAATTGACTCTATGAGTTAAAAACTAATTTGTAATTCATTCACGGTGTGTAAAGGATATTCATGACGTGTACCCTTCACAATGTGTATCCTTGCAAGACTTGTAAACAAAACCCTTACATGATGTGTAACCTTGTTTCACAACATGTAACCCTTCAGGATCCTATAGAAAAAGGTCAGTTAAACATGACAGTCCAAAAATCTCTAACTTCACCATTATAGTTATTCTCCCAATCCAAGATCAAACCTACCCTGTCAATAAAAAGGAAAAACTATGAAAAGGTTAATGACATAACTGTTATATCTACAACGGGATGTTACAACCTCCCCAACATAAGAAATTTTTGTCCCCAGAAAACCTATTAAGAAGTTTCCATGCCAAAAAGATGAGGCCACTAATCTCTCGTCACTGACTCACATTACCATGTCTCATGATTATCAGAACAACGAATTCATATCACATGAACCAAAGGTATCAGACTCCCACAAAGTACCATGTTCTTAGAATCAACTATCCTCACTGACCACTCAGTTAAAGATAAATCAGGTTCAACATCAAAATCACTCAGGCTCAAAACATGATATGGATCAGAGAGATAATTTCATATATGTGATACATGGAAAACATTATGTATTGAAGCCAAATGTAATGGAATTTATAAACAGTATTCAACTTTCCCCACCTATTCAATAACATCTAAAGGTCCCAAAAAATGAGGAGTAAGATTCCCTTTACTCACATATTGTCAATGACCCAACCGGGGTGAAACTTTCAAGAACACCTGGTCACTAACTAAAAACTAAAAAGGCCTACAGTGATGAACAACAAAATACTTATACCGGATCTATGCTATTAACACTATCTAAAGAATTAACTTAATATCTAATGTCATCTCTTGCACCAAACTTGGTCCAACCAAAGAACTTTCACCAATTTTCGACCAACACAATGGATATTTATAAGTCTGACCATATAAGGACTGAAAAGGTTCCATTCTAATCACATAATAGTAACTATTGTTATATAAAAACTCAACTAGACCCAAGTGATCATACCAATCCCCACAGAAGATTAGAACAAAAGAAAAAAAAATATCCTCAAGAATCTATATATCTATCTCTGTCTAGACATCCAACTGTGGATTGCAGGCCGTGCTCAAATAGACCTGAGATTCCAGTGCCTACTGAAGGCCTCTCCAAAAGAGAGAAGTAAAATGAATGTCTCTATCAGAGACTATAACAAATGGAACTCTATGAAAATGTACAATCACTTTCATGTAGATATTTCCCAACTCCTCAACATTGGTTGTATCTTGAATGGGCATAAAGTGATCTAACTTGTTCATCCTCTTGATCACAACCCATATCACATTTTTCTTTGTCTCTATATGAGGAAACCAAACCAAAAATTCTATAGAAACATCATCCCACTTCCATGTAGGTACTGGAAGTGAAATAAGTAAAACACAAGGTTTTTAGTGCTCGACCTTCACTTGGGGGCATGTATAAAATCGGGAAACACACTCAATAATTCTTCACCTCATACAAAGCCACCAGAACTATCATCTCATATCATCTCATATCATGGAATATCTTTGTGGTTCTTGGGTGTACATCCCACTAAGAATTTCGGCAATCCCCCATTAAAACTTTCATTTTACCAAACGGTATAATTAAGAGAATATTATATGATAGAACACCCCCTTTTGAGAATGACCATTGGGAAACTTTCTCCCCACCATACAGAGATATTATAATTCTATGAAATTTATCAATAAGATATTGATCCAAAATAATCATTTAATGGAGAGAGGATATCAACTAAATGTTGGGTAAATAAACTCCATCACCTTTCATATAAACTCCAATATGCAATTGTGAAAAGAGATCCATAAAATTCCACTCTTTTGAATATTCTTTCACTTCATGGGTTGGAAGTTTCATGCTTAACACATTTTAAATGACATTGCATTTACCCAAGGTAAATGTGATGTCAAAGTCTAATGATTGCAGGTACTCCACCCAATGCCTCTGTCAAAGATTAATATATTTTTGAGATATGATATAACTCAATATTTTTAGGTCTGAATAGACAATAAACTTTTCTAGGAAAATGTTGTGCTTCCAAATCTTAAACATGTGCATCACAGTTGCATGTTCAAGGTCATGGGCAGGATAATTCTTTTTCTGTGGCCTAAGATGAAAATATCCATAAGCAGCGACATGATCACCTTTTATAGGAATGAAACCCAAACCTGAACTCGATGCATCACAAAAGGCCACATATAACTTCCTGGATTGAAGAAGAGTCAACACCTATGTGGTAGTCAAAATACATTTCAGCTGAAAAAAAGAATCCTGGCATTTCTCATCCCAAGAAAAATTCACCACCTTTCAAGTTAGGGCAGTCATCGGAGAAGAAAAGTTTGATAATTCCTTCACGAACCTGCAATAATATCCAACTAAGCCCAAGGATCATTGAATCTTGAAGAAATTACATGGTTTATTTTAAGTCATAACAGCCTTTACCTTCTCAATATCAACTGAGATACCACATTCAGACACCACATGTCCTAAAAATATCATATTCTGAATCCAAAAGATCACACTTTGAAAGATTGGTGTAAAGTCAACGATTCTTTAATAGACTCAAAACTATTATCATATTATGCACATGATCCTCCTCAAATTTAGAGTAAATAAGGATGACATCCATAAAGAATACCACAAAGGTATCCACACTGTATCACCCCGAGATTTTATGAAAAACATTCTTTTTAATTTCATTAATGTCTTGTGTTGTACGCTACACCAAATGGAGCTTTCTCAACATGCATCCTTGACTTGCCTTGTATTACACGCAATCACGACCTTCCTCAATAGCATGTGTAGTACGCAATACCGAGTTTCACTAAACAACGATATGCTATTAAAATATTATTAAAACTAGCCGTTATGAATAGTAATAACCACCTTTTAAAATTATATAAATTTTATCTCTCAAAATGGACTTCATTTTTGGATTCGGAGTATCGAATTTATCCTAAGGTGAAAATTTGGTACTTTTCGGATAAGTTTCATATTTTGATGAATAGTGAAAATTACTAAATTTTAATTAAAAACAACTTTTTTAATCGAAATAATTAATAGTGCTAAATTTTTAATTTGAGTGGATTTAAAGTATATTTAGAATATATTTTTACAATTTAATACAATGTTGGTCATTGGATGTAATTCTACATTTAAACCAGTTATAAACAAGTTTCAATCTTTTGATAGTTATTATCTCTTAAAAACACACTATTTGTTTTGACGACGGGAATTAATTTTTAAATTAATTAATGTAACTAATATGTTTTGAATTTGATAAAATATAAATCATTTTTGAATTCATAATATCTAATATAGCTTAGGCCTAATTTTTGGTATTTTTCTAGAAACTTTCATTTTTTGATGAATAGGGAAACCACTAAGTGGTAGTTAAAAAAACTGAATTTTTCATAAAACTTAATTTTCCCGCTTCTGTGAGTGGAATTTTGAAACTCCGAGAGACACGGTTAATATCAAGGACTAAAATGTGGTTCAATGAGATGAAAATAATTTTTGGTGAATAGTAACTTTTGACTTTTTTTTACCACGGTTAAAAGTAAATAGGGTAATTAAGGGTAAAGATGATATTATTATTACCCTAACACATGTCCTAATTCTATTGGATATGTGTAATTAGACCAAAAACAAACTTAGGAATAAAATATGACCATTTAGGCCCACTTGGAGTAGATTAGGACATTTATTATTAATTTATTTAAAGAAGGGTTAAAAGAGTTAAAATCAAAGTTTATTTACTAAAACATTTTTAATATGGGGTTATACATAAGATATATTCGACTATAAATATTCATTAGAAATATAAATATATTTCTTACATAATAGTATTTTATTTTTAATTTTTAGACATTAAATAAATTAATATATTTTTGACACAACGATGATGCAGTAGTTATCTTATTAATGAAATATTGACATAATTGATGTTATAAATACCCAAATAAATATAATTTGAGACTTTTTATGAATTACACTAATTTTATAGGTTAATATGACATGTTATTATTGATTTAATTGACTTTTTTCGAACTTATCATTCTGTTATGAGTTTCACAAAAAACAATTACTAAATAGTGTCAAAATTGACATAAAATAGTTTTTAAAACAAATATTATATTATTAATTATTATTTTATTCCTAAATATCTAAGGTTCAGCCAAATTACTTAAATAAGGTTATAGATATTAATAATAAACAATTTGGGGTTCGTTTGTCTTCTTATAGTATGTTTATTAACCTTATAGTGTAAGAACACAAGAAGACACAGGTAAAAGAAATATTATTTAACTTAATGTTAAATCTAAATGATAAGGTTAAAATAGGAACCTAAACTTGTCTAAATTATATTGGATGAGAGGATTTCGACCCATACCCACCATATCATCGAAATAAATCAATTTGAAGCTATTTAAAACCGAACATGACTTTATAATAAAATAATATTTTTAGTTATTCCAAAGGTGCCCCTCTCCTCCCTTATAAAATGGCACCTCCTCCCTCTCTTCCTCACACAACATTGAGACTTCATGCTCGTCCAACCCCTGAAAAATTCTATTCTTCACTTCCCTAGAAACATCCTAGAGGTTATGGTCTTCCTCAAAGACCAATTTTAGTTCTCTAAGAGGAGGTCTCAAAGAGGCGCTTCAAAGAAGAGGTAATTTCCGTTACCGATTCTTTCACCTTTATTTCTTCTTCCACTCCTTCTTCTTAGGTTGTTTCATTATGAAGTAATAACATCAGTATCACTCATATAATGATATGTTATTATAAGTATGAAACAATCCTATTTCACCATCTATCCATCCTACGGAAAATGAAATCACCGCGCGTGCGTACGTACGGAATGCCATCTCCATGCCGTGGTGTAATCTACTTACCGCCACCACCTTAATTGGATGGGTATAATGGTGTAATGAGTAACTATATATGATTATTATAAAGTGATATTAATACTGAAATATTATACATACACTTCATCACAATTCCACGTCCATGGGAACGATATAATCGCTCGTGCGTACGTACGGACTACCATCTCCACGACGCGATGAGATTCATTCTCCACTTTAAACCATTCATCAATGATTATAAAATATATATAATAAGTAATCTTGAAATATATTAAATTATAATGATACTGGATTTATGTGTATATATATGAATGTCATCTACTTAATTCCGTTCAACTCAATAAGGAAACGAAAACAACGTTCATGCGTACGTACAGCCTACCGTCTCCATGAACGGAGTATTTCTTTCCATTTACTGATTTATTATATATATGTATATTCTGAATATATATATATATATATAAATCATGTTTTATATTCTGTAATTAAGTAATCATGATCTAAGTAATCATATGAATAATTACAAGTCAAAACACGGACGACAAATGAAACAATTTTACCCAAAACGCTCTTTAACATGGAATTTACAAAAGAACGGGAAATATAAAGTCATAAGTGAACCGTATATGATATCATAACAATGAATATGATTCTGTAATAAGTAAATGACATTATTTAAATCATTATAAAGGAGGTTCGGACACTTACGAAGCAAATCGGACCTAAGGTAAGGGAAATATCACAATCTCATTTTTATCTGAGATTGTTTATACTTTGGAATTTACTGGGGTGTATTTTATCATCCAAATCCATGTTTCCTCAATATGTAATATTATTTCCATCCACCTACAATTTTTTAAATCCAATTTTACCCTTTGGTGAGTTTTTAGTAAAAGATATGAAAGGAATCTTTTGTCATTTTTCGTACGAGGTACTTTTTGACTTTTTGGACAAAAGTATAAAGAATGTTTTTTAACTTATAAGGCACGAACGGATTTTTACGGTTTTATAAAGCCTTATTTTCATGAAGATTCCTCCAAAATATTTCATGACTATTTTTAATAAAATCTATTTCTTTTAAAATTTCATGACATTTTGTGAAAAGAAATTGATTTTGAAGAAGAAAGGATATTTTCCTCAAGAATTCATTTCAAGTGTTTTATCAAAATTATTTCCCATCTAAGATAACATAGGGTTCTGATTCTATCCCTATTATTACATTGATTTGGTTATGTTGTGATGGAATTATTTTTATGAATTACTTTATCTTATATGAATTGTTTTATGATATCACGATGTTTACGAATCCCATTTTTACTACATGGGTTATGAAATGATGTATGAATTATGATTTTGGGGCACACATGAGAATGGTATCATTATGAGATGGGTGGGACCTATATCTCCCTCCAATGCATTGGGTAAAGATTTTATATCTCATGAGATATACACGGCTGGATTGGTAGGTTATACCGGTTCAGTGAAACAGGACTGAAACGAGGGTGACTCGGTTCAGAATGGGACGTTGTCCACTAAGATAGTCTTGGAAATGAGCCTTGACTAAAAAGAAATGATTCTCTATGATTATGTGTGTATGACACAAATTTTACTGTTTTAAGTTATGATTATTGCGATTACATTTCACTTCCATGAGTTATCCCAGGTTATGAAATTATGATCTCTTTTACAGGTTAATATTTCCAAAAGTTATGTGCTTATGTATATGATGTGATTGATATTTCTTTTGTTTACCCTTACTGAGCATTTGAGCTCACTCTTTTATGTTTAATTTTCCCCAGGATATAAAGAAAGGTTTTAGGTATTAAAAAAAAGGAAGATCTTTATGGGAGATGTTGAAGATCTTTCACCAGGATTAGAAGATTATATTCTGAGTTTCCAAAGACACTAAACTATTACGATCCTTGTGTGTGTGTTTTTGTTATGTACTAAGTATTCCGAAAATGTAATGTAATGTCAATGTACGTCAAGCTTCGGGTCTCTACAGTTGGTATCAGAGGAAAGGTTTAGTCAAACTTTGGAAACTAGGATGTGAAAACATTAGCGAGATCCCAAGAGATATTTCTAAGGTATGTCTAGGGATGTCCCTAAGGATAAGTATACGAATAAGATACAGTCCTAGAACTACGGTAACGATCATAGAATTTAACTTAAGAAGTTAGATATTGAGGATACTCCCCCTTTATAATGTTGTTTTCCCTAGCATGATTTTTGCCTCTCACACTATTCTTTTTGGGTTTTAGACGGTGGCTGGAACCCGAAGGAACTGTGTTGATCAATGCAATGGACAATGCAATGATTGTCCTCCTGAATAAACAAATGTTATGGGAGTTGGAGTGCAAAATATTATTTCTATACTTACACAAGCTATGAATCATTATGGACTTCCAAATGAGCAGAGAAGGGAACAATATTCTATTGAGTCCTTCACGAGGCAACGTCCACCTTCTTTCAGTGGGACTTCCGATCCACATGTTGCTGAACAATGGATCAGTACCACTGAAAAGATATTTTCAGTTCTTCAATGTTCTGAACATGATAAAGTCATCTTAGCAGTATATCATTTGGAAGGTGAAGCTGATCAATGGTGGAATCTTATCAAGAATATGAGGCCAAGAGATGAAATTGAGTCCATGGAATGGGATGAGTTAAAGAACTTGTTTTTCAGTAAGTACTTCCCTCGTATTCTTCGAACAAAGATGGAAAAGGAGTTTCTTGAGCTGAAGCAGAAGGATGATGAATCTGTTGGTATATATGAAGCGAATTTTACAAGACTTGCAAGGTATGCATCTGGCATTATCATCCAACCTTAAAGTAAAGTTGATCGATTTTTCAGTGGCTTAAAACCAAGTCTTCGAAGGGCATTAGCTATAAGAGACTTCAGTAGCTATGAAGAAATTTTGCATTGTGCTATCAAGGAAGAAATGGAAGTTGGTGTTACATATCCATCTCATGGTTTTGATAAGAAATGAAAGATGGAGTTTAAGGAGAAATCTCAGAATAATTGTGAAAAGAAGATGAATGTTTACTTATGCACAAAGTGTGGAAAGAAGCATGGTGGAGATTGTCTTAAAGGGACTAGAAAATGTTTTAAGTGTGGAAAATAAGGTCATCGAGCAGCTTAGTGTCGAAGTAATGGAAAAAGGGTTTCTAATGATGTGAATAAAGCAAACACTGCAGAGAACACACCACCAACACTTCAATGCTTCAAGTGCAAGGAAATGGGGCATTATGCAAATAAATTCCCTAATCCAAGGGTTAGTGATGATCAAAATGAGCAACCACTTAAGGCAAAGGACAAAGGGAAGTCACATGCGATCACTATTGGCGATGTTGAATATGACAACGATGTGGTGGACTGATTAAGTGTTTATGTAATGGGATTCCAAAATAATGTTGTATCATGGAGTATTGGAATATTTATGTATTGATCTAATGTGGTATTCAAAGTGATTGAGATATTTTTGGAAATAAGATGATATGCGCATAATGAAGGGAAAATGAGAAAATGAAATGTTTAACAGTATTCATGAGCTCATGATTGATATAAGGACTAAGTGATATCATGGTTTGAGTATATAGAATTTTGAGGATTTTGGTATGTGGAAGGTGTTAACTTTAAACTGCATTCATGTTTTCACTAAGGTTCAATGGGTATTCATTCTTCAAGAGAATACATGATTAAGGTATTCACATGTTTGTAATTTGACCAACAAGATATATCTTTTGATATATGGGGGATAAGTGATGGCATTCACATGATTGTTCTATGACATTTCAAGTAATCATTTTCTTTATACTATGAGCTTGGACCAAAGTATTTTAGATAATCCTAAAGATTAGAATGGATTATGTTGGACATAAGTTAGGATAAAACGTTTTTCGATATTATTGATGGGATGTTATAGTAATATAGCTTTAGAAAAAGGACAACCTGTAGGACGGGCGACAGCCCATCACGTCGGACAAGGCTATGGGAATCGAACCCACAACCGAAGTGCGACTAGCCTTTATCGCCTACCACTGGCCTACAGGAAGTCCCTGTTTAGTAGAAACTTGTTTTATTATATTAAGCAGTATGATATAGGAATTATAAGTCCATTTTAAGAACCATATATGATTAATCTCACTATAGAATGACTTATGTATATTTAATAACTTTTGCTAACCTTTTGTTTGAGGCAGATGGAATGACCCGTCATTCTATCACATGATCTGATAACACTTCACGAATAACAAATTCAACTTCATTTATTTAAGAGATGAAGTGGAAATTTTTCAAGGCACGAACAACAATGAGATTGTACCAAAATAAAGTAAGTATTTATTCTAATTCAAATTCTTCAACTTTAGGGAAATGATCTTGAAAACCAAAAATGTTGTCCTAGTGCTCTTATATCTGATTAATCAGATGGTACCTTAGATCGTCACAAATTTATGGATTTGTGATTGTTGGCTTTTCCATATCCATGTTCTCTACCACTCTCCATCAGAACATGATGGTTAGATTTCTCTTCCATATCCATATTTTCACCTTTGTGGAAACCCAGTGATTAGTTTATTTGGGTAACCGTTAAGTTTCATACTTTTGTTTTTAAAGATTAGTTTTGGTATTCCTTTTTACGATGTGGGTTTCTATCAAAGAAATTTTCGAATAGTAAACCATTTATAACCCCGATGAATTTTGAGGGCGAAATTCATTTTTAGGGGGGTAGAATGTAACACCCCGAGATTTTATGAAAAATATTCTTTTTAATTTCATTAATGTCTTGTGTTGTACGCTACACCAAAAGGAGCTTTCTCAACACGTATCCTTGACTTGCCTTGTATTACACGCAATCACGTCCTTCCTCGATAGCGTGTGTAGTACGCAATACTGAGTTTCACTAAACAACGATATGCTATTAAAATATTATTAAAACTAGCCATTATGAATAGTAATAACCATCTTT
Source organism: Viscum album (assembly GCA_963277665.1). Taxonomy (NCBI): domain Eukaryota; kingdom Viridiplantae; phylum Streptophyta; class Magnoliopsida; order Santalales; family Viscaceae; genus Viscum; species Viscum album. Next base: position 1,549,288,211 of record OY728138.1, read on the forward strand.
TAAATTTTATGAAATTTTATCTCTCAAAATGGACTTCATTTTTGGATTTGGAGTATCGAATTTAGCCTAAGGTGAAATTTTGGTACTTTTCGGATAACTTTCATATTCTGATGAATAGTGAAAATTACTAAATTTTAATTAAAAACAACTTTTTTAATCGAAATAATTAATAGTGATAAATTGTTAATTTTAGTGGTTTTAAAGTATATTTAGAATATATTTTTACAATTTAATACAATGTTGGTCATTGGATGTAATTCTACATTTAAACCAGTTATAAACAAGTTTCAATTTTTTGATAGTTATTATCTCTTAAAAACACACTATTTGTTTTGACGACGGGAATTAATTTTTAAATTAATTAATGTAACTGATATATTTTGAATTTGATAAAATAGACATCATTTTTTAATTCATAATATCAAATATATCTTAGGCCTAATTTTTGGTATTTTTCTAAAAACTTTCATTTTTTGATGAATAGTGAAACCACTAAGTGGTAGTTAAAAAAACTGAATTTTTTATAAAAAATAATTTTCCCGCTTCTGTGAGTGGAATTTCGAAAATCCGAGAGACATGGTTAATATCAAGGACTAAAATGTGGTTCAATGAGATGAAAATAATTTTTGGTGAATAGTAACTTTTGACTTTTTTTTACCACGGTTAAAAGTAAATAGGGTAATTAAGGGTAAAGATGATATTATTATTACCCTAAAACATGTCCTAATTCTATTGGATAAGTGTAATTCGACCAAAAACAAACTTAGGAATAAAATATGACCATTTATGTCCACTTGGATTAGATTAGGACATTTATTATTAATTTATTTAAAGACGGGTTTAAAGAGTTAAAATCAAAGTTTATTTACTAAAACATTTTTAATATGGGGTTATACATAAGATAAACTTGACTATAAAAATTCATTAGAAATCTAAAAATCTTTCCTACATAATGGTATTTTATTTGTAATTTTTAGACATTAAATAATTTAATTTATTTATGACACAACGATGATGCAGTAATTATCTTATTAATGAAATATTGACATAATTGATGTTATAAATACCCAAATAAATATAATTTGAGACTTTTTATGAATTACACTAATTTTATAGGTTAATATGACATGTTATTATTGATTTAATTAACTTTTTTCGAACTTATCATTCTGTTATGAGTTTCAAGAAAATCAATTACTAAATAGTGTCAAAATTGACATAAAATAGTTTTTAAAACAAATATTATATTATTAATTGTTATTTTATTCCTAAAAATCTAAGGTTCGGCCAAAGGACTTAGATAAGGTTATATATATTAATAATAAACAATTTGGGGTTCGTTTGGCTTCTTATAGTACGTTTATTAACCTTATAGTGTAAGAACACAAGAAGAAACGGTAAAAGTAAAATTATTTAACTTAATGTTAAATCTAAATGATACGGTTAAAATAGGAACCTAAACTTGTCTAAATTCTATTGGATGAGAGGCGTTAGACCCTTCCCCACCTTAGCCTCGAAATAAATCAATTTGGAGCTATTTAAAACCGAACTTGACTTTATAATAAAATAATATTTTTCGTTATTCCAAAGGTGCCCCTCTCCTCCCTTATAAAAGGGCACCTCCTCCCTCTCTTCCTCACACAACTTTGAGCCTTCAAGCTCGGCCAACCCATGCCAAATTCTCTTCTCCACTTCCATAGCAACATCCTAGAGGTTCTGGTCTTCCTCAAAGACCAATTTTAGTTCCCTAAGAGGATGTCTCAAAGAGGCACTTCAAAGAAGAGGTAATTTCCGTTACCGATTCTTTCACCTTTATTTCTTCTTCAACTCCTTCTTATTAGGTTGTTTCATTATGAAGTAATAACATCAGTATCACTAATATACTGATATGTTATTATAATTATGAAACAATACTATTTCACCATCTATCCATCCTACGAAAAACGAAATCACCGCGCATGCGTACGTACGGAATACCGTCTCCACGCCGTGGTGTAATCTACTTTCCGCCACCACCTTAATTGGATGGGTATAATGGTGTAATGAGTAACTATATCTGATTATTATAAAGTGATATTAATACTGAAATAGTATACATACAATTCAACACAATTCCACGACCATGGGAACGATATCATCGCTCGTGCGTACGTACAGACTACCATCTCCACGACGCGATGAGATTCATTCTCCACTTTAAACCATTCATGAATGATTATAAAGTATATATAATAAGTAGTCATGAAATATATGACACAATAATGATACTGGATTTATGTGTATATATATGAATGTCATCTACTTAATTCCGTTCAACTCAATAAGGAAACGAAAACAGCGTTCATGCGTACGTACGACCTACCGTCTCCATGAACGGTGTATTTCGTTCCATTTACTGATTTATTATATATATGTATATTCTGAATATATATATATATATAAATCATTTTTTATATTCTGGAATTAAGTAATAATGATCTAAGTAATCATATTAATAATTACAAGTCAAAACACGGATGACAAATGAAACAATTTTACCCAAAACGCTCTTTAACATGGAATTTACAAAAGAACGGGTAATATAAAGTCATAAGTGAACCATATATGATATCATAACAATGAATATGATTCTGTAATAAGTAAATGACATTATTTAAATCATTATACAGGAGGTTCGGACACTTACGAAGCAAATCAGACCTAAGGTAAGGGAAATATCACAATCTCATTTTAATCTGAGATTGTTTATACTTTGGCATTTACTGGGGTGTATTTTATCTTCCAAATCCATGTTTCCTCAATATGTAATATTTCTTCCATCCACCTACAATTATTTAAATCCAATTTTACCCTTTGGTTAGTTTTTAGTAAAAGATATGAAAGGAATCTTTTGTCGTTTTTCATACGAGGTACTTTTTGACTTTTTCGACAAAAGTACGAAGAATGTTTTTTAAACTTATACGACACGAATGGATTTTTACAGTTATATAAAGCCTTATTTTCATGAAGCTTCCTCCAAAAGATTTCACGACTATTTTCAATAAAATCTCTTTATTTTAAAATTGCATGACGTTTTGTGAAAAGAAATTGATTTTGAGGAAGAAAGGATATTTTCCTCAAGAATTCATTTCAACTGTTTTATCAAAATTATTTTCCCATCTAAGATAACATAGGGTTATATTTCTATTCCTATTATTACATTGATTTGGTTATGTTGTGATGGAATTATTTTGATGAATTCCTTTATCTTATATGAATTGTTTTATGATGTCACGATGTTTACGAATCCCATTTTTACTATATGGGTTATGAAATGATGTATGATTTATGATTTTGTGGCACACATGAGAATGGTATCATTATGATATGGGTGGGACCTATATCTCCCTCCAATGCATTGGGTAAAGATTTTATATCTCATGATATATACATGGATAGAATGGTAGGTTATACCGGTTCAGTGAAACAGGACTGAAACGAGGGTGACTCGGTTCAGAATGGGACTTTGTCCACTAAGATAGTCTTGGCAATGAGTCTTGACTAACAAGAAATGATTCTATATGATAATGTGTGTATACCACAAAGTTTAATGTTTTAAGTTATGATTATTGCGATTACATTTCACTACCATGAGTTATCCCAGGTTATGAAATTATGATCTCTTTTACAGGTTAAGATTTCCAAAAGTTATGTGCTTATGTATATGATGTGATTGATATTTCTTTTGTTTACCCTTACTGAGCATTTGAGCTCACCCTTTTATATTTACTTTTCCCCAGGATATAAAGAAAGGTTTTAGGTATAAAAAAAGGAATATGTTTATGGGAGATGTTGAAGATCTTTCACCAGGATTAGAAGATTATATTCTGAGTTTCCAAAGACACTAAACTATTACGATCCTTGTGTGTGTGTTTTTGTTATGTACTAAGTATTCCAAAAATGTAATGTAATGTCAATGTACGTCGAGCTTTGGGTATCTACACACACACTCATGGAAAATCCTTCTCATAAAATCCATGAAAACTACAAGAGAATTTTTCAGACCAAAGGTCATAACAAGGTAATCATAATGGCCATAACTAATCTTAAATGTTGTTTTCTAAATTCATATTACTTTATCCTCAACTGATGGTAGCTGGATCGAATTTCAATCCATGAAAACCACTTCACCCCATTCAACTAATCAAACTGATCATCAATCCATGGAAACTGTTACTTGTTCTTCACCGTAACTCAATTGAGCTTTCGATAATCACTACATAAGTGAAAAGAACCATTATTCTTCTTGGGGAAGAGAACCTGCAATGCCCAAGGTGACACACTAGGGTGTATAAAGACTTTATCCATAAGATCATCAAACTAGGACTTCATCTCTTTCTATTCAGCTAGTTCCATACAATAATAGATAATAGAATCTAGTTGAGTACCATGTATTAAGTAAATAGAAAACTCAGCCTCCCAGACCGATGGTAGACTAGAGAAATCAGAATGAAACACGTCGGAAAACTCGACGAAAACTATAGGGAGATCACCACTCATAATTCCTACTCCATATAAATAGAAAACACAAATATTAATTTCCACAAATCTGGATAAAAAGGTTTGTATTTTCTAGACCTTGGGTACCAATAATATTGAAAGGCAAGAGGCACCACTGGGTGTAATTAAGTAGACCCGCTGAAGATAACAATAAATTCGGGTTCAATTGGAAATGATCCAATCAATCTATAAAATGAAGCCAATATATTTCATGTCAAGGACTATAAAACTCCATTATATCTCAACATATTCTAGAGATTAGGAAAAAGCAGGACTATAGAGACACTGCTCTCTATTCGTTCAAAGAGGTATAGTAATATCCATTGCACAAGATAAAATCTCTATATGAAGATTACCTGATTAATAATATGGTTTGAAATAAATGAGTGAGATGAACTAGTAAAAACTATACCTATCACAAAAGAAAGATATATTAAAGGTACCACTCACAGTTGCTGGACCCATGTCTTCTTCCTCTTAAGACTCTTCCACTATGTGAAGTAGCTTTTTTCCAGATTCCTATGGCTATAACCCTTTTATACATGAAGAATCTAATTTCCCTACAGTATTAGGAGGAGAAGATAATCCTATTACACTACATAGAGTATAAAAGTTATGGAAACATCTCTATAAGTTCCCTGAATGTCTATAGGAGCTATAGTTCTTGCGTGGATCAGGGAAAACTCTCCCATAATGTGCTCGATTTACACAGTGGTATCAAATCAAAGGACATATTCCTGGTGCTGTAAGAGGTATAGAATGAATCTTACTGTACATGATTTTCACATCTTCTGGGTGGCATGATGGTACACAATATCAATAGAAAACAAGGAAGACATTAGATTAAAACTCAAACTGAGAAACAAGGAAAAATATTCCAATTAGATGGAACAACTAGATTTGGATTCCACTCTATACAAATCAGAATAGGAAAAAGACTAGAACTAATCCAAAGGAAATCATTCCCAAATTAACCCTGATACCTTATGGTTCATTATGGTGCATCATGGAAAGCCACAAAATCGAATCTACCTCATAAGAGATGATATGATTTCCCAAATTCAGACTGACTTTAAGAAAAACTTTGAACTACCTTCATATGATACCAATTTTTTCATGAACCAGCCCGGGTACCCTAGTAACCTGATAACTAAGCCAGAACTACCATAGCCTGAAGGGTGTTCCCAATCCCCATCGGTTAGTGACTAACACCCAATATCACACAACATGAAAGTGGGAACAAATTTTCCAGAATACATAGCATACACAAAAGAAACAAGACAATATACACATAAAAAGAAACTCAACTAGGAGTAAAGTATCAAATACAACAAAGCATAAAAAAGACCACAGTAATAAAACCCAAGTACCAATACAAGAAAACAACTCAAGTCCCTAAGGACACAACACACAAAAACAAAGTTTTAATAGCTATATCCACCTATAAGAGATCATTTTCCCTTACTCGAACTTGGATGGAGAAGGTCTGCAAACACCTGAAGGCAAAATTAGGTTGTGAGCCAAAGCCCACTCGGATTCCACCAAATACTCCATAATATATTCCAATAATAAATTAACCAAGGATTACTTTAAAATTTTTTAAAAACATTTTGGTTAATTCAAATCATATTTAAACAAATCATGCTATACAATTAAAATGATAGAAAATACATTATGTACATGATTTAAATTACAAATGATGGAATATTTATAAAAAAATGGATTACATAAAAAATTTAAATAAAACAATTTATATAAATTCATATGGCAGGAAAAGTAGTTTAAACACCACTGGCATACATTTATATCTCAAATATAAAACAAGAAAGAAACATGATCATCATCCAAAAGGTATGTATGTTTTAGGTTATAGGACTCCACACTATCTAAGTGATCACCTTAATATGTGTATACACAAATCCCCCAGACACTGGACAAAGTTGACTTGTCACCTTCCCATTAGGAATGTGACCCACTTCATGTACATTTTAATATGTTGTGAAAGTGTAGAGTTTGTCTAAATAACTTACAAACTACATAAGCCTTACATGTGAAATTACACAATAGTTTTGGTAATTTTTTTTAAGACCGCTTGAAATTAAATTAAATCTCATTTCTCCATTTCAATATCAAATTTTTGTCATTTAAAACCAAATGGGTTTTAATAAAAACATGCCTCTTTCACAAGATAAAACCACTATGTTTCTATTAAATATTTTAAATCCATTTCCCCAAGTTTGAAATCGATTAAAAACCAATTCCATCCCTTTCACAATTAATATCAACAATTAAATTATATAAATTAACTGATATCATTTCCATCAAATCCAAAATTTAAATTAAACAATCTAAGTTAACCAATTTCCATAAACACACCCCAATTCAATGGAATTAGGGGGTTTCAAAATTCTCATACCAAAACCATTTCAAACTTCCCAATTCAATGGAATTGGGTTTTATCATTGAATCAATTGAAACAATGTTTGATAAATTGAATTTAAATATACAATTGAGATAAATCAATAAATTCAAGGTTAATCAATTTGGCTAATCAGGATGGAACCACCTACCTTTTACCAAATAATAACACTCGCAACGACACTATTTAATGATAATAAAGGTGTAAAAGACCTAGAATCACAAACTATAGGTGAGATATAACACAATGGGACATATATCCATTCATTCTAGGATGACACATTGAAATACAAAAGGATGAGAAAGATGGAAAGACAAAGAACGATGGAGAAATTTTACCCAAGAATTACACCACAAGCGCAATGATGATAGAATTCCAAATTAGGGGATCCACAAGTGTTTGATAGAATCAAGATCGCATGGGGAAGGCCTTAGGTCAAGGGAAATGAAACTGGAGTAGTGGAGAAAAGAGAAACTCATCCGCATTACCAGTTCATAAACTACATTCATAGAATTACATGACATGTAATACCAATACATGTCATGAAACAATTAAAATCTGTAACTGCTTAAAAATGTGTCTAATAGAATTAAAAAATGATGCTCCAAGTGTAAAATTCATATTTAATTCATTCACGATGTGTAATGTCTCTCCAAGACATATACCCTTCACAGTGTAAATCAATTCATGACTTGTACGCATAACCCTTACATGATGTGTAATCTTGTTACACGACATGTAACCCTTCTACACCCTGTAGAAAAAGGCTATTAAAAGTTTATAATCCAAAGAATCTCAAACTTCACCATTATAGGTATCCTCACAATTCAAACTCAACCCAACGGAGTCAACAAAAAGGAAAAACCATGACATGTATCTCAAGAAGGTAAATTTCCTTGATCTTGAATCTTAACTTGATCTTTTGTGATCATTAAAAAATAAATATATATGACATCCAAAATAATTTAACTGAGAATAGGAAATATGATTACCAATCCATTTGTCCATCACTTCTTTAAAATCTGTCACCATTGAATGATATTGATTAATTTTATAGGTAAGTTCCACCTCTATGGGATATGGCACTACACATTATTATTACTAAAAAATACACTCATAGAGAGGGTATCATTATCAGTTATAGATAAAATAATGGATAAAAATCACCTTTATCTGTGCTAAAAAAATGGGGTGATAAAAGGACATCCTTTATTAGTATTTTTAGCACTGAAAAATCCCACCCATTATGAGTTATTTATTTTCCACTAATAAAGGATTCCCTTTATCAGTTCTTTTTTAGCATTTATAAATGTGACCATATATAAAATATTTCAAATGTCAATATTTATATATTATAATATGTTATTTATATAATAGAAATATATATATATATATATATATATATATATCATTCTGAATTTCTTATAATATATTTAAATTCCTCAAATATAATTTCAAATAAGAATATATATTTATAATATACATATATATAGAAGTGTGTGTGAGTGTACATATATATATATATTGACATATAAACACATATTATTACAAATAAATATATAAAAACATTAAATATATAGTTCATATATAAATTTATTATATATTTATATCAAGACTACATAATTTATAATAGACATATAAATTTACAATATAAGAATATTTATAATTATGTGTGTGTGTGTGTTCGAATATTTATATAAAAATAAATTTATGAATATATTAAAAATTAAATGAACATATAAAATGTTTATTTTAAAATATGATTCATATTAAAAAAATTTATTATCGAACTTATTTCAATAATTTACACGTAAAAAATTATTAAATTTATATTAATCATTGAAAATATTTAATAATTTATTTAATTCTAAAAGGCCTAGAGATAGACCCAAGAGACCATCCCATTTATCTAAAGGTAATAAAAAAAAGTGAAATATAAGAACAAGTTGTTTGGAAAAGTTGGGACTACACTCATCATGAAAAGAAGAAAAATCCCTAGAAATTAACAGACTACTAAGTATAACATCTCCTTCCAAATCCATGCTAATTTCCTCTCCCATATGAATGGAATCCACACCTCTACTTTGTTTCCTTCTACCAAGGCTCTTTCTCCCCACCATGGGATTGTGTAGATGATCCACCATTATCATTTCTACCCATAATCCATGGGAAACTTTAAAAATATAGAACTTGAATATCTAAATAAGGGTTGGTACACAATTTATCCTCACTATTTATGGATAGAAAGTCCAAGAGTTCTAGGTAATCATGTATGATGAAAGAACTATTCTCCAATTTTTCAAAAATTGCCTTGAATTTCATGTCAAATCATTAGATAAATTAAAAATATTTTTATAAATGCAATATATTGACATTTATTTAAATAATTATATAAACTTATAAATGAACATATATTTAATTACATATATTTATATATAATATATTTAAATTAAATACACACACACACACATTAATATAATCATTGGAGATGTGATGTAAATCGTTGATGCAGCCTAAAAAGGTCACGTGTGTTTATGTATATATGTATGTATGTATATGAATTTATGTGTATGTATGTATATATTTATATGTATGTATGTGTGTATTTTATACATATGTGTGTGTGTATGTATCAGTATTCATGTATGCATGAATGTATATCTATGTGTATGTGTATATATGTATATGTATGTATGTGTATGTATATTTGTATGTGTATTTTAATGTATGTTTACATAGATGTGTATGTATGTATAAATTTATGTGCATGTTTCTTGTATCTATATGCAAGTGTATGTATGTGTATGTGTATATAAGTGTATATATATGTATGTGCATGTATGTGTATATGAATTTATGTATATATCTATGTATGTATGTATGTGTATGTATGTTTATGTTTGTTTATGTGTATGTGTTTGAACATAGGTGTATGTATTCATTTGGGTACATATATTGAAAGCTTCTATCATGGGAGCTCTCAAATGATGGGTAATTTTTTACTTCTGAGGTGTGGTAGAGTGGTTGACCAAGGTTGTTCTCTAAGTAGGAAGTACTTAAAATAATATAATAGAGGTATTTTTTGAAAAATAAATAACTTAAATCTAACTATTAAAAAGGATGGGGTTGTTTAACATTTATATAACTATAAAATGTATGGTGTAAGAAGATTTTATTTTTTTCCTTTTTGAATTATGATTGATAAAACACAACATAATATTTTTTAGAATATATTTCTATAAGGAGTAATCAATCATAATCTACCTTTTCAATTACTAATTAAAAATTATCATTTAAATTAAACTCATATTAATAATGATCCTCTAATTGTTTACCACTTATACCCTATGGGATATAACATACGATCATAAATAAAATTAATTAAACCCAAGGCTGGCTTCAAAACATGTAACTGTAGAACCATGCTTTGATTGTCATTATAAGGTTAGATTATGGTCAATAGAAATTAGGGAACATATCCATTCTGTAAATTAGGATGAATTGAGTTTTTGGATTTCATTTAAACTCTAAAAATTTATCCTATGATGTTTCATTGTACTGATTAAGATCATGCTCCCACAATTCACACATCACTTGACCTCACATGTTTTGTGTTAACTGTTTAATTTCTTGATTAGTTTATTTTAAGTGAAAAAATATAATCAAATATTATATTATGTTAATTATAGTATAAAATTGATTAGAAAAATGAATAAGTTCAGAATTATACCAATTAATAAGAAAAACAACACCTTCATGGGAGGTGTTGTGAATGTGGAAACAATGTTCATGTGAAAAAGTATAGAAAGGGTATAACCCAATCATGTTTAAACTATTAATTTTTATCCTAAATAAGTGAGTTAAAGTATAATAAAACTTAAAAAAATATAATAAAAATAATGGAAACTAATAAGTTTATTTTAAAAACATTCACATTACAATGCGATGAAGAAGAAGGCTTCAATAAAGGGATCCTTGCATCAAGAGATACCCCTCTTAAAATGATTGGATAATTAGATTTGAACCACTTATACTATTCCCTAAACATAATTATTCACATAAAACCCACTAAAAATGATAAAAATACATATTTATATATGGGACAAAGGCTAGGGTTACAATAGGTTACCAGCGTGAATTGGGAAATTCATCCAAATATTTAAATCCAAATTTCACCACCTTGTTGACCACAAAAATGAGTGAAACAACTACCCTGTTAAAAGGATGATTTTTTTGTAATTTTTTTGATATTTTTTTTATGTTCGAGCCCAATAAAAGTTATAATGTATAAAATATGACCCAAATTGTAAAGTGACATCCAATGTGGAGAGTCCAGTAAAGCTTTGTCTTCATAGACCGTTTCACCAAACAAATTCATGATCTAGATTGTATTATTTCAATTAATGTTTTATAAAATTAAATGAGTAATTATTTTACAAAATTTAAGGTGAAAATAATCTATATGATAATATTTTAGACTAATTTACAATAGTGTACATTAAAGGGTCAAAACTCTAATTATCATCAAATTTAATAATGAATGATCTAATCCCAAATATTTCATAAATAAACATATTTAACACATTTTGAAGAAGTTATTTCATTTATTATCAATAACACATTCAATAAATATTTGTTTTATAAAATCCACCACACTTATCCTTCTTCACTCATGAGAAGAACCTCATATCATGTAATATAGAATATAGACACATGGTATGCATGTTCATATTTACCAATACATAGTGGAATATAGGAAAAGTATGAATCAAATCATGAATTTAATATCAATAAATTTGAAAATAATTTTATAAAAAATTGTATTTAAACAAAATTTGTTGATATTAATGACACTAATCATAGAGAAACATGTTATGAGTATACTATGCCATTAATTCCCCACGTGTGCGTGTTCCAATAATTTCAAGATACAATCTACACCCTTTATTTAATATATTAAAGTTATGTAATAGTTTTCTTCTTACACGGTTTAATTAAATTTACCCTGTTCAACATTCCTTTATAATTAAATTTCAATACCCACATACTTAAGCTTTCATTAAAGTCCAAACTTTAATTCCGGACATAGATATCCCAACATGTTTTACATTTCTTCATCCCACTATTTATTAAAAAAAAATTTATGATGAAATATTTCTAGTCGTTACCATGTCACCAATAAAGTTAAAAATCATGAATTTTTCATATGCTCCATATATAAATGACCAAGTTACATGATGTTTATTACTATTACTATTATTATTATTATTATTTTAAATTAACAACAAAATAACACACAAAATAAAAAAATGAAAATATTAAATAAGCTACACCCAAATATTTTCACCTCCCCCACACTTAAAATATTACATTTTCTTTAATGTGACTCAATAGAATAATATATGCGCATGAAATGAAGAATCAAAATTTAGAAAAAAAACATAAATGTGAGGGGGTAAGAGACATCCTAAAAATTTCAAGTGCTATAGGGATCTTGTAGTGTGATAGAATCAACTGCCTGTATGGGGAATCCCTCAACCTACCATATCTACTGCTACCCAATCACAATAACATTCATTCCTTTACCATCTTTATTTAACTCCACTACACCATAAGTAAAATAAATAAATACAACATCTGGATTAAACCATTTAAAATTAAACTTACCATGAATCATATCTAATCAAAAACTGTAGAAAATAATTTTACCTCCAACATTAATCAATATTTATCAGATCATTCTATCATGATCCACTTTTATCATTACTTATAGATCCTTGGGTTATAATACTTTGATAATCGAATCTCCTCATTCTCTTGAATTTGTAGTTTCCTTTTTCTCTAGCTTGGGATAAATCTATGGTTCATTTCATTATATCCCATTATTCCCGATGCTCAACCTCCATGGGAAGATGACATTCCTTCCAAGAAATTATTATAGAAGGGGGAAATACCAATGGGATATTTTAATGATATCCTATAATACCATAGCACATCATTCAAGATCTTTCTCCAATCCATCCTATTTGTTTGTATGGTTTTTTCCAAAATTTTCTACAACTTTGGATTGGAGACCTTATCTGGGCCATTTGTTTGGCTGTGGTATGGAGTATAACTTTTATGTGTCACCCCATACTAAAGTTGTATTGTACATTCCAACCATTCCATGTTTTAGATTCTTATATAGAAGTGAGGGGAATGTAATGAAATTGAAATGACATGTAGATACAATAATTCATTTTGGGAAACTTTATCTCCCCATATACTCCCCTCTATGGTAGAACATTCCCCATGAGTATCCTAAATTTGGATGTGAGCTAATAAAACTAAATATTTCTCTATCTATAGTTGGAATGTATTTTTTTGGTTTAAAAAGTAGCACTCACAATAAATATCTAGTTATGCTGATAAATTATAGATTTCCAACATGTTTAGGAATTATGTGCACATACATTTTTTTGCCTTTTATTATATTATGACCAAAGCAACCAGGTGATAATATTGATGTCAATTTTCCCCCATTGATCAAAGATCTAAAACTAGTGCGGGATCCCAGTGTTATGATGTATAATGATTATATAAACAACAATTTCATATTAAGAACCTTTTTATATGGGATGATAAATGACATTCATGCTTATAGAAATTTGTTAGGATATTTTATTAACGGAATTCCAGGGTGTCTCATTTGTGAAGAATGCACACACCCAGTTAGGTTGAAACATTATCTAATGTTTTTTATAGGACACCACAAATTTTAACCCTGATGACATAAATATCGATCATGGATGACTTCATTCAATAGTAATTTAGGATAATGTGAAATATCATATCTACCAATGGGTGATCAACATGTTGAAAAAAGAGTTATTATCAAAAAAATAGAAAAAATTTAAAAAAAACCTTACAATAACTAGTTCAAAAAAGTGATATGTTTCTTAAATTACCATAACATAATTATTTTTATGTTAGAAATTTTATTGATGTCATGAATATAGAAAAATATTAATGTGATAGTGTCATTGGAACACCACAAAATGCAAGTAGAAAAATAAATAAAGACATTAAGTCTTGGTCGGACATGATTAACATGGGGATAAGGGAAGCGTTGGTGTTAGTGAAGGCTTAAATGTGGAAGTTTCTTCCCCAAATAGCTTAAAATATTTATAGTAAAGAGAGATATAAGTTTTTCAACTTCCTAAAAGTATTAATGGTTTCATATGTGTATTCATCAAATATCCAGAGGAATTTTTCAATGATAGATTTGACGTTAATGGGACTAAAATCACATTAATATCACGTTTTGATGAAAAATTTAATGCATGTATCTTTAAATTTAATTTTATTGAAAAATTAATGGCACACAATAACTAAGATTTAATACTTTTTTAGAGCTATATGCTGTAATATATTTACCTAATGAAGATATGAACTATAGAAAAGGAAATTACTATCATAATAAGATAATTGGTGACGTTATTCCCTTAGTAAATCTTTGATATAAAGGTCACATTGATGGTTCACATGGTTAGAGAGATCCAACTATGTGGTTTTATACATTATTATTAGATGCAACCGATTGAATAGTATATAAATAATTTGATAGGTTTCAAAAAAATTGATGTCATCTAGAATATTTTGTTATAGAGTTATACATTATTAAAGAAGACTTTTAATTATGTACTAACAATCTATCTAATTTGGAATAAATTGGTTTCTCAAAATCACATCACAACGGGTGAATTATGGGGGATGGAATTTCAAAAATACATGTTGTTGTAATTATGATTATTGAGCTAGATTAGGATCACAATTACATTTTATATAACATTGAAGAGGTTTTTTCAAATTTTGAAACCAAAAGGTAATTATTTTTTATTTAAATCTATCAAGGAATGAAAGTTAGATATTAAATACACACAATAAACATTTCATAGGATCTTTCTGATACCAAATTTTTATGGTGTTATCTAAAAATTTTATTTCAATTTCAAAATGACTTTGATGGACATCCAAAGGACCAAGTGTACATGTATTATCTTATAATGGCTATGTAATTAATAGTTATATTATATACATAAAAAAATTAATTATGAATGAAAATAGTGGAGTTATTACTATAGTGAAATAAATGAATATATATTATAATATGGATTGAAATCCAAATTACACAAATATTTCATACTTTGGAATCACTAAAAAAATATGGCAGTTTGACTATACAACATTACAAGTGCTCATTTTTTGATGCATATAGGTCAATAATAGGAGTGTGGTTAAAATCGGTGAATTTGGATTCATAAAACTAAACTTAATCATGGAATGGTATAGGGATGAATCACTCACAATGGACTCATAGGCCGCATAAGTATTTTATCTCCCGAGTCATATAAATAGAAATTGGTAAATGTTTATGATTTATACTCAAACAACTATATTGATAAATGAAAATTTTCTTGAGGATTAAACTTTTATTAGAATGTCATATAATTTCATGGTTGTCCCAATATTGATAGTGTATTTTATGTTAAAGGAGACCACAAAAGGGGGATTTATATTATAGATAGGTGGAATACCATAAAATTTTAAAGATACAAAAAGAGTGTTAAATGAGATAGTTATTATTATTATAAATATAAAATTAATTTATTCATAGTATTTATGGGTTCACTACTATTTTTACATAATCTAGAAAAAAAATTAACTACTTATACAGATAATGGATTCTCCAAATGTTGATGCAACATATCTCTATGGACAACATATTAATAATTTCAAAACTGGGTAAATTTTATAAGGTTAACAATATATGGTTGACAAAACCCAGAACATTATTGGGAGATAATAATAATAAAAATTATTATGGTGAGAATGAAAGGAACACAATTAAAGGTTGGATAGAATGTAAACAACTAACATTTTGATCCCAATAAGTCAATTATAATTAGTTACATTAGGGTCACTACTCTAATTCATGTTTTGATTCATGTAGAAATATGGAATAATGTTGTTCCAACATTGAAGACAATAACTTAAAAAAACATCTTGGTAACATTATGATATTCGTTCTCTATTTTACTGAAAATTTAAATAATGAAACATTTATTTACTCATCATTATAACTTATAGGGTAAATTTATATTATATTATTGTTGAATGAAATTTTTATGAATCATCACTATAATGTATCATATATCATTTTAGTAAATACTTGTAAAGAATCATCCTGAGGATAATGGGGAAAAGTAAACACCCACCCACCAGCTAAATATGTGAACATGATAAACCAAGAAACATAGAATATTTTTATTAGTCATCATAAGGGGGAATCATTTTAGGTCCATTGTTATTTGAAATATTTTATTTGAAAATTTGTTTATTAATCACATTTATTAAAAGTTTTAAGTTTATGAGTAACAATGGAGTGTTTAAGATAAGTAGCATGTATTAAAACCAACACACCCTTACCATAAATCAAAGGTATTGTATGATTCACTTGAAAAATGGTATTTATTTTAAATCTATTGTAATAATTTTATGTTATATGAAATAATAACATAATTATAATTCATTATTTAAATGATGATTGGTGAATAAAAATCTAAAGCCACTTCCATCCCACACCATGTGCTATGAAAGTTGGATTTTGTAAATAAAAAGGCAGAAATAGAAGATGACAAAAATTAAAAAAGTATGAGAATCATGTGCAAGTATGACATAGAAATTTTTTTTGTTCTAAATCAGTATTACATAATAATCACGACTCATTTTACTATATATTTAATCTAGTTAAAAAATAGGAATCATTATTTGTTGTAACTGATTAATGATTCCTTTTAGTCACTTTAAAGTGGCTAGAACAATATGTGCACATTTGAGGTATTGTTTTTGTAGTTTCAACTTGAGTATATTTTGAAAAAACAAAGACACAGTGTGATAGAGATGAGAAAGTTTCTGATATAAAGATATAAATAGATTCTATATGATAAATAGTTACATGGTATTCTATATTGATATACTAGTTCATGAAAAAAGGTCTAATGAGAAGAAAATAGACACCTGAAACCACTACATTAAGGTCAACCCTTATCTTTAAGGATAATAATTCCCCTAAAATTCCTACCTTACCCAGGGTAATTGATCATGTTATCATAGTTTCTAATAAGTTTGAATCAACAAACTATTGATACATTTACTGTACTAATTTTTTTACGATGAAAATGGATTTTGATTTATATCTATGATAACCCTTCCATTGCATTTTTGTTAGGGGTACAATGTACAATATCCAAGGATATATTCTCTAAAATAGTAAACATCCAAAATATTTCTTAGTAGTAGGAATTCACAAAGATCATGACCAAAATCCATATATACATCTTCCCCTTAATTATCTTGATTTTTTAATAGTTTAACTTACTATAGTAACATTCATATAATGACCATTTAATCTTATAATGATACATGATGATGATGAGGCATGACCTTTCCAATTTTTTATCTTTGAAAAACCTGAATTAATTAATAAAAATTGGTATAAACTATGGAATATTATTACATAAAAAGAAAAAAATAGGCAATAGAAATCGAAATCTAAATTATCAATAAGATCAACCAATAAATCTAAAATAACTTTTGAGAGTACCTTTATCATTCCAATTCAAATGATGTAATTGTTGGAATTCAAATTTCATGAAAATACCACAATCAGATATCATTATACTACCCAATTTTAATTGAATGAACAAATATATGGAGAGGCCATTTCATACATGATTGGTCTGGATAATGTAAAAGAAATTATCAATCATGAATGGTTGGGAGTTTTAGTTTTTTTATACAAGAGGTACATTTTCATATTCAGTTTTTCTAATACTATTTTTGCTATGTCAATTATTGTTAAAGACTATCCACATTTACTACATGTTTATATAAAACTACTATGTAAAGGAAAAAAACTCTGAATTTGTTTTTGACTCATTATCCCTCATATCACATGTATAAATAATAATGAAAAAAAAATAAAATTTCATTAAAAGTCAAACAAGTATCTATTTTTCTAAATGAAACCACTTAAAAGAACCCTTATTAATACCTATAATGCAAGGGTAAAACTCTATAATCTAATCATATAAAATATATTTTCATTTTTTACATATTAATTTATATTTTATTAATATATTTGGGTGCTCATTTAAATAAATTTGGATACTCTGAAGATTAATTTCGTATATCAAAAGATTTTATTCGTAACAAATCAAACAATCATGGTTAACATTACCAATTTCTATTAAACTACATTAAATATTTTATAAATAAACATCAAATTATTTATTTTATATTATATTTTAGTGGGCATAATTTTATTACATGGAACTATTTAATTATCATAATAATCATTGTATGATCACCAAAAATAAACATAAGAAGCCTATAAATTCCTATAAATAGACACATATTAAGGTATATATAATTAAATATCACTATAAAAATAGATCACTTATTTTTATCAATTTTTATTCAGTGTCTTAAAAAAGTAATGATAATGATTATGGTTATTAAATTTTTAAATTTATAAAAGATATTATATTCCATCAACAAAGTAAAATCCTTGAAGTGGTATTTTTTATTATAATTGAAATATCAATTTAAATACATATATTCATCATTTATTTATTTACATTTCTCTAGTATTTATAGGACACTCAATGGTCCACTTATTTAAAAATGTAAGTATATTTGTTTAAATAATGAGTGGTCATATTACAAAGTGTTATAATGTTTGTATAAATTACAAATAGGTTATTTCCTATCACATTAGAAATTTTATTTAATTTTTAAATATATTGAAGAGTTTATTTTCATACTACTTATTTAGGACTATGATAATTGATTGATTTGTAAAATTGAGGAAAATAAACCACATTATTTCCAATTGTTTATGGAAGTATAATATAATTTTCACTTTAGAATCCAAATTAATTAGTTATTTTTTACATATGAAGAGAAACAAATTCTCACATTAAAATTTCAAGGTTTATCATGAAGAAACCATTTAACCTACAGAATCTTAGTTAAATTCAACTCATGAAGTAGGAGTCACAATGAAAAATTATATATTCAAGGACACTGAAATTTATATGGAGGACTATTGTGCTCATCAGAATAACAAAATTCTAAGATAAAAATCATTTCTAAATGAATTCTTGGTCAAGAATAATGCACTTAGGAACTATTTGATGATTTCACCATATATTTATTTTCTATTTTCTTGATTTGTTTTATATTCGGTTGTGTTGTAATTAATTCCTTTTTGGGTCCACACCCCTTTAATAACATCTTAGAGATGCAACGTTTGTTTCTTTACCAATATGAAATAAAGACATTAAAATTACTATATAGGAGGTTATGGAAAGAACCTATCACTTTTATACATTTCTTATTACCCACTTCACAATTTTCCAAATCTGTTCAAGGATATTTATTATCCTTATTGTGACATCTTAGTTCACAACAAGTTTCACATACTAAAACTAATTGAACATAATCATACTATCTTTATAATTTAGAATATTGACCCATGATACATTTCATATGTGTAGGAATTAATCTCATGTAGGCATGATCTAAACTGTGGCTGATATGAATGAAAGTGTTTGTTTTCATTTAAATTTTAAATTTTTTTAAAAAAACATCACATAATTAAAACTAATAAAATGAATGTTTATTATCTTTATAATTTAATAAAATCATTCTTGATCCACTTGTGAAGCTTATCAATCACCTGTATGTCAATATAATACATGGTGTGGACTATATGATTCAATGTGATATTTTTCAGTATAAAAGTAAAATTTATCTCCCAATGGGAGTTACACAGTCAAAATTAAGAAAACAGATTCATATTGTCCCAATACTTTAAGAAAATTATTTTTGATTCATTTATGATGTGTATGAATCAATTACACATTAATTTATCACACTGTGCGGATGATATGTTTCATGTTCCATCTTTTTATCATAAAAGTAACAATTCTTTATCACAATGAGTGTCGAATATTAAAAAATAAGGAAACAAACTCAAATTGAAAATAATAATTTTTTAATTTTTATAAATAAATGTGATATGTAGTAATTGATCACACATCAATTCAACACACGGTGTGTTCATAATTATTGAATGTTATTTTTTTTCAATTCAAAAGTGACGTTTTATTCTAAAACACGAATAGCAAACTCAAAAATAATAAAAAATTATTAGAATATAATTATATATTGTAAAATTGATCTATAATTTCTTTTGTAACATATAGGAATCTAGCTCATGTCTATATGAAACACAATTTAATTACTATGAATGAAAGTGTGTGTTTTTATTTAAAAATGAAATTTTAGTTCAAACCACCCATCACATAATCCAAACTAAAACAATGAACTCAAATTATCTAAATAGTTATGTAAAAATATGGATAATTAATTATTGATATTTATGGAAGAATTGAATATCAATACGACACACTATGTTTCCAGTATGTTTGAAAGTGTGTGTTTTTATTTAAAATTGACATTCCAGTTTAAAAAAAATTAACATGCTCAAAACCAAACAAATATTATTTTATTTTCATGATAATTTATTACAATGATCCATAATTAAGTTTAACATGTACAATCAATTGTACATAAATCTGAAACACAATATGTCTGGTAGGATAAAAAGTATGTATTTTAATTTAAAGATTAAATTTTATGACAAAATATGTATCACATACTAAAAAATGAGAAAAATCAAATGTATTTTCTTTATATTTAAGTATAAACAATGATAAATCATTTTTGGTGTGTAAGAATTTACCGTATGTCAATCTGATGCACAATGAGGTCGATATGACAAAAAGTACCTATTATCATTTAGAAGTAACATTTTTGTTCAAAACATGTCTCACATATTCAAAACTGGTAAAATAAGTTCATTTTTTCTCTTATATTCTATAAAGAAAATACCTAACTCAATTTTGATGTATAAGAATTAACCTCACATAAACCCGACACATGTTGTACCCAATGTAACCAAAATTACTTGTTTTTATCTAAAATGAAAGTTTAGTTCAAAACACATGTCACATAGTCAAAACTAATCATATTCACTCTTATGGTCTTGATAAATTATTACAATTAAATTAAATTCATATATGATATATAATATTTAACTATACATCAATCTGACACATGGCGGAATCATACAACTGAAAGTGTTTGTTTTAATTTAAAAGTGATATTTTAGTTCAAAACATATATCACATACTCAAAAACCAGAAAAAACATTTATTTTCATGTTATTTTTTTTGTAAAATTAGCTATGATTTATTTTTTTTACATTTAGGAATGAACTTCATACCAATCTAACACACGGTGTGGCCGGTATGACTCGAAGTATCTTTTTTCAGTATAAAACAAATATTTTAGCTCATAGTGAATGGAACTAATTCATAAATTAGAAAACATTATTTAATTGTATTAATACTTTAATAAAAAATTTATTGGTTTGTTTTTAATGTTTATGAATAAATTTCATATTAGTTCGGCACACGATGTTGCTGGATTGACAGAAATTGTATGTTTTCTATTTACACATTTTAATCTAAAGTTTGCGTAATATATTTAAAAAAATTATCATATTATATTGATACATAAAAAATATATGATTAATTCATGATGCTTAGGAATTTTCCTCATGTCAATATGACACACGGTGTGGCTAGTATGACCGAAAGTGTGTGTTTTAATTTAAAATTTACCTTTTAGTTCAAAAAAATCATTACATACTCAAATGCCTAAAAATTAACTTGGATTATATAAATACTATAAGGGAAAACTTTTTTTCATTTATTATGTGTTGGAATTCACCTAAGGTCAATATGACACATAGTATGGCCAGTATGACTAAATGTTTGTTTTTTTCATTTTAAATTGATATTTTAGTTCAAAAAATGAGTCAGATCCTCAAAATAAAGAAAAATAAGTTTTATTATATTTTTATTTTTTTGAAAAAATAAATAATCAAATTTTGATATGTAGAAATTAAAAAGACATTAATCTGACCCACGGTGTGGGCGATATGACTGAAAGTATATTTTTCATTCAAAAGTGACATTTTTTTCAATACTTGTGTCATATACTAAAAACATGAAGTCATGCAAAAATTGTAATGATAATTTATGATTACCAATTTTTAATTTTATAATTGTAGGAAAAAGCTGCATATCATTCGAATTGAAATTTATAATGGATTACATAACTTTTAAATTTTAATTTGTTTTTATTTTTTATGTATTATTATTAATTATTTTTATTATAATCACATGATTGTTTTTTCTGAGGTTGGGTTGATCATTAGAGAAATACTAATAAAAGCGTTTTGTTTTTTATTAGTTGTAATTATTTATTTCTGTAATTGAATTTTACATTAATGTAATTGGGATGAACTAAAATTATTTAGTGTAATATTTGTATTGGAGTAATAGTGATATTTAAATTTGAGTTTTTTTTGTTTAATGTAATATTTTTATGAAAATATAGTTTTTTTGTTTTTATTGGATTCTATAGAGTGTCGCACTGATATCATTATGCAGTAGTTAGGGAGGGATTTTATCAATGCTAGTATTATCAATGATAATGTCTAAATTTATAAGTGGTAATTTTAGTTTTGATAACATCCCCCTATATTGTAACACCCCAAGCATCCACGGTATGCTTCTCTTTGAATAATACAATAGCATGTGTTGCACGCAACTTCGAGTTCTAACACACACCACAACAAATCAAACTAGTCGTTATGAATAGTAATACCAACTTTTTGAAATTATATAAATATTATCTTTCAAATTGGACTTTATTTTTTGATTCAGAATATCTAATTTAGCTTAGGGTGATTTTTTGTATTTTTCTGAAAACATTCAATTTCCGATGAATAATGAAAAACACTGAGTTATAGTTTTAAAGAGAATTTTTATTTAAATAATTTTTTATTTTATTTAAATTTATTTAGGTCAAAATAGATACGTAAAACCTATATAAGTTAAATGTAATTAATTGGAGTGAGTTTATAATAATTTTAGATATATATAAATTTTATTGAACTTTTCACCGTCTTTTACCCACCTCCTAGGAGAATTTGGAAATTCAAATAAAATTTATTTTACTACTTTTATGAGTGGAATTTTGAAAATATGAGAGACACGGTTAATATGAAGGAGTAAAATGTGGTTCAATAAGATAAAAATAATTTTTGTTGAATCGTAACTTTTTACTTATATTTACCACAATTAAAAGTAAATAGGGTAATTAAGGGTATAAATGATATTATTATTACCATAAAACATGTCCTAATTCTATTGGATAAGTAAAATTCGACCAAAAAAACCTTAGTAATAAAATATGAACCTTTTTGGTCCACATGGATTTGATTATGACATTTATTATTATTTAATTCAAAGAAGAGTTAAAAGAGTTAAAATCAATGTTTAATAACTAAAACATTTTTAATATAGGGTTATACATAAGATAAATTCAATTATAAATATTCATTAGAAATATGAAAATATTTCCTACATAATGATAGTTTATTTATAATTTTTGGATATTAAATAAGTTAATTTATTTATGACACAATGATGATGCTGTAATTACTTAATTAATGAAATATTAAAATAATTGATATTAATAATATCCAAATAAATGTAATTTGAGACTTTTAATGAATTTCACTAATTTTATTAGTTAATATGACATGTTAGTATTTATTAAATGAATTTTTTATTAATGAATAAAGTTGTTAAGACATTAACAAAAATAAATTATTAAATAGTGTCAAAATTGACATAAAGAAGTATTTAAAACAAATATTATATTATTAATTTATATTATATTCCTAAAAATATAAGGTTCATCCAAATAACTTAGATAAGGTTATATATTTTAATAATGAAACATTTTGGGTTCTCTTGGCTTGTTATAGTACGTTTATTAACTATATAATATAAAAATACAAAGAGACATGGTAAATGTTAAACTATTTAACTAAGAGTTAAATATAAATGATAAGGTTAATATAGTGGCCCAAACAAGTATAAAATCTATTGTATGAAAGTATTTCGACCCATACCCACATTAGACTCGAAATAAGTCACTTTGGAGCCATTATAACTCGAATATGAATTTATTATAAAATAATATTTTATGTTTTTCCTAAGGTGCCCCTCACACCTCTTATAAAAGGGCACTCCCCCTTCTCTCAAATTAATACCTTAAAATCCTTTTGGATCAGACAACCCCTGCCCAAATATTCTCTCAACTTCCCTAACTTCAACCTAGAGGAATTAGTTGGACCATAAATCCAACCTAGGTACCCCTTTTTATCAAATCAAAAGGAAGAACCCGAAGAAGATGTAATAATTTCACCACCCTCTTTCAAGTTCCATTCTTCTTCCACTTATAATTTCTTCGTTATTTCCATTAAAAAACAATAAATCCAGTATATTATATATACTGAGATTTTATTATAAATATTTTACAACCATATTCATTATTCTATCCATCCTTTGAATGACATGTCACCATACATGCATACATATGGCTTACCGTCTCCACGTCATGGTGTAATTGTTATTCAAAACATTATTATTTTGATGGGTATGTTAATGATGTGTAATTGAAGTAAATAATAAATATAACATTATAATGATTCTATATATATATGATATAACATTAAATTATATATTATTTTAATATCAAAATAATGATATTGTCCCTCGTGCGTACATACAGACTGCTGTCTCCACGAACACGATGAGATTCATTTCCCATCGTATCCATTCAAGTATAATTCAAATTTGATGATTAAAAATAATGTTTAATGACTTGATATCATTATGGATATGAATAATATAAAACCTATCCATTACAAACACGGCTTATGTAACAAAACATATAAAAGAAAACGAGTAAGTTAACACCAGAAATAACGATAATACTAAGATATTATTAACAAATAAATGTTAAAAGATCATATATGATATCATATTAAGGTATATGATTCTTTTATAATTTAATAACAATTACTTAACTATTATATGGGAGGTTAACCTACCCTCGACCAAGGAAAAGTACAAGGTAAGGGTTTATTTCACATTCTCTTTATTATCCGAGGTTGTTTATACGTGATTATCTACTGGGACCTCTTTATCATCCACATCCATGTTTCTTAAAAATGTATTTCAAAACATTCTTACTATTTTATTGACTATGTTTTAAAGTCATTTATACCATGGTTTTTCATTTTATAAGATGTTTACAAAGGAATATTTCCGTCTTTTTCCAAACAAGGTCCTTTTTAACCTTTTCGACGAAATTAAGGTAAAAATGTCTTTTTTTAACTTATACAGCGGGTGCGGCTATTTTCAGCTGTTATAAAAATGTCAAAGTTTCCCTTAAAATATTATAAGAATATTTTCAAATTAAATGTCTCCTTTTATAATTATGTGAATTTTAAATGATTTAAAAAATGAGATATTTCTCTCAAATAGTTTTGTTTTCATCTATGTCCACATACTTTGATGTATTTTAAGCTTATTTGAAGTTTATTTATTATGATACCAAACTTCAATATTGTATTGAATGTTTTGTGATATGTTTGACTATTGATGTGTTATTTTTATACCATTCATGGTTTATGGAGAAAGTATTGACATTTCGTATGCTATTTTTAATATGAATGTTTATGTTATATTTAAACCTATTCATATGAGGAATGCATTAGACTTAATAAGTGATGGGTGGATCCCTATATAGCTCCTCGATGCATCGGCAGGTCTCACGAGACAAACTAGTGTCTTAGAATAAGGCCTTGAAAAAAATATTATTTGTAGTCTTGGCACAAGGCCTTGACTATGTGGTTATCATAGTCTGGCATTATGCATTCCATCATTATGAAAGTGGATATTGATATTGCATGTGATTATTTGACTAGTAGAATATCCATGTTAATAAGTAAATGGCATTATTTCATTTTATTTTTTCTATATTTTTATGATGTTAATGTTTTAAAGGCTTTTGTTTTAGTTATACATTGCCTTAAATGTTTATAATTATTTATGAAAGTTACCGCTATATTTTTATCCTTACTGAGCATCTGAGCTCACCACTTTATATGTTTTATTTTTCATAGGATGTGAAGAAGTATTTTATGAATGACCTGCAGGGATAGTATGAGGGGATATGAGTGCAGTCTATAGAGAAAAGATGTTGTTTTAGTTTTTCACTTTATGATGTAATGTGAACTTTATTAATGTATCTAGTGATTCCAATTCTACTAAACTAATCTGTCTTTTGAGAATTGATCTTTTGTGATCATGCCAATGTTATATAATAATGCACTGACTCTGGGTAAATTGGGTCGGGGTGTTACAGTTGGTATCAGAGGAAGTTTAGTACAAACCTTGGAAGCTAGATTTAGATAAACTCTTATTAGAGAACATTTCCCTAAGATAGAATTTGAGTATTAGTATAGAAGAATTTCCTAGAATTTTGGTATTGTAGGGATTTTTTGTGTTTTCTGAGAAATACATTCCTGTCTAGATACAATAAGGTAGAGGAGGATCTGGAACATATTTACCTAGGGGTAAAACCTGAAAACACAAATTTTATCTAGACTCGAAAGGGAACTGGTGCATGACAATGGGCCTTGCTGCACCTTTGGTTACGACACTCCCCGGGGGAAATTCTTAGGATAATTATCATTTTCTTTAAAAACCATTATGAAGGGTTTATGAGTATATACTTACTCAAAGAATACATTTTTATGATTATTGATTATATCTATAAACTGTTCAATTTATGTTAAGTGTTTTACAATTTTGGATTTATGTATTGCTATTAATAAAATAATCAAGTGTATACCATTGTTTAGAAATTCCACCTAGTAGAAAAAATGGAAACCGTATCAATGAACACACTCCATGTAGGGATTTACCTCCTGCTCACGATAATTATAGTGGAGCTAGTGATGTAACTAGTGCTGATCAGCCAATCACCATACAAGGACAACTCACTCAAGTTATGAATAATAACCTTACCCGTATAGAGCACCCTGATCCGCAGCATGGAGGATCAATGTTAGATCGCTTAATGAGGAAACAACCATCAACATTCAATGAGAGTACAAATCCATTAGTATCTGAGTAATGTATAAATTCCTTAGAGAAAATATTCCATGCCTTGGGGTGTAGTGAAAGGGAAAAAGTTATCATGTCAGTTTACCGCCTCACTAGAGATGTTGATCAATGGTGGTCATTGATTCAAAACACGAAGGAAGATGATGAAGTATCAAATATAGAATGGAGGGAGTTTAAAGAGATTTTCATAGAAAAATACATTCCTCATGACCATAGGGCAGATATGGAAAGGCAATTTTTTATTCTTAGGCAAAAGGAGGACGAGAATGTTGCAAAGTATGAGACTAACGTTACAACGTTATCAAGGCATGCTGCAGATTATATACGTAACCCAAGAAGTAAGATTGAACATTTCATTGATGGGTTAAAACCATTTCTCCATCGAGCATTGTTCTCACAATCCTTCTCATCCTATGAAGATATTGTCTCATGCGCTATCAAGACAGCAAAAGAATTCTCTATGTATTACGAATTTAATTAATATCAAGAGAAGAAGAGATCTACTGATCACTCTGGAAATGGAAATAAGGGGAATAAGGGAAAAATTGAATATCCACCCTGTAGTAAATATTGGAACAAACACCTAGGTACTTTCTTGAAGGGAATGGAATTCTGTTACAAGTGTGTTGAAAAAGGCCACCAAGCTCGTGATTGCAAGGGGAAGAAGGATGCTACTGATGTTCAATGCTACAATTGCAGGGAGATGGGACATTATGCAAATTAAATTCCTAAGTGTTAGGGGAACTTACCTCAGAAAAGGACAAGGGATCAAGGGCAAGCTTATGCTATCACTACTATTGAGGTAGATGCTCTGAAAGATATGGTGGAAGGTAATTTAATAGTTTCCTCATGTTTAGAAAATGAATTATTTGATTATAGATCATCACACTGTTTCATATCTTCCTAGTTTGCTAAGAAAATTAGATATTTCCAATTTTATTTAACAATGGATATGTCAGTTAAAAATCTTAAGGTAAGTATCATTGCTACAAAGTTATGCGAATCAGTTCCTATTAGAGCATATAAATGCTCTTTATATGATGATCTCATCGTCATAACTATGATTGAGTTTGATATAATCCTTGGTATGGATTGGATTTTAGACTATGATGTGAAGATTTGTTGTAAGAAGAAGGAGGTTATGATTTTTGATGATGATGATATGGAACACCATATTTTTAGAGAAGAATCGTCACCACCTAATTCTTATCTAGATTCACCCCAATAGCTCAACTAAATTCAATTATTTAGGAGGAAGAGAATGAAATAACTTTGGGTGAGGATAGAAATGTTCAAATAGAGGATTTACCTATTGTGAAAGAATACATTGATGTTTTTCCAGAGGATTTACCTGGACATCCTCCAGAACAAGAATTTGAGTTTTCCATTGATTTAATTCCTGGATCAAGGCCCATATGGAAGACCCCTAATAGAATGGCCACTATTGAATTAGTGGAACTAATGTAACAACTAGAGGAATTGAGTAATAAGGGATTTATTTTCCCTATTGTTTCTCCATGAGTAGCCCTTTTCCTTTTTGTTAAGAAGAAAGATGGATCTATGAGGTTATATATCGACTATAGAGAGATCAATGCTATAACAATAAAGAACAAGTATCCCCTACCTAGCATTGATGATTTATTTGACCAAATTCTGGGAGCTCAATACTTTTAAAAGATTGACCATCGATTTCGATATCATCAGTTGTGTGTGATGAAGGAAGACATTCCAAAGACAACATTTCTAACTAGCTACGAGCATTACGAGTTCATAGTAATGCCTTTTGGGTTGACTAATGCACCATATGTTTTCATGGAACTAATGAACATTGTTTTCAAGGAATATCTCGATGATTTTTTAGTGGTATTTATTAATGATATCTTGGTATACTCCAAAAGCTATGAAGATCATAAAAATCACTTGTGCATTATCTTGAAGACTCTAAAAAGACTTGAATTATATGGGAAGTTTAGAAAGTGTGAATTATGGATTCATGAGATTTCTTTTCTTGGAAATATTGTCTCTAAGGATGGAATTTACATTGATACTTCTAAGATGAAGGCAATCCAAGAATGGCTAGCACCAACGAGTATAACTGAGGTACACAGTTTTATTGGTTTAGCATGTTATTATAAGCGTTTCGTTCAGAATTTTGCCCGATTGGCTATCCCATTAACAAAGCTCACATGTAAAGGGGTTAAATTTATTTGGACAAAAGAGTGTGAAGAATGTTTTGAATAACTAAAGAGAATATTAGTCAATGATCCTATATTTACTCTACCATCGGGGAATGATGGGTTCGTTATTTACTGTGATGCATCGAAGAAAGGACTTGGATGCGTCTTTATGCAGAATGATAGGGTTATTGCCTATGCATCACGACAACTGAAAATTCATGAGAAAAACTATCCGACACATGATCTTGAGTTGGCAGCTGTAATATTTTCTTTGAATATTTGGAGACACTATCTCTATGGTGAAAAAATGTGAGATATATACTTATCACAAGAGTTTTAAGTATATTTTCTCACAGAATTAACTCAATATGAGGCAAAGGAGATGGCTTGAAGTACTCAAGGATTATGATTTCATGATACACTACCACCCAGGGAAGGAAAATAAGGTGGCATATGCTTGGTGTAGAAAGGATCATGGAGTTTTGAACAAGATTAGAGTTGAAAAGGATCCTATATACATGGATCTTATGAATATGGATATGGGAATAACCATGAAGGTGAAACATCAGTACTTTTTCAAATGGTTACCAAACCATCTTTACTATAAAGGATTAATAGTTCTCAGACCGAATATGAAGATTTTAAAAAGAATATTAAAACTGTGAATGATGGGAGATTGAGAGATTTTGTGTATGAAGAAGGAATATTGAAATTTGGGAAGAGACATTGTGTTCCCGATATACTTGATCTAAAAAGAGAATTGTTGGATGATGCTCACAGTTCCAATTTCTCTATACACCATGGGAGCAAAAAAATGTATAGATATTTGAAGGAACATTTTTGGTGGGACAACATGAAGAGGGAGATTGTTGATTTTATGTCATGATGTATGGTTTGTCAACAAGTGAAAGCTGGAAGGCAACAGCCGGGAGGAGTCATGAAACATCTTCCCATACCTGAGTGGAAATGGGATAATATCACGATGGACTTTGTCATGGGACTACCAAAGACTCCTAGAAGGAACGATGCAATATGAGTCATTGTTGATCATCTTAACAAGTCAGCACATTTTCTTTCTATAAGGGAAGATCTACCAGTTGAATGTCTAGCAAGACTATATATTAATGAAGTTGTGAGAATTCAAGGATTACCCCTATCGATTTTTTCTGATCACGATCCCTGTTTTACTTCAAGATTCTAGAAGAGTCTTCAGAAGGCCTTGGATACTGAACTTCGTTTGAGCACTGCCTACCACCCTCAAATAGATGGACAATCAGAACAGACTATTCATACTTTATAAGACATGTTGAGATAATTCTCACTTGACTTTAAGGTTACGTGGGATCAATATTTACCTATGGTAGAATTTTCTTATAACAATAGTTTCTATTCAAGTATTCAGATGGCACCATATGAAGCATTATATAGAAAGAGATGTCGTACACCAACATGTTGGGATGATGTTGGGGAAAGAAAACTCGTAGGCCCAGAATTGGTGGAGGAAACAATGGAAAAGGTGAAGGTAATCCAAAACCACATTAAGGCAGCTCAAAGTAGGCAGAAGACTTATGCTGACAACTGAAGGATGGATTTGAAATTTCAGGTAGTAGATCATGTTTTCTTGAAGGCATCTCTATGTAAGGGAGTTATACATTTCGGTAATAAGGGTAAATTGAGTCCCAGGTACATAGGACCTTTCTAAATTCTAGAACGAATTGGGGTTGTATCTTACCGTTTGGCAATGCCGCCAAGTCTC
Source organism: Viscum album (assembly GCA_963277665.1). Classification (NCBI taxonomy): domain Eukaryota; kingdom Viridiplantae; phylum Streptophyta; class Magnoliopsida; order Santalales; family Viscaceae; genus Viscum; species Viscum album. The sequence continues at coordinate 1,549,319,330 of OY728138.1, forward strand.
TCCAAATTTCACGATGTGTTCCACGTATCACTGTTGAGAAAATACATGACTAACCCAACACATGTACTCACTTATGGGGAAGTATAACTTGAACCCGATTTGTCTTATTGTGAAGAGCCAGTCTGGATTCTTGATACAAGAGAACAAGTGCTGAGAAACTGGATGATTCATCTGGTAAAAGTTCTATGGAGAAACCATAATATGGAAGAGGAAACGTGGGAACCCGAGGAACATATGGTGAAGAACCAACCGAGTCTCTTCATGCGATAGTATTTTCAAAGTTTTGAGGATGAAATTATTTGAAGGAGGGGAGAATTTAACACCCCAAGCTTCCACAATTCACTTCTCTTTGAATAATATAGTAGCCTGTGTTGTACGCAACTTCGAGTTCTAACACACACCATACTCAATCAAACTAGCCGTTAGGAATAGTAATACCCACTTTTTGAAATTTTATAAATTTTATCATTCAAAATGGACTTCATTTTTGGATTCAGAATATTGAATTTAGATTAGGGTGATGTTTTGGTATTTTTCTGAAAACATTCAATTTTTGATGAATAGTGAAAAACATTGAGTTATTGTTTAAAACCGAATTTTTATTTAAATAATTGTTCATTTTATTTAAATTTATTTTTGTTCAAAATAGATACATAATACCTATATAAATTCAATTTAATTCATTGGAGTGATTTTATAATAATATTATATATATAAAAATTTTATTGAACTTTTCACCGTCTTTTACCCACCTCCTAGGAGAATTTGAAAATTCACATAAAACTCAATTTTACCACTTCTGTGAGTGAAATTTAAAAATTCTGAGAGAAATGGTTAATATCAAGGAGTAAAATTTGGTTCAATAAGATGAAAATAATTTTTGTTTAATAGTAACTTTTTAACTTTATTTACCATAGTTAAAATTAAATAGGGTAATTAAGGGTAAAAATGATATTATTATTAGCCTAACACTTATAATAATTCTATTGTCTAAGTATAATTTGACAAAAAAACCTTAGGAATAAAATATGAACCTCATTGGTCCACTTGGATTAGATTAGAACATTTATTATTATTTAATTCAAAGAAGAGTTAAAAGAGTTAAAATCAAACTTTAATAAATAAATCATTTATAATATAGGGTTATACATAAGATGAATTAGATTATAAATATTAATTATAAAGATAAAAATATTTCCTACATAATGGTATTTTGTTTATAATTTTTTGATATTAAATAATTTAGTTTATTTATGACACAATGGTGATGCAGTAATTACCTAATTAATGAAATATTAAAATAATTGATATTATAAATATCCAAATAAATGAAATTTGAGACTTTTTATGAATTACACTAATTTCATAGGTTAATATGACATTTTAGTATAGATTAAATGAATTTTTTTCGAATTAATAAATTTTTTATTACTTTAACAAAAATCAATTATTAAATAGTGTCAAAATTGACATAACGGAGTATTTAAAAGAAATATTATATTATTAATTGATATTATATTCCTAAAAATCTAAGGTTCAGCCAAATGACTTTGATACGAATATATATATTAATAATTAACAACTTTGGGTTCACTTGGCTTGTTATAGTAGGTTTATTAACCATATAATATAAAAATACAAAGAGACCTGGTAATATTATACTATTTAACTAAGATATAAATATAATTTATAAGGTAAATATAGTGACCAGACCATTATAAAATATATTTTATGAAAGTATTTAGACCCATCCCCACCTTATCCTCGAAATAAGTTACTTTGAATCCATTATAAACCTAATATTAATTTATTATAAAATAATATTTTAAGTTTTTCCTAAGGTGCCCCTCACCCCTCTTATAAAAGGAACTCCCCCTTCTCTCAAATTCATACCTTCAAAGAATTTTGGTTCGGCCAACCCCTTCCCAAATACTCTCAAAACTTCCATCACTTCAACCTAGAGGCCATAGTTTGATTATAAAGCCAACCTAAGTAGCCATTTTGATCAAATCAAAAGGAATAACCCGAAGAAGAGGTAATAATTTCACCACCCTCTTTCAAGTTCCTTTCATCTTCCACTTCTTATTTATTTGTTATTTCCATTATAAAACAATAAATCCAGTATCTTCTATATACTATGATTTTATTATAAATATGGTACAACCATATTCAGTATTCTATCCATCCTTTGAATGACATGTCACCATACTTGCGTACGTAAGGCTTATCGTCTCCACGTCGTGGTGTAATTGTTATTCAAAACACTATTATTTGTATGATTATTATAATGATGTGTAATTGAAGTAAATAATAAATATAACATTATAATTATTCTATATATATGATATAAAATCTAATTATTTATTATTTTAATCTCAAAATAATGATATTGTTGCTCGTGCGTACGTACAGACTACCGTCTCCATGAACGCGATGAGATTCATTCCCCATCGTATACATTCAAGTATAATTCTCATTTTATGATTAAAGATAATGTTTAAGGACCTGAGATAATTTTGGATATGAATAATATACAACCTATCCATAAAAAACATGACTTATGTAACAAAACACAAAAAAGAAAACGAGTATGTTAACAACCGAAACGATGAGAATACTAAGATATTATTAAAAAACCAATATTAAAAGATAATATATAATATCATATTAATGTATATGATTCTTGTATAATTTAATAACAATTATTTAACTATTATATAGGAGTTTAACCTACCCTTGACCAAGGTAAAGAACAAGTTAAGGGTTTATTTCACAATCTCTTCATTATCTGAGGTTGTTTATACGCGATTATCTACTGGGACCTCTTTATCTTCCACATCCATGTTTCTTAAAAATGTATTTCAAAACATTCTTAATACTTTATAGACTATGGTTTAAATTTATTTATACCCTTTTTTTACATTTTATAAGATGTCTACAAAGGAATCTTTCCGTCATTTTCCAAACAATGTCCTTTTTAACCTTTTCGAAAGAATTAATGTAAAAATGCCTTTTTTAACTTATATGGCGGGTGCAGCTATTTTTTACCATTATAAAAATATCAAAGATTCCTTTACAATCTTATAAGAATATTTTCAAATTAAAATTTTTCCTTTTATTTTTATGTGACTTTTAAATTATTTTAAAAAAAGAGATATTTATATCGAATAGTTTTGTTTTCATCTATTTAAACATCCTTTGATGTATTTTAAGCTTATTTGATGTTGATTTATTAGGATAAAAACTTCCATATTTTATTGAAGGTTTTGTGATATGTTTGACTGTAGATGTGTTATTTTTATACCATTCATGGTTTATGGAGAAAGTATTAGCATTTCGTATGCTAGTTTTAATACGAATGTTTGTGTTATGTTTAAACCTGTTCATATGAGGAATGCATTGGACTTAATAAGTGACAGGTGGATCCCGCTATAGCTCCTTGATGCATCAGTAGGTCTAATGAGACAAACTAGTGTCTTGGCACAAGGCCTTGACAAAATCTTATTTGTAGTCTTGGAACAAGGCCTTGACTATGTGGTTATGATAGTTTGGCATTATGCATTCCATCATTATGAAAGTGGTTATTGATATTGCATGTGATTATTTGACTAGTAGAGTATCAATGTGAATAATTAAATGACATTATTTCATTTAATTTTTTCCATATCATGCTGAAGTTCATGTTTAAAAGGATTTTGTTTTAGTTAAACATTACCTTACATTTTATGCTTATTTATGAAAGTTTCTGTTATATTGTTATCCCTACTGAGCGTATGAGCTCACCCCTTTCTATGTTTTATTTTTCCAAGGATATGAAGAAGTATTTTATTAATGACCTATAGGGATAGTATGAGGTGATATCAGTGTGGACTATGCAGACATGATTTTTTTGTAGTTTTTCACTTTATTATGTAATGTAAACTTTATGTATGTATCTAGTGATTCCAAGGCTACTAAAATAATTGGTCATTTGAGACTTGATATTTTGTGATCATTCCAATGTTGTGTAATAATGCACCAAATCTGGGTAACTGGGGTCGGGGCGTTACATATATCGACACTAAAATATTTATTGTTAAAGAAATCCTTTATCATTTATTTTTTAGAACTCATAAAGGATGTATTTTTAGTTGGTTTTTAATGCTTATATAACCAAATACCATTTATGGACCCTCATAACATGATCATATTTCTAGAACTGATAAAAGAAATTTTGATCACTAATAAAAGTTTATTTTTTAGTAGTTTAATCAGTACTTCTAAAATGGAATAATGGATCAACTATAATATCTCATTTATCCTCACCATTGATGTCCAAAATTTAGAATTTTTATATTGTCCAAAACATAATGCTCATAAAACGGTAATGTCACCTCTGTAATCTAACACAACATTTTCTGATGAGCAATGATATTTAGGCCTTGTTTAGATATATTACCAATCATCTGATGCATGAATTCATCAATGATTTTATTATGGTTTTTGATTTGAAAAATATCACCACCACATTTTATATTTCATTAATAATATCATATAATTTATTTGATATCTTTTTTTACCTTCATCAACACAACCATACTCTTTTTAATTTTCCCCACAACTTTATCAGTAAAAGTTTTGCCCCATATTTTTTCAAATTATCCCAAATGTAATATATTCATCTTATATCCCTTCACATGTAAAAATTCATGGATGGTTCCCACAACACCATCATTCATACTTAGTTTCATGGTACTAACAAAAAAAATCAACTACGTATGATCAACCCCCTTATACAAAAGTCCTTCTTGGATAGGTTCATACTAATAAAATCATTCCTATAGAAATTTCATGTTTTATGTCACATATTAGTTCATTTACGCAGGTGTTATTGAGATATTTTATACCTTCAGCAAGCATCATCGATTTAGTGACTACCGTGTCTCGGTTTTTAGAAGTAATCAATAAATATACTTGATAATCCCTTCTGAAGGTTTTGGGTACAACATAAGCACTGGAAGTAGTATAATAAAATCACAGTTGTTTTATCATAAATGATGATTTATATGAGAGGTACATCGATTGTAAATACTATGACTAATAGAATTGAATAAAATAATAATTTATGAGAGAATTATGGAACTAAAATAGAATATCATCACATAATCATTTATAATTAATTTAATTAGTTATGAATTACCTTTTGATGAATTGTTTCTTTGTTGATTTATATGAATGCATATCTATGTCAACCATCATTTCATTATTGGATTCAAGTGTATATTCCCTATAGGAGAGATCACTATGTTCTCCAAAAACCTATGAAAATCACCTTAGGAATATCCAACTATTTTCAAGGTATATTCTAATTCTTGCATAATTTTATTTTTATCACCCTGATAATCTATTCAAGAATGATTATCTGTGATCTTTCTAGAATTGATAGCGGTGGAGGAGGATGATCACTCTCTGTTATTGGGAGTTTTCTTAAATAATTATCTCTCTAGGGAATTGAGGTATTTTTATGGATGTATTTTTGTACATAAAGACAAAATTTAATCCCCTTATTGCAATAATATAATCTATTTTAAATAGTTATAAAGTTAGAAAATAATAATTGATCATGTATCATTATTTCTTTAATCCCTATCATTGTAAGAAAATGGGGTTATACCAACAGTTCAAAACCATTTGTATAGGATGGAAAACTATTGGTATATCTTACACCAATGGTTTTACAAATAATTGGTTATTATAACATGGGTATAGGAATATACCAATAGTTTAGAATAAACAAATGGTATTGGCATCCTAGAGCTTCATTTTACTGGTGGTTTTACTAAAACCTTTGTTATAGGTCATTACTAAGGGTTTAAGAAACCATTTATAAATTAACAAAAAAAAATTTATAACATACCATAATATTTTTTCCTAGCTTCATGTTATACCAATTTTTATATGAAACTATTGGTATAGATTTATAACAATAGTTTTAAAACCACTAGTATAGACTAGCTACACCTTTATAGGTAGCAACACCCCCACCTTGGCCAATTCTTTTGAAATCACCGAATAGTTATAGAAAACATAAACAACCAATATACAAACAATGATAACACATGTAACTAAATAATGAATTCAACCAATGATAACACACATTTGAAACATCACATATATTCATTCACAATCAATCATCAAAATCATGTGTTATAAATATCATAAAAAATGTAAAGGATCAATCTCTCTATATCATAAAATCCAATATAATCACCACAATCATCATCATCATAATCATATTCCTCACCAATGCCTCACCATCATCCTCATAAACATCCTCACCACAATCCTAACTATCATTATCACCGTCTCCATTTCCAACACAATCAATAGGTATGTCACCGTCTCAAACACCACTAAAACCATCACCCGAAGCCCCATATAATGTACGCATCTTCAAAATGTATATATCACAATCCTTGGTAGTATTTGTGTAAGTTATGGAAGTAATGATTCCATAAATTTCATTAATTCATCATTGGCCTTTTGATTCCATTAAGTATTTTGGATGACCATTTTTAGGGAATCTTCTTCATTAGCATAAGCTTGTGCGAACACTATCCAAGTTATTTCCAACTCGGTGCCACCATAACTGGAACCTAAAGTGGTCTAATATCTAGTGGGGAAATACTCATCCCTGGTCTATAGTGTACTATCCCATGTGACTCATCTCTTAATACCTTATGTAATTGATCATTTTTCACAATATTTTCAGCTTCCTACCAATCAAGGGTATCCAAATAACATTGTAAAAAATATAAATAAACAACTTATTTATAAATTATATATTAAAATTTGGAATCAACAATGTAAAACTAAAAATATTCTATTTTTTCTTTTTTACCGCACTTCCATATTTCTTTTTTCTGCTCGAGTAAAACTATTTTTATTGAGTAACACATCCTTTAATGTTCAAAACCACCATCTACATTTTCTTTGAATTTAGAAAACCATTATTATGAATTGGTTAATAATGATTAATTTGAAATCTAAAATAAAATGGATATACACGATGATGCAATATTATTTGTTATAATGATTAATTACCATGTTCTTTTATGATGTGATTTAGTTAAGGAAATAAATTATATACAATAAATTGGTAATATTGATAAATGATTAAATAATGATATGATAAATTATGTTAATGTGGAATTTAACAATTATTGTTTTTATGTATTAATTCCATGAATATAAGGGAAATGAAGTTATAGAATAATGAAAATGGAATGTACTTATTAATGAAAAACAATTCAAGATTTTATAAATTTATAACATGGTAAAATGGAATGGGATAATGAATGATATATTATTTTATATTGGGTTGTTTCAATGTTTCTAGGATTTAATTTAAAAGTTGTTAAAAGATGGAATATAAAGGTAAAATTAATATTAATATATATTGATTAAATCATATAGTCAATAAGGATTTAAGTGTGTATTTAGAGTTGGTTGAAAGTGAATTCTATTTTTTTTATGTCGTAAAATAGTATTTTAAGGATTAGTTTACATTTGATGGGATTAATATATGTTTGAGTAAAGGTTAAAAGTGAATTGTAATAAACAAAATGAAATATATATTTATATAATTTTTAATTTATTATGTACAAAAAGGCATAATGGGATCCATGGTTTGGGTTAAATGTTTTATTTACATGATCAAATATTTAGTTATTTTTTTTGAGAAAGTTGATAAAAGGTACTGGTGTATGATTTGGTTAAAAATAAAGAAGAAATAATTTGATTTATTTATTATTTGTATAAATAATGTTAATTTTATGTTACATGAGAGTATTTAAAATTAAAATTTTATGTTCTATGAAGATTAAAAATATATTTGTCTTGTTAAAACTAGGATGGTTTGTATATTGTTTTCCTTATGGTTTGGGTAAAAGTAAAATAGGTTTAGTTTCTTTTAAGTTTTAATTCTAGTTTTTCTATTAGTTCTTAGTGGCTTATTGATATTTGGTAATTTTAGTGGGAATTAGTATTCTAATCCTTGTCAGTAATGGTAACATACCTTGAGGTATGTGGTTGTGAACTTCATATAGATTATAATTAACTACTATAGTGTATTATGGTTAATCAGATAATTGTAATAATTTTTTTTTCAAATTTTATGACATTTAATTGGATAATAATTCAAAAGGGATGTGATAACGTGATTTGTTAAATATTAATAATGTGTAAACATATGAAATTATGTTATGTTTAGCTTAGAATATTTTTTCAAATTAAGTATTATATGGAGTAAAATGAGTTGTGTGATTTAATATATTCTTTAAGTGGAATAAAATGTTTTGTGATGTTTTATTTTATTGAATTTAAGCTATGAATAATTTATTATATAGTATTTAATAACCATTACATGTGATTTAAGGTGGGTAAATCTATGTAATAATATTTAAAGGTGATAAAGGTATCAATTATTGAATTAATAACACAAAATCTTATTAATGAAATATAATATTTTTTTAATAGTTTTTTATGGTCAGTGGTCATTGATGATCAATAATGATTTTTTAAATCATTATATGGCATGTTGACATGTAAAAGGTATTTTACATGATATACTTTTTTGGGTTGATTAAATTGTGTGAATTGCTAGAATTTAATTAAAAAATGAGATTAAGAGTGGTATAGGTTACTAAATCATACATGTGTTTTAAGGGGGATAGTTAGTTATTAAATGGGCACAGGAGGTGTATTAATTAAGGGTTTAATATGGAAATGTATACAGATTTGAATTCTATAAATTAATTAATTTCATCCTATAATCGTATAAAAATTCCTTTGGTCCACATTTGTTTTACAAAGATGATTTTTAATGAATTTGTATGTTTATAAAAATAATTTAAAGGATATTTACAATGCCCTGACCGCAGTTACATAGAGTCGGTGAATTATTTTAATACATTGGCATGATTACAAGGAATCAAGTCCCGAAGGACCGATCAGTGTAGCAGTGTTGGAAAATAGATTACATACATGAATTTCACATTACAATTTCAAACATACAACATAGAATAGATAGTGCTTTGAGAACGCTATTATTCCCAGAGCATAACCCTGCTTATCAATCACAATACACTTCTTAGAATCCTAGGAAAAATAAAACATAGAAAGTGGTGAGCTCAAACACTCAGTAAGGGTAAGCAATAAAACAGAACATAACATAAATATTAATCATGGTGAATAATTGAAACCATATGCCTTTACCAATAATGAACATGAATAATTTTATTGCAGGAAGATGAGCTGAGTAAATATTGCCATAATAAAACATAATCATGGGAATTCTTCTAGTCGAATGACCACATGAACCATCAATATTATTTTCATAATGAGAGAATTTATAATTCCAGACATTCTAAAACATTTCGTCAAGGCCTCGACCAAGACGTCTAAAAGGATTAAGGCCTTGGCCAAAACCATAAATCAAATTGGGAAAGGTCCTCATCCAATTCCACCTCTAGTTGTCTCATGAGACGTACTGATGCATCGAGAAGCTATAGCAGGCTCCGCCTGACACTTACTATGTCCAATACATTCCTCATATGAAAAGGATGAAACATAACATAAACATTCGTATTAGAACTAGCATACGAAATGTCAATACTTTAACCATAAACCATGAATGGTATAAAAATAGAACATCCATAGTCAAACATATCATAACTCATTCAATATAATATGGAATTTTTTATTATAATAAATCAACCTCAATTCAAAAATAATATCCAGTAAAGGATGTTGACATAGTTGAAAATGACGAGTAAATCATTTTGAGAGAAATATCATTTTTGTAAAATCATTTAAAAGTCACACATTTATAAAGGAAGTAATTTAAAAGATATTTTTGAATCAAAGTTTCCCATAACACATTGAAACTTTTTAAAAGAATTATTATTTCAAAACATTCATGTCCATATAAATAAATCCTAAAAATCATTTCGAAAACATGGACATTAATTAAAAAGATTTAGAAAGATAAATCATTAAAAAAATTAAAATTATGATCATGATAAAGAGTATCTTTCATAAATATATAAAATATTCATTTTGAAATCATTTTTATTAAAAATGGATGATAAAAATGTCCCAGTAGATACTTAAGTAAAAACAAACTCGGATAAGAAAGAGATTGTGGAATTAACACTTACCAATTTGGTAACATACGAAATATACACCCCAAGAAAGAGGTATCACACAATGAATATGTAAATACACATACATTAATGTGTATTATACAAATATTACAATTATGGGCAGTATATACCCCCAAAAATGGTAATAGTTGCAATATGGCATGAATCTCACGGGAATAATGAGAGAGATGAAAACCCCTTACCTTGCACTTTCTTTTAGTTGAGAGTACGTTTAACCTCCTGTACGAAGATTATAGTATGTTTTTAAATTATACCAGAAAAATATTAATATTTATGATATCATACATGATTCATTTGTGACTTTATACTACCCATTTAATAATAATTTCCATGTTAAATTAACATTTCGGGTAATAATCATTTTCTTTATCGTACGTGTTTTAACTTGTTACTCTTGATTTTATCACTTAGATCATGATTTTAATACTTCTAGAATATAAAAAATGATAAATATATCATATATATTTATAATATAAATAAGTATAATAGATATATATATATACAAAATGGAAAACACCATTTATGGAGACGGTAGTCTGTACGTATGCATAAACATTGTTTCTGTTTTCATATAGTATTGAACGAAAGTAAGTGAATAAGATATATGTAAGTACATAAATACTTATATATATATCTCCAGTAGCATTATTATGTCATATATTACATACTTATTAGTAATATATATTTTTATAATCATTGATGAATGGTGAACTTGGAAATGAATCTCATCGCGCCATGGAGACGGTAATCCGTACGTACGCACGAGCGAAAATATCATTCTTTTGATATTAAAATAATATATAATTTGATTTTATATCATATATAAAGAATCCTTATAATGTTATATTTATTATTTAAATCAAATACACATCATTATTATACCCATCCAAATAATAATGTATTGAATAACAATTACACAACGGCGTGGAGACGGTAAACCGTACGTACGCACGTATGGTGACATGTCATTTAAAGGATGGGTATAATAACGAATATGGATGTAACATATTTATAATAACATCACAATATATAGGATATAATTTATTTATTATTTTAGAATAGAAATAACAATGAAAGAAGAATTTGAAGAAGAAAGGAACTTGAAAGAGGGTGGTGAAAACATTACCTCTTCTTCGGGTTCTTCCTTTTGATTTGATAAAACGTGCTCCCTAGGTTGGCTTTCTGATCAAACTAAGGCCTCTAGGTTTAATTGAGGGAATTTTAGAGAGAATTTGGGTAGAGTTTTGCAGAACCAAATGGCTTTGAAGGTGTGAAGAATTGGTTAGAAGTTGGGTCCTTTTATAAGGGGGAGGAGGGGCTCTTTAGGAAAACTTAATGTATTAATTTATAATAAATTAATATTCGGTTTCTAATGGCTCAAAATTTTATTATTCAAAGTATAAGGTGGGGAAGGGTCGAAATAATTTCAACCAATAGATTTTAGACAGGTTTGATTCATTATATTAACCAATAGATTATTGATTGTATCAATAAGGAAAATACTGCATCATTATTGTGTCATGTATATTTTTACATTTTCAATGTCGAAAAATTATAAATAAAATACCATTATGTATGAAATATTTTTATCTTTCTAATTAATATTTATAATCGAAAATATAACATATATAACCCTATGTAAAAATTGTTTTTCTAAAAGATATAAGCTTATGTCATTTTTGTATTTACTTTAAGTTAATTAATATAAGGTGTCCCTATCACCTACAAGTGGCTACATGGAGTCCCAAAATAGACCCAAAGATGCCCATGGTCGGAAATGTATCCACCAATAAGGTTAGGACACGTTTTAGGATAATTTAGTATTATTATAATATTATTTTTTTCCTTTATTTACCGGATTTACCCTTTAACAATGGTAAATAAATTATTTACCGAAGTAATTATTCAAAATGTATAAAACTAAATGTTACCTATTTACACTATTTGGAAATCATGATTCAAAATATGGAATCCATTTTTCTAAATTCAAAACATAGAAGTGGCAGAAATTAATTTAAAATTAATTCCCGCTGTCAAAACAAAAAGCATGTTTTTAAGATATAATAACTATCAAAAGATTGGCACTAGTGTATGTCCTGTTTAATTGTAAAATTATGTCCAAATAAAAACATTGTATTAAATGGTAAAAATATATTCTAAATATACTTTAAAACCACTCAAATTCTTAATTTATCACTCTTAATTATTTTGGTTAAAAAAGTTGTTTTTAATTAAAATTTATTAATTTTCACTATTCATCAAAATATAAAAGTTATCCGAAAAGTACCAAAATTTCACCCTAGGATAAATTTGATATTCCAAATCCAAAAATGAAGTCCATTTTGAGAGATAAAATTTATATAATTTCAAGAGGTAGGTATTACTATTCTTAATGGCTAGTTTGATTGGTTGTAGTGTGTGTTAGAACTCAAAGTTTCATACAACACACACTACTGTATTATTCAAATAGAAGTGTACCATGGAAGCTTGGGGTGTTACATTAAAAATTCATGATTTCCCCATTCTAAATAATAAATTTATTTAGTCAAATTTAATATATAAAAGTTTAAAATATTGGATTTAAAAAGGGTTCGCTATTAAAAGTTAGTAAAAGTGCATTTTTTTGAAAAATAATTCTTTTATCTGAAAAAATGAATTTGTTCTTACATTATGTCTAAGAAACTCATAATATGGATTCTAATATTATAACGATTATAAAAAGTTCAAAATATAGGTAATACTATTCATAACCTCTTTTAAACGGCTTGTTTGGTAAGTCATGGTGCGCTTGAACTCGGTGTTGCGTGTATTGCAAGTTATTGAATTATTTTGAAGAAGTAACACACTATGAAATCTTGGGGTGTTACATTCTTCCATACTTCAATAAATTGCATCCTTTCAATTTGATATTGTTCTTTGAAAATAAATGTTGAAAATAGGAAATATCTTTTTGGGAAAACCCACATCAAAAATTTGGTTAATAAAATTAAGTCTTAATAAGAGGAAAAGAGAAATATAAGGGTCACCTCCAAATTAAGATCTCTATTAGAAGGTTGGTGGAAATTAGAGACATATAATTGGAGGAAAAACGTAAATATTTATAGGTATTGATTGAGGTCATCAATCACAAACAAGTTTAAAATTGAGGTCCTTAAAGTTATCAATCTATGATGATTTTAAATACCATCGGTTCAATAAAACATAAGGTATTAGGATAACACATTTTTGGTTTTAATATCCCTTCAATAAAGTATAAGAATTAATTTCTTCGTAGAATAATAAGAGAAGAAAAATATATACTTGACATGTAGAGTTTCATCCTTTTACTAATTTCTACCACAAACTCATATTTTACTCTAAAAGATAATAGAACTTAAAAAAATATATTCTATTTATCCCATTCATAGAGGGTTCAAAAAAAACAATTTATAATTCATCTACCAGGACCTTTAAAAAACTACATTATTCAGTCCAGGACATCACGTGGGTCAGTGGTAGGTGATACACCGTAGTCGCCCTTCGGTTGTGGGTTCAAGTCTCACGGCCTTGCCGGACGTGACGGGTTGTCGCCCGACCTCCAGGTTGTCCTTTTTATGGAAATCCAAAAATAATCTAAAACTAAACTTATCCAAAATACTTCTATCCAAACTCACAATCCAAAATTTATAGGGAAGTTAAACACGATGAAGATCCTTTTTTCCACGTAATAACATGTGAACACCTTCATCATGTATTATTTTAAAACATGGTAACATCCTGAATTACCAAAAAAACCTTTATTGATTACATTCATGCTCCCTTATCCCTTATAGAATACTGGATATACTCCTTCTATCCAAAAAATGTTGTAAACTCCAACATTGAAAAATCATTAATCAGTTTCAAGGTAGTCAAAAATATCCTATATAATTTATCTAAATCAATCTTGTATTATTTCAAAATCACTACCACATTATCAGGACCATATTAAGGATTACCTTTCCATCAACCCTGTATTTTAAAAATAGGGTATCTTATTACTATGTCACTTTTCTTAGAACCATATAATCTCAAATACCCAGTAAAATATTACTACAGTACAATCCTTATTTATCTCCATAAATCATGTAACCAGTATACTGTTGATACAACACCCAAATAAAATAATTCTATAATAACAACATAAGAACACTTGTCTTTCCTATTCATCTGAGGTAGTATCATAACTTGATTATTATCCAATAGCATCATTTGGTGCATACTCTGATGATTTGGACATTGGTTTGTGTAGTGTCCCAACTCATTGCATATGAAGCATTGTACATTTGAGAACTTTTTCTTACCCTTGAAATCACGTACTTGGTGTCCTTTTTCTCCACACTTATAAAAAACTCTCATTCCTTTCAGGAAAGTTCCAGGGTGTTTCTTCTCACAGTTATCACATATGGGAAATCCTTCTTTACCTTCTTCCCTTTATCTGTCCTTCTCTCCACCATACTTTTCTTCTCTGGCTTCCCTTCAAAGTCATAGGACTCCGAGAATTCTTTACTTATCTTATCAAAACATGATACTCTATCTTCATATGATAATAATATGTGGGAGACTATTTCCCTTCTAAATTCTGGCTTAGGACTATTAAAGATATGATCTTTCTTACTCTTTGGATCATGTGTATTGTTGGAGTTCTCATTCCTTCTACTGGGCGCCATTTCTAAAAAATGGCATACACTAGATTAGTTTACGAATAGAAATAGATAATCCCAAACTTGTAAAACACTTAATCATAAATTAAACAGTTTATGGATATAACCCATAATCATAAAAAAAGTTTTCTTTGAGTAAGTATATACTCATAACCCTTCATAATGGTTTGTAAAGAAAATGAGAATTATCCTAAGAATATCCCCCGGGAGTGTTGTAACTAATAGTGCAGCAAGGCCCGTTGTCTTGCACCAGTTCCTATTCGAGTCTAGCTCAAAGCGGTGTTTTAAGGTTTTACCCCTAGGTACATCTGTGCCAGAGCCGCCCCAACCAGCTCATATCCAGACATGGATGTATTGTTTGGAAAACTCACAAAATATCTACAATACCCAAATTCTTGTAAGTTCTTATATACTGATCCTCAAAGTCTATCTTAGGGCGATGAGCACTAATTAGAGTTCATCTAAATCTAGTTTCCAAGGTTATTGCTAAACTTCCTTTGATACCAACTATAATGCCCCGACCCCAGTTACCTAGAGTTGGTACATTATTACATATCATTGGCATGATCACAAAAGATCATGTCCCGAAGGACCGATCATTTTATCAGTCTTGGAAAATAGATTACATACATGAAATTTACATTAAAATTTCAAACATAAAACATAGCATAGATAGTGCTTTGAGAATGCCATTATTCCCTTAGCTTAACCCTGCTTATCAATCACAATACACTTCTTAGAATCCTGGGAAAAATAAAACATAGAAAGGGGTGAGCTCAAACGCTTATTAAGGGTAAGAAATACAGTGGAAGATAATATAAATATTAATCATGGTGAATAATTGAAACCACATGCCTTTACTAATAATAAACATGAATAATTTTATGGCAGGAATATAAGATGACTAAATAATTCCATAATAAAACATAATAATGGGTACTCTACTAATCTAATGATGACATGAACCATCAATATTATTTTCATAATGAGGGAATGTATAATGTCAGACATTCTAAAACATTTTGTCAAGGCCTCATCCAAGATGTCTAAAAGGATTAAGGCCTCGGCCAAAACCATAAATCAAATTGGGAAAGGGCCTCAGCCAATTCCATGTCTAGTTGTCTCATGAGACCTACCGATGCATCGAGGAGCTATAGCGGGCTCCACCCGTCACTTACTATGTCCAATACATTCCTCATATGAAAAGGTTGAAACATAACACAAACATTCGTATTAGAACTAGCATACAAAATGTCAATACATTAACCATAAACCATGAATTGTATAAAAATAGAACATCCATAGTCAAACATATCATAACTCATTCAATACAATATGGAATATTGTATTATAATAAATCAACCTCAATTCAAAAATAATACCCAGTAAAGGATGTTGACATAGTTGAAAATGATGTGTAAAACATTTTGAGAGAAATATCCTTTTTTGTAAAATCATTTAAAAGCCACACATTTATAAAATAAGTAATTTAAAAGATATTTTTGAATCAAAGTGTCCCATACCACTTTGAAACTTTTTAAAAGAATTGTTATTTCAAAACATTCATGTCCATATAAATAAATCATAAAAATCATTTTGAAAACATAGACATTAATTAAAAAGATTTACAAAGATAAATCTTTAAAACATTTAAAATTATGATCTTGATAAAGAGTAGTTTTCACAAATCTTTAAAATATTCATTTTTAAATCATTTTTATGAAAAATAGATGATAAAAATGTCCCAGTAGATACTTAAGTAAGAACAACCACGGATAATAAAGAGGCTATGAAATTAACCCTTACCAATTTGGTAACTTACGAAACATACACCCCATGAAAGAGTTATCATACAATGAATATGTAAATAAACATAAATTAAAGTGTATTATACAAATAATACAATTATGGTCAGTATTTACACCACACAAAAGGTAATAGTGGCTATATGGCATGAATCTCACGGGAATTAGGAGTGAGATGAAAACCCCTTACCTTGCACTCTCCTTTAGTCGATTGTACGGTTAACCTCCTATAAAAAGATTGTAGTATGTTATTAAATTATACCAGAACCATATTAATATTTATGATATCATTCATGATTCATTTGTGAATTAATAGTACCCATTTAATAATAATTTCCATGTTAAATTAACATTTTGGGTAATAAACACTTTCTTTATCGTACGTGTTTTAACTTTTTACTATTGACTGTATCACTTAGATCATGATTTAAATACTTCCATAATATAAAAAATGATAAATATATCATATATATTTAGAATATAAATAAGTATAATAGATATATATATGAAATGGAAAACACCGTTTATGGAGATGGTAGTCTGTACGTACGCATAAACCATTTTTTCTTTTTTCATATAGTATTGAACATAAGTAAGTGAATAATATATTTGTAAGTACATAAATACTTATATATATAAATATATATATATCTCCAGTAGCATTATTATGTCATATATTACATACTTATTTGTAATAAATATTTTTATAATCGTTGATGAATGGTGAACATGGAAATGAATCTCTTCGCGTCGTGGAGACGGTAATCTGTACGTACGCATGGGCGGAAATATCATTATTTTGATATTAAAATAATATAGAATTGGATGTTATATCATATATACAGAATCCTTATAATGTTATATTTATTATTTACACCAAATACACATCATTATTATACCCATCCAAATAATAATGTATTGAATAACAATTACACCACGACGTGGAGATGGTAAGCCGTACGTACGCACGTATGGTGACATGTCATTCAAAGGATCAGTAGAATAATGAATATGGATGTACCATATTAATAATAACATCACAATATATTGGATATACCGGATTTATTATTTTATAATAGAAATAACAATGAAAGAAGAAGTTGAAGAAGAAAGGAACTTGAAAGAGGGTGGTGAAAACATTACCTCTTCTTCGGATTCTTCCTTTTGATTTGATCAAAAGGGATCCCTAGGATGGATTTATGATCAAAATAATGCCTCTAGTTTTAATTGAGGGATGTTGATAGTGAATTTTGGTCAGAGGTTGGACGAACCAAAAGGCTTTGAAGGTGTGAATAATTGGTTAGAAGTTGGGTCCTTTTATAAGGGGGAGGAGGGGCTCTTTAGGAAAAACTTAAAGTATTAATTTATAATAAATTCATATTTGGTTTCTAATGGAACCAAATTTGATTATTAAATTTTTCTGGTGGGTAAGGGTCGAAATAATTTCAACCAATATATTTTAGATAGGTTTGATTCATTATATTAACCTTATCTTTTAGTTTTAACTCGTTGTTAATTAGTTTAACACTTACCATGTCACTTTGTATTTTTGTAATATATAGTTAATAAACTTACTATATACATCCAAGCGACCCCAAAGTGGTCCATTACTTATACACCAATAATTATATAATTTTTTGGCCGATACTTATATTTTTAGGAATAGAATATAAATTAATATTATAATATTTGTTTTAAAAAATCATTTATGTCAATTTTGACACTACTCAATAATTGATTTTTTCTAAAGTCTTATCAACTTTATTAATTCAAAAAAAAATTATTCAAGAAAAACTAAAATGTCATATTAACCAATAAAATTCGTGTATGTCATCAAAACATTCAAATTATATTTATTTTAACATTTATAATACCGATTATTTTATTCTTTCATTAATAAGGAAAATAATGCATCATTATTTTGTCATATATATTTTTACATTTTCAATGTCAAAAAATTATAAATAAAATACCATTATGTATGAAATATTTTTATATTTCTAATGAATATTTATAATCGAATATATAACTTATATAACCCTATGTAAAAATTGTTTTACTAAAAGATATAAGCTTATGTCATTTTTGTATTTACTTTAACTTAATTAATATAAAGTGTCCCTATCACCTACAAGTGGCTCCATGGGGTCCCAAAATAGACCCAAAGATGCCCATGGTCTAAACATTATCCACCAATAAGGTTAGTACATGTTTTAGGGTAATTTAGTATTA
Source organism: Viscum album (assembly GCA_963277665.1). Classification (NCBI taxonomy): domain Eukaryota; kingdom Viridiplantae; phylum Streptophyta; class Magnoliopsida; order Santalales; family Viscaceae; genus Viscum; species Viscum album. The sequence goes on from OY728138.1 coordinate 1,549,338,254, forward strand.
TTATAATATTATTTTTTACCCTTATTTACCGGATTTACCCTTTAACCATTGTAAATAAATTATTTACCGAAGTAATTATTCAAAATGTCTAAAAATAAAAGTTACCTATTTAAAAAATTTGGACATACTGATTCCAAAAATGGAATCCATTTTTCCAAATTAAAAACACCAATGTGGCATAAATTAATTTAATATTAATTCTCGCTGTCAAAACAAAAAGCGTGTTTTTAAGATATAATAACTATCAAAAGATTGAGACATGTTTATGTCCGGTTTAATTGTAAAAATTATGTCCAATGACCACAATTGTATTAAATGATAAAAATATATTCTAAATATACATTAAAACCACTCAAATTCATAATTTATCAATCTTAATTATTTTGGTTAAAAAAGTTGTTTTTAATTAAAATTTAGTAATTTTCACTATTCATTAAAATATAAAAGTTATCTGAAAAGTACCAAAATTTCACCCTCGGATAAATTCGATATTATGAATCCAAAAATGAAGTCCATTTTTAGAGATAAAATTTATATAATTTCAAAAAGTATATATTACTATTCCCAACAACTAGTTTGATTGTAGTGTGTGTTAGAACTCGAAGTTGCGTACAACACACGCTACTGTATTATTCAATGAGAAGTGTACCATGGAAACTTGGGGTGGTAAATTTTAAATTATTGATTTCCCAATTATAAATAATAAATTTATTTAGTCAAATTTAATATAAAAAAGTTTTAAATATTGGATTTAAAAAAGGTTAGCTATTTAAAGTTGGTAAAAGTGCATTTTTTTTGAAAAATACTTCTTTTATCTGAAAAAAATGAATTTGTTCTTAAATTATGTCTAAGAAACTCATAATATGGATTCTAAAATTATAAGTTTTATATAAAGTTAAAAATTTAGGTAATACTATTCATAACTTCTTTTGAACGGCCTGTTTGGTAAGTCATGGTGCGCTTGAACTCGGTGTTGCGTGTAGTGCAAGTTATTGAATTATTTTGAAGAAGTAACACACTATGAAATCTTGGGGTGTTACAATATTGGTTGAAATTAATTATGGTTAATGACTATTTATATGGTTTCAAATTTATGATTTAATTCCTAATTAATAATATCAAAATATGAGTCCAAAAGTGGTGTGTTTTTGTAGTGGGGTATAAAGTATGATTAAATTTTTGTACTTAAATATGGGGTTTGGAGTTGGGATAAGTAATCCTAAAATAATTAATTGGAGTGAATAAATTATTTATAAATATATTTAATGTTTTACTATTAATAATATTTCTTTTATAAATGATATTTTTGATTTGATAACATCAAATTATTAAATTATCTTGATAAGATGTTTTGGATAAGTTTGACCTCAATGTGATGCTCGGGGTTTCTTTTGTTTTCATCATAAAAATCATATTCTAAATGAAGTGATATTGGAAGATCCATTTGGGATAATGTTAATTAAAATATTTATGCATTTATTTAATATTATTATATTGATTTTTTAAGAGAATAGATATAACATGTAATTATTTTGATATATTAAGGAATTTGGAGCCAAGTTAAAAAATTTATAGGTTTAGAGGTTTATAAGATACATTGAATGAAGTAATAATAGTAATAATGTAATCTATCATCCATTATTTATAAAATTATTATACTCTATATACATGGAATGGAGTTTTAAAATAATAATAAGAAGTATGAATAATAAGATGTTTAGAAATAGATGAAAAATTTTATATTAGTGGAATTTGTATTTCATTTTCAAATTCGAAATATATTTGTTGTTGCTAGTGTATGATAGATGATGTGATTTTGTATGCATTTTGTTGTAGTGATATGTGATAGAAAAATGAAATTATTGATTACTCTTTATAGTAATTATCAAGAATATTTTTGAGTGAAATAAGAAGAAGAGTGTCTATGTGATACAATGTTTTAAAATATTAATTGTCTAAAAACATCTATTATTATATTTCCATATATTAATAAATATACTTATTTTATGGTTCTAATTTTTCTATTTAATTCCCATTAATCTACTTTATTTCTTTATATTATTTTTTAATATGTCTCACAAACCAATTATACATCAATTTTTTTGTTAATGTCAACCATAAAAAAATCAATAGATAGGTTTTGCCTAACCCTTTATTAGGAAAGGTTGGTTCTTCCTCAAAATCAAAAAGAATATTTTAGGTTTTAGTATCCTCCATTGTAATATTTTACCCAATTAAAAATATAGTTTATTTCAATAATATAATTTTTTTTATTGAGTTTTTGAATCTATGTGTGAAAAATTCATATTATAAATACTTATCGATATTAATTTAATTTCATAATTCAAGTCATAAAAATACCCTTTAATCTATTTGTTCTCATGAATATGTTGTAATGATCATAAAATGTCATGAAATGGATATAGTTGTTATGAAAAATAATAAAATTAGTCTAATTAATTTACATTTGAAGAAATTTTATTTCTATACTTTATTTAAATAGAAAAATTCTTAATGATTGTCATACCTTCTTCCTATCACGTTCTGATATTGTATTCCACCACAATGTGTGTGGGTATTTCATAGAATAACATTTATTTATTTATTTATGAATATTCCTAAAAAATAATTTTCAATAATAAAAAATAGATTATTAACAAAAAGCAACATATTTATCATTTAAAAATGTCAAATTTGATTAATACCTTAAACTCAGTACTCATCCAATGAGAAATAATTTCCCGATAATGTGCTACTAGAAATTCATTAATGATATGCATAGCCTCAAAATTTGTACAAAGTCTATAAATACAACCACTACAAAAGTAATACATATATACTCTACACAACTCAATTAATTCCATGAGTTGTTCCATCGTCAAAGCCTCACCAATGATAAAATTACAAAAAAGATGAGGCTAAAATATTAATTCATATAAAAAAATAATATAAAATAAAATCCAATAAATTTTCATTCCTATATTTTCACCAAATAATTATTATTTACATCAATTTTAAGGTGTTTCTAGGAGAGTGTCCTGATGGGGAAAATGTAAAAGTATCTTCCAAGTGTCTCCATAAAACTCCTTCATTCTCACCCAATTTTTCCAACCATTTGATTATGTACTCAACTATCAACTATGTGTGGAAGTTCCACACCTCATGTATACATGTATTCCCATACCAACAAGTGGAAGATCCATATATTAATGAAATAATATAATATCAATATATATTATAATAAAAATAAATTATGGTATTTTTTTTCAAGGGATTTTTTAATATACCAAATCCAGGATGATCAGTGGGTACTGATAGATCTATATCCTATAAAGGACCATCAACATTTACTATAGAAGTGTGATCCAATTTATTCTCATGATCCTCAGAATGTGTTAGAGTAGAATTTGAAGGAGCATGAACATAGAATCTCATGGTTAAGGAAGTAGAAGGAAAATAATCTAGCATAAACATCTATTGAAAAATATAAAACATATAAGGAGTAGGATCCATCATTTGATAATGGAAACAAAGATGCATAGGATCAGATGTAAATGGCGGAGAACATATAGGTGGTCTAAATACCCTTATTGCCTCTCATTAAACATTCGATAAGAAAGTGTTCTAGATAGAATATCTAACAATGGGAAAGGTCGTGATTCGGTATAACATGTTGTGTGAGTAGTTCTAGTAACACCCCCTCACATCATCTAGATGAGCACTGCATCCACTGGGTTCTTTAGATAGTAACAGTCTCTTGGGTGATGGATCCAAATTAAAAGTAAAAAAATTAATGAAATGAAATTATATGTTATTAATATGTATATTTGAAATAAAATAATCACAATAGGAACTAGAGGAGGAACTCCCATCTCTCTCATGTGGTGATTGTTATATGAAATCATCCTACTTCCACTACTGGAAATCAAAGGTATACCAACAGTTGAAAACCATTGGTATAGGTTGTAGAACCATTGGTATAAAGTATACCAACTGTCTTAGAAACCGTAGCCAAGTAAGCCGTGACAATAGACATATACCAACGATTTGAGTAAAACTGTTGGTATATGTGAAGAAATCAACTCTATACCAATGGTTTCATGTAAACCGTTGGTATAGAATTTACATATCCCAATGGTTATAAACCGTTGAAATAAACATTGCACATACCTTTTACCAACAGTTCCTAAGAACCGTTGGTAAAAGTCATATACAAATCTTCTTTTTCCAAATAGTTCTGTAGGAACCGTTTGGAAAAAATCTTCAATTCACCCCTATACCAACGATTTATAGTAGTTGGTATAGGATTTTCTGTACAATTCACACAACATACCTACAACCTACTCTCTGTGTTGCTGCTACTGTGTGAATTGTACAACAACTGAAAAATACAATACAGTGGTACGTAATTAAAAACTAAAAATTAGAAGGATAAATAATTTAATAATAAATTATTAATAAAATACATTAAAAACTGAATACGTAATTATATGTGATAAAAAATTCATAATACATACAAAATTTCATATTCTATGACACACACACGATTGAATTTATGAAATTAGAAGCTAATAACCCAAAATAAAAAAATGAATAAATGAATTCTACCAAACACAAATATAATGTCCCATGGTTTGGGGCAGGTGTCTTTGAAGATAGTGATGATGATAACGTGTGCGTATCAATGATCTTGTGTGAATTAGGTAACATTTTTGTCCTTGGAATATTAATTGTCATGTATTCTAGAATAAGGGTAGGAGTTCCTAAAGTATCAACACAATCCGAATGCGTTTGGTTGGTTTTCCGTATGCCAGTAGTTATTTTCACTTAAAATGATATCCATTTTAAACAAAATAGATACATTTAGAGTGGTACTGACCACACCGGTCCACGGAATGATGTGGGGTTGACTCGTACACGTCAAAAATTTATCATGGATCATTGTCCTAAAGTATCAACATAATCCGAATGAGTTTGGTGGGATTTCTGTATGCCAGTTATTGTTTTCACTTAAAATGTTGTCCATTTCAAATAAAAGAAAGACACTTTGAGTGTTACTATCCACACCGCGCCTCAGATTGATGCAAGGTTGAGTCCTACACATCACAAATGTACCATGGATATTTTTGCTAAATTATCGACACAATCCAAATATGTTTGGTCAGTTTTCTGTATGTCAGTTGTTTTTACTTAAAATAGTGTACATTTTAAACGAAAGTGAGACACTTAGAGTTCTTCCAACCACATCGTGCCTTGAAATGAGGTAGGCATAACTCGTACTCATCAAAAATGACCCATGGATTTTTCTTCTAATGTATAAACACAATCCAAATGCGTTTGGTCCATTTTTTCTATGCCCGTTGTTGTTTTCACTGAAAATGTTGATCATTTCAAATAAAGGTGAGAAAATTTGAGTGGTACCGGCCACACTGTAGCTCAGATTGAGGTGAGGTTTACTCATACACATCAAAAATGAATCATGGATCATTTATCTAAAGTATCAAGATAATCTAAATACGTTTGGTTCATTTTCTGTCTGCCAGTTGTTTTACTTAAAATGATGTCCATTTGAAACAAAAGTGAGACACTTAGAGTGATACCAGTCACACCGTGCCTCAGATTGAGGTGGGGTTGATTCGTACACGCCACATATGACTCATGGATCATTTTACTAAAGTATCAACACAATCCTAATGCGTTTGGTCAGTTTTTCATATGTCAGTTGTTTTTTCACTTAAAATGATGTCAATTTTAAACAAAAGAGAGACATTTGAGTGGTATCGGCCACAAAGTGACTCATATCGATGCGGGGTTGACTCTAACAGATCAAAAATATCCCATGTATCGTTTTCCTAAAGTATCAACATAATCCGAATATGTTTGGTCAGTGTTCCATATGCCATTTGTCGTTTTCACTTTAAATGTTGTCCATTTCAAATAAAAGTTAGACACTTTGAGTGGTACCGGCCAAAATATGCCTTAGATTGATGCGAGGTTGGCACCTACACATCAAAAATCTCTCATGGAGAGTTTTTATAAAGTATCAACACAATCCGAATATGTTTGGTTAGTTTTCTGTATGAGAGTTGTTTTTACTTAAACCAATGTCCATTTTAAACAAAAGAGAGGCACATTGAGTGATACTGGCCACACCGTGGCTCTAAATGAGGCGGAGTTGACTCTTACACGTCACAAATGACCAATGGTCCATTATCCAAATGTATCAACACAATACGAATGTGTTTTCTCCATTTTTCGTATGCCAGTTTTTGTTTTCACTTAAAATGTTGTTCATTTCAAATAAATTTGAGACACTATGAGTGGCACCGGCCACACCATGCCTAGGATTTAGACAGGGTTGACTCGTATACATCAAAAATGACTCATGGATCATTGTCCAAAAGTATCGAGAGAATAAGAATTATTTTGGTCTGTTTTATGTATGCTAGTTGTTTTTACTTAAAACGATGCCCATTTTAAACCAAAGAGAGACACTTAGAGTGATACCAGCCACACTGTGCCTTGGATTGAGGCGTGGTTGTCTTGTAAATTTCAAGTATGACTAATGGATATTTTTCCTAATGTATCAACACAATCCGAATGCGTTTGGTCGGTTTTCAGTATGCCAGTTGTTGTTTTCACTTAAAATGATGTCCATTTTAAAAAAAGAGGGACATTTAGAGTGGTACCAGCCACACCATGCCTTGGATTGATGTAATGTTGACTATTAGACATCACAAATGTCCCATGGATCATTTTCCTAAAGTATCAACACAATATGAATGAGTTTGGTTGGTTTTCCATATACCAGTTGTTGTTTTCACTTAAAATATCGACCATTTCAAATAAAGGTGAGACACTTTGAGTGGTACCGGCCACACAATGCCTCAGATTTATGCAGGGTTGACTCCTACACATCACAAATGCCCCATGGATCATTTTTCTAATGTATTAATAGAATCTGAATATGGTTTTTCCATTTTTTTATGTCAGTTGTTGTTTTCACTTAAAATGTTGTCCATTTAAAATAAAAGTGAGACACTTTGAGTGCTACCGGCCACACCGTGCCTCAAATTTAGGCGGGGTTGAGTTGTATACATCACATATGGCCCATGGATCGTTTTACTAATGTATCAACAAAATCCACATACATTTGGTCAGTTTTTCATATGCCAGTTGTTTTTATTTAAAAAGGGTGTCCATTCTAAACAAAAAATAGACACATGGAGTGATACCGAACTCATCGTGACTCGGATTGAGGCGGGGTTGACTCATACACATCATAAATGAACCATGGATAGTTGTGATAAAGTATCAACACAATCTGAATAGGTTCGGTTGATTTTTTGTATGCCAGTTATCCAAATCATGCAACAACAGTGATAATATCTTTTAGTAAAACTACAGACATTGTGCATGATGTGCATCCCCTGGTTCATGGTTAGGGAAAATCATTAACATTTATTATAATATATATCCCTATATGGTTGGTAGATTCCTTGTGGGATGGACTTAAATTCTTTACTAACCGTGAGGCATAGTGTTTTTCTATGCCGACCGATGTTCCAAGCTCCAAACAAGCCCCAGAAGCCCAATAAACCATTAGAACATCATTAGGGAGATCAATCTGTTCCAAATCACCATCACCAGGGAGGAGGGGGGGAATGATGGGTGTGTGCAAGGTGTTTTAGTATTTCAAGTAGAACGACACATCCATATTAAATCAAAAAATCAAATGTCATAAATATCAGTAAAAAATGCAATGGATCAATTTGCTCATGATCACCATCACCGTCACCACTATCATCATTAGACTCATTCTTGCCACCATTTTTGTCCTCATCATCATCCTCATCATCGTCCTCGTGCTCATACTCATCCCCATCCTTGCCCTCATCCTCATCCTCATCCTCACCCTTGCCCTCACCTTAATCCTCACCCTCGATCTCGATATCCTCATCATCACCAACATCTTCCTCTTCAGCATCCAAGTAATCACCAGAAATGTCATCATATTGACCACCACTAGAACTACTGCCTGGTGTATTGGATAATGCACCCATTGATGACATATATGTCTGACAAGACGCACTGGCCTCTGGTGAAAGTGATGAAGATAAAACTTTGATGAGTTTCATAAATTATTTCTCCCTCATTTGTGCCTATTCTTCCAACTCTGTGACCCTTTTATCAGACTCTCTTTCTTGATATTTAACCTTTTCCAACTCTGTGGTACTATAATGGATACCTGGAGAGGAATAATACCTCATCGGGACTATATTCTTACCAGGTTGGCAGTGTACTCGACCAGAGTGCTCATATCCCAAAACCTGATATAAATAATCGTGTGGCCCAAAAATGTCAGGATCCTGGGCATCAAGGGACTCTAAAGTAGCCTGATAAAAATATTAATAGATTATTAATTTTCAAATTTTATATTAAACATTGAAATAAACAAATTAAAACTTACAATCATTTCTTGTGTCAGTTCATTAACCGCAGTTCTATCTTTTTTCCTTCTACCCGAGAAAAAAAAATTTGATCTGGGGAGATGGCCTTCAATATTCAATGAGTGATTCTATTATGAAATAGAAACAATATAAAGTGAAAGTATAATCATATATTAAATATTCAATAAATCACATAATTTAAGTAGGAAACAATAAAAAGGGAAAATACAAAAGAAAAATCATAAACAACTATATCATACCAGCTGACTCTCATGATCTAACATAGTAGTGCACCCCAAAGTATGGAGGTATTGCATTGAATCAATGTTTTTTTGTTTTTTTAGAAGATTCCTAAATATTTTTTAATAATAAATAAGATAATGTTAGTGCACAATATGAAAACTGTCATTTAAATACCCCAAATGGGATTAATACCTTAAATTTGGCAGTCACCCAATGGGTAATCATTTGGTGATATTGCTCTATCGAGAATTCATCCACGATAAGTACTATCTCCAAATCCGTTCCCAATCTATCACACTAGCCAACATATAACTCATTCTTATAATCTCTTCAAAACTCTCCAAGATTCATTAAACATGTTGGTCGTGCACGCTCACCATCAGGGAAGTTAAACCAAAGTTGAAACCCAATAGATTAATTCTTATAAATACAAAAAAATACAACATTAAATCCAATATATATTTTACCCATATTTGGGCCCACGCATTATCCTTAACTTCATGTGGAAGATGTCTCCAAGAGAGAGGTCTGACCGGAATGATGTCGGAGTATTTGGCTAGCGTCACAAAAAAACCCTGACTTTGTTGCCCAGGTTTATAAATCATCTGTCCATCATCATTGTATTCAACCATCAATTATGTCTTGCTATTCCATATCGCACGCAAGCAAGTACGCCCCCTCCATTGCCTCCTATCATTACATGAATCTCTTATTAAGGAAAAAAATATCAGTACATGTTATAATAAAAATAAAATTTGGTATAAAAATTTGATAGAGTTATATAAATATACCTATGGTAGTCGGATCAATGGGCGTCATTGGATGTGCAGAAGTTGAATGAATATATTGTACAGGAGGAGTGTCCCTCAGTGTACACTCCTCAGCCACTTACTATGTCAGAGCAGGAGTTGAAGAAGGTGGAAGATAATATCTCATAGATAATGAACCATAAGTAAAAGATGATGGCACAGACGTCTAACCAACTGGTAGTGTAAATATCAAAGGGCTAAATATCCCGTGTGTCCTTAAAGACACACCGGGATCAAAATGGTTTCTAGAAGATACATCTATGGTAGGGGCGTAGTCCAATCAGGTACGACCAGTGGATCGTCTAAATCTCACACCACGAGCCCCCGTACCACCTTCCTCAGTACCGGGACCACCAGATGATCGTCTAACTCTGACACTACCCCCCTCCTACCACCAGCCTCTATACTAGGAGCAATATCAGGCTCCTCATCAGATATCTCTCATCTAGGGGGGGATCCTAAAAAAATATTAACAAAAAATTAAACACATGATACTATAAGTTATTGAAATATATATATTTGAAATAAAATACTGAAAATAAGGATGAGTGGAGGAACGCCCATCTGTGTCATCCAACGATTATTTTCTTTCATCCTTTTCCACCACATCTCTTCAATGGGTGTCATTGCCTGTAATGAAAAGAAATATGGAAGTAATTAGAAACAGATAAATAATGTGTAACCCAAAAATAATATAGAAATACCATTCTGATTAAAAAACATAAAGAAACAAAAGATTAATGGTGGTTTGAAGGTAAGTACTAGGATACACACTCTTAATGATGTAGATGAAACATGTAAGTGATAACACGAATGTATGATTCTATATATTTCACACCACAAATTCAGGTTCACAATCAACTCTGAAAATTGAGATATTTGAGTCATCATAAGTAATAAATGGATTTCTTCCAATTACTATAGGGATAGTGTCAACTTCATCATCACCATCATCAAAAACATATTTGGGATTTAATTCAATAATTACACCAAATTTAGGCTGACGATGATCTTTAACATAAAAAACTTGTGAAACCATTGATGCCAATACATATGTTTCATCAGTGGAAAGAGTGTGAGTCATGTCAATAACTCGAAATCCAAAATCATCAATAAAGGTGATTTTCCTCATCATTGAATCAGACCATTGAAAATTCATCATCATGGCTCAACCATGCGATTAATAATCCAAAATTATTATTTTCTCCACAACTCCATAATAAACTAAATTTTCAGAATGAGGTCTATTATCTAATGAACTGGAATAATAGTATGTTGTGGAATTTAGCATAACACCATCATGTTGTGTTCTCATGTTCCTTGCTCGTTCAATGATAATAAATTTGTATCCATTGATCACAAGTGATTTACAAGCAGGAACCATGGTATTAGGACCAAAAGCCAAAGATCTTATTTCCTCAGAAATAGAATTTTAGGAAAACTCAATACCTGAAATATAAAAAAATTGTAAACCTAATTAAATATTATTTTTATTTAGTTATTACAGAAATATTTTTACCTTCAACTTCAACCAAGCAGAAAACCCTTTTCTATGCAAACTTTATTTCCTTCTCAAAGATAAAGAACGATTCATTCTATATATCAATTATTTATGTTCCTTATAGATAAAAATAATAATAGTTTAATTAATATTTAAATTTACAAGAGATAAGATAAGAGATACATGTACAATTTACTTACTTGATATACTCATTGAACAAATCACAATTGAACAAAACTGTGCGATCCTCCATCTCTCGCTCTTCAAGGTTTAATGTTGTCAACATATATGATCCCAGAATTCCTCTTATCTAGGGAAGTGATGGAGAACTAGGTTCAATTTTCTCATACTGTTCTTCTTCATTTTTCATTGGTTTGTTTATTCTCATAGCAAGATCAGACAAATACATTGAGTAGAAATCCATACATTCTTGATCCAAGTAACTGTTCACAATAGAACCTTCGGGATAATTCATGTTCTAAACATATGATTTCAATGTATACATGTTTCTTTCAGTTGGATACATCCAACAGAAAGCAATGGGTCCTCCAATAAGTATTTTGGTCAGAATATGGACGATCAGATGAAACATGTATGTATAAAATGATAGAGGGAATAATTTCTCTAATTCACACAAAATTAATGGTGTCTCTGCCAACAGTTTTTGCAAGAAGGATTTGGATAACTTCCTAGCACAAATATCTCTAAACAAATAGTACAACCGAATAACTGAGACTCTTAAATTATTTTACAAGAGATGAAAAATTTCTATTGGAATCAACTCATGCAAAATGACATGATAACCATGATTCTTCAATGATTTCATATTCAAATCTTTTCTGTTGACCCATTTTGATATATTGATTGAATAGAAATTAAGTACATTAATAGTCTCTAGCACTTCCAGAAATTGATTTTTTTCAGCAGGTGTCATCACATAAGAAGCACATGGAACATTCCATTTATTTTTAGTGATACAGACAGGATGCAATTCTTGCATGATCCCCCAATCTACCAAGTCACACAGAGATCATAAATCATCTTTTGTCTTTCCCTTGACATTTAGAAGAATCTAAAGCAACATTTCATATATATTATTTTCAATGTGAATTACGTTTAAGAAATGACGTAACAAGTTGGTTGACCAATACAACAACTCAAAGAATATACTCTTCTTATTCCAATTGTAACATCTATCATTGGAATTTTTTTTCCTCTTTCTATATTTCATTACACTCTTCCCAAATGAATAACTAAAATCTTTCAATTCATTAAGCACATCAGTTCCAAATATACACTGAGGTTGATCATCAGTCTCCAAGGTATTGTCAAATATTAGACTATTGTTTCTATATGGATGGTTCATTGGAAAGAATCGTCAATGTCCCAAAAATCTAAAACTATGACGATATTTCAGACTTCTCGGCCGAGTATTCTTCATACAAATAGGACATGCCAATTTTTCTTTTGTGCTCTATCCATACATCATTGCATAAGCAAGAAAATCATTTATCATCCGCATAAGAGCAGCACGCATATGAAATATGTCTTTAGAACATGCATCGTATGTGGGAACACTCACATCCCAAAGAAGTTTCAACTCTTTTATTAAAGGTTACATGTATACATCTATATCTTTTCCCGGATCAGAAGGGAAAGATATCAGTATACTCAAGAAAGTGTAAGGATTTTTCATACACAACCATGAAGGAAGGTTATAAATGTGTATAAAAACCATCCATGTGTTGTGTGAAGTAAGAATCCTCCCAAATGTATTAAAACCATCACATGAAAGACCCAGTCTCACATTACCAACATCAGCTGAAAATTCAGAATATCGAGCATCAAATCTCTGCCATGAAAATCCATCGGCAGGGTGAACCAACTCTTCATTATTCTTTTTTCTCTCAGTGTCATTCCATCTAATTTTTACTGATATTTAATCAAACATGAAAATAATCTGTAATCTAGGGATCAATAGAAAGTGCCACATTAATTTTTATGGCACATGAGATGGTGTTCCATCATCTATTGGATCCCTAATGTACTACTCAGTATTCACATTCATTTATTTTTGATCTCATTTTTTCTTTTTTGTGGTTCTTGATAGATTTTCCCCATATTTTTTAAGGCCTTAATACAAGCCTTTAGAAGAGTATGGATCATTACTATAAATGAAAAATGCTTCCTGCAGTGGTTGTATGTTATAAACATCAATGGTATATAATGATCCAATATATTAAGAACTTTGATGTTATTTTTGGTATGAGAAAGTTTACATATTATAAATATCACATTGTTTTTTATAATAACTAGATTTGTTTTACCACCCCTAATGACTTGGAGTAAATTATTACATGGTATTGAAACCTAAAGGTATACAGAGCATGTCCATGCCTAGCCATGATTGGGTCAATTATGGCATAGATGGTAGGTGTGGTTCTATGAATGAGGAGACACATATGTCTGGGTTCCAAGGAGGAGGGTGCAGGGGCTGTCCAGGTTCCAGGAAGGAGGAGGATGTCTAGGGTCCAGAAAGGTGGGTGGGGGTTGTCTGGGGTCCATGGATGAGGGGGCTGTCCAAGGTCTAGGAAGGAGGTTAGGGGGATGTCTGGGGTCCAGGAAGGAGGGTGGGGGGGGGGGGGGGGGGGGCTGTCCAGGGTCCAAGATGAAGGGGGTTTGTCCTGGGTCCAGGAAGTAGGGGGTTTTACAGGGTGGACCTCAAAACACCGAATGGGGTTTCCACTCTATAGTTCTTAGAATATATTATCCAAATATACAAAGATTCCACCTGTAAACATGACAACTTAAAATCAGTTCCTACTGTAATTTCATGACATTTATGGGATATGTGTTATTTTGAAAAGAATATACATTATAGTGATGTTCATGAATGATGTTTTTACCATATGTGTATGAAATTAAGTAATGAGGAAGATTTGTTCCATTTAACCAATGTCATAGTGTACATTTAGGACGAATTATTGCATTTAACCAGTGTTCTAGTTTATTTATAGGTGGGGTGAGTTAGAAACCATGTTAGGCATGTCATTAGAACATGGGTTCTTCCATTTAACAATGTATTCTTGAATTTAAGGGATGAAAGTGTTTTGACTGAGCCAATTACTACCCACTCTATAGTATGGCCAACACATCATGTGGGCATACCCATGAAACAAATCCATGTGTAAATTGGATGTTTTCAGCACCCCATTTGGCCAAACATACTTTCCACCATAATGGATAGACCATGTATATTTACATGGCTATCCAAGTCATGTACTATGTGTACATTCCCATGTACATTCCCAGGACACTAGATTATCATAGACACCATGTCAACGGTTATACACACCATGTGAACCCTTATATCATATCGTCATTATTATAACCATTAATAAAAACTTATTAAAAAACATCACCTATCAAAGATAATAAAATTGAACATAAATCATTAATAATATTTGATATATCAAGTAAAATGAATTTATACTATCTTACATCCTAAATGACCACCCACAACCATGATTAATGACCACAAAGCTCCCCTTTCGACCAAATCAAAATTGAAAACAATAACAAATAGTTGCACAACAACAAAACCAAGGAATCACTTACATATTTGATGTGTAGATGAAAAAAATTCCTTGATTGAAGATGGATCGATATGTGAAATAATTTTGGAAGGAGGAATATTGGATTTAGGGCACCAATCAAGCAGAGTGGAACTGCAATCGAGTGGAGGGGGAACTGGATGCCCGATCTACATTTAGGGTATATCTTTCCGAATGGGTTTTAAAAACCGTTGGGAATGAATGCTATACCAATAGTTGAGACAAACCGTTGGTAAAAGTGTTATGGATGAGGCCTTTACCAAGACTTTAATTAAACCATTGGTAGAAAAGTGATATGGATAAGGCCTTTACAAACAGTTTTGAAAAACCATTGGTAAAAGCTTCTATAAAATCTTTTATACCAACAGTTTTCTAAAACTGTTGGTATACATAGCTGTTCCCAATGGTTTAAATAAACTGTTGGGATGTAAGTGTTGGTAAAACTGATATTTTTAGTAGTTTTCATATCATTTTAATGTTTTTCATTTCCTACATTTGAAAAAATAAGCATTTAAATAGAAATTTATAACTAATCTGTAATAAAAAAAGGAATATGAAAAACAATTTAACTAAGGGAAACCAATTCTTATCTAAAATAAAGGATATATAGTGAAATAAAAAAAATCATATTATATTTAGTGGTAAGAATATAAATACATAAAAGATGCATAAGCTAAAAATAAACATGTTCAAATCAACATTTTTAGCTTGAGTATGATATAGTTTTATTCTATTTTCAATTTGATCCAATTCAGTTTTTGTTAGGCCGTTTAGTTCATTTTGGTAAATTGATTACCTCATTTGCCAATGTTTTTGGGTTTAGTCATTTGGTTCATATTTGGGTATGATTATTCTTCCATTTTTTGGTTAGGTAATCCAATTCATTAGTTTTGATTTTAATTCTAATTAGTTTAATATTTTTTAATATTGTTCATATTGTTTTTTGTTATAATTTAATTGTTTCGTTTTTTTGGATATTTCAGGTTATCATACCATTCAATTCAATATCAGAAAATGAAATGAGAAGAAAATTTCAACTAATAAATATTGAAGATGAACATTATGGTCATGTTGGATAAAAAAAATCTATAATAAATAGATATACAAATTGATTAGAACCAAACCAAAAAACCCATGTCGAGAAATACCAAAATAATTGAGAACACATATGGGCGATTGTATATATTTTTTACCAAAAATTTTGGTTTACAATCAAATATGACAATTGAACTACTGAAGTCATCATAAGAAATAAATTTATAGGGGCCAATGGGGGAAGTTCTCATTTCAATTTGACTATCTCTATCATCATAAATATGTCTTTGAATTACTTAAATAATGACACAAAATTCAGGTGACAAATTATCTTTCAGAAAAAAAATCATCTCACCATTGATGGTAATATATATGGATCATCAGTGGAAAGAGTGTGATTCATATTGATAACTCAAAATATACAATCATCAATAAATTTTCCATGCCTCATCACCAAATAAAACTACTTTCATTCCATTATAGTGAATCGACCCTCAGCGTAATAATCCAATATTAGAATTTTCTCAATGAATCCATAATCAAATACACTTTCAAATCATTTTCTAATATCTAATGTACTAGTATAACAATCTTTTTTGGTGGTTAACATAACCCCATTATTTTGTGTTCTCATGGTCATTTCTCTTCCAGAGATAATAAATATTTCATAATTTACTTTCAGTCATGAACCAAATAATTAGGACCAAAATCCAAATCTCTTTTTTCCATAGAGATAGAGTCACCAGTGAAACACAATACCCAAAATATAAATGAATATTAAAATTAACTAAATACTAATTTTATTAATTTACTATTCTAATAAGTATACCTTCAATTTTGACCAAACATAAAATTCTTTGCTTTGAAAAGTCTCTCTCCTTCTCAAAGATAAGAAATGAATATTTCTATTTATTATTTTTCTATTCACCCGACAGAAAAAATATAAATAGTTTAACAGATATGTACTATTAAAAGAGATGATATAACATATACATGTTGAATTTATTTACTTCATGTAGTCATCAAAAAAATCATAGTGAAAGAATATTAAGTGATATGCCATATCCTACTCTTAAAGGCTTAATCTAGTCAAAGTTTATAATAGAGAAATTCCCCCTATTTGGGGAAGTGGTGGAAAATTTTGTTCAATTTTCTTATACTTATATTCTCCATTTCCCATTGGTCTCTTCCATCTCATAGTCACATCATAAAAATACAATGAAAAAAATTCCTTACTTTATTGAGGAAAGTAACCATTCATTATAGAACATTCAAGATGATTCCTATTCTGAGTATAAGTATTTAATATGCAGATATTTTTTTCATTTATATATATATAATGAAAAGGAACTGGTACTCCAAGAAGTATTTTAGTTGAAAAATGGAAAATTAGATAAAACATGCCTGTGAAAAAATTATGAAGGAAACATTTTCTCTAACTGACATAAAATTATGGGTGCCTATTACTATATTTAATACAAGAAATTATTTTAATACTTATTAGTATAAATATCTCTACAAAAATAGAAAAATTTAATAATTTCCATCCTTATATTATTATCAGGCAGATAACAGATTGTCATTAGAATCAACTCATATAAAAAGATGTGAAAATCATGATACATTAAATATTTCATCCCAAACTCTCTTTGAATAACCAATTTTGATATATATCATTAATAGATATTAGAATCTTTAATAGTCTTTTATACGTCTATAAATTTATTATTTCATTCATGTTTGATCACATAAAATGTAGAGAGAACATTCCATTTATTTTCACTAATACACACAAGATGAAATTCTAGTCTGATACCTCAATCCACCATGTCACATAAAGATCATAAATCATATTTTCTTTGTTGCCTTAAAATTTAGATGAATTAGTAGAAATATTTCACATATATTGTTTTCAATGGGTATTACGTCTAAGCACATATGTAACAAATTGTTTAACCAATAATAAAACAAAAAAATGATACCTTTTTTTCATACAATTGTAATTTGTTTCTAGTCAAACATTATTATAATTTATAGATTTTATATAACCCTTCCCAAATGAAAAACTGAATTCTTTCAATTCATTATGCATGTCAATTCTAGAAATATGTTGAGGTGGATTTTCAGTCTCCATGGTCTTGTCATCCCTTTGATGAATATTCTTATATAGATGATCCATTGGTATGAATTATCGATGTCCCATAAAATATAAAATATGGTTCTATTTAAGTATTATGGATCATGTATTCTTCATAGAAATAAGTCATGAATGATTTCCATTTATTCTCTATCCAGACATAATTACATAATTTGGAAAACATTTATCATCCACATAATTGAACAAAAATATGAAGTATGCATTTTGAATAAGCATCATATATGCGCAAACCCACATTACAAAGATGATTCAACTCCTTTATTTACTGATTCTTGTATACATCTATATAATTTCTAGGATCAGAAGGTCTGATACACAAGAATTCGAATGGTTTTTTCATACACATCCACCGGGGAAGGTTATAAATGTGTATGATAACTTGAAATGTGTTTTGAAAAGTAATAATCTTCCCGAATTGGTTAAAACCATGACAAAATAGAACCAAACTCACATTACGCATGTCATCTGAAAAATTAGGATATCTAGAATCAAATGCCAGCCATGATAATTCATCAACATGATGAATGAACCCATCTTTAGCCTTATTTCTCTTGATATCATTCCATCACATATTTATTTATACTTCATTAGACATGAAAAGATTATATCGTTTATGAATCAACAGAATGTTCCAAATTAGTTTCTTGGGAACATGATAAGGTGTTCCATCAGTATTTTACTTCAATAAAGATGTACCACATTTTAAACAATCACTTCATTCAGCAGTTTCCTCATAGAATAATCTACAATATTTTAAGAAAGCTTGATTTTTTTAGAAAATACAACTTTATCAAATAAATTACATGAAATATACAGGTTTGAGGGAATAACTACATCATCTATAATTAATTCCATAAAATAGTTAAGAATATAATCTATGGAGATATTAGAAATCCCATATATTGTATTCCCAACAAACAGTGAGATTAAAATTTATAGAATCTTTATTTTACCACATTGTCGATATAATGGAGTCATGGTAGTATCATTCAAATTTTTCACCCTGTAAATATCATCAGTTTCATTATATGAATCATGTTATCTCTTATTGAATTATTACTGGGTTGACATCCTTTCATTCCCATGATGATAAAAAAATATAAATAATTATTCTAAAAAATTATCCAATCTAGTTCTCTCATTCAGATCATGAACATTGTGAGATTTTATTTTCACCCCATTATGATACTAGACATAGTAGTATTTTTAAAACTCATATTTGGATATATGGTATTTAAATTATTCACGACATAACCATTGTCTTACAACACAATTATAAAATGGTAAGTCTGTATGATTTCTATATGAATAATTGTTAAATTAAAAATCTAAAAACATCTCCAACATGTTTTGAAAATTAATTTAGATATGATTAGTTTAATACATACAAATTCTATCCATTTTGTAAAAAATTGTTATTTGTAATGTTGTAAAAGTATTGAAATAAGTTTAACATTAAATTAAAAATAGATTTAAGGGAACAAAAAAATTTCCCTTTATATAAAACCATAACTAACACACTTGTCTATATGAGAATAATAATATAAAATAAGAAAAAAATACTATATATTTATAACAAAATACTATGAATATAAAACCATGATATTGAATTCTATTATATATCTGAGTAATAACTATACATGATACTATATAAAATTGTGATTATAATATTTCGTTCTCTTATTATATTCACTTTTAAACTTATTTTATTCTGATTCAATAAATTCTTGTATAAAGTATTATTATTTCTAGGTAAGCACCTTTTATAGAATGCATAAATCATAATGTTATGTTGGATAAATCCATAATTAGTGGTTTCTCACATTGATTGATGATAAATTGTTTCATTTTAAGATTTACTAATCACCCCTTGTGAATATAGTTTTGGATATCTAGAATTTGATATATACCCCCATTATGTTGAATTAATCCAGTTTCTTTTTTCATGCTTTCCTATTGTTTTATAGTATTTTTGACAACCACTTTATATACAAAATGAATTTTTAGACATAATATTATATTATAGTTTAATAACACTAATATGTATTTTGAATATGATATTTCAATGTGCTTGTTTATTATAGTATGAAATCTATTGGATTATTAATGTTTAGTTTTAATATTCATATATTTAACTATAAATTTTATCCATGTAGCATCGCATGATTTTTTATAACATATAATGAAAAATTGTAAGTGCATTTGAGATTCAGGATAATTATTTTAATACAAAATAATGGCTGCAGTGAGTGTGATGATTAGTGAATGTGTGATAGAGGTGATAAAATAGATGAAATGTAAAAAACAATGGAAAAACAAGATAAATATTATGTCTGACACATACCATGGAAAACAATGGGAAAGTGTAAAAAATGGGTGCATGAGTTAAAATTGTGAATAAGACAAAGAATTAATGAAAACATGATTGAAATCAATAAAATAATTCTAAGGGGGAAGAATTTGATTTGAGTTTCTTGAAATGTTTTTCCAGACATAGTTTTTTATTATGAGATAACTGAGCCTCTTCTAATGTTTTTGGTATCTCCATCATGATTCCATGGCCAATCACTAACTTTCCAAAAACATTTCCGAAAAAATAACAACAAGTAATAAGAAATGAATTGTTTTTAAAAGGCCAAAAAAATTTATATTTTCAAATGAAATTATTTTATTTCAACTCACTAGTGCATAGTTGGTCAACTTGTCAATTTATTACTCATGAATAAAACATTTAGATTGTTTGAAAGAATGATTCTCTCACACTTCATGGCAATTAGAAAAATAAAAATAATATATGATAAGTAATATTAAGGATGATTAATTACTATTAGAAGAATACACTATAGATGAATCCACGATTTCACAATATTCATAATGTTACGGTGGAATTGGATCCTTAACATGGGCCTCTTGCATCAGATCAGACTCCTCCCCTAACTCGAGCAGATTCTGGTGTTGTGGATTCTTCCTCCAAGGAAGCCGCTTCTTAGCTGTTTAATCCTCGTCCTCCTCCCGGGCCTTGGATGAATGTCATCATCCTTCATCCCACCGGTGCCTCCCCAGTTCCGAGTAATCTCTATGGAAATTTCCAGTGATAGATATCATATTGGACCCATATTCTTTATGTTCTTACCTCCACGTGTGAAGAATCTATAAAACTCCTAAGGTGGACATTGGTGGCCCATTTTGGGGTGGACAGACCTTCTTTGAGTTTCTTACAAAGATTTGTTATCTACTAGGGTCTATATCATACTACAAGATTTTTAAAGATGAATAAGAACTCGTTCTGCATTGTGTTGGACTCTGGTGAAGATTTGGTTAAATCCTGGCCATAGAGTTTCAGATCGTGTAATTGGTGGTGAATTTACCTCTCTCTTTGGTTGATTTAGGTTCACCATGGGCGGGAGTATCCCTTCGTAGTGGTGTGGGTGAATCTCCTAGGTTTCCCACTCTCGTTCTAGAACCATTATTTGCAGAAAATATTTGAGATTTTATTAGATATTACCTATTTGCAGATGCGTATACTCTATTTCTTGAAGACTCTTCATCTCCTTGTATTTTTGTTTTCATGGATCCAAGCATCCCTCCTCCACCGTAGTTTTTCCTTCTGGACGAGGGTTTAGAGGAATGGAGGTCACTTGTGGTTTACCACTTGATGCCATAGTTATTGTTCCTCATGTCACCTTCACAACCATGTGGTGTCAGAGTGCATAAATAAGGCATCATTTCATCAATCGACATGTTAGCCAAATGCTATGATCAGAAACATGTATTTGTTTCATGCATCAGAAGAAAACCATCTGCCCAGTAGTAGGACCTTGATGACCGGTGACTTGGGAGTAGGTTTTCCTTCTGGTGGTTTGATCTTCTCAATCGGTGAGGCGATAGTAGACTGTTCATCTGATGGTGTGACCTTGCAGACCAGCGAGATAGGAGGCCACTATCCGTTCGATGGTGTGACCTTGATGATCATCGATGCTGGTGATTTTTCCACAGTTCCTCCTTTTATAATCCCTCCCCACTCCCTCTACTCTGAACCTAGGTAGTGACTATACCCATAGATTCTCCATATATAGAAAGGTAGTAAAAATCGAGAGTCTACTCAGGCTCGTTCGAGACCTGTAAACTCAACTCGCAGACTCGACTCATGGACACGTAAGAATCTACTTCAACCCGTCTAGCACCATCATTGGAAACACCCTTACAACGTGAAGGTTCAATCTCTGTGATGAATTTGATTGAATAATTTCATCCCTATGTTTGCAAAGAGTATAGGAATTTGCTTATGAAGCATATGGTGTTTAAAATGTAATGATCTAAGTTGAGTATTGATTCTTCTCAATTAGAACACACGATAAAAAATACTCTCGCTGCTACCCATTTGTGAAACATCAACATACATTCATTATTAATGACTAGAAGTAATATTTGGTGCTTTCAAACTAATATAATCTCATACTTTGTGATTTACTTGAGCTTCTGGATCCAAGACTCAGTCCCTTTAACATGAAAAAAATGACATAAACCCATGTGCATCAATTAAAGAGAAGACATGACAAAATCAATCCTTTCAGCACCCAAACTGAATGTATTATGTATAGACACTGACCTTCCCACTATAGATAACAAATTCTACACTTTGTTCTAACATCTCAGCCACCTAGTGAAGATAGAAATAAAGTTCTTATTTCTGATTATTTTCATGATATAAAGAAACGAGGTTTATGTCATCACCACTTTGATTCTGGGATTCATGAATTCTTAAGGCCCAGAAATGTCGAGTCGGTGAACCTCTTCCACCATATCTTTCATCAGTTAAAAATACGATTGTTAATGACAATAAGGGAAAGGCTTGAGACATTATGTTGTGGGGTAATGATTTTGATCTTCATTTTGATGAATTTATGTTAATTTTCGTGTAATTTGATTGTGATTAAAAACACCATTGAGATTAAGTAATACATATTCTTCACCATCTAAAAACATAATTTCTTCCCACAATTTTAATGAAGTAATAGGAAAAAGAGGTTTATCTTTAATAACAAAAAATTTAGATCAATGTCAATATACAAACACTGTAATCATTCATGAAATCCCTTGTAGGTATTTCATACTACAATAAGAAGGTTCAAGACATAAAGAAGATGATAAATGCAAGAAAGAGTGAACATTATAATTTTTCAGTGAACTAGAACACATACCTTTTCTATGGTGTTCTTGGGGCACTTGGACAGTTTTGAATAATCACACGGGCCAGAATCCATCTTCAATCCACTCAAAAAATGAAAGAAATGTAGCCTCCTCTTATATTATCTGAATAGTAATGAAATACATAAACCTGATCAATGGTAGGTTAAATGGATTAGATAATCCTACCTGTACTTCCTCGTATCGTGCAATGACCAAGAGCTCCTCATTTCACTACCATAATAGTGCTCATTTGATGAACACCAACTTGAAACTCATACACCTGATTGAATTATGATGAAAAAATTCAATAAGTTTCATGCATAATCAATATATCATAAGATGTAATATCAAATCCTATTATATATTTTTGAGAATATGGATAATGATGTTACAAAATAAAAATCAAAGATCAACACTATATTTTTGAAAATATCAGGTTGATTTAGTGGATGAATAGTACCCAATAAGAGATTTCTCACATCACCTATTTTGAACTGGAAATGCTACTTATCTATGTATACAATATGCAAAATAAAACATTATGATCGTGAATGAAGTTCATGGAGCATCTATAGAACTTATCACTAGAAGTTGAACCCGAATGTCTGAAACATAAAATAGAAGATATCACATTGCATTTTAGTTTTATGAAACATTAAACTGGAGATTTTCACCTTTAATAAGAACATGAATTTCAATATACAGAACACTCACTCCTCTGGGTGATGCGAGGTTGAGGAGGGCCATCACTCACTCCTCTATGCGGTGAGTGGTTGATATAGAGGAAAGTCTTTGATAAAGGCTATGGTTGATTTGTGTTAAAAAAGGTGCCACCATAGGAGGAGAGAAGTAAAGATGGGTGAAAGGTAGGGCAGAGCATAGGGGAAGAAATCAAAAACTGAAACCCGAAGTAGTTGTGAAATGCGAGCCTCACCATCTGTCAGGTTGTGTTAAATCCTCATTCACCTATGTTTCAATTTTATTAAATACATAGTGTCATTCACTCATTTGACATGGAAAGTTTCCCCATGTCAATGAGTATGCTTGGAGTACGTATTTTTACAGATGATTGTGCCGAAAAAAAATTCCTCCAATGAGATGAATTGGTGGGGATGAGTGAAATAGTTAACTCGTACGAGCCTACGTGTTGGCTCACGAGTTTAACTACCTTGATACATAGTCCTCATAACATTTATTCTAAAGTCTCCAACTATATCATTCGCCCCTCCGGCAAAATAATCCTTCCATTAAAAGATGACTTCCAAATGGAAATCACTAGCTCTCTCTGGATATCCTCTTTGCAATCCAATTTGGTTGGACTTGAGTTAATATTCATGCTATATGGGTTTTCTATATAATAGGTATAGTGTATTATCACATGTGTATGAGAAAAATTCTCTTCATCCTTTGATTTAGGTATCCTCCTACGATAGATCCAAATCCCTAAGTGAATATCACTAGACTTCCACCCCCTTTTCTGAATTGTGTACCAAATCTCATTCCAAGAGATTATTAAATAGTGACACCTCTCTTTCCAAAGGGATTATTGTTACAGAGGATAGTTTTGAGAACCCCCTTCCATAATGATCTTGGTCCGAATTTGAAATCACATGGATTGGGAGCCCGGGTTATGGCGAACTTTTTATCTAGTGAAGTCTAGAGAAACAAGGTTTATGTTGTTGTTGTGATCGATACCAAGAAGGAAACATCCAATATTGTTGTGTTTTCTTGAAGAGTTGGCTTGAAAAACATCATGCAAGGGCATCCCACTAATCAACACATTTGGATTTTCTATAATAGCATAGTCTTAATCGAAATACTATTTTATTCAAATCATCACACAACTACTAGGGTTAGATATGGGAATTATTCTTTCCATTAGTCTTTTCTCTATACTAGGTGTGAGTCCTGTTCTTGGAAAAAACTCAAGCATGACATGTAATCCTTTAAAGCAAAGAATATATATTTTTTTGGTTGGATACTTCAACACTATAATGGATGACTCTTAGAGAATGGGAGATGCATTCTAACCATGGAGGGATCTATTGGATTTTTTCTCTTTCTCATCTTGGAGTGGCTCAATCATATCGGTAATGCCTGGGAACAATTTACATGGTTCAACAATCAAAAAGGTTTCTGACGGATATGGTTCCTCCTTGACTATTTCAAAGCCAATATTCATGGCATTTCTCTATTCCCATTAGCTAAGGTCTTTCACCTAGATCATACCAAATTGGGTAAATCCCCTCTTCTCCTCAACCTAAATTCAAGTAATTAATGTAGGGAACAAGTATTCTTCACCAAAGGGTGGACCTTAGAAACTGAATACAACTTGTTGACTTAGAAAACATTGAATAAACCCACCCATGTGAGTCTTTAGGTTTAATTCCACAACATGTTTAGACATCTCAAAGGGGAACTTCTTTCCTGGTTGGTAGAGAACCTTAATAATTTTTCCCTTTACCCATATAAAATTAGATCGATGAAATTAATTCTAGACATGAGGTGGGTTGTGACGATGATCTATCAAACTCCCTCATCTATAAGAATAATCATCTCACATAATTTCTTCTTGAACATAAAATTACTACGAACGAAAGTTCCAGGATCACCTAGATTAAAGAAGGGGATAAGAACACGGGTTTCTTCCATGCATTCCTCAAAGAAAAGAAATGTGATTTGGCTCTGAATATTGACATGGAAAATAGTTCCTATACATTAGATCTGAAAGTGATTAGTTACACAGTTGTTTTCTTCCATAAATCGCTTATGTCTGAGGTGAATCTATGAATGAAAGTGGGGTACCCCAATGACTCCACCAAATTTTTTGAAGGAATTCCCAGTGTTGCTTCCAGCTCCATCAATGAGTTCATTGGGAGTCCTCTGGATGACAAAGAGATTTAGGAAGTAGTCTCTTCCCTGAACTAAGAGATTTCACCTGACCCCATTGAATTCATTGTTTATTTTTATGTGCCTCCTGGGATCTGATTAAAGATGAGATTACCGATGCTATCAAGGATTTATTCCAGCGAGTACACTTTCCCTGTGTGATATGTTCTATGAACCTAATCCTCAGTTTGAAAGTTAAAACCCATCATCCATAAATAATATAAAGCCAGTAATCATGCGAAATTTCACAAATAATTTTCTTTTCTAGAGTCCTTAATAATAGAATTAGAAATTACCTTCAAACATGGAGTTCAATGGAGCAGCATGGTTTCATCAAAGTTAGGTCCTCTAAGGCATCCATTGGCATAACTCATGAAATGGTCAGCAACATGAAAATGAAAACAACTGGTTCAAACATGGTAATCAAAATTGATATCAATAAGGCTTATGATAGAATATAAGAGGTTTTTATCAAAATGTTTATGGCATGCATCAGATTATCAAAGTGGGTTTCAGACCACTTATTTAGAAGTTATATATCGTTATTCCTTCTGATCTCTCTAATGGGGATGAATCATCTTCTATTCATATAAATCCATTTATTTATATAGGTGATACTATTTTCCGGAGTTTTTTTTTATTTTGATATAGAATAATTTAAGTAGAATCCTTACCAAGTTCATCAATACTGGTTATATTCAACCTTATTTCTATAGAATGAAATTCAGAGGTGTCTCTCATATATTTTTCACATATGAAATGATTTTATTCATAAATTTTTGTGCGAGATCTATCAGGTGTTTTGATAAGTCCATGGAATAATATTTCAAGTGGAAGTAAAATTGATCAACTTTGAGAAAATAAAATCTAGGTCTCCAAAAATTTATCAAACATGAATTATAAAAACGGTGAAAATCTCCTAGGAATACATAGAAAATATTTTCCCATAGAGTACATGGGAGAAACATTTTCCCCAAGAAGGATCTATATCCTTCACTTTGTGTGTGTGGTTGGTAAAATCATGAATCATATTAACAATTAGAAAAATAACTTCCTATCTTTTATAGGTAGGATCACACTGGTGAACTAAGTCTTGTCCTCTATTCCGATGTAAGTTTTTTTACGTGACCAAGGTACGGAAAAAATTGTTGAGAAATTTTGAAAGGGAAATGACCTCCTTTATTTGGGATGAACATGGAGAGGGGAAGTGCCACTTTTATTCTTGGACACGTATGTAAAAACCAATAGCTATTGGGGGGATCAACTATGTTCTGTAGAGGATTCCATGAAAATCCTTCAAGATAATCATACCTAAGAGGTGTTGGAAAGGTGATCCATCTAGGGAAAATATATCACAAAGAATTAGAAACTAATCATTAATCCTCTAGGTGTAATATACCCAATCTATTTTACTCATTAGGTCTCCACATTCTAGTACATAAAGGACACTCCCGATGGATTTTTTGAGAGGTGGGATTAAATATTGGTTTCACAACATGGTGGGGGAAAATATCAGTTTTGAAGGGTGCCCAACCCTTGAAATATATTTTTTACCAAGAAAGTGACCTCCCTAGAATCATCTAATACACCCTAAATCCCCATAAATTAGAGCTTTTGATAAGATCATTATCTCCTCAAAGTGTGATCACATTTTCATTACATCCTTATCGATGGGATATTTCTTATAAAAATACTTTAGGTATGTTCTCTAGGTAAGTCTAAAACTCTCTCAGTGGGTTTAACTAATCTGGTGAAAATACATACCATCCTTGATATATTTACTTGAATGGAGGATCATAAACAAATGAATCATAATGGATGATGTGGTTAATAATAATGGAATCACATTTTCCTTTAGATATATGTGTTTTTGAAGTCTAGATGAGTAGTATTATGACCATCACTTCTTTGGGAGTGCCTAGGATGATACTATTAAAAATGATTTAGAAAAACGTAATAGCCTCAAAACATAAGAAACTATCGCTGATGACTTCAGTCAAATCTGGTTTCATGAGGTGGGAACCAATATCTAGGAACATAAGGCTAGATCTACTCTCTTGGATGTATGTTGCTGGGTTCTCTAGAGTGCGATAAATAATTGTTTCTATGAGGAGAAATATGACTCTATGGTGGGAATTTAAGGAAGATACAGAAGCATAGAAATGGAATTCGTTTCCCTATGCACTAGTGGGAGAACAAATGGCTAGTAGAGTGAACACTCCCCCTATCTGGGTTATTGCTCTAGGGGTCAGTGGGTCAGATGTCTCCCCCCCAACAATGGCCTCAAGATCAACGTAGATAGTTATCGTAACCTTGGTTGTGTGAGGAGTAGAGGCATGGTTCGTGCAATCCATGTATATTTCTTGTATTCCTTGAGCGTCTATTATGTGTGGGATAACACTATTTATACAGAAACTTATTCCCTCTTTAATCGTCTAGAAGTCTACAACTCCCTGAATTTCAAATTTTGGTGTCATTTAAATAGACTCCTTAATTGTTCACTCATCCATACATGAAGACCACCCACCCCTTAGTCTATTGCATATCTTATTCACATGTGTAAAAGCATCATTCTCAATGTAGTTAGCCTACATCATACTTGAAGATATGTTAACAAAGTGGTAGAATTTATTTCCGTAATGGGAATCTAGGAAAATCCATATATGATTTTCTCTAGATTTTCGTCCCTCTCCTCTATGTACATTGACAATGTCTATGTAGACTCTCTTGGTATCCACTATTTTAGACCAACTTGATTCTATTTTTGTTGTATTTTATATGGTGATTTGTATTTTATTTGACATCGGGATACTCTATAGATTTTATAAATATTTAGTCTTTCAGTTCAAAAAATAATAAGAGATAAAACTTCCCATGAGATTAAAATTTGGTTACACATATCAAAAACATAATATTGATAATTATAGTTAGAAACCCATAAATAGAGAAGTCTCCTAGAGTGATTGTGGTAAGAAAATAATCTATTGAAAAACAAGAAATATATATAGAATAATAGTACTCATACAAAACAAGATAAAAAAGGAATGAACAATCATAAAATCATCAAATTTTCCCTTAATATAATTTTTCACAACCCTTTATTCAACAATACACAAGTATATTTTGATGTATAAAAACATTATATTTAGGAAAAAAGAATCTATGGTGTTGTTTTAGACCTATAATAAAAATTAAATTAATGGTTGATTGAAGAGATGATTGATTTGGTATTCACCGGTTTAATATTTGAGAAGAATAAAATTAAAATATGAGATGAGGAGAGATCACAACAGATGAGGAGGAAAATAGAATTCCGAATGGTTCTAGGGTATTCTAGATGTGAATGAGATGGGAGGAGGGGATCCCACATGGACTATATGGATTTAGAAAGATTATTATAGTGGGTTTTTAAAATCATTGGTATATCCATCTCGATACCAGTGGCTTTAAAATAACCATTGGGATTGATAGATCAATCCCAATGGTTTGAAATAGCCTTTAGTATAGCCCTAAGAAAAAATGTCTATACCAATAGTTTTGCTAAACTATCCAGATACGACCACCTATAACAATAGTTTTTGAAAATCATTGTTATAGGTTAATGGGTATATTCCATTTTTCAGTAGTGTGTGGAACCCCATGTAAATAATAATAATATTTTTATTATTATAATTTCTTGACATGAACAAAAATATTGAATTAATTAAATTTTATTTATTAAAATAATATATAATATATATTATTTCTAATTAGACCATTAAACTCATTATTTCATTCCTCAAAAATATTTATTTTCCATTGAATATTAACTATTTATTTAATAAATAAATATCAATACGTTATTCTCTAATAAATAAATAAATACTATATTCATTAAATAGAAAATAAATATTTATTAAATATCTTTCTAACAAAATATTCACTCCAATAAAAAGTGAAGGAATATATTAAATCAAGAAAACATGAATAATTATTAAACTAACTATGTGAATAATATTTATTCAATGTGTTAAATAATAAATAATATTATTATTTAAATGAGGTTTTGGATACACTTAGTTTTTGATCCTTTGGGGATCTTTCTCTGGGGAATTAGGTAAAACACCCCAAATTCCAAGGTTATCATCAAGAAATATGAAAAGATATCCATATATAAATAATAAAATGCATTAAAGACATATAACCTCATACATACACATATAGATTAATATAATCCCTTTAATAATGATAACTATAATAAAGTATGTTATATGTGGGTTCCATCAACCTATGTTTTTTTTTGTTTCTTTCTTTCAATTTTATAGAATTTAATTTTACTATATAACACCATTTACATGGATTTATTTAGGATTTATTATTTCCAACAAAGTTCCAGATATATCAACTTCTATTAAATAACATAAGGGATAAATCCTTTAGGGCATTATTCATTAATGAATTATTACTCATGACACCCCCAATTTATTTAATTTTCTGAGAATATATTTCATCACATTTTTCATCAATACATCATATTATGAGACTCATAATATCGATTAATAATAATTTTAAATTATAAGGATCAATACATATGTCCATATATAGGAACATACAATGAAACATATAAATTTGGATTTCCTTTTGGTGGGTATCATTCTCATAATCTCATACATAGGAAATTACTAAGTGCGTAAACCATGAAAAGACGCCTCAATGTCCTATGAGTCACCACCATAGATTTCCTATAATATGTGTGTTCCCAAAATTTATTCATATATCTATACAACATATATTTAAGAATAATATGATGGGACTTATGGGTTCTCATCATAGTAGGGAATTGCTGTGACATTTCTGTGTGAAAACTACTCTTAGGATATTATAATTTATACAATGTCATGCAGAAAAATAATCATGTTGCATTAAATTGTTTTTTAATATTAAAATATTGAATAAATGTAATGATAAAGTAAAAAAAAAGTTCTATCTAGGGAAGAAACTACAATAGACTCCCACTTACACTAGAGCCAACTACGAAATACTTTCATTAAACTAATTCTCACAATATACTCATTATTCTAGTGAGAAAATTCATTATTTAGGGGGTCTACCATGGTTTATTCCCTGTAAAATTAGAATACCTAAAATTTATCCCTATGAGAAAAATACCACATGTGGTGATAATTCTTGATTATGTGATCTGTCTATTGGGGTGACCTTGGACCTTTTTCAATATCCACCACAACTGAATTATCACAATATAATTTGATAGGGACATTAACTTTAGGTACCACATAAAGATACTATACAAAGATTCAAATGCCAAAGGTTTCTTTAGATGCATTAGAAGACACTATATACTAAGACTCCACTATTAAATCAGTGATAACTAGATACTTGGACCTCTTCCAACTCACTGCTCCTCCATTGTGACTGAAAACATATCCTGATTATGACATCAGATCATTTTGATCTGTTTGAAAAATAGAATCTATATAAACTATACTAACGAGAACCTCATATCCTCTATACACCAGGATTATATCATTAGATCTTTTTATATACTTAATGATAAAATTAACATAAGACCAGTTTTGTTCACCTAGATCAATATGATATCTTTCTACCATACTCAATTAAGATGTAACATCATGTATAGTACATAACATGGAATATTTGATTAATATTATCATAATGGAGTATGTGATCTTACTCATTCTATCTTTATTCATTTTTATGGACACAATTTCTTTGAAATATATATACCATGTGACATTGGAACAAATCCCCTAATGGATTTTTCTATACTAAATATCTTTTGTATATAGTCAATGTATATATATTGACTTAGTTCAGGTAGCCTATTGGATCTATCATGAAGGATCATAATCCAAAAAATGCATGCATCAATAACTATTTACTTCATATAAAAGTATTTATTTAACTTATCCTTAATAGACAATAAGACTTATATGTAATTTATAATAAGTTATATTTCATCAGTATATTCTACTAGGATAACAACTGCATTCCCATAAAACCACTTGTAAACACATGGATCACATTCATTGTTAAGGAAACAATTTTTTTAAAGATTTACCAACCAAATATTCTAGGAACAAGAATATTTCGTCAATCCATAAATGAATCTCTATAACTTTCATATGTTTTTGGTATCACCTGGACTCAAAACCCCTTTCAGTTGTGTTAAATAGACATCTTCTTGAAGGTTCCCATTATAGAAAGGTGTTTTGAAATATATCTTCCAAATTTCATAGTCATAGAGATATGTTATATAAATTATGATTATAATGGATTTATACATAGAAAATATATAAAAGGATTAATCATAGTCAATGTATTTATGTTGTTTAAAACCTTTATTAACTAGAATTTTTTATAGGTACTTACATTACCTTATATGTCCAATTTTCTATTGAATACCCTTTTTCACAAAAAATTTTTACATCAAATTAATGTTCAAGAAAAACCCAGACATGGTTAGGATACGTGGAATCTATTTTAAAATTCCTGGCTTCTTTAGATCATAAATGTTTTAATCTCTTTGCTGCCTATTTTTAGGTGAGAGTTTGATTAATGTAAACCAATAATGAGTCCCCAACTTCAATGATTATAAAGCAATATCTCTCTAGTTAAATTACCTAAATAGTGCTAATATATACTACTTATTTTTAAAGAATAACTTCTTCCATGGTTTTCTATAGAATCTATTCATATACCAATTCTTCTCTATCATGAGAATCAAATTCATCAATGTAAATCGTTATCCAACAATAATTATTTATAATTTTCTCCCTACTAATAAAGACAAACTGTCCAGTGAAAATCAATTTATTGTATGAGGGTCTATATAGGTGGTGTCATCTTGTTCATTTAGGATACCCTAAAAAGATACACTTTGTTCCTGGATTTCCATGTTTGTTTATTAACACAAACTTAACAAAAACCTTGTAACTCTATACACGTGTACGTGACTAAATAGGTTTATTTCTACTCTATAACAAAAAGGGGATTTTATTTTTCACTCTATTTGATACTTGATTTAATATTTATTCGATAGTTTTTAATTCACATCCCTAATAGGATAATGGAATATCTGCATGACAAGTCATTGACCTTACCATGTCTAGAAATGCATGGTTCCTCATTTAATTACCACCATTCTACTATGGTGTGTATAGTTTATTGAGTTGATAAATAATACAAAACTACCATAGAATATAGGTAGAATCATGTTTAAGATATTCATTACCTCCATTAGTTCATATAATATTTATCTTCTTTCTAATTTTAATCCCTAATTTATTATTCTATTCTTTGAATTTCTCAAAGGACTCAGACATATACATAATCAAGTATATATATTTATATATACTCAATTAAAAAGTAAATTTTATGAATTAAGAATACTAAGCTCTATATTTTATTAGAAATTTTGTAAACACATAAGTGTGTACCAATATTATAAGCTATATGACCCATTCAGTCTGCCCACTAGATGGTAGTTTGGTCATTATAATTATAAATAATCCCAACATATACGATGTTTTTCTATCTCAAATGATTCTAAATAACCATAATAATAGATATTTTTCAAATTATTCTCATTTATAAGGATAATATTGTGATTCCATAGATGGGTGTTATATGATTTTTGGAGGAATGATTCCTTATTAGTTTCCAATACATGGATTTTCTATTTTAATACATAAAGACATTATTTTTTGTACCATCCCATGATATGTGCCATCTTTATAAAGGAAAATACATTATTTCAAAACATGAACCCAAAACTACATGTATCTAGCTATGATTAAAAAAATATTATTTTTGGTAATAACCATTACATAAAACTATATCTTAAAACCAATATCATTTCCCTTGTAAATGGAAGGTAGTAGTCTCTAATGGCTTGAGAAACCATCCTCACACAATTGGATGCCCAAAAATCCACCTCCCCTATAGAATTTGTTATAATCTACCAGGTTAATGCATTTGGATACATATGTGAGCACCACACATAGTATCTACTACATAATTAGTAGATATATAAATATAAATCAAGATAACAAATTTACCTTTAGCTGCCCTGTTCTTTGGGGTGTAGTTCCTCTTGTAATGGCCTTTCTTTCCACATGAAAAACATTCTATTTACTATTAATTAACCTTCAAATGGATATTCCTCTTCTTATAAGGGTGAAACATAATAGATTTAGAATTTTCATGAGTATTAGTCTTGTTTTCCTTATTCTTTCTTTTCTAATTCACCATAATGACTGCAATATTATCATTCCCTATGTCATTTCCAACTCATAGAATGAATGCAATCTGTTTCGAAATATTTTTCTCATAATTTTTCATCTTATAATTAACAATAAAAATGGATAAGGTATTAAGTTGTGGGAAAATGATGAGATCTATTTTAAACTCACATGGGAAATTAATTCCAAATATTTCAATGAAATAAATGTAGCTAATAATCCTCACCGCAAGAGGACTAGCTGAAACTGAATCTATAAGAATTGATGTAGATAATGTATTAATGATATCATATCTCCCTTGTATATTCTTCTCTATATTGAAATCATGAAGGTTAGACATCATGTTTTACACATCCATGTACTCATGTTTTATTAGAAGAAAAACGGTCATGTGTGATAACATGAGACATTGGACATATATGAGATCACTCAAATGTTTCTCATGGAGAGATGACTCTTCCTCACAACCCTCTTACTCACGCATTTTAGGAATGGGGTTTTCTAGCACATATATTTTCTTTTCATGGTGTAGGATAACATGTAAGAACCTTTTCCATTATTAGAAATTAGTGCCAATTTGAATTTTATCCTTCCCAAGTATCGATCATAGTGATATGTTTTAATTCAAATTTATTATTGTTTCTACAATCAACAAAAACATAATTTTTGTACTTTTTTCTAATAAAGTAGATAAATAAATATTATATTTATTAGTCTCCCTCTATTTTATCAAAACCCAACAACCCTCTCCACCAGATTAAAAAATCCCATTTCATGGAAATTATTCTATCAAGAGAAGATAATATCATTCCCATTACCCAAACATAGGTCTGATAAGTTATTTAAAGGGATTTAGGTAGGCATAAAATCAATAACTACATTAACTCATAGTTATTTGATTTTTTTAGTGGAATCCCCAACCTCAGAATCATTAAATTAGATTTTATCAACTATAGCCTCTTAAGTACACCACTTTCTACTCGGTAAGTCATCACATGATTTGAAATATTTTAAGTCAACCCAAAACCACAATTTATAATTCCTTGGTAATTGAAATAATCCTAACTTGGGTCAGTCAAGCACTTGGAATTGTGGTTAAATTTCATTATTTGTACTATAAGGCTACAATGACTTAATATATATAATTTAGGTATTTTTATATTTATTAGAAAATTTCACATTTTATCATTTTTACATTCTTGTTCATATTAATTTGATTTTATTAATTGATTAACCCGGTCTTAGTTAAATTTTAACCATAATAAAATTTATTTAAATTTTATCTTGCATGTTTGTTAATTTATTAACTCATGAGATCATGAGAAAACATCCATAATGAAAGTAACCGTGAAAATAGATTGAAATAAAATGGAAAACTGGTATGATCATGTTATTTAAAAAATGTTTGGTTTATCTAGTGGATGAAAAACATACCATCAGCCTAGGGGAAAACACCTTGAACAATGATTTGGTTCATGTTACTAATTTCCACATATCCAACCATGAACCTATTAGATTATTTTTACCTAATATCCAAATTTCAACTGTGTGCACTCACTTGGGAGCTCCGTCCCTTACAAAAGCTTTTTCACACATGTTGGTGAGAGACACTAAATGATTATTTAAGGGGTTCACATAAAATGAAACCATGGGCACCCCATACCTTACATAATGCGAGGAGGGATGACATGAATTCCATCCATTTAAATGAATAATAAACTAAAATAAACTAATAAAATACAAAAGTCGAGTCTATTATCATGATCATCAATATTCATGTAATGAATTATGCATTTAATAAAACTGCTATTCAATAATTAATAGATTTAGGTATTAATAAATTGCACTTAAATAAATTATTTATCTCTATTAATTAATAAACTATTTTATCTAAATTCTCACTCTAACATTCTTCAGATTCTCATCCATAATAATTTTAAACAAATTAAAAAAAATATTTTAAATTAACTATATACAAAAAAAATTACTTTGTAGTCATCATGGTAACCTGATCAAAATACCCAACATGTATTATAATCATACACTATTTACTCTTGTAATATATGGAATGAAAGTCATATAAAATTATTTCATGCAATTTTCATAGTCAAATAAATTATGCATAGAATAGATGTAATTTATATAACATGTTATGTTTCAATGCACATAGAGTAATGATAATATTATGACTTATACACAATGTGCGGTTCGATAATTTCGTAGAAATTAGTTATATATTTAATATATATATATATATATAACCCATCACATGTAATGTATATAATCTAATAAATGAAACACTAATAACCTATTGACATGGTTCACTAAGTACATTAAATTAACTTTTAATTCATTATAATTTGGTAATATACACGGTGTGTACAATCCAGCTACATGGCATGTATAGTTCTCACCATATATTGGCGACACATGCGTAGGGATGTGACAAGAAATCATGTGATTGAAAATAAAGTATTACACAATGTTTATATGATTTACACATCATGTGGTCTCTGAGCTACATGGTCACCAATCACGTTGGCCATATAATAAAATACACATGAAGTCTTTAACTAAAGAACTAAGAAACATTTAGTTTGACTAACTTTGAACCTGGATGGCCTAGCCAATACATGGTTTATTAAAATACACACTATGTGTAATAAATTCACATGGATTTATTTAATTCTAAACTAATTCAAAAGCATTAAGCCTGGGTACACAACATGTACTAATGGGATACAAGGGGTGTACTCTTGTGTTATCCATCCAAAATATTCATAACCTATTAATGAGTTCATTGAAAGTTTTTTGATCCTAAAATTTATCTATTTTTATCATATTTATGAAAACAGAGTGTAAGATGATTATATCTAATGATTCAGATGAAATAAAAATTAAAAATGAATTGAAAACTAATGATAAATGCATAAATCAATCAAATATCATAAAATAATTATAAATAATTAATCGACCCCTCTAATACAAAATGATGTTTCTATGTTCAGTGGAAACACCATATGAGGTATATCGAACTCATTTTTTTTTAATTGATGAATAATCCAAGATTTACATCAACAATAAATGAAACGAAAAATGAAATTGAATTAAAGAATAATTGATGAGAGAATGATGGAACCAAAACATTAGATAATTACATAATGACTTATAATTAATTTTAAAAATTATGAGTTACCTTCTAATGTATTATTTTTTCATTATTGAATCGAGAAATGTCTCTATGTCATACTATCACAACGTTTTAGGAATCAAGTATACATTCTCTCTAGTGGGGATCTATACATCCTCCAAAACCCTTGAATATTAATATAGGAATATTCAGGTGATAGAGTGGTATATCCAAATACTTTCATTATTTTTGTTTGATCACCATGAGAATCCATTCAAGAAGGGTTCTCTTTGATCTCTCTAAAACAAACAATAGTGATAGAGGAGGATCAGTTTTTGTACATGAGAGCATTCTTGGAGAGGATATCTTTAGGGATTTGAGGGATTTCTCAGGATGTTGTTGTGAAAATCCAGACAAAATGAAAACCCCTTTTTTAAATAATATAATTAGTTTTAAAATGTTCAAGGTTTAAAAAAAATTTCATAAATGTACCTATTATTTTTTTAATCGCTACAGAATCCCATTTATATAATAGTAATAATAATAATAATATTATTATTAGTATTATTTCTTAACATGCGAAAAACTCACCAATTAATTAAATATTATTTATTAAAAGAAAATTTAATATACATTATTTCTTACCATACCATTAAATAAGGTCTAATATTCCTCCACAATATTTATTAGACCTTGAATAATGATAAATTATCACATAAATAAATATCACTGTATTATTCAGCAATAAATAAATAAATAATATATTTACTAAATAGAAATAAATATTTATCAAATATTATTCTGAAAAAATATTCTCTCAAATAACAAGTGATGACTTCTATATAATCAATAAATCATAAATAACTACTATAACACTTGTCAGAATGATATTTTTCTAACATGTCAAATAATAAATATTATTATTATTTTACTAAGGTTTTGGATGTACTTAATTTGTGATCCTCAAGGCCTATTTCATAGTATAATTAGGCGATGTATCCTAAAGTACATGGTCAGCATGTAGAAACACAAAAAACAACTCATAGAGAAATAAATCATTGGAAAAACAATATAAAACCTCATACATTCTCTTATTTTGTAATATAATCCATTTATCATGATATTTCTAATCAAGTAGGTTTTGTGATGGTGTCATTCACCTATGTTCTCGATCTATGTTTCTTTATGTTTTCAAAAATTGAACTTATCCAAAGAACACCATAGACTTGGATTTATTTAGGCTGTATCATGCCCATCAAGGGGACTAAGATATCATTTTCTATTCAATATCAAAATGGAAAATAAACTTTCTTACATTATTTTTTAATGAAATATTACTCCTAATGCACCCAACATGTCTTACTTTTCCCTAAGAATATTTCATCACGGTTTTCATTAATACATCAAAGTATGTGACTAAAAATATCCATTAATAATAATAATAATATCAATGAACCAGTACACATGTTTTTATATATGAACATTGACTAACACATAAATGTGTATTTCTTACTGGTGGGTCACATTCTACAAACATCCCACCCTAGAAATTACCATGTGTGTACACCATGAAAAGTTGACTCAAATTCGTATAATTCACTTCCATTGCTATAATATTTCATTTGTTTCCCAAAAATTATTTCATCTGACTATAGAGTGTATTTTTAAGAATACTTTCATGGAACTTTAGGTTTCTCATCAATGTAGGGATCTTCTATGACCTTTTTGTGTGAAATATATTCTTAAGAAATTATCACATACTATGTCTTCTAGAAGAAAATTAATGAGGTAACAATTTTTTATAAATATTCAAAACTATGAATATAGGTAATAATAAATTACATATAAGTTGGTTCTAGTGCACCAAATCAAACTTTTTCCACCACCCTTTTTGTTCAAATAGTCCTCCTTGATGTGCCATTTATTTCTATGTTATAAATGTGGAATTCTTATTCATATTTCTTGATTTGAACCTAAAATAATTTTGGATCCCACTAGAACCACATTTCATTAGCCTTTATCTTAACATTGATATATCATACTTTTGGCGTGATGTTTTATTTCTTCCCTCCTTATTCATATAACACCTTTATTCTTCAAGAACAATAGCTATAATGTTTTTGAAGAGAAATATATATGTTAGGATATTGCTGGAGTTGTTCATTATGAGATGATCATTAATATACAAGAAAACATTTCAGTTAAATATTTACACATTATGTATCCCTCATTATCAATAACATCACTTTAAACTATTGGAATAGGTTTGTTTTCACCCAAGACTGGGTAACTCAATGCTTTGTTGTGAGGGCTATGCGTAGAGTCACTATATCTTTATCAGGACGCTACTAATATCTTGGATGGTTTCCAATGGGGTTTATCCATGTAACCAAAATAACCCCAACATATCCCACATCCATGACTAGCTAAAAACCTTCTTTTCAAAGGCATTCATTTA
Source organism: Viscum album (assembly GCA_963277665.1). Taxonomy (NCBI): domain Eukaryota; kingdom Viridiplantae; phylum Streptophyta; class Magnoliopsida; order Santalales; family Viscaceae; genus Viscum; species Viscum album. The sequence continues at coordinate 1,549,377,992 of OY728138.1, forward strand.
TTGGGTTTCTTACTAATAATTTTTTAAAACTGATATTTTTTGAGAGGATGGGAGGTCATGCTCATCACACTTCATTGGAGGGAATTATTTATTATGTTGAAAATCACATATATATTTATGTCATAATCTTGAATAATTTTCAAATGGTAGTATATAAATTATTACCCTAATAATAGAAATCATTTTTTGCCAATACTAATTTGAATGTCTATACATATTAGAGGAATCCCATAATTTTGAAATTATTTATTTATAAGAGGCTCCCCATCATTGAAACAATTTCTTTGTATCATAGGTTCTCCATATTTATCATATTATTACATATAAATTTGGATATATACGTTACCATGATTTAAAACCACTGAGCTAGGTGGTCTAGAGTGTTTCGCTATTTAGGAAGGTGGATGTGTTTTATGGTGTCATGATTAGGAACATGGAGGGGGTTCATATGTATCCATTCAAAATGAATCAAACCCCATTTTTTTGGTGAAACATAATATGGAACATCATACCTCTTAATTTCATGTGAAAAGGACTTATCTATGCTATTTAACATCATGTGTCTATGTGAAAAATTCCACAAAATTATTGTCATGGGACTTACACATGTGAAACCATTTCAAATTTAACTTGAGGTTAATACAACCCAACAAAGCCCGGTTAGTCTCTCAAGGACAATGAATCTATGAAGATTGGTTTCTCCAAGGATATGGCCCTTTGAGAATAATATGTTAAGGAATGACGAAAATATGGACATCCAGGTTGAGGAATGATTTTTTAAAGAATAATACCTAATAAAAGGGAAATATGTATATAGTATGACCCTAATAAATAAGAAATCCAAACCTTATGGAGATATATCTAAGAGTGGGGAGAAAATAAATGATATAATGAGGAATATGTAATGATGATAATGGATATAGAAGAGTGATGATGCTATGTTTGAGCCTCAAGGAGGAATACTACATATCTTATCTAAATAGAAATCAAATACCACATAGTTAAAATTATATAGTATAAGGTAGTTTGATATGGTCTGATTCATGAGTTTTAACAACATGTGACGAGAACATTGTCACGAGGTTAAATTCATGAGAATGGTATGTTTTCCATATAATTTAACATCATGATGTGGGAATTTATACATAATGAAATGTGTTCAAATAAAGAATCATACTCAGATTTTTTATAACAGGGAAACACTAATCAAAACATTGTTATGGATCTCATGGAGATTATTTTTCTACAAGAGAAGGAATGTGATTTCACATGGAATCTTTCCATGTTAATGTTATGATGTTGGATGGTGATAATATGGTGTAATATTATTATAGGTTAACCCTTGGGGTGGAATCATACATATCCTATTAGAAATACGAATAAGATCCCACATAGTTTGGTGGGATTATATCCATTAGAGAAGATAATATGGTTTTTGATTTCTACGCCTAGGATGGAGTCCCAAGAGAAACTTTTGGTGACTCTAATGGAATGATAAACCAATATCTCTAAGCTCACATGAATTTAAATGGGTCATTGATCTCAAAACCAGAAGGGATTAGGAAATCACATGACAAAATGATGAATATAGAATCACAAGATTGAGGGTGTGATCACATGAACAAATTTCTGAATATGGGTTACACATCTAACATTCACATCAAATTTCATGTGGTCAAATATCACACCCTTTATCATGTTATTAAGAAGTGATTCCTCCTTTTATGTTTTAATCCATCCTTTGAGAGTTACCTATTGATTATCCAAGTGAGAGTCTTTAAATATCATAGCTTCATTATCCTTCTCCCCAATTCCCCTTATATACATATATATATTATCTACTAAAGTATAAACATAGAGATGGATTTTTTGGAAATAGGATCCAATATCTATTATACTTTTCATATAAAGGGATCCACTTATGAAGTCTAGTGGTAGTTGAAATAGGTCTCAAAAGTCAAGGCGGTGAAGAGCATCCCACATAAGTGTGGACACTTGTGTGGGGTGCCAAAACCACGTAACATGACTCTCCTATATCACCTATCAATTATCCACAATGTGTCACATGAATAACATTTAGAATAATTTATTACATTATGGGCATTGAAACATTGGTTATTTTTCATGATCAATAGTGAGAGAAGAATGATATGAAATTTATAGCTTATCTCATCTTCATCACATGACTAGGATCTATCATGACTGTCCCCATAATGGAATGTGTTTTATCTAATGTGGGTGCATGAATCGAATATTATATCATGATTGGGTGAGTGTGTGTCCTTATCAAGGTTATATGATTGTGTAACCCTCCAACAGGATGAGTCTCATGCTACCATGTGAGTTCTGTTAGGATAAATGGATCCTTGTGAAAATTTTGTTGTTAATTTTTTTTATAAAATTTGGGATTCTACTTTTGATATTTTCATCATACCACTCTACTCACATTCCACTAGTAGGTGTCAATAAATTCACCCTTTAGAAATGAAATATGAAAGGGAATGTAAGGAAATAGTTTTGAGGAAGTAAATTCCCACCTAACCCCTTGGTATTCAGTGATACCTAGGGTTTTCTACACATATTCCCATGTATATGAAAGGATTAAGGGGAACACCACATGTTTCATTTAAAAAAAAGAGAAACTACTAAATCACATCATGTGAATCAAATGCATCCATAAATAAAATCACGTGACTAGTGTTCTGTAATCATTTTGCATAACAATTGTCACATGATTCATCTTCTTAATCAGTGAAGGTTAATTTCATTGAATTTTTTTCTCAAATAACAAAATAATGTTTGAAAGACCTCATGACATCCTCATGGACAGACACCAATATATTTTTATTGTGGTCGTGTGATAATTTGATGGTTTATTAGTCATGTGGTCATGTAATATTAAATGAGTCATGTTATTTTTATTAACATTAACTAATTATACACCAAATATGACCTCCTCCATCATTTTATTTTGATTAATTCAATGAAGTAGGTTGAGGAGGTCACAACTTTTCAAAAATATATCATTGATATTATAGAGGAAAACCTAGGATATATTATTAAATCATTCCATGGCCATCTTACACACTTTAAAGGAACATATCTATTATAGTATGCAGTATCTAAATGGATACCAATGTATATGTTAGGTCTTTAGAATTACTCACCAATTTCACATCCTCAAGTAGTTAACTAGATTTATAATTTTATTTACATGACTCATCACATATATAAGTTGAACATACACCCTATGGGTTATTTCATTTTGAAAGGCTATCGCTCAGATGGAACATTTGAAAGGCTGGACTAATGGATCTTGAGGGAAACATTAGAGATTATGAAACTGATACTCCTATCTATAGATCAATAAAGTGGATGTCTACTACAACTAATAGGCTTGGGTCGATATCCTTATGGGATCTACGATTTTTTTGGTATTTCGATATGGATTGTGGAAAGCCGTTATGGTGAAAAATATTTTCATGGAGTTTACAGTAGAGATGAATATGCTAGGTTTTTATGAGTTCACATATATTTCTAGGACTATTTCTTATAGAAAAATGGTATTATATAGGACCTAGTTAGTAGGTGGATCCCATAAACTAATACATTCCACCCGATTCATGAATAAATGTGCATCAATCTCTATGAAATTTAGAATAATAATGGTGCACTAATTTTTGGAAACATGTATGAATAATTCCTACCGCCTATTTAGGAAAATTATGAGTGGACTCCCAATGGTGTTAATGTGATTAAGATTTTTGATAAAGGGATCCTTTAAAAATAGCCATACCTAGGTGTCATTGTCCCCTTCATAAAATGGGTTACGTTATTCATTAGAAATACAATGCGTGTACCATTAGTGAAGAAACTTATGGCTTAGAAATAATGTGAAACTCAAAGGAAATATTGTTCTTATTATCCTATGTTAGAAGAAGGATATTTCAAAAACTAGGAGTGAAAGATCATCTCTCAGGTTGATATTATTTTCTAGATAGTATCCTTTCGAGAAATATTTCTCACTGGATACCTACCTCTAGTCTATGAGAAGGATTGATTAAAGGAGACATCCATTGTAATGGTGTCACAACTGGCCAGTGGTAAAAAAAATTATCATTTTTTACACATGATTCAAAATTTGTACTAATTACTCTTCCATATATATAAGGATAAAAACACATATATGGGTTTCGACCCCTTTCAAGTGTTATGCAATGGATTGGGGCCTTCATAAGTGGTTTTGTATTTATCAACACCCAAGAAATACACTGTTCCCATTTAGGCCATTTTTATAAAGAATTAATGGGGTAAGGATCATTTTATTGAAGATACGGGAAATAATTAACAAACTAAATTAGTTTCATCAATGTTTATTTAGTTTTTATATATTTATAACTAGAATTATCACCAAAAATAGCCTAGGTGGTCCCAGAGAGTTCACATATCTTATGGCTATCAATGTGGTTGTCTTATTATCATGAGTCTATAGAAATATTATATATTAAGGATACAAAACCTAACGATTTGGGTGGAAGTGTATATTTTTTAGAATAAAATTTCTTGCTACTATTTATAGCATTTATGAAGAGAAAAATTTGATGAACCCTCACCAATTATTTCATATGATAACAAGATAAGATACCCATATCTTGGTATGATTTCCTCTAATCGATGTTGCTATTTTCTTTTCGAGATCTCATACTAAATCTAGGATATAGTCCTACATGGATGGTTAATTATAAATATTTTTAACAATGATAAACATAAAACCATTGGTGTAGGATGAAGATGAAGGAGGTCGAACAAAAATGGTGGAAAGGGGGTCCAGTAATCATCTTTTTTCATATAGATCCTTAGATATGGAGATTACCAAGAAGTTTGTAGTACATTTAGATCCGTCTCCCTCATCATGTCAGGTTAAAATAATTGGGGTTCTTTCATCTTCATCCTCTCTAGTAACATTAGTCTTTTCTATTGCGTGTTAGTAATGGGATGATTAGAGGATATGTACTCTTATTTTAGAATTCTGGATCATACTCCACCAAGAATAGGCATGACTTCAGGGATTTGGTAATATGACTCCCCCTGTAGGTATCTTATATAAGGATTCTTCTTAAGTCAAAAATTACATCAGATATTTTTGTGAGATAATAAATTCTACATGTGGTAAAATTTACTATATAATCTAGGATCTAGGGATGATAGTTGCTTGGATAGGAGAATCTTGGGATACATTTTGAGTCCAACACACTTCTAAATAAGTGGAAAGTCAAGACTTATTATTAGTAGAATATTTTGTATCATTGAAACATTATTAAATCTCCATTTTGATATTTTATGAAGCTAGGGATATTAGATCACCATACTATTTTTAATAAATTCTCCTAGATAAAGGATTGTTGGGGTTGACACACCTGATATAGAGGATGATGATCAATGATATCTTGATTATATGGATCATATGGAGGCAGATGATAGTAATCCTGAAGTAATTTTTCTAGTTCCAAAACTAATTCAACCTCAAGATCCATGGTAATTTGATTCATATGATGGGAATCCTCTTGAATATATCTAAAATTTAAATCTAGTGGGGTTACAAGAAAAAAGAATCCATCATAGATCAATAATTGAGTATCAAATTTGAATGAATGTACCTTGTATTACTTAATTAATATTTCTTGAATTTTTTAAATATTCAAGTGCTCACCATGTATTTCCAATGATGGGGGTAGTTTCTACCGAATGGAATACAATTTCCACACGTTTGATAGGAACCTTGATGGATATGTCATTGGGAGAGGATCAAGAAAAAACAGAGGTGATTCCTCACATGATTACCCAAACCACTACCATCATAGACTTGAATCATGAGGGTAATGAGGCAGGGGACTCACCAATCGATCATGTAGACTCAGACCAAGGGGATGTGAGGGTTCTAACTCCTCTCCCACTTATACCATCATTTATTGTATAAATGTAATCACATATATTCTAATTAATATCATACATATTCCTCAGTTTTAACATTCCGTCTCTTGTCCCATTTTATGTTGAGCTTCTATACGAACTCTTGGAGGATCTAGACATAACAAGTTACTCTTCATCTAATATTTATTAAGATATATAATCATTGAACATGGGTGAGTTCCTCTTTTAATATTCTATATTTAATCGGCATTTCATTATGTCCTCTATATGTATTGTAATATATTGTCAATGATAATCACAACATGGTATAAGAATATAATCATATCATTCCCCACATTGAGTCCTTGGAAAAAATCATTTGTTTCCACAACGTATCCTACTATGTATCAAAACATTCATGAATCATGTATGTTTTATGTGTCTTTAAAATATCAAAATTTATAATTTTGATATCAATAGATTTATCCTAGTGTTTGAAAACCCCATATCTAGCTACTTTTGGGTCTCATGCAATTCAAATAGCTGAGACACAAATTTGTTCTATCTCCAATACCCTAGGATATACGAATGAGATATCCTCACTCAACGACTTGGTTCTTGAATACATCAATATCCCCTAATCATTTATGATTCATGGTCCATATTAGGTAACATTACAACTATATTTTAGATGTAAAGTGTGGAAGGACTTATGGGTCCTGATTACTAAGGTCCCAATCAATGAGTTTATACACTGAATGTTTCAGCTTTAGAATTTTTTCACTACTCTTATTTATGATGGTTGCGATTATCTTTAAATACTTTCCAGGGTGAAAGAGGTGATCACTATCTAAGAGTAGAGATTAAAAATTGAATTGGAAATGGAATTCACATTATCCTCAGTATCTATCACACATCATCATAATAAATCCCTAAGTTGAGCCTACTAGAATGTGGGGGTGTAAAAAACATATAGACATGGTTCTAAAATGGAGAGATGAAGTTGAAAGGCTAAAAAACTATTATTCTTACATTATATTTTCACTAAAGATAAAAATAAGGCATTATAAGAGTAAAAAATAGTTGAGGTAGATGAGAAAGATGAAAATTATTTTGTTGTAAGAGCGACATCATTACCATAACACCCCAGGATTTTCTGAAATTCATTTTTTCAAATTAGTTTAATATTTTTGGTATTTTTCTTTTCACACAACACCGAATATAGTTTTTTATATATTAGAGAACTATGTTTGGATTGAATCAAATACTTGAAAGAATTACATTATCTTTAGGTACATACAACATTATGTTTGGATTTAGTTATACAAAATTCCATTTCCCTTTGATATCTTTCCTAAGAAGCAAGGCTGAGTTTTTACCAAATTATAATATTCAATTAATAATACAATTAAAATATTATTATTGATTGCACCAATCTATTGTAATATAATTTATGAATTTTATGGAATAAATTATGAAAATATTATTTACACATGTATATAAAATTAATCCTTTGGTTATCAATTGGTAGAAGTAAAATTAATAACTATTTGAAAAATAATGAAATTACTCTTGTACAAAAACTATTTCTATATATACAAACACAATTTTATCTCTATAAATTAAACTTACCATTTTTGATTAATTTTGTAATTATAATTTATATGTAATATATTCAAGCAATATTGTTTACAATTATCTAATAGATTTTATAGGTATAAGATAAGAATAAATCAAATTTTATGAATAAAAAGATATATTATTTTAAAAAGTAATTTTACAACCTTTTAATGGAGAACTGATTTTAAATCCAATTTTGATAAATTTTATTCATTTTATCTGTCAAAATAAAGGTCAAATTTATATGTTTAACCTAGAAATTATCTCAGGGTTATTTTTTTTATTTTTATGTGAAGTTTCATTTTTTAATGAATAGTGAAAATAATGGATTTAAATTCCAAACAGCTTTTTCATCTAATTTATATTTAAGAAATAAATATATTTTTAATTGATTTTAAAGATTAATTACATCAATTTTAAATAAATTAATCTAATTTAGGGAATTTTATTCACTATCAATTTGAAATTAGATATAAAAACCTACCAAACTTTTGAACATTTTTACATTAAAAACTCACTTTTCCATTGTCTCTATTGTATTAAATTTGAATGAATTTATTCCACTTATATGAGTGGAATATGGAAAAATGGATTCTGTATTTTTATTCAAAATAATATATAATTCCAAATAATTTCAATTTTTTTGAAAAAATATTTGTGAAATTAATTAATGTAAATTACAATGATTAAAAAGAAAATTAGCTTAACAGGGGATTAAAAAGTTCAATTAAAGGGAAAAAATGAAATATACTATTTTCTAAAAGTAATTGTATGGAAATAATCCTACCATAGAGTCCATTGGGTGTAATTGGGTCCATTATTTGTTCCACCTTTCATAGTATAATCAAGTGTGAAATTCCCTTTTAAAAAATTTACAATATTTCCACTCCTCCTCCACTATAAAAAGGAACTTACCTCTCCAAATTATTAACACATCTCATGAATTTTGTCTCACCAAATATTTTATCAAATAATCTACCAAAATCCTCCTTTAGATCCCCTCTTTTTTAATAAATCTAACCTAGTAATATATTTTATACAAAGAAAAGGAGTTACCCAAAGAAGATGTAACAACCTTCCTCAAGCTTATTTTTTGTTATTATCCTAAATTATTCTGTATTCCATGATTATATAATAATGACATTATCTTAAATACACTAATATTCTATTATTATTGGGTTTATAGAATCACTTACATAGAAATCCATCTAATGGGTAAATAACTTACCGTTCTTTAGTACGATGAACTACTGCCTCCTAAAACAATGTTGTTTGTTTTTCCATTACAAACTCTCATGGTTGGGAATTATTTTGTAAAATGAATTTTTATATGTTATATATGATATTTATGTTGTATTTACTCTTTTTTAATTATTATATAACACATAACTTCATTATTAACATTTTTTGTATGTATGCTAAATTTGTTTGGGGATGTGTGGACTAATGCCTCTTCAAAGTGATGTGATTTGTTTACACATTACATGGAATTTATTAAGGATGAATTTAAAAAATTTATATTATATATATTATGTAATAATTATAATATAATTATAATATATATATATGTGTGTGTGTAAAAACATATATTTCATTTACTTTCTTTATTTCAATAAGGAAATAAAATGAAAACAATGTTGATGCATATATACACCCTACCATTTCTAAGAACGGTGTATTCCATTTCATAATTCAATATTATATAGATTATAAGATCATGAAATTTTCTAGAGTTATCTAGGGTGTGGTTTCAAATAATTGTGTTTATTGTTTTTAAGTAACTTTGTTTGGATTTATGACTTGGGGTGTGTTTTGGTGGTGTTTTATAAAATTTTGGAGAAAATAGGTTGTTCACTATTGGAACACAATTTTTAAAAACCATGAGGTTGACTATGAGAAATAATGTGCCCTCTGTTATTTTGTTGAAGTAGCTTCAATAATTTTAAAACTTGGGTTGAGACCCCATGCAAGTTGTCCGTGTGAAGTTTTCCTAGACGCAGCAACTAACACACGATTAGAATACAGTTTGCCTAATAGTGTGACTGAACCGTGTGGGGGCTAACAGTGAGATCAGTAAATTGTGGATCTCACCTGTTTTAAACTTTTAATGACGTGTTTCACCTCTTATATGTCCCTACCTTGATATTTTACTTTCTTAATGCTAAAGGAAGGTTCCCCCATCAACCCGGAGGGATTCTAAGGCCTTAAAAACACCTTTATTCAAGATCAAAGTCCCAAATTTAAGATCCACTATTCTCATGGTATGTGGATTTAATCCTGATGCTTCTCCTGTTATTTATTCTATCATTCCTTGATCTTTTAATAAAATATATCCTCTCTTTCCTTATATTTAAATATTTTGTGTGAGATCTCAATTTAGGACTGTGGATATAGATCTATATTTTTGAGATCATGATGTATTTGATCTTGATTTCGGTTTAGGGATTTAGATTCAAAACTTTTATCAATGTTATTATGCTGCTCACATTTTGGGGATTACTGTTAGGAAAACATCCACCAAAGAACCTAGGTAGGTTTTCTATATTTAATTTCTATCGTCATGTATTTTATATTTATATTAAAAATTGGATAATTGTTATCATCTGTTAGAAAATTATTTTCTTGAATTGGGTTAATTAGATTAATAAACTAATTTATTGAATCGTTGTTGAAATAAGTGATTTATTTGGGAATTAATCATGAGACTAAGGGGATGCTCCATTAGATAATTAATTTTAGGAAATTGATTATAATAGGTAGGGTTTGTAATCTAGATAATTAAACAGGTGATTAATTATGAGATATTGAAATTTATAAGTTGAGATAATTAACTCAAGATTAATTATTTTCCTTTGATAATATGATCTAGAAAATTAATTACGGGATTAATTATGGAAATTTGAGATTATAATGAGATAATTAATTATGGAAAATAATTATGGATTATGAATTTTGATATTGATTAATTAATTGATGAATTAATTAATGGTTTGAAGCACTTGGTTAATTGTTGAGTTAACTAATGGAATGGATGTGTTTAACTAATTTTTGAATTTTTAATGGGATTACGGTGGATTATTAATTGGAAAATTCATTATGTAATAAAGAATGGGAACATGTTCATTCTAAATTGAGAAGTACACATGGTAACATGGTCATCATACTTTTGAGTAATGATAATGTGAACATGGTTTTTATAAAGTGAGAAGTGCACATGGTAACATAGTCATTATAATTATAAGTAAATGGAATGGAAACATGTTCATTCCATTGAAGAGTAAGCATGGACATATGGTCATCTTACTTAGGGTTGTGATATTGGTAACTTTGTAAATATGTCTCTTAAATGTAAAATTATGGAATGGAATTAATAGTACTCTGAGTTATGGACTCACATAAGAATATTTGAACTCCAACAAAAGTCACATCAAGTATTGAGATATCATTGCACCATGAATACTTTGAGATTTGAAAATAATCAGGTATTAATATATGAAATTAACTGGGGATCACTTCAGGATCTGGTATGAGATGAAGTTAGTATTCAGGTATAAGTACCCTTGGGAACCCAATAGTTAATGTAGTTAGATAAGAGTAAAGGAAAATATTATAAACTATTTATTATTCCATTGTACCTGATTCCTTATAGAACTGGATGCACTATCTTTTAAATGTACTTATTTCAAAAACTGCTAGTGGTGGCCAAATGATTTGTACTGACACACTTTTTTGGATTCCTGAATGGTACCTGAATAGATTATATTGTTGTAGGATTGGATAATGGAAATGGCCCTGAGATAGGTGGCTGATTGTGGATGGATCTTGGATGAGGGGACCAGACGTGGTTCATAACCCACTTTGGGAGTCATAGTGTCTTTATTTTCTGTTGCATTATAAACACTTGAAACATATATTGGAATAATTTGTTTTCCACTTTAGTTGAGTATTCCATCTTCTATTTGGTTATCTTGTGACATGATTATTGTTCTGGTTATATATTCTCTTGACTTTATTTATTTACATCCATTGGTGTTTTTCTATGATAAAAGTTGGTGTATTATCCCTATGAATCACTTACCAAACACTATCTTCTAGTCAAAAGCCTCTAGCATACAAGGAGGCATGCTTGAGGTCATGTGGCGAATCGGCTCGGGGCACTGTTGCGTGGCACCCAGTTTGGGACCTTACAAAGTGGTATCAGATGTACAATTTTATTTCTTCTTCTTTTGTTATACTATTTTGGAAAAGGTAGATTGGGGAAAGAATATTGGGGGCTTGGTAATGAGCTTGTGCATGGGAGTTGAAAAATCATTTACGGGGGTAAACTGAAGTACTCAGGGTGGATTTGTTTTTATTACTATTTTTTGTTATAGTTTAATATTATTTCACCTTGGGTTATGCACTTGTGGTGTGATGTGATTATTGTTTCAAAAAAGTTTTGAGTATTTATTTTTGTCCTAGAACGGAATGAGAGTTGAGTCTGCAGGCATCAATCTAGGCATTCAGGGTTATTGTCACATGCATCATTTTAGGCACGTATAGGAAAAGAAGTCATGGGTAACTTGTTGAACATAACTATTCTCCTTATTATGAGATTAAAATAAAAAATTGTGCCTTAAATGAATTGATAAATATTATAAAACGGTATAAAATGAAAATAATTGGGTTTCTAAATGAGAAATGTAATTATAATAGTGTGTTTACCCTGGTTAACCAAAACCTAGGTGTAAGATGGTTAAGGGTAGTGATAGAACCTCAGTTTTGACAGTGTGGTGCAGTGGGTAAAAGGGATATTGTGATTATTTCCTATCACATAAATTTTATAAGGTTTTTTTATGAGAACAGGGATTTGTGTTTGGAATTGTAGAGAGTATTTATCCAAGGCTGTTTTTGAGGGGATGGCCGAGGGGCGTGCCTAGGATTGAATTTCTAGATAGGTAAACTAGGGCACCAATACTTCCAGTTGAAGATAATGGGGGATGTTTAAAAAGAACTTTTGTCGCTTCATGAAATTCAAGAAAGGATACCCAATACGAGTTGTGAAAAGCATGTCTTAGATAACAAGGTAGTTTCAGTTGCAACAACCTCTGACTTTTACTAGAGAGGGTGGAACAGAGGGGGCTGGATTCTAGGTTGAGTCCATAGAGAAAATACTTGACCATTTGGATACTCATACATATAGGAGGGTCATGTTGGATTCATAAATGCAAAAAGGATCAACTAAGAACTGGTGGTACATTCATGCATAAATTTTATAGACTGACAATATGTTATAGAATGACTTCTTGGATAGGTTCTTGGATCAATTGAATATAGAGTAGTTAAGGAAAGATAAAGATGATGAGTTCATGAATCTTAAATATGGGATCATATTGGTAATAGACTATGCTGGACTCTACATAGATTTTCAACACATTTATCCATCTTTAGAAGGAGATGAGGCAACAATGGTGACATTTTTTGAGGTTGGAATTTTGTGTGATATTAAGTACCTGGTGAATATATTCAGGCTGAAAAAGTTTATGAAATTGCTGGATCATGATCTCATAGTTGAAGGGATCCTAATGGAGGCTTCCAGTACTGGAGAGGTACTTGTTACTGGATGATCAAGTGGTGTGAATTTCGATAGAAGGAAATTTCAGTACGAAAACTTTAGATCAGATCGTTAGAAACAAAGTATGAAGAAAAGAGGGTTGATTGGATAAAACCTTACTGAGGAGATCTATCATTAGGGCGGTAAGATGAGTTACTATCATAGAAACTATTCTCGAACCCCAGTAGAGTGTCGATCTTGGAGAATTATGGGACATCTATTGAATTTATACAGGTCATAACGAGAGACAGGAACTGAAGAAGTAGTTGGGAAGAGTTAGAGTATGGGAAGAAGATCTTCTACACCAAACTGGGATAGAAGATGGTGTTCTACTGGCTGTGGAATTAGTGGTATTGTATGTGGTTCTTCTGGGCAAGTGAACCCCCATTAAGAGAGTGGTTCTACTCATGGGAGTCGTACAACATCACATAGAATAATGGACGTATAGTCACATGTAGTACAACTTACACTTGGGTATAGAGAGAGTGGACCATTGATAATAATAGGTACTATTCAAATAGATTCTACATTATCTAGTATATTTTTTTATATTTTTTCCTCTTATTCCATTATATCTACAAATCTTGTTAATGTTTTGATCCTGGTGGTGTAGTTTTTGAGGAGGGTTATGACTATAGATACACAATTAAGAGTATGGTCTAGAGATATTTGTATTTTAAAGGGATATTCACTAGAGATTAGAGAATATCATTTACTATAGGATATCTATGTTCTTGATATGATGAGATTCTAACTAATTATGGGTATGGACAGGCTAGTCACATATCAAGCCCACATCAACTGTTACTGTAGGTGTGTGACTTTTGTGTCTCCTAAGGGTGACCATTTTATTCATCATGGAGAGTGGGATATCCAGGTAGGCCGAGCATGGGAAATTACTTAGCAACTGTTAGATCTCACAACCCAATTTGGAAGTTTTTTTGGATTAAGAGGGTGTTAGGAAAGATTTCCTTCCACCAGTAGTAGAATAATTTTAGGATGTCTTTCCTAATGACTTATCAGGGCTACCACCTAAGAGAGATGTGTATTTCACTATTGAGATCATGCTGGGGGATGACCCAATATCTATTCCACTATACAGAATGGAACCAACTGATATTCAAGTTGTTAATACTTAGTTGGAGGAGTTTTAGGTTAAGGGATTTATCAATCCAAGTATGCCACCTCAGGGATCACCTATTATTTTTTGCAAAGAAGGATGACAAGAATTTATATTTCTGAGTCTATTAGTAGAAGTTGAAAAAAATGAATTTGAATAACCGATATACTCTTATACAGGTTGATGATTTGTCTGACCAATTGAAGGGAGATTTTTTTTTCTAAAATATATATTTTAGATCAGGGTATCATCAGGTGAGAGTTTGGAATTATGATATACTGAGGACTACTTTCAGAAGTATGTATGGCCTTTATGAGTTTGTCTTAATGTTTTTGGGGTTGAAAAATGAACCAACAATGTTCATGGCTTTGATGAAAAGAATCTTTCATCTCTACCTAGATCAATTTGTGGTGGTGTTTGTGGATGAAATAATTGTGTACTTCAAGAGTCATGATGATAATTCCCAACATCTTAACATTATTTGGGATACACTGAGAGAGAAATGATTTTATTCCTAGATATCTAAGTGTCTGTTTTGGATTGACCAGGTACATATCATGGGGAAAATTATCTCAAATAAAGGTTTGTCAGTGGACCTAGAGAAGGATTAGGTAGTTGTTTCATGATATCAACCCAAGAATTCTTTTTATAGCTGAGCATTCCCTTTATTAGATGAATATTACATGAGATTAATCGACGATTTTTCCCATTTGGTACCACCTATTTTAGTATTGAATAAAAAGGGGGTAAAGTTTTAATGGTTGGAGGACTGTGAGAATGTTTTTGAAGAGTTGTATAATCTCTTAACATCGACAACAATTTTTATCCTACCCTAGTCAGGTGATAATTATATTAATTATTGTGAATCTTTTGGGATCGGACTTACAGTTGTGATGATGCAGGGAGATCATGTTATGGAATATGGGTCTAGGTAATTGAGGCCTCATGGATTGAATTACCCTATGCATGATGTAACGCCCCGACTCCAGTTACCCAGAGTTGGTGCATTTTTACATAACATTGGCATGAAACAAGGAAATCATGTCCCGAAAGACCGATCTGTTTAGTATCCTTGGAAATACTAGATACATTCATAAGTTTTACATTACATTATTAAATAAAAAACTACAACCATATTATCTCTATATACCACACTCATATCCCTTTGACTATCCCTGCAGGTCAGTCATAATATACTTCTTTTCATCTTGGGAAATGTAAAACATGGAAAGTGTTGAGATCAGATGCTTAGTAAGGATAACAATATAACAGAAACTTTCATAAATAAGCTTAAACATTTTAAGGCAATGTATAAGTCTAAAAAAAAATCTTATTAAATATAAAATTCATCATAATATGTAAAATATAAATCAAAATAGGTCCACTTACTTACTCACAAGGATATTCTACTTGTCGAATAAATACATGCAATATCAATAGCCACTTTCATAATGATGGAATGCATAATGCCAGACTTTCATAACAACATAGTCAAGTCCTTGTGCCAAGACTACAAATAATATTTTTTCAAGGCCTTGATCCAAGACACTAGTTTTTATCATTAGACCTACCGATTCATCAAGGAGCTATAGCGGGCTCCGCCTGTCACTTACTAAGTCCAATGCATTCCTCATATGAAAAGTTTGAAACATAACATAAACATTTGTATTAAAACTAGCATACAAAATGTCAATACATTAATCATAAACCATGAATGGTATAAAAATAGAACATCACAGTCAAAAATATCACAATACCTTCAATACAATATGGTAGATTGTATCATAAAAAATCAACTTCAAATAAGTGTAAAGTCCATCAAAGGGTGTTGACAAAAACGAAATGAAAACTATTTGATAGAAATATCTCTTTATATTTTAAAATCATTTAAAATTAAACTAATTATAAAATAAAACATTTATTTTGAGAATATTCTTATAATCTTGTAAGTTATGCTTTTAGGGTGTTATAATAGTAGAAAATAGACACACCCACTGTATAAGTTAAAAACATTCTTTCCTTAATTTTATCTAAAAGGTCGTAAAGTACTTTGTTTTGAAAACGACAGAAATATTCCTTTAAGCCAATTTTACAAAAAGTCTAACATGGGTATAAATTAATTTAATCCATAGTCTAGTAAATAATAAAAATGTTTTGAAATACATTTTTATGAAACATGGATGTGGATGATAAAGGGGTCCCAGTACATACTTACGTATAAACAACCGTGGATAATAAAGAGATTGTAATGTTTAACCCTTACCTTGTAATTTTCCTTGGTCAAGGGTATGTTAACATTCTGTATAATAGTTAAATCATTGTTTTTAAATTATACAATAACCATATACATAATTATGATATCATATATGATCTTCTAATAATTAAATGTTAATAATATTTTAGAATTATCATCGTTTCGAGTGTTAAATGATTCGTTTTACTTTATATTATTTTTTACATGGGCCATGTTTTTTATGAATGGGATGTATCTTATTCATATCCAGAATGATACATAGTCTTTAAACATTATTTTTAATCATAAAATGAAAATTATTCTTGAATGGTTGTGATGGAGAATGAATCTTATCGCGTTCGTGGAGATGGTAATCTGTACGTACGCATGAGCTACAATATCATTCCTTTGATATTAAAATAGTATGTAAATAGATAGTATATCATATATACATAATAATTAACATGTTATATTTATTATTTACATCAATTATACATCATTATTATACCCATCCAAAAATAATTTGTTGAACAACAACTACACCATGATGTGGAGACGGTAAGCCGTACGTACGCACATATTGTGAATTTATCATTCATATGATGGATATAATAATGAATATGGTTGTACCATTTTTATAAAAACATAAAATTATATATAAGATACTAGAGTTATTATTTTATAATTTAAACAACAAATAAAGAGGAAGTGGAAGAAGAAAAAAACTTGAGAGAGGTGATGAAATATTTTGCTCTTCTTCGGGTTCTTCCATTGGATTTGATAAAAAGGACTCTATAGGTTGGATTTCTGACCAATGGAAGGCTTCTAGGATGAAGGGTGGATATTTGGGGAATATTTGAAAAGGGTTTGGCTGAGAAAAATGGCTTTGGATGTGTGAATTTGAGAGAAGGGTAAGTGCCCTTTTATAAGAGGGGTGAGGGGGACATTAGGAAAAACGTAAAATATTATTTTATAATAAATTCATATTTGGTTTATAATGGCTCAAAAATTATTTATTTCTAGGGTAAGGTTGGTATGGGTTAAAAAACTCTCAAACAATAGGTTTTAGATAGGTTTATGGAACCATATTAACCATATCATTTATATTTAACTCTTAGTTTAATAGTTTTACATTTACCATGTCTCTTTGTAGTTTTACATTATATGGTTAATAAATTTACTATAAACTTCCAAGAGAACCCAAAGTGGTTCATTATTGATATATATAACCTTATCTAAGTCCTCTGGCCAATCATTAGATTTTTAGAAATATAATATCAATTACTAATATAATATTATTTAAAAACACTTTTATGTCAATTTTGACATTATTTGGGAATTTATTTTTGTTAAAGTCCTAACAACCTTATTAGTTATTAATAAATTCATTTAACTTGTACTAACATGTCATAATGACCTATAAATTTTTTATATTTCATCAAAATTCCCAATTTAAATTTATTTGGGTATTTATAATATCAATTATTTTAATATTTCATTAATAAGGTAATTATTGTATCATCATTGTGTCATAAATAAATTAAATTATTTAATGTCTAAAAATTATAAATAAATTACCATTATGTAGGAAATATTTTTATCTTTATAATGAATATTTATAGTTGAATTTATCTTATGTATAACCAAATATTAAAAATGTTTTAGTTATTAAACATTGAATTTAACAATTTTAACACTTCTTTAAATAAAATATTAATAAATGTCCTAATCTAATCCAAGTGGACTTAAAGGATAATATTTTATTTGTAAAGTTGTTTTTGGTTGAATTAAACTTATCCAATATAATTAGGACATGTGTTTGGGTAATAATAATATCATTTTTACCTTTAATTACCCTATTTACTTTTAACCGTGGTAAATAAATGTCAAAAGTTACTATTCACCAAAAAATATTTTCATCTTATTGAAACACATTTTACATACTGATATCAACCGTGTCTCTCAGATTTTTGAAATTCCACTCAGAGATGCGGTAAAATTATGTTTTATGAAAATTTGCGAATGTGCCTAGTAGGTGGGTAAAAGACAGTAAAAGTTCAATAAATATATTTATATATCTAAAATTATTATAAAATTAATCCAATGAATTAAATTGAAATTATATAGGTATTATGTATATATTTTGGCATTAAATAAAATTAAATAAATAAATGATTATTTAAATAAAAAGCTGGTTTTAACTAATAACTTAGTGTTTTTCACTATTCATAAAAAATTGAATGTTTTCAGAAAAATAACAAAAATTCACCCAAAGAAAATTTCTATATTCCGAATTCAAAAATGAAGTCCATTTTGAAAGATAAAATTGATAAAATTTCAAAAAGTGGGTATTACTATTCATAATGACTAGTTTGATTGGTTGTGGTGAGTTTGAACTAGAAGTTGCATACAACAAAAGCTATTGTATTATTCAAAGGGAAACGAACTGTGGAAGCTTGGAGTGTTACATTTTCCCTATATCAAATAATTTTGTCCTTGAAATTTCTAGAATACTACCACACGAAAAGATTCGTGTGGTTCTTCATCATAAGTTCCTCGGGTTCCCACGTTGCCTCTTCCATCTTATGATTTCTCCATAAAACGTTTACCAGACGAGTCATCCGGTTTCTCAACACTTGTTCTTTTTTATCAAGAATTATAATGGGCTCTTCGTAATAAGACAGATCGGGTTATAGTTCTATTTCTTCATAGGTGATGTCATGTGTTGGTTCAGGCATGTATTTTCTCAACAGTGGTACGTGGAACACATCATGATCTTTGGAGAGACTTGGCGGCATTTACAAACTATATGCTAGAGCCCCAATTAATTCTAGAATTTCTAAAGGTCTGATGTGCCTAGGACTTAATTTACCCTTCTTAAGGAATCTTATCACTCTTTTTCATGGAGAAACCTTCAAGAAAGCATGATCTCTTACCTGAAATTCCAAATCTTTTCTTCAGTTCATGGCATAAATCTTCTGCCTACATTGAGCTTCTTTGATGTGGGTTTGGATAACCTTAACCTTTTCCATCATTTCCTCAACAAGTTCTGGGCCTATGAGTTTTCATTCACCAACATCATCCCAACAAGTTTTTGTGCGACATCTCTTTCAATATAATGCTTCATATGGTGCCATCTGAATACTTGAATGGTAGAAATTGTTATTGGAAAATTCTACCAGAGGTAAATATTGATCCCACATACCTTGAAAGTCAAGTGAGAAAGATCTCAACATGTCTTCTAAGATTTGAATAGTATGTTTTGATTGTCCATCAGTTTGAGGGTGGAAGGCAGTGCTCAAACGATGTTTAGTATCCAGGGATTTCTGAAGACATTCCCTGAATCTTGATGTAAAATGGGGATCACGATCAGAAAAAATCGATAGAGGTACTCCCTGAAGTCTTAAAACATCATTAATATATAGTCTTTCTAGACATTCAAGTGGTAAATCTTCTCCTATATCAAGAAAATGTGCTGAATTGGTAAGACTATCAATAATGACCCATATTGCATCGTTCCTTCTAGGTGTCTTTGGTAGCCCCATGAAAACTTCCATCATAATATCATCCCATTTCCACTTAGGTATGGGAAGAGGTTTCATGACTTCTGTCGGATGTTGTCTTCCAGCTTTCACTTGTTAAAAAACCATACATATCGACAAAAAATAAACAATATCTCTCTTCATGTTGTCCCTCCAAAAAATTTCCTTCAAATCTCTATACATCTTAGTGCTACTAGGGTTTATAGAGAAAATAGAGTTGTGAGAATCATCCAGAAATTCCCTTTTTAGATCAGGTATATTGGGAACACAAAGTGTCTTCCCAAATTTCAAAATTCCATATTCATTTATAAATTCGATGAATCTCCCATCATTCACAACATTAATTTTCTTTTGAAATTCCTCATCATTAGTCTGAGAACATTTTATCATTTCTAGTAAAGATGGATTGGAAATAATTTAAAAAATCATTGATGTTTCACCTTCCACGGTTAATCTCATATCCATATTTACTAGATCTGGGTATATAGGATCCTTCCCAACCCTCATCTTGTTCAAACCTCCATGATCATTTCTACTCAAACCATCTTCCTCCTTATTTTACTTCCCCGGGTGATAGTGTATAGGGAAATAATAATCCTTGATTAGCTCTAGCCATCGTCTTTGCCTCATGTTGAGCTCCTTCTGTGAGAAAATATACTTCAAACTCTTGTGATCAATATAAATCTCACAATTTTTACCATAGAGATAGTGTCTCCAAATTTTCAAAGCAAATATTACAGCTGCTAACTCAAGATCATGAGAAGGATAGTTCAGTTCATGAATATTTTGTTTTCTTGATGCATAGGAAATAACACTATCATTTTCATGAGTACAAAACCAAGTCCTTTCTTTGAAGAATCACTATAAATAACAAAACCATCATTCCATGATGATAGAGTCAATATAGAATCATTGACTAATATTATCTTCATTTCTTCAAAACATTATTTACACACTATTTTCCAAACAAATTTAACCCCTTTACATATCATCTTGGTAAATGAGTTATCCAATCGGGAAAATTTCGGTACAAAACACCGATAATAACCTTCTAAACCAATCAAAATTATTCACCTCAGTTATACTCGTCGGTGATGGCTATTATTGGATTGATATATTGTTAGAAGGATCAACAATGATTATAATATGGCCAAGAAAAGAAATATCCTGAAACCAGAATTCACACTTACTAAACTTCTCATATAATTCATTTCTTTGGGGAGTCTTTAGGATAATGCGCTAGTAATTTTCATTATATTCGTATCTTTTTAACTATACCAAGATGTCAATAATAAATACCACTACAAAGTGATCAAGATATTCCTTGAAAACCACATTCATTAGATCCATGGAAATATAGGGTACATTAGTCAACCCAAAAGGCATTACTGTAAACTCGTAATGCCCGTACCTGGTTTGAAATGATGTTTTTGGAATGTCTTCCTTCTTTGCAAAAAACTGATGATATCCAGGCTGAAGGTCAATCTTTGAAAAATATTGAGCCCCATGAAGTTGGTTGAATAAATAATCAATGTTAGGTAGGAGATACTTTTTATTTATTGTTATTTCAATGATCTCCCTGTAGTCGATGCACAACCTCATAGTTCTATCTTTCTTTCTCACAAAAAGAACAGGGGCTCCCCATAGAGAAACACTAGTGGAAATAAATCCTTTTTTACTCAACTTATATATTTGTTTATCTAGTTCCACTAATTCCAAAGTGGCCATTCTATAAGGGTTCTTTGATATGAGCCTTGATCTAAGAATTAAATCAATGGAAAACTCAATTTATCATTCTGTGGGATGTCCAGGTAAATCCTCTTGAAATACATCAACATATTATTTCACAATAGGTACGTCCTCTATTTGAACATTCCTTTACTCACCCATAGTTATTTCATTCTCTTCCTCCCCAATAATTGAATTTATTAGAGCTATTGGGGGTGGATATAGATAAGAATTAGGTGGTGACATTTCTGCTCTAAAGATAAGGCACTCCTTATCATCATGAAAAATTGTAACCTCCTTATTCTTACAATAAATTTTTGCATCATGGTCTGAAATTCAATCCATAGAGAGGATTATATCAAATATGATCATGGGTATGACAATGATATCAGCAGATAAAGAACATTTGTATGACCTAATGAGTAATGATTGACTAAACATTGTTGCAATGATACTTCCCTAGGGAGTTTTGACTGAAAACTCCCTTGTTAAATCAAATTTAAAATATCTATTTTTCTTAGAAAACTGGGAATATATAAAACAATGTGATGATCTATAATCAAATAAAGCATTGGCTAAACACGAGGAAACCATTAAATTACCTGCCACCACGTCTTTTGGAGATTCAACCTCAACAAGGGTGACCACATAATTTTGGGCTTGATCCCTTGGCCTTTTCTGGGGTAGGTTTCTCTAATGCTTAAGGCATTAATTTGTATAATGTACCATTTCATTACAACTATAACATTCAACATTGACAACCTCTTTCTTTTCCCTTGAAATCATGAGCTTGGTGGCCTTTTTCACCACACTTGTAACAGACTCTGATTCCCTTCAAGAAAGTACCGGGGTGTTTCTTACAACATTTACCACATGATGGATATTCAACTTTTCCCTTATTCCCATTATTTCCATTTCCAAAGTGTTCAGTAGATCTCTTCTTCTCCTATTTTTCTTTAAAGTCATAGGACTTGGAGAAATCATTTTCTGTCTTGATAGCACATGAGAAAATATCTTCATATGATGGGAATGATTGCAAGAATAATGCTCAATGGACAAAATGGTTTTAACCCATCAACAAAATGATCAATATTACTTCTTGAGTTACCTATATAATCTGTTACATTCCTTGCTAACCTTGTAATGTCAGCTTCATACTTTTCGACATTCTCATCCTCCTTTTTCCTTAGAGTTAGAAATTTCGTTTCCATATCCGCTCGATGGTCGTGAGGAAATTATTTTTCTAAGAAAAGATATTTAAACATCCTCCATTCCATATTTGATACTTCATCATATTCCTTTTTGTTTTGAATTAATGACCACCATTGATCAGCATCTCTAGCGAGGTGATAAACTGCCATGACAAATTTTTCTCTTTCACTACTCCCCAAAGAATGAAATATTTTTTCTAAGGAACATATACATTTCTCTAATACAAATGGATTTGTAGTCCCATTTAATTTTGGAGGTTGTTTACTTATAAAGTTGTCTAACACTGATCCTCCACGTTGTGGATCAAGGTGCTTCATATGGGTAAGGTTTTTATTCGTAACTTGAGTGAGTTTTCCCAGTATGGTGATAAGTTGATCAGGACCAGTTGCATAACCATCTCCACTATAATTATCATGGCCAGGAGAGAAATCCCTACATGGATTACATGTGGTGATACGGTTTCCATTCCTTCCACTAGGCTCCATTTCTAAACAATTGTATACACTAGATTAGTTTATGAATAGAAATTTATAATTCCAAACATGTAATACACTAAACATAAACTGAAAAATTTATAGATATAATCCATAATCATAAAAATGTTTTCCTTTAGCAGTTATATACTAATAAATCCTACATAATGGTTTGTAATGAAAATGAGAATTATTCTAGGCATATCTCCCGGGAGTGTCGTAACCAAGAGCGCATCAAGGCCTTTTGTCGTGCACTAGTTCTCGTTTGATTCTAGCTCAAGGAGGTTCTTTAGGGTTTTACCCATAGGTATATCTATTCCAGAGCCACCTCTACCATCTCATTACCAAACAAGGATATATTTCTTGGAAAACTCACAAAATCTCTACATTACCAAAATTATAGGAAGTTCTTCTATACTAATCCAAAATGTCTATCTTAGGGATGTTTTCTCTAATCAGAGTTTTTATAAATCTAGATTACAAGGTTTGTAATAATCTTTATTTGATACCAACTATAATGCCCCGACCCCAATTACCCAGAGTCGGGGCATTTTCACATAACATTGGCATGATAAAAGGAAAACATGTCCCGAAAAACCAATCAGTTTAGTAACCTTCGAAATACTAGATACATTCATAAGTTTTAAATTAAATTATAAAATGAAAAACTAAAACAACATTGTCTCTATAGACCACACTCATATCCCTTTGTCTATCCTATAAGGTTATTCATAATACACTTTTTCACATCCTAGGAAAAGTAAAACAAATAAAGGGGTGAGCTCAAATGCACAGTAAGAATAGCAATATAGTAGAAACATTCACAAATAAGCTTCAACATTTTAAGGCAATGTATATGTCTAAAAAAAGCCTTTTAAACATAAAATTCATCATAATATGCCAAATATAAATCAAAATAATTCCATTCACATACTCAAATGGATATTCTACTAGCCGAATAATCACATGCAATATCAATAGCCACTTTCATAATGATGAAATGCATAATGCTAGACTTTCATAACCACATAGTCAATGCCGTGTGCCAAGAATACAAATAATATTTTGTCAAGGACTTGTGACAAGACACGAATTTGTCTCATGATACCTACCAAAGCATCTAGGAGCTACAACGGGCTCCACCTGTCAATTACTAAGTCTAATTCATTCCTCATATGAAAATTTTGAAACATAACATAAAAATTCATATTAAAACATGCATACGAAATGTCAATAATTTAACCATAATCCATGAATGGTATAAAAATTGAGCATCCACATTAAAACATATCACAATACCTTCAATAAAATATAGAAGATTGTACCATAATAAATCAACTACAAACAAGAGTAAAATTTCTTAAATAATGTTGACATAGATGAAATCAAAACTATTTCAGAGAAATATCACTTTCTATTTGGAAATAATTTAAAAGTCACATAATTATAAAATAAAACATATATTTTGAAAATATTATTATAATATTGTAAGGTAAACTTATAAGGTATTATAACAGCAGAAAATAGCCACACCCACCGTATAAGTTAAAAAACACTATTTCCTTAATTTTGTCGAAAAGGTCGTAAAGTACCTTGTTTTGAAAATGACAGAAATATTCTTTTCGACGCATTTTATAAAAAGTAAAACAAGGGTACAATTGAATTTAACCTATATTCTATTAAATAATATATTTTTTAAATACATTTTTAAGAAACACGGATGTGGATGATTAAGTGGTCCTAGTAGATACTTACGTATAAACAACCTCAGATAATAAATAGATTGTGAAATTTAACCCTTAACTTGTAATTTTCCTTGGCTGAGTGTATGTTAAACTCATGTATAATAGTTAAATCATTGTTATTAAATTATAAAATAACCATATACATAATTATGATATCATATATGATCTTCTAAAAATGCTTTGTTAATAATATTTTAGTATTATCGTCGTTTCAAGTGTTAAATGAATCATTTTTCTT
This sequence comes from Viscum album, assembly GCA_963277665.1. Taxonomy (NCBI): domain Eukaryota; kingdom Viridiplantae; phylum Streptophyta; class Magnoliopsida; order Santalales; family Viscaceae; genus Viscum; species Viscum album. The sequence continues at coordinate 1,549,403,406 of OY728138.1, forward strand.
TATATTAATTGTTACGCGAGTCATGTTTGTTATGGATGGGATGTATCTTATTCAAATACAGAATGATAAAAAGTATTTAAACATTATTTTTAATCATCAAATGAAAATTAGTCTTGAATAGTTACGACTGGTAATGAATCTCATCGCGTTCTTGGAGACGGTAATCCCAACGTACACACGAGCGACAATATCATTCTTTTGATATTAAAATAGTATGTAAATAGATGGTATATCATATATATACAGAATCATTAATGTGTTATATTTATTATTTACATAAATTATACATCATTATTATACCCATCCAAAAATAATGTATTGAATAACAACTACACCATGACGTCGAGACGGTAAGCCTTATGTACGCATGTGTGGTGACTTTTTCATTCATATGATGGATATAACAATGAATATGGTTGTATAATTTTTATAATAACATCATATTATATAGAAGATACTAGATTTAATATTTTATAATGGAAAGAACAATGAAAGAGGAAGTGGAAGAAGAAAATAACTTGAAAGAGGTGATGAAATATTTACCTATTCTTTGGATTCTTCCTTTTGATTTGATCAAGATAACTCCATAGGATGGATTTCAGATAAAAGGAAGGATTCTAGGATGAAGGGAGGGTAGTTGGAAGGATATATGGGCAGGGTTTGGCAGAGCTATATGCCTTTGGAGGTGTGAATATGAGAGAAGGGGAAGTACCCTTTTATAAGAGGGGTGAGGGGAACCTTAGGAAAAGCTTAAAATATTATTTTATAATAAATTCATATTCGGTTTATAATGGATCCAAATTGATTTATTTCATTGATAAGGTGGGTATGGGATGAAAACCGATCAACCAATTGGTTTTAGATAGGTTTAGATCACCATATTAACCTTATCATTTAGATTTAACTCTTAGTTATATAGTTGGACATTTACCATTTCTCTTTATATTTTTATATTATATGGTTAATAAACTTACTATAAACATCCAAAAAAACCCCAAGTGGTTCATTATTGATATATATATCCTTATGTAAGTCCTTCGGAATATCCTTATATTTATGGGAATATAATATCAATTAATAATATAATATTTTTTTAAAAAAACTATTTTATATCAATTTTGAAACTACTTGGTAATTGATTTTTTTAATGTAAAAAAAACATTATTAATTAGAAATAGATTCATTTAAACAATCCTAACATGTCTTATTAAGCTGTAAAATTATTGGATTTGATCAGAAGGTTTCAATTTACATTTATTTGAGTATTTATAATATCAATTATCTTAATATTTCATTAATAAGTTAATTACTGCATCATCATTGTGTCATAAATAAATTAAATTATTTAATGTCTAAAATTTATAAATAGAATAAAATTATGTAGGAAATCTTCTTATCTTTATAATTAAAATTAATAGTCGAATTTATCTTATGTATAACTCTATATTAAAAATGATTTAGTTATTAAACATTGAATTTAACACTTTTAACTCTTCTTTAAATAAAATATTAATTAATGTCCTAATCTAATCCAAGTGGCCCTAAAGGATCATATTTTATTCCTAAGGTTGTTTTTCGTCTACTTACACTTATCTAATAGAATTAGGACATGTTTTAGGGTAATAATAATATCATTTTTACCTTTAATGACTATATTTAATTTTAACCGTGGTAAATAAAAGTCACAAGTTACTATTCAACAGAAATTATTTTCATCTTATTGAACCACATTTTACTTATTGATATCAACCGTGTGTCTTGGATTTTTGAAATTCCACTCACAGAAGTGGTAAAATTAATTTTTATGCAAATTTGAGAATGTGCCCCGTAGGTGGGTAAAAGACGATAAAAGTTAAATAAAATTTTTATATATCTAAAATTATTATAAAACGACTCTAATGGATTAAATTGAACTTATATAAGCATTATGTATCTATTTTTACTTATATAAAAATTAAATAAATGATTTATTATTTAAATAAAAAGTCGATTTTAACCAATAATGCAATGTTTTTCACTATTCATCCAAAATTAAAAGTTTTTAGAAAAATAAAAAAAATTCTCCCTTAGCTAATTTCGATATTCCGAATTAAAAAATGAATTCCATTTTGAATGATAAAATTTATAAAATTTCAAATAGTGGGTATTACTATTCATAACGGCTAGTTTGATTGGTTGTGGTGTGTTTGAACTCAAAGTTACGTAAAACACAAGCTTTTATATTAATCAAAGGGAAATATATCATGGAAGCTTGGGGTGTTACAAATGACCTTGAGTTGGAAATATTAGTTTATGATATTATGTGTCAGTGACACTATCTTTTGGGAGAAAATTTTACAGTCTATACAGATCATAAGAGCTTGAATAATATATTTTCACATCTGAATTTGAATCTTTGGCAGAAAAGATGGATTTGAGTATATGTAGTCTTGAGAATCTGAACTATCATGTATGAACTGAAAGGTATATACTGTGGTTTATTCCTTGATCAATAAAACTTAGACTTATATTGTTTAAGATTCAAGTGAAGAGTGGAAGATAATGACCTTGCTGGTTGAAATGCATGTTGTGGTTCAAGAGATCTAGGAGAAGATGACTCTAGTTTCAGTTGTAGTGGAGTATAAAATTTTGACACGGATCAGGGATATACATTATGAAAATCTAGAGTACTTATCCTTTAAGGAATGCTTTGAAGGTGGAGAGACATCTTCAGACTGGTTAATAGATGACAATGAGATCATCTATGTGAGGAATTGTGTTTTTGTGCCTATGAGAGGATCTCATGTGGAAATTTCATGCACCTAAAGGGTGGTGCATCTAAGTGTAACCAAAATGTACCATGACATATGATGATAGTTTTGGTGGTCAGGCATGAAAAATGAGATAGTAGGGTTTGTTACAAGATGCTTCACCTCTCAGTAGGTGAAGGCAGAGCATCAATGACATGGTTGTTTGATAAAGTCATTCCCTATTGAGGAAATGAAGTTGGATGACATGACCATGGAATTTTGGTTAGTCTACCAAATATGATTAGGATGAATGATACTATTTGGGTCATATTGAATCGACTGAAAAAGTTAGCGGATTTCCTACCAATAAGAGAAACCTTTACAGTAGAAGATTTGGGAGAACTATATGTTCCAGATATAGTCAATCTTCATGGAGTGCCACCGAATATAGTTTCAGACTGTGATTCACACATTAATTCAGGCTATTGGTAGGGATTGTGGAAAGAACATGGCACATAGGAGTTATTGAGTACAACATTCCACCCATAGATAGATGTGACGTCTGAATGTACTATACCGGTGCTTGACAATATACTATGGGAATATGTTCTTGAATTTGGTAGATCATAGTAAAATAACATGGCTTCAAGGGAGTTTTTATATAACAAAAATTATTATGAAAATATATAGATTTCACCATATGACACAATTTATGGTAGACCATGTAGATCACCACTATGTTGGATGAAGGTAGGTGAGTCAGAGTTTCTGGGACCGAGACTTGTGTAGGAGACATTAGAGCAGGTACAATTGACTCAGGAATGAATGGAAATAGATTAGAGTAGATAGAAGTCCTATGCTAATAGGTGGAGACTACACCTAGTGTTTATAGAGGGTGATTGTATATTCCTTCGGGTGTTTCCTAGGTTGGTTCACCACAGGATATGGAGGCAGGGAAAGTTGATGCCCACATTTGTTGGACCCTTTGAGATAGTGGAAGGAATCAGGTCGGTGCCATACTGATTGTCTCTTCCACATAGTTACAATTCTATTCATGATATTTTTCATCTATCATAACATTCAAAGTATTACCCCAACCCTTATCATATGATCTATGTGGATGAGGTTGACTTTGGGATAGATGCATCCTTTAACGAGAATCTGATACGTGTGTTGGATCACAGTGAGAATGTGTTACAGGGAAAGACCATGCCAATATTTCATGTGTTATAAAAAATGTACATGTGTAAGAGGAAACACATGAAAGAGAATAAGATGTGAGGGCTCAATTTCCTACTGTTTTTGGCTCGGAATCATATAAATTCTTGGAAGTGTATCTCAAGCACGAGCTGTTATAAGGTGGGAAGATTGTAAGATACTGACCTTTTCTGGATTTATCTTGATCATAGTTTTTGGTACTTTTTGATTTTTATGCACCGTTGTTTGGAGTTTTGAATTGGGTTGAATATTGGTGGTGTTATATGAAATTTTGAAGAAAATAGGATGTGCACTATTGGCGCACAATTTGTAATCATCATGCAGTTTCCCAGGAGAAACTGTATGCCCTCTGGTATTTTGAGGCAGTATCTTTGGCATGATTAATGAATAGTTTGACCCATGTGAGGTGTTCATGTGATTTTCCCCCTTGAATAAGTGTTTAACCACGATTAGAGCACATTTTTCTTAACAAAGTTACTGAATCGTGCGAGGGATGACATTGATATCCTAAAATTGTGGATCTCACTTGTTTTCATCTTTTAATGATCTGTCTCTCCTCCTATGCTGGCCTAATTCAGGATTTTACTTTCCTAAGGGTAAATTAAGGGTCCCCCATTGTCTTAGAGGGATTCCAAGGCCTTATGAGCACTGTTATTTAATATTTAATGCCTAAATTGAAAATCCTCTCTTCCCCTATTAAGTTGGATTTCATCCCGATGATTCTCTTGTTCTTTATTCTATCATTCCATGATCTTTTCTTGGACGATATCATCTTTTTCTATTGATATAACTTCTTTTGGTGATATTTAGATCTATATTTATAAGATATTGATGTATTTGATCTTAATTTTAGTTTAGGGATTTATATCTATAACTTTTATCAACATCATGGTGCTTCTTGAATTTTGGGGATTTCTGTTGGGAAAAAATCCATCAAAAAACTAAGTTAGGTGGTCTAAATATAATTCCCATAGTTGTGGACTTGATATTTTTGTGAAAAATTGTAAAATTTCTTACATCCTTTAGCAATTTACTTTCTTGATTTGGGTTAATTTGATTGACTAATTTATTTATCGATGATTATTTAAAATAAGTGATTAATTGAGGAATTAATCATGAGACTATGGGGATGTCCAATTATATAATTAATTTGTGGAAATTTGTTTTAATAGGTAGGGTATGTAATATAGATAACTAACAATGGGATTAATTAATGGATATTGAAATAGATATATTGTTATAATTAATTTTAGATTAATTATGTGCCTTTGATAATATTATATTGATAATTAATTGTGGGATTAATTATGGAATGTTGAGATTATAATGAGATAATTAATACTATAAAATTAATTATGGAATATTAATTGTGATATTGATTAATTAATTGATGAATTAATTAATGGTTTGAAGCACTTAATTAATTATTGAGTTAACTAATGGAATGACTGTTTTTAACTAATTCTTGAATTATTAATGGGATTGGGCTGGATAACTTATTCGTAAATTAATTATGTGATAAAGAATGGGAGAATGGTTATTCTAAATTGAGAAGTAAAAATGGTAACATGGTCATCATACTGATGAGTAATGATAATGGGAACATGGTCATTCTAAATTGAGAAGTATACATGGTAGCATAGTCATTATACTTATGTGTAAAGAGAATGGGAACATGGTCATTCTATTGAGGATTAAGTATGGTAACATGTTCATATTACATACCTTTGTGATATTGGTAACATTGGAAATGTGGCATTTAAATTTGAATTTAAATAATAGAAATAATAAAACCTTGAGTTATGGAATCACACAGGAATATTTGAACTCCAGCATGAGTTGAATCAGGTACTGAGATATCATATAACCTTTAATACTTTGATCTTTAGAAATAAGATGATATTGAGATATGATATTACCTAGGGAAAACATTAGGATTCGATACAAGTTGATGTTAATATTGAGGTACAAGTAGCATTACGATCCCTGTATTTAATGTAGTTAGATGATAATAATTGAAAATGTGATAAACTATTTATAATTTCATTGAAATTATTTCTTTGTAGAATTTCATGCACTATCATTTTACTGGACTTGTTTTGGACACCATTAGTGGTTAACTACTGATTTGTACTCACACCCAATTCAGGATACCTAAATAGTACCTGAATAGATTATATTTTTTAGAGGAATGGAAAATGGAAAAGGCCCAGGGATAGGTGGATGATTGGGGATATATCTTTTATGGGGGCACATACATGGTTTAGAGCACACTTTAAGAGTTGTAGTGTCTTTATTTTCTATTTCATTATAGACACTTGACACTTATATTTTAATAACATGTTTTCCCCTTTAGTTGAGTATTGTATTTCCTATTTGGTTATATTTTGACATGAGTATTTTTCTAGTTATATATTATTCTGAAGTTTTTATCTACTTCCACTGGTGTTTTATTGTAATAAAATATGGTATATTCTCCCTTTGAATGACTTACCAGACCCTCTCTTCGAGTTGTAAGCCTCTATTAGACGAGTAGGTGTGCTTGATTCCATGTGGTGAATTGTCTAGGGGAACCATTGTGTGGAACCTGGTTAGGGATGTTACATAGATTATTATAAATATAAATAATGAATATATATTATATTTATACCATTTTTTAAATTTTGGAAATAATTAAATCATTATATAAGTATTAGGATAAATAATAACAAGTCAAAGAATATATGAAAAATAAAGTAGATATTACCCCATACGTAACATTAACATGGAGTTGTTAATAAACGGGTAATATAATATCACAAACAATTCATTTATGGTATTAGAGACAATAATATAGTTCTATAGTAGATTTATAATATAATTAGATTTTTTATACATTTGGTTTGAATGTGTTTGAAGAAAATAAAGGCATAAGGTAAGAGAATTTCATCTCGCTATTTATATCTGTGAGATACATGCCTTATTCACCACTCATTTCATTTTTGTGCTGCGTATAATTCACATGGATGAATTATATGACTCTTATACATAAATTTATCAATATATACATATCCATTTTGTTATCTCTGTTTCATGGGTTTATGTTTCAAAAGTTACGAAATCAGTAATGTAGTTTTGTCTCAATTTTTTTTCATTGAGACACATGCCATGTTATGCACCTATATTTCACAATGAGGTCTATATACTATCTTTTACATGCTATATCATGAATATTATTATTTGAATGATATTTTAAGCTTCATGTATTTTTATTATTTCCATTTTATTATGATTTAATGTTACCATTGTGTTAACGGATTATAGGTTCAATATCATCATTTATCGAGATAGTTTGTGATTATGATTCCTTTGATTAAATCATGTGATCCATCCCTCAAGAACACTAATTAATATTATTAACCTATAGATATGTATGTTATATACATGTAATGGAACAATTTTTACACTCCTTGGTATATAATATAATTAAGAAAATGTTTTTACAAAAATATAATTTAATTTTTTCTTTCGGTCGGAAATCTAGGTTATTTAAAAAATGCGTTTTATTTAAAAATTATATAAAACATTTCTAATATTATATTATTATGTTTAAAGGAAATTTTACCCATGTATTACCTTTTCAAAAAAAGGTTTTAAAATGAATCTTCTAGTCATTTTTCTGATGAAGCTACTTTTTTAACTTTTAAGGTACAAAAGGAATGTTTGGCATGTACGGACTTACCCGCCGTCATAACTGTCATTTACTTGATGCTTCCTATGAATGATTACAAGGTATGCGTTTTAAAGAAAATATTTTATTAATATTACTTAATTTTTTTAAAAATTGTTTTCCAATAAAAGGATTTTCAAAAATTATTTTATGTTTAAAACGTTGTTTAAATGATTTTCAAAGCTTCTTTTTAATGTTTCCAAAAATGTTTTTTAAAGAAAAATATCTCAATGATATTAAATATTATTTTATAAATTTTCAATTTATGTTCAAATTAAAATGTTTTAAAAAAATTTCAAGCTTATTTTATATGTTTTTAAGGAAAATGGTTTTTGAAAAACTTTCAAGCCTTCATTATGTGTTTTCAAAGATATTGTAAAAGTTTTTTTCAAAAAGATTTATGTTTCAAAAATATGTGTTCAATGAAGAAAATATATTTTCCTTTAGAGATGTTTTAAATGAAATTATAATTGTTTACTTATAATAAAAGTATTATGAAAATGGTTTTATGGAAAGTATTTTAAAAGGAAGACTATTTTCCTTAATGAAATGATCAGGTGATCTTTAAGAATCCCTCTCAATATAAGATGTCATAATTTGTTATAGTTTAATATTTATTGGAGAAATGATTGAATAATACCATTTTTATTAATTATTGAATGGTTTATATTTTAATTTTCTGATGTTTATGATACTCGTTTCTATTCTATAGGTTATGTGCTTTTGAAACACGATTTTCATAATAGGTTATGCTTTGATGAAATGATTACGAAACTGATCACATTTCCATAGGATATTATGTCATAAAATGTTTATGATTCCCATTTCATTTCATGGGTTATGATATGATGTTTATTAAACCCATCTATTTTTATGGGTCATGATATAATAAATGTTTATTTATTTTCAATCACATGTGTGAATGATTTTATTATGTGACGGGTGGGACATATATCTTTCCCCAATGTATTTGGTAAATATTTATATCTCATGAGGTTATAATGGGAATAGATTTAATACAGTTGATCAATTTCGGAAAGATGGGGGAACATGATCCATAATGGGAAGAAGGGAAACCTGATACCTTATAAGGAAAGGACTGTAACTGGGGATGGTGGTGTGTCCTGCCTAGTAGGTGTTGTCCCCATGAAGTTCCCCGATATTCTTTTGGAAATGATACATTACTTATAGATAAATATATGACATTTTTTTAATAAATTAAATTACTTATTACTATGATATTATCATATAATTCATGTTCTTTATTATCTTTTTTTTCATGTCTTAGGTAATACAAATAATTATTCCACATCTCTAGTTTTTGATCTTTGATATACAGGGCATGATCTTCGAATGCTATGATCATGTTCTAATACCCTTATGTTCACGTTATGATTAAATATTTCCTTTATTTACCCTTTCTTGGAATCGGAGATCATACCTTTATTATGTTTCCTTTTGTTGGGTTGTAAGGAAATGTCTTAAGTAGAATTTCTATGGGGGAAGATCTTGTTGGGAAAAATTAAATATATTTCACCAAGATAGTATATATTTATTTGAAGTTTCTAAAGGATCTAAACTAATATGGTATTGGGGAATCTTGTTTCATAGTTTATGTAGCATTCTAAAAAAATAATGTATTTCTTATGTATGATAAGATTGATTTGTTATAGTTGGTATCAATGTGAAATTTTAGTCAACCTTTGGAAACTTGGATAAGAAAACTTTAGTGAGATATATAGGGATATTTATAAGGATATATATAGGTGTATCTCTATGATATTTTTAAGTATGAGTTAATGTTTAGAAAATTTTCATGGAATTTAGGTAAAGGATATAGTGAGTGAATTCTTTTCATTACATCCTTGTCTGGATACTACAAGTGGATGTGGTAGGGAAAAAATGCACCCAAGGGAAACAACTCTGATATGGTGCACCACGCCTCAATCAAGAAAAACCTGGTACATGAAAACATGCCTCTCTAAACATCTAGTTTGACACTCTTAGGGGATGTGATTTTTTAATTCACAAACTATTTATGAACTATCATGAAGGATTTTAATAGAAGTTGGCTATGAATCATCTAGGAAAAATCTAAGGTGTTATAAATTAAGTAATGTTTAATAATTTAGAAATAATATAAATGGTTTTTCATGATTTTTTGGTACCTCACTTTGAAAATTATTTCATACTCAATGATTTATGGTTTCTGTCAATAGTGGTAACCAAAAGTAATTGGGTTAACATTTAATGTAATTGAAAATTTTATGATGATTAGGCAAGGGAAATGGAGAATAGAGTGAAGGATGTTGTAATCATGCCTAGTCAGTTTTCCCAAAACATGATTAATAATGTATACCTTAACAAACTGTTGAACTCAAAAAGGAATAGAAGTAAAGAGTTCCCTGAGAGTTTGGGTAATAGATATGATGAAGGAAAGAAGATTCAATTTCCTCTATGTCTAGAATGTGAAAAGAATCACCTGTGTAAATAACCTAGAAGAACAAAAAGATATTTTGACTTTAGAAAAAAAGGGCACAAAGTAATAACTTTAATTAAAAAAAGAAGGATTTGATTAACAAAATGGATGGGAATATTTTCCTCTACAATACAACATCAAAGGTAAAATTATTTGAGCGTGGAATGAATGGTTATTATGAAAGTCTATGAACCAAGTGGGAATCTCAAGAATAGAATCATCAAGGTTTTATGAGTAAAGGTTATATTGTTGTTGATGATGATACTATAAATTAAATGCGGATAGAAATATCTATTAAGTAATAGGATGAGGTATCCTTTTTATGGATTATGGATTAAGTGGAATAATTAATGTTTTTATTTAATAATTATGTAATATGAATGGTGAAATATACATAGATTGTTCAATTTATGATTTTTTTCTTAGAATTTACAAGTTTATATTAAATGTTTCTGATGGGATGGAAAAATAATTTAATGGAAAGGTGAAATTTTGACAAAGGGAAGATAAAAAATAATGTGTTCCTTTTGTTAAGATAATATTTTTGGTAAAATTATATGTTGGATATGAATAATTGAATTAGACAATACTGATTACCTTTGAACTAATTAAGTGCTTGATGAAATGCATGTTTTAAATAAGGAATTGTTGTAATTCAAGTTATTTTCATGTTTTTAGTGAATACATGATAAAGGTATTCAACTATTTATTATGATATGAACAAGAGATACATTATGATATATTGGGGATTAGTGATAAGTTGTTTTTGATAAATTCGGTGACCTTCTTTCTAGAGTTTTGGACTTTCATCCTCCGGAAGGGTAATAAGGTTAAGTATTTATGGAATAGTATATGTTAAAATTTGGATATGGTTTTATATATTATATTATTTTTTCACCATATTATTATTTATGAAGATTGGATGACTTGGTATAACCTTTTTTTGTGATAATAACAGATGGAACAACCTTCCCTTATATTCATGGATCTCATGATCGGTTAAGGCTTCAAGAGTGAAACATTTACCTTCATTTATTGGAGTGAGAGATAAAGTGGAAGATGATAACGAAGTAAAAAAGGGTAATGACTTCATGACTTCATGAAACCATGTAATTATATCTTTTCATGAAAATTATTAATCTTTAGGAAAATGATCTAGAAATCAAATATTTTCATAATGCCTTAATTTTTTTTGAACTGTTGGTCATTTAAACCATAAAAAATTATGACATTGATGATCTCAGCTTCCCATTTATCATTGACGTGTTTTTGATTAATGAAATCAATCACTCCGAACATATAGTTAAAGTTAATCTCAATTTTCTTGTTTTTACTTCCCACCAATGTTATTATGTGTGGAAACCTAGTTATGTGTTATATTGGGTAACTATTATGTTTCTACCTTTTTTAAAGGAAGTTTTAGTATACATTTTTATGGTGTGGGTTTAAAATAATGTAACATTAAATTATTAAATCTTTGATGAAGTAGAAATTTTTTTTGGGATAAATTAATTTTAAGGGGGTATAATGTAACACCCTGAGATTTTGTGAAATATTTTTTTTTCAAATTAATTAAATGTTTTTGATCCATTTTATTTCACACAAAACTGAATATAGTTTTATTTATATAAAAGAACTAAATTAAGATTTTTTGAACTAAATTAAAGACTTATATTATTATTATGTACACCTAATAGTATGTTTTGATTTCATTACACATAGGGATGATTTCATTTGATAGATTGTGTAACGCAGAATTCCGATTTTTTGATAAACTACAGTATACAATTAATATTATAATTAAAATATAATTATAGATATTACCTAGAAGTTGGAATAGATGTTTCAAATATGATTGAATAAATTGAGAAAATATGATTTAAAAATGAATATAAAATGAATCCATTCTTTATGAATTAGTAGAATTAAATTTACGACCTATTTGAAAATAAAGAAATTACTTTTGTAAGAATTCTATTTTTCTTTGTAAATTTTATTTAATATAAATAAATTAAACACACTAATTTTTATTAATTTTTCAAATAAATTTCATATATAATATATTCAATTTTTTTTTGATATTTATCTAATATATTTTATAGTACAAGATAATAATAAATCCAATTTTATGAATAAAAAGATATATTCTTATAAAAAGTAATTTTACAAAATTTTGATATAAACCAATTTTAAAAACAATTTTTGGATTTTTTTATATTTTATATGTCAAAATAATCTTAAAATTTGAAATTGGAAGATAATAATTATCTTTGGGTGAATTTTTGGTATTTTTTGTGATGATTCATTTTTTGATAAATAGTGAAAAATACGGGATTCTAATTCAAAAAATGATTTTTCATCTAATTTATTAAAAATTTTATGATATATTTTTAATTGGATTTAATGTTTAATTAGATATATTTTATATAAATTAATCCATTTTAGATCATTCGAATCAATTTCACTTTGAAATTAGATATAAAAAATTAACAAATTTTTGAATATTTTTACATTAAAAACATGGTTTATCCTTCATTCTATGAGATTAAATTTGAATTAATTTCTAGAAATTTTATGATTGAAATCTGGAAAAATTTATTCCGTATTTTTAATCATCCTAATATATAATTTCAAAAATTTAAAACTTAGTTTTTTAAAAAATATATTAGTAAATTTAATTAAAATTAATTACCATGATTAAAAGGAAAATTATCTTAACAAGGGACTAAACCTTACAATTAATGTCCAGAATTACCTAGAAATTTTTCCTAAAGTATTTTTTTAGAAATAGTTTTACACTATCTTGTATTTTATATAATTTTTTCAATTATTGAATCCACTTTTCATTGGAAAACATGGGTGGAATTCACTTTTCACAAAAGTTACAAGAATTGCACGCCTCCTCAACAATAAAAAGAAACTCATACCTCACACTAATTCAAAAGTATAAAGACCAATATATTTACAAAAATATACTCAAATAATATCCCAACATATAACCCCAAAACTATTAAAAGAACCCCTTTGTGAATAAATCCACCCAAAGTATCCCTTTCATGCAAAGAAAAAGAGGTAACATACTTCCTCAAGCTCATTTATTTTATTTTAGTTCCCCACCACCTAAATTATTATTATTCTATAAATATATAATTAAAATTCTATACTCAATATATTTATTAATTTTTATTTTAATGTTTCTACCTACACATAAAAAAACTTCCATCTAATAGGTAACGAACTTACTTTTTTATGTTTCAAAAAATACCGCCACATGAAAAGATGTTTTAAATTTTTTCTTTACCACATATAATGGTTTATAATTATGATGTAAAATGTATTTTTATATGTTATATATGATATTTATGATGTATTTAACCATTTTTAATAATTATATAACACATATCTTTATTCTTTCTAATTTGTTTAAGCATGATAATTTCGTTTGGGGAAGTGTGGACTACCACCTCTTCAAAGTGATATGATTAGTTCAAACCTTGCATAGAATGTATTAATGAGGAATACGGTGAAATTATATGATATATATGAAATTATAATTTCTTTTTTATTATAATTTTATTTCAATGTAACAATTAAACGGAAACAATATTCATGTGTTTGTACGATCTATCATTTCCGTGAAAGGTGTATTCCATTTCACACTTATAACATATATATTATTATAAATACATATATAATGAATATATATGATATTTATACCATATTTTAAATTATTTTAATAAGTAAATAATGATTTAATTAAATGGATCTAGAATAAGAAGTCAAAACATATATGAATAATAAAGAAGATATTACCCAAAATGTAACATTAATATTGAGTTGTTAAAAAAAGTGTAATATAAAGTCATAAAAAATTTATGGTATTAAATATAATAATATGGTTTGGTAGTATATGTTTCATATACTTATATTTAATATATAAGATGTTTGAATCTGTATGAAGAAATCCAAGACTTATGTTAAGGGAATTTCATCTCACTTTTTTATATTTGTGAGACACATGGCTTATTCACCACCCATTTCATTTATGTGGGATGTATGATTCCCATGCTTGTATTTTATAACTATTAAACATTAATTTATGGATATTTAAAAATCCATTTTATGATATTTATTTTATGGGGGTTATGTTTCAAAAGTTACCAAATCGGTAGAGTATTTTGTGTCAATTTGCATTCTTTGAGGCACATGCCATATTATGCACCTATATTTTTCTATGAGGTGTATATACTAAATTTTAAAATGTTATATAATGAATATCATTATTTACATGATATTTTAATCTTCATGTAATTTTATTCTTTTAATTTTATTATGATTTAATGTTACTAGAGGGGTAACAGTATATATCATCAATCTCACTGTTTATCATGGTTGTTTACGATTATACTTCTATTGATGAAATCCCATGATCTATCTATCGTAAACAATAAAAAAATTTATTAACCTCTAGATATGGATGTTATAACAAAGTAATTTTACATTTTTTCCACTCATTGTTACTTAATATAATTACTAAAATATTTTTATGAAAATATAACTTTATTTATCATTTCAGTATGAGATCTATGTTCTTTCAAAACTGAGTTTTCTAAAAAAATTATTCGTGATTGACGTAATATTATACTATGATGTTTAAAGGAAAATTTTACCCATGTATTAAATTTTTACAAAATGTTTTTAAAATTAATGTTGTCATTTTCTGATCAAGGAACTTTTCACAAATTTTAAGGTATAAAAGAAATGTTTAGAATGTATGGACTTACCCACCATTATGACCGTCATTTCCATGATTCCTACATTTTATTTTTACGAGTTTATTTCTTTAAACAAAACTTTTTCCAAATATTGGTAAAAAATTATTTTAAAATGGTTTTAAAAGAAAAATGGTTTTCAAAAATTATTTTATATTTAAAATGTGTTTTAAAGGATTTAAATTGCTTCCTTTATATGTTTCCAAATGGTCAATTTAAAAGAAAAGGATTTAAATGATATCAAATTTTATTTTATATGTTATCAAAAAATATTCAATGAAAAAGTTTTGCAAAATGTTTTCAAGCTTATTTTATAATTTTTCCAGTTTCTTTTATAACATTTCAATGAAAATGGTTTTCAAAATATTTTCACAATTTATTTATATGTTTTCAAATACATTTTAAAAGAAAATGGTTTTCAAATTCCTTTATGTTTTAAAAATAATTTTCAAATTTTAAAAAATATTTTCCTCAAGAAATGTTTGAAATGGAATTATAAATCATTATTTATAGGAAAAGGAATTTTGAAATTGTTTTATGGAAATGATCTTCAATGAAAGGATATCTTATTTAATGAAATATATCAACAGATATTTCAAAATCCTTGTCTATAAAATATTTCATACTTTGTAATAGTTAAAAATTTATTGGCGACATGATCCAAGAATACCATTCATAATATTTCTATATTGGTTTTGGTTTTATTAGCATGATGTTTACGACACCTGTTTCTCTTCCATGGGTTATATGCTTTCAAATCCCACTTTTTTTCATAGGTTATGCTATGATGAAATGATTATGAAACCTATATATTTTCCATAAGTTATGATGTGATTAGTTTTTTATTATCCCCATATAATTTAATGGGTTATGATACAATATTTATGAAACCCATTTACTTTTATAGTTCATGATATTATGAAAGTTTTATTATCTCATGGAACATGTATGAATGATTTTATTATGTGACTGGTGAGCCCAATATATCCTTATAATTAATTGGGTAAATATTTATTTCTCATTATATAATGATTGGTATCATGTTGATAGGATTGTGACACAATGATAAGATGGAGAAACATGATCTACTATGGGAATATGGGGAAACCCGATTCACTATAGGAAGATGGGGAAACCTGGTTTACTGTGGGAATATGGGGAAACTTGATTCACTATGGGAATATGGTAACACCGGATACCTTATAAGGAAAGGAATAAGGCTTGGGGTCGTGGTGGTTCCCACTCAATAGGTGTAGTCTCTATGAAGTGCACTAGTATGTTTTTGGCAATGATCCTTGACTTGTAGGTAAATATATTACATTTTTATGTGTTGGCCACAAATTATTTGGCTTATGACTATGATATGCTCACATGGTTCATGTTCATGGTTATATTATTATTTATGTATTATGAACTACTAATATTTATGGAATGTCTCAGGTTTTTTATCTTTGATATACATGGTATGATCTTCGAATGTTATCCTCATATTCTCATACCCTTATGTTCATGTTATGCTTACGCATTTACTTAATCTTTCCATAATAAGAATTTGAGAACACTATTTTCAAATGTTTATTTTACCCTAGTTATGAATAAAGTTTTTTAGTTATAATTACTAAGTTGTATGCCCTTTATGGGAAATATTTAATATCATTGTTTGAGTTGGAAGTTTTTGTTTCAAATTTCCAATGGAACTAAACTAATATGGTCTTTAGGGAATGTATTTTTTTAATTTGTTATGTATTTCACAAAAATAATGTAATGTATATGTTTGTTAATTTTGGGTTGTTATAATTATAATTAGTTGTGGGGGATTAAATTAGAATAATTGATCAACTACATCATTCAATGAACAACCCAGGGTCGAATTTAGATGATCTTGGTAAATCTTTAAAAAACATGTTGTCGTTGCATTGTATTCTAGGCATTTTTTTAATATATATATATAAAAGACTCTAAAATGATGGGTTTTATCCAAATTTTTTGATATATTATAATATTTATTTTCATGCATTATTTATTTAATTATCAATATTTTATTAAACATACTATATTGATAACCCAATATATTATAAGTCACTAAATGAGTCAATCTATTTAAATCATTAAACAAGACCAAATCAAATTTCATTTACTTTAACCATAATAAATACCTCCTTAGCATGGATCATCAATAGGTATATGTAAAATAACCATCACTATTCCACTATAATTGTTCTATTTATATGTAAATGATGATGTACTCATGGTAAGGGAATATCAATGAGTAATGGTATAAACAAACCCATTGTTACAACATAGTAGTTCCTTTTAAAAATTGATGATGAATTCCTCTTGGACATCGATCACGGATGTGTGTTGGTATAAAAATAATCATCCATATAGTAGAGTTTTTCTAATTTTAATTTGGGGATGAATTTCCTCTTAGACACAGATCATGGATGGATATATGTATAAAAACCATCATTGATATACTAGAGTTTGTCTATTTGAGAGTGGATTATAAATTCCTAATGGAAATGGACCACATATGAGTATAGGTATAAACATCATCATTGGTACACTATAGTTGGGCCATTTAGAAGAGGTTGAATAGTGGTTTGGTACAAAGGGTTAATATGGGTTAGTATGTTATGGAAAGGGAATACTATAACTTTATCCTAGACTGGGTTCCTAGTGAATATAGCTTGACTATTAAAGAATTTATATGGTGGGTCACATAAATATTATTTAGTTTTATTTATTACCCAAAAAAATTCCAAAGACATATATAAAGAAGGAATAAAAGGTAATTACATTGATTTTACTCAGACCACCCTTTATGGGTTTTTGGATTGTTAGGTTTTATGCATCTTGTATTTCTAATTATCAATTTTTTATATCATGGAAGGTGAAAATCTATCAAGAAGAGGATTAAATATTTTCCAAAACACTATTTATGAGTTTTTCCCAAGAGATTATTGTGTCTCTTTCCTTGGGTATTTCAATTTCATGAAAGTCAGAACATTATGTCATGCAGTTAAGGGTTATGTGATTAGGAGCTTCCAAAGGTTCATAAAAGAGGTACCATATCCTTTCCTTAAGAACATGTATGATATATATTGGCATAACATCAATGATATTAATTGCACAATAATAATTATATTATGGGTCATGTAAATTATATATCAAGGAGTTTGAAAAGTGGAAAATGAGATGGGATAGGTACACAAAGAATGATCTCCATCGAAAATAGAATTATAGGCTATTCAATATTGATGTCAGGATATACATAGATTAGAGGAACCATTTTATTGAGATGAAAATGACTTTGGTTGTAATTATATACTAGGTCCACATATACATGATGCAAATTGGGGCACGTATGCATAACTAAAAAAAGGTTTCACTTAATTTCAGATACAATCATTACAAATAGCCATAAAATATATGTGAAGAATAAAACACATTGTAAATGATGTACATTGTAGAGAAAAAGATATTCAAGGATGGTTATGGAAACGAAAATGTTGTGTTTTCAATTTAATTAACACATTACCATGGTGAATGGATACGATAACACATTACAATAACTTTTTCCAAGAATAATGGATATAGTGATCATAACTCATATTTTTCTTAGTTAATATAGTGCACCCAAAATGATTTGTTCCTATTTTATTTACACTCAATCTTTTCCCTAAGATTTCAAATATTAAATCTTAGTGAGATAAGACTTTATTTTTAGACTTCCCGTTATAGGTTTTTAGTTTGACTTGTTTTTTGTCACATTAACTATTTTTTAGGGTCTTGCGATCTGGACCATTCAAGGTTAGATTTTAAGTTCATATAAATTTAAACATGGTACACAAGACATAAGGAAGTGATTAATTGACCATAGTGAACACAATTTCAGTTCATGAAATTTGGACTTTAGTGTACATAGTGTATGTTCATGATGTGATGACCAAAGAAATGGAGAATTGTGACACAATAACCCAATTAGGATTCCCATGGTATATAATACTTTGACATCCTTTTGAATGAAGGGTGAGGATACCATAAATCATAGATTAAGGTTATTGGATCATGTCTAATGATATACGATAAATACACATGGGATGATTGATAACTATATTAGAATGATGGATTCCAATAAGTAAATATCAAGAAATTCAATTATTAGAGAGACTTTATTATTGGGATGAAAAACCAATAGTTGGCAGGACAGATTGGGGATCCATATGAATGAGGGAAATAGGATCATGTAGGCATATCCAAATAGAGGTGACCCTTGAATTTAGATACACTTGTTATCAATAGTCATTAAAGGTTCGTGGAAACCTAATAAAATCACGACATGAAGTGTAATTTTTTGGACTAGCATGTTCAAAAAAGGTGGTGGAGGAATCCGAAACCTTTATTGAAAATGGCTAGGATGTTACATCCCTTTGTTAAATAATCAGAACAGACAGTGATTTGTTTTATTTAACATTAGGAAAAATGGTGGAAATGTGTGGAATTTAGGTTAATTTGAAAGGGACTTAGGTGTTATATAGTTAAACCTTACACAACAAGGAATTAGATGTTGTGAAATTTAATATCATTTGATAAGTACTTGGATGTCATTTATGTTAACATCATTAAACAACATCATTTATTTCATGTAGTTTAACATCATTTTACTAGGAATTGGGTGTCATGATGTTTAACATCACATGATAATTAATTTTATGAGAATAAAGATACAAGAAATATGGGGGATATTTTATTATATAATTGGTCTCTAAGTATGTGACTAATTCTTAAAAGTAGAAGTTTCATTCTCACTCCCATATTATTGTAGGTTTGTAATTTATTTTTCACTAACATATCCAATATGTATGAGAAGAGGTCATTTTGGTTGATATAACATATTTAAAGTCATTTAATATAAAATCTCGGCAACACAACATATCATATGATAAAAAGGAATCAAAAAACACATTACTCTTTTAAAGAATCTACCCTACATCAATCTAACTCATATAAAAGTGAAAGAGTCATATTAAAGACTACCATGTCGATTTATCTCATACATAGGAGGGGAAATTTTCAATTTTTTATATTTTCACAAATCTTATTCACATGTGAGGTAAAATAAACTATTAATAGTGACGAAAATAGGACAAGAACCCTCATGAATAGAGTGATATTACTAAGAACCAGGATGGGGTGGGGGAATTTTGGATATCTATAAAAGGAACACATTCAATAATTATAAGAATCACTACATATCCTATGAGGAAATTAATCAAGAAACACATAGTTATCATATTTTATTTCCCAATGAAAATCAGGGTCTAATATAGTGGTGAGGGAATTTTAATTTTATGTTATTGGATAAAGAATTCAATGATAAACACTCATACATTAATCAGGCTCATATATATGAGAGTGGACATTTTATTTAGCTTATTTTGTGTAAATTGGTTTTATGTGTAAGGGAATAATTTTGGGATTCACCTAAGTGTAGTGCTATCCAGAAAATAGAAGTGTCTTTGGTAAATCTATAATAATAAGCTGAAATGGTGAATCTTTTGAAATTATGGTTGGGCCTAGGGTATGGGGTCCTAGTATCATTATGTATTCTATAGAGATAAGAATCAATCCAAACATATTTTTTGAAAATAAATCCCATGTATATATCTGAATCATATAAAGGGGGGATTTTTATATGGAAATCTCAACTAGGACTGGGATAAGAGATCTAGGAATCACTACATATCCTGGGATTATGGGTATCAATTCAAATGTAGTTATCATATTTTCTATACATAGATTGAGATGTTATGTTGGTTTAGGAAAATTTTCCTTTAAAATTTTGGTTAGGACTATGATATAAGACCCAAACATCACTTTATATCTTATTTAGGTAGTAATAACTCCATAGATTGGTTTCATATGTTTCTTATATAGATAAATATAATATATAGGGAGAGAGAAATGATTTATTGGAAGTTGCATCCTGAACCACGATAAAAGATCTTAGAATCACTATTTATGATATGGGTATAGTAATCACGATAGACATAGTTCTTAAAGAAAATGTCCGTTATATATTTCTAACTCATATGAAGGGGAAAAAGGGTAGTTTTTATATTATTGGTTAGACCCTGGATAAGAGATTCATGCATCACTACATATAATATAAGGATTGGAATCAAGCTACAAATATATATATATATATATATATTTGTGTTCTCCATGTAGATATAGGTCATGTAATGAGAGAAGTATTTTCAACACAGGATCACTGATGAAGATATCTACCAGGAAGACTCCTATATATCTATCTCATCCAAAGAAGATAAGACATTTTTTAGTAGTATATTTCAAATTTGAATCTACATTCTGGGTCCCAATATAAATATAGATTACATATATAATAAGGAATCTTTAGCAATTAATACACAATTTTATATTAGAACTCTTTTACATAGATCTATCTCATATATATGAAACATGTATTGAGCATCACCTTAGTGTAGTTCCATCAGGGAAATTAAAAATTTCCAGAATAGATAAAACACTAAGGTGAAATAAGGTATTTTTCACTAGAAATTACAATTGGGCATGGGATTGAATATCCAGGAATCACTACATATACTATATGTATTGGAATCATGAAACACTTATTTATTGATGAAAATCTTACCAAAATGTATGTGACTCATATTTAGGGGAAATCATGTATTTTTTTTAAATTTTTTCCCTTCGTATAGGAAAATGGTTCTGAGTATCACTATGTAGACTATTAATATATGAATCAATTTATATATATTTCATTCAAAATATTATTTACTATATATATCCACCCAATATTAGAGTAATACAAGGAATTGATTCTCATAGTTATAGGTGGATTGGGTTCCAAAAAAGCCTACATAAGCTCTCATGCATGGGAGAAAGAGGTTATGGGGTATGGATCACACTGTGTAGTTTAGAGTAATTTTGAATGGACCTATAGAGGAATTTAGTTTAGGGTCACAATAATTTTATTATTGTGTATTTTATTTTAAGTTCATATGATGAGTTCCAAGTTTTAAGAAGTTTAAGGTTATGAAACTTTGATTTTCACCACACAATTTTACATCAAGTGGTTTGTACATTGTTATTCAGTTTTTTGTCAGGCACTTGGAAAATGACCATATAGTTTATCATCATATGGTACAGATATTAGTGAAATAATGTGTAGTTTCTCACCTCCTATACATAGGTTCTATGTAATTTAAATTCTTATTGTTTGGACTTGGGTTCTATACATTTTAAAGTCGTGACACTAAGACTTGTGTGCCATAATATATAAATTATTTCCACTAGGACTTATTAACTATATATTTTAATGTTTTGTTTCTATGACATATGTTCTATCAAGTTAAAATTATTTCCATTAGGACTTAGGTGCTAGGAAATTTAAATTATTTACACTAGAACATTGGTTTTCTACAGTTTAAATTCACTATAATGGGTCTTTTGTTCTATAAATCTTAATGACATTTTTTCAATAATAAAGTTTTATGTGATTTAAATTATTTATTAAAGGACATTGATGATATGATTTTTAAATTATTGATCCCATGAATCATGTGTTAAACAGTTTAATATCTTCTTACCACAACTTAGGTTATATGATGTTTAATGTCTTATCACAATGACTTTGGTGTTAATATGAGAGATATCAAATTTATAGGAAAACTCACATTGGTAGGGGTATGATGTGTTTCCCATCCATCATGGATAGGAATAAGATCTATTAGATTAGACCTTGTGTATGAAATATGGCCCTTCATATTTTGGTTATAGATTTGGAGGCTTCTTTCCTAGTATCATTGAGGGTAGAGAATAAATAAAACCTCTTGTTAAAGGAATGAGTAGTGGTGTAATTTCTTATTGAAGGCTCGAAAAAATCTAATTTTTATGGAAATCCTCTTTATGCAATGCATGAGACAAATTATCATCATCTTATTATAAATCATCAGGCCGCTTATATGATTTTTTATATTCTAGTATCTAGGTAAGGATATAGATTTAAAGCATGTTAAATTTAACTTTTGTGGGAAACACTACCTTTATTCTATAGAAAAGAGAATATGGGGTCTCTTGTGTGGTTTGATGAGTTTTGGTATGATAGGTCCACAAGAGATGTATGTATTTTATTTGAATTTTTTTTACTTTATCTGCCATTTTTCAATTATATTTCGAAGGTCCTTTTCAATTGCATCTATTTACCCATTTTCCATTTTTTGATAGTGAGATGAATGGTTAGACATGATGTTTTAATAATGATAATTTCTTTTATTATAATAAAAACATAAATTATTACCATTTTCCATTAATAGTTTATTAGGGATTGAAATCTAATGATGATGTTAGAGTTTATGAAGATGATGATATTATCCATCCTAACTTATTGGTGGGGTATTACCTCAAGCTATTTGTAAAATAAGTTAATCGAAGTAAATATGTACATAAACTATCATGTTGTGGTTGTGGGATGTGGCCCCATGAAATCAATTACCTATATAGAAATTGGCCATGATTATTTGGAATTATGGAACAACTCTAATTGATTATGAAGAAATTAAAACATATTTAACTAGAATGAAACATCCTGATGAATTCTATACTATCATTTATCATCAATTCCTAGAAATAGATAAGCCTCCTAATATCATAGGAGATCTTATTCCTAATTTATGATCATTGTATGATCCTGAATTGAAATTATTAATGATGGTGAGGGTCTATCATTATTTAATGATCCTAAATTGGAATCTATCGAAACCCAATTTGTTGAGAACTGTACATTTATTCAAACATTCGCAAGAGATGATGTTTTCTAATCAACATCAGATCTATTCCTTTTTGGATTTGTTTTATGGAATGATACCATTTTAGAGTAAATCCATTATAGGCCTTATCAATCTAGTAATGGTATTAGTTGATGATTATTTTTTCCCATCACACATAGGAATGGGGTTAATAAGATTGATTTCCTTTATTTCATAGGTGATGACTTAGGAGAGTACCCTTTGGTGTACAATGTAGAAAATTATCAAATTTTGGCCCAGAGTAGACAATGTTGTGACAATATTATCCAGAAAAACAATATGCGCATTATGTGAGTGGGGGATGTCATTAAGGATCATCTCAAAATGGAATTATTTCAAAAATATTTTTATGTATCCAAGGAGACTGGATAACTCTTCCGTATTAAAGGATTAATCATTATTAATCTAATTAATAACCAGTTCAAAATTAACCATAACATTCATATGGGATATTTAAACCTATAGGTATAGATATTGACCCATGAAAAGTGCTTCTTACTCTTCTGTATTATTGTTGAAACATTCAGATAGTAGGAATGAATAAAGTAGAATAACCATTGTTGGGGAGATAAATTCAATCCCCAGACCAACCTGTTTGGGCTCTAAACATTCCATTTTTCTACCAATCAAACATTGAGAGGCAATATGAAAATTCAAATCCCACATTTTGGGAGTGTAATAGGAAAAGAAATCATATTCTTCTGAGATATCAATATTAATTATCATGCTCTATTAGATAGGATATGGTGTGAGGAAATTTTTCAGCACGTACCCTTTGATTTCCTTTTGTGTTATGGATTGGATGTCATATTATTACAAGATAACAACACATCAGGATAGATTATAGGTGAGAATAGGGTATTTGAAGATCTTATTGAGTTATTTTAATCAAGAGACTAGCCCAACCTTGGGGTGTTTCAAGTAGTGACTCATATTTTTAACCACAAAAATGGGTGAAAGGGAGTTCTTATTAGCAACATAATATCAAGTATCGATATCTAACATTGTTCTATTGAGATAATAACAACTATTTTATTTTACTGTATAATTTTTTTATGCAGGAAGGGCACTGAGTGATCACTTAATAGTGTATACATATAGGATAAGGAACATCCATTTTACGGTTTTCACTAAAACGGGTGGGTTCAACTAGTTCCACTTAAGTGTTTTCTAGGATTCATGGAAATTATCACCCATTACCTAAGTGAAGTCATACTTCATCAAATTAATTAAGGGAAATAATTTATGGTTACATTATATATGAAACACATGACATAAGCATGGAATACCTTAAGTACTCTTTAATCCTTACAGTTTCATGTATTCAACAGTATAATGATCACACTATTCTTATCATAGTCATCTCTTGTTCCATGTTAGCATAGTAAAAAAACAAGGAATTTTTCTGATGTTACCTTAGAAAACAAACCTCAGATCATTCATTTTCAAGTTATATTACTGGAATTTGTAGAATATTTTATAAAGGTTGATAAGATGATAAGAAACTTATAGAATTCATCCTTCAGATCCAAAAAATATAATTTCATGATTTATCTCAGAATGGGATTGATGTTGTGATGCATTGTGTGTTGGTATGTGGCATTGAAATTTTTAATATTGAAGGGATTGACCTAGTAACTAAATATCCCTTGGGATTATCTATTTGTAGTTATTTTCACATCATCATGGGTCATTCTGATATAATAGGACCATGAATAGTCATCCATAAACGAAAGGCATTTGAATCATATGGTCACATTAATAAAGAGTTCCATAATTGGAACTGGTAAATAAAAATTTGTATAGTGCCAATTAAGATCCTTGAAATCGATGCATACATGGATCTTTCCGTTATTTTTCTTAATTATATCTATATTCGAGATCCATTTTAGGTAATACACCTCTGAAATGAAATGGGATTTAGTAATATTAAAAAATTCATATTCAAACCTGGAAATATTATGGGGATAAATTCTATTGGATGATTTATAGGAACCCCGATAGTCATTTGAAAGGTAAAAATTATGTGTTTTTATATCAGGATCCTACATTGGATTCTCTATGTAATTCCAGAATAATATTTAATGATTTTTTTCTATAGGGATATATAAAAGTATTACTCTTATAGGGGCATGAAAACACTAATCAATGTGGTATAAGGGTCATCTTATGTGCCTAGACTCACTTGTCCAATCTCATCAATGATAGTTTAGATTCCATCCTCAAACACTGGAGGAAAATCTTTAATAGTATCCTATTATTCTTCCATCTTAATGTCGATAGAATTTTTATTGTGAATGGTATATAGTATGGTGGAATATTAGTATTTTTAAAAATTTGGAGTCATTCATAGGCAATGGGAGTGATAATTCATGATCATTATGATTGGGATCTCTCTAAATATTATCATTTTTTTGTTTAATATCATTGGTTGTATAAGAATATTTATCTTTAGATTTAAGATATGTCGTAGAAAAATTTTCAGTATCTAAAGATAGTGAGGGGGATTTTTAAGCTCTAGATAGTGGAATGAGGGCCTCCTTGGATTTCAATTATGTAAAAGGAGTACTATTTTTATTGGATTTACCACTTGTGGAATTATTATCAGCAACTGTAACATGACTACCTCTTGATGGGCTTGTATTAGTTAAAATGACAACTATTATATTTAAATGGGACAATAAATATTATGAACAATGATAAATCTCTAGAGTAAGAAAATATTTCTATATCAAGTTTATTGGAAATAAATAATCACTTTTTAGGAGGATCTATGGGTTCAAAGGGGTGGTTCTAAAAATGTTGGGATAAAAAACCCACATATCACCCTCTTTCATCAGTTTCATTCCTTGCCTATTTTAGAAAATAACCTTAGGGTAATGGGATTCAGAATATACTAATGGGGAACTATCTTAACACATCAGTCCAACATTTCTGTTGATGGGGTACTTTAGGCATTGATGGTTTGGAAATGGAATTGCTACATCACAATAAACCCAAAATCATCTAAGTAAAACATTATATTTTATTTCGTAAAGGATAAATAAGAAATCCTAAGTAAAAACTATATATAAAAAATGGACACTGAGTTTGATATTTGTAATGGTTGTTTCTCTCTCATCATACCCCCGAATGATCATCTTCGAGGTGGGAAAATTAACCAAATTGTATCCTGAACATTAAATAGTCTGGGCTGAGATATGATTAATCCCATAACTATTGTTGATCAGTTTACATAAATAATGACCATTTTAATTATTACCAAAAATTTATAGGGGTTTGATATTTAACTGAACGATGTCTCTTGACATTGATTTATGAATGGGAAAGGGTTATGATATTCAACTGCACTAATACGTTCTTAATATAACTCAGCTATAAATACCTTTATCTCAAACATTCGAGGACTTTGGAGGGCCTTGAAATTTACTTCCCTCAGATCCTTTGAAATATGAAGAGCATAAAAAGTCAAGAGATTTGATGGTATAGATACCAACTATGTTAGGATGTAATACTATGATGATTAAGGTCTATACTTCCCAATGTGTGGTTTCTCTATGGCTTATGTCTTAGAGGATTAAGTCCATTAAATAATCATATCTTTTTTTTTTGAAAAAAGATGATATCATACCCATCACTAGAATATTTATCTGGTCTAGTCTACTTACCCTTCTAGGTTGATTCGAATGTTTCTCACCCACTAATTGGTATTATAAGACATTTTGGTTTGTAATACTCGTAAAGGATTTAGGGGGTGTCTCCATTATCATTTTTTGGACTACAAAAGTTATTTCTTATGGGATTCATAGGAATATATGGTTTCATAAATGATATGACTAGAATAATGAGTTGATCCATGACCTCTTCTTTCCCTATTTCCTCGAATTCTATGGAAACTACCTCTAGCTCCCTGGTTAGGTATGGGAAACTTGGGTTGAAATGCATATTCCTCATCAGGTAAGGGTTCTCTTAAGTTTATGACATAAAAAAACTGAACGGTTGAACTTAATTCAATAAGGTTTGCATTCTATGGGGTGGTGACCATTCTCTGAATGATAAGGGTTGGAAAACTAAAAGAGTTTAGGCTAGTTTTAGAGTTTGATGAGACTATTCACCCAATGTCCTATTCAACTTCTACCAATTGAGTCAACCTTTATAGGATGAGTTTCAACGGATCCCTTTGGGTAAAGTAAGAGGATATTGGACTAGATTTAATTGTTAAAGTCGATCCCTATGAATAGAACAACCCAATTATATATCTTTAGGATCATCTAGTTATATAAATTTCACTCATGTTTGGACAAGAATTCTTTGAAGTCACCGTCTTTCTCTCATTACAATGTGGAAAAATGAGCCACTTTCTATGAGGGTTTACCCAATACCACATGTCTAGAATTAACTATTATCTAGATTTTTTATTTGATGATAAAGAAGTATTGTATAGCGCAGAAAAACCTCTCATGAAAACATAAATAATCAGTATGATCAATTAGGCTGACCTCATATGGTTTTCTAGGCTTAGTAATCTGGAGTATATTGTTTTCTATATATGAGAGGAAGTAACCCAAAACCTATAATTTCTAGATGAAATAGGTTTTTTTTCAATTCCACATATCATGGGTGGAATTAGTCTTTAATTACCTATATATGAAGAATATTTTGATATTTTTTTCACTCTCTAGGAGTTTTTGGGAAATTTAGAGATTTTAGAGATGCCTTAGTAGTCATTAGTGTTTGTTTAGGTGTAATAGTAGTAGTTATTACATTACCAAATATTTTCCCTTAGGTTGTGGATGTTGTTTAATTTTTTCCCTAGTCCATTGAATAATATCTTATAGAGACTGTTCTATGTATACATAATCATGGAAACATCATAGGTATTTCAATGAGATCGATATTGTCTTTTGTTCTTCAAGAATGTTCTCAACACAAAGTTCCAATAGCTATTTATGTGAGGGTAGAATGCTAAGCGAGTGAATCAGGCCTTTCCATCTAGAGATAAATCTTGAGAACATCTCATTTTCATGTTACCTACATTTTATGGGGTTAAAAACCATTGGTCCCTTAGGACGGAGATAATGTTGTCAAGGAACTAAGAGATAAATTATTCCCATCTTATGATAGACCTTGCTGGTAAGCTACTACACTAGATAAAAGTTAACCCAAGAAGATTTTGTACGTAGCACCTCAGTTTTTCTACCTATTTCTAGTCTTGTGGCCCCATTATAGGGATAAATAGGGAAAATTAATTCAAGGGATACTAATCCATATCTCTCATTTCATTTAAGGTTGCTAAAACATAATTCATGAAGTTGGGTAGTAGAGGTGGGCATCCACCCATTCTGGATATGGTATTCAATCAAGTTGAATTGGGGCACACTCACATTCCTTGGACTCTATTCATGTGATAAGAAACTTAATTTCTTTATCAGATTAGGGGGAAACACTATTTTATTCAACCATTTAGTTCTATTGGTGTGTAAGGATTTATGTGGTCATCCTAAGCCCACTAGTTGTTGACTTATTATTTGTGTTTGGAATATGTGATTGTCATAATATGAGTGAAGTTATAGCTTCAATGGAGGGAATTACTGATCCTACTCAAATACTGAATTCAAGTAGACCATGTATCTTATAAAACCCCAAAATATTAGATTTTATTTTCTCTAATTAATTTATTTAATATAGTGTGTTATATGAAATATCGATCTTAAAACAAACTATGATATACTATTAAATTATTATTATTATTTAAATATGATTGTTATGGTCTCGATATTTTTATGATCAAATAAATAAGTGTAACCATATTATTAAATATATGTAGAAGGTTTTTTCCTTAATAAAATTATTAATCCATCATATTTTTATTTTCAATTATTTAAAAATGAAGATAGAATATTTTGAAGGATAATTATATATTTTGTATTAAACTTTTTTTACAAGCACAATTTGTTTTTGTCTTAGTAGATTAAATTTATCAGAATTGATAATTTATTATAATGTTAAATCTATTATATATCCAATTAAAATTTCTATATAATTACTGTTATTATTAAATGACTAATAATAAATTCATTTTATGCATCAAAAATACATTTTCATTCAAAATGGTTTTTATTAAATTGTGTGCGTAGATATTATAATTAATTCATTCCAATTTTATAAATTATATTTGAAAAAATGGATATAATTTTATATATCAGTAAATCAAAATTATCTTAGAGGGTTTTTTTTGGAATTTTCTAAAAGATTTGTTTTTGGGTGAATAGTAGAAAATACCGATTTTTAAGAAAAATACCTATTTTCTTCACATATTTTCACAGTCTAATTTTATTTTGGATATTTTTTTAACTTCATTATTTTATTTTCATAAAAAATAATCCAATAAATTCCAATTTAATCAAAATTATACTTTTTTTCTATAAAAACATTTTTTTACTTAAAAATTCGTTTTTATGGAATTACCATTTTTTTGTCACGTAACGTGTTTTGATTTTAAATGTAATTTGTTCAACATATACAAATTAAAATTATAAGAAGTGTATTATATATTATTAATCATAATTTATAAATTTTATGGTTAGTTCAATTTAAGTTTTTATCATTAAGGATTGTAACTTTGGTAAAATAATGTCAATTAACATGAAATGAGTTAAAACAAATTGAAAGGGTTAAATGTAAAAATATAAGTGTTAAAAATACATAAAAACTTGTATAAATTTTTTTGGGTGGTCATACTTTACCCCAATATTATCTATTATTCAAAAAGGATCAATTTAGGTGGAATTTGTCTTGATTAAGACGTTAATATATTTTAATCCTTTGAAAATATCAAAGTGTGTCTTCTCCCTCACTTAAAACGGAAGCCCCTCTCCTCTCTTATACACCCTCAAAGATCCTCTTATATCAGATAATACATATCCTAATTCCTTCCTAACATCCCTACCCATGTCCTATATGTCATTATTTTATCATAATACTAACCTAAGAAGTCTTTAGTTATAATCCTAACGAGGTTGTTTGAAAAAGAGGTATAGTTCCTAAATTAGTGTTTTCATCATTTCTTTTTCTTTTGTATCCTTTAAATAATTATTAACCATATAATAAATCCAGTATCTTAAAATTACTATATATTTATTATGTTTATAGTACAACTCTTTTTTATCAACTTAACTGTCTAATGAAAAATAAAAACATTGCTTGTGCGTATTTGTGAACTACCGCTTTGTTTGATGATGCATTTAATTTTATGACACTAACCCTTATGGATGGTCATTATTAATATATAGATATGAAATAATTTGTAAAATAATATATATATTTCATTTTTAATAGTAGATAAATATTTTTATTTTTTTACCACCCAAAAAATAATAAAAACATCCCTCGAATGTATGTGCAAACTACCGCATGGGGAACTGATTTATTTTATTTTTCAACCCCCCTAAAATGAATTATATATATTTATATATTTAAATAGATAATATGATAAATATTATATAATTATTATTGTATAATTATATGTCTATACTTACCTTCTTTCCTAATTGTTCATTGAAAAATGGAAAATTAGTTATTGGTATGTACAAACTACCATCACTATGTTTAACATAATTCATTTTTCACAACCATGTTACATGATTTGTTATAAAATTGAAATTTATGTATAAAAAATTTAATTATAACATAATTAATATTCTAGAAATCACATAATCATGATCAATTTTACCACATTTAACTTATGAAATACATTTTCGACTTATAAGTCAAATGTTCTAAAACTTCCCGATGTGAACTTAACTGAGTACGTAATTAAGTATAAAATGGATATAAATAAAATAAAAGGAATAATAAACTTGAATATGGCTATCAAGAAATAAATTTTTTTCATAATTAATTCATTATTGATGATTAATAATGTGTGGGACAATTCAGACAAAAAGTAATGGACACTTTACCATAAAACATTTTTTAAAACCGTTAAAATGTTTAATATATAAATATTTTCCCATCATATCCATAATATTAAAATAGTTTTATAGATGTATTTATATTTACATAATTAAATTCTAAAAGATATTTTATTTATCTCTTTATTTATTTCTATTATTTTCTAAAGGAATCATTTTAAATATTTGATCAGGAAGGTTTTGACTTTATTTACAAAAAGAAAAAAGGAATATTCCTTTTTAATTTATTCAATGTAAACGGTTTCTCCAAATGTTGGAACCATTATTTAATAGCTTTATTAAATTATAATAATCCATGTTTTCTTTAAATAAAATCTTTCCTCCACTTTTTTTATAGTACTTTAATATTTAAAATGGGGTTTTAAATGAAAATAATATAGTAATATCAGAAATTTTATTACTTGTGGGTTCAAAAGTATATTTTTATGAGTTTTATGATGGAAATGTCATCTCTAATGTATTTCATGTTTGTAATTGTCCTTGGAAATTTGTTATGATGATGATTGAGATCTATATATCTGTCTAATATAATGGTTAATGATTATGTTCTTCAGATAACCACGTTGGAAAAAAAGAGTAGGTTATTCCACTATAAGGGTTCTTGTAAGGGTTATATGAAGATGATGTTATAAGGTACCTATAAAATTATCTATACATGATAATTATTTTTCATGGAAATCATCAAATTTAATAATATAGGATAATTATCTTTTTTTAATGGAATTATTATTCCCTTTAAGGGTAAAAGGTGTATTTTTAATAAAATGTCTTTCATGGGTTCCAATGTTTTATAAGAAATTATCTTGATTATGATTTTCTCTAATGGTTTATTATAAAGTGTTTTATGGAAAACATTGACATTGGGTAGTAAAGATTATTCCATGTGTATGTAAATGATGATTTTATATTGATGTTTATTATGTTGATGTAAAACACTCTTATATGATCACACATTATTCAAATGGACTAACATGTTTAATAAGAAAATTTCATTCATTTTAAATGTACTAAATTATAGAAAATAGATAATGAGGGGAAGTGAAAACATTAAAATATATTAGTTTATTATTTATCAATTATGAAATAATTCACTAAAAATATAAGCCTAAAAAGGCCCTTGAGAATGAATTTTTCATGACCTAACCCAAGAAAGGGCTTGAGCTAAAACTACATCAAGCCTGCCTCCATAGGCCAAGGGTCGAGACAACCACCGAAGGCACAACTAAACTCAGAGAGGACGTTGCATAAGTACTAGTATGCACACACACACACACAAATAAATGAAAAAGTGAATAGGGAAACAAATAAAAGAAGCAACACTTCTATAAATAAACAAAAAGATGCATGAACTACTAAACATAATGAGGTATGGTACTGTAAACTGAAAAGAAAAGGAAAAAATACACACCCACATAGAAATGTGTCCCAAATAAAATAAGTTGAAAATAGTAATTGAAATGAGAGCCTAGCTCCTACATCACAAGCTACAGCCAATGTATACTATCCAATCAGTCTATATCCCTGAGATCCTCTAATGTCCAGATTGAAATTTTCACCATCTTCAAAAGGCATGAAATGTGCTGGGAAAATACCATGTAGGGGTGAGTATATACATACCCAGTAAAAGACCCTAAAATGGTTAAGGGGGATTTGTAAGACATACAACTAAATTGGAAAGTAGTATATAGAACAAGGTATGGTAAACAAGTATAACTCAACCTTACAAGAGAGTGAAGTAAACTCATCCAAACACATAAAACTCAAAATGGTTATAAGATAAATGTATTGTACAGTTTTTTATACATATAGTAGCAGAGTAGACTCATCCAACCATTAGAAGTTATACACGTAAATCAAGTGGCATACCTCTTGTGTATTCAGCTCTCCTAGAAGGAGAGTACCCAAAACCCAAGGAGTGGGTAATGATACACCACACACACACACAAGCATATATATATATATGCTCCATCAAAAAAACCCAAATGAGAGAGTATGGGTACTCCATCTCATAGATCATCCTAAGAAGAAGTGTGACCATCAATCCAAATATAAAATCAATCCACGATTCCCATCACCTCATTCATCAATCCAAGAAACAAAAGTCAAAAATCCTCAATCACCACACTGTGATACTACCTTCATTGGGATGAACTTACTCACACACATGGTTTTAGGCCACATCATTGGGATGCGTCTTGGTGGGGAAAGCATCCAAGTTTCTCATGAGTCTAAAGGATAGTCAAACAATATCTCTTCACTGATTCTCATTTATTAGTTGTCACAAAATCTAAGTGAAGGACTCGTTCCCTAGGTTGTTAGGGGGTTCTACTCTGATAGTAGTCATAGAGGACTCACACTCATGAGGAAGGGGATTTCCACTCTTATAGTAGTCATAGAGGACCCACACCCATGCTTATGGGGGGGGGTCCAATATTATAGAAGTTTTAGAGGAATCACACCCATGCTGATGGGGGGTTACACTATGATGTCATCGAGGACCTGTGTCCTGGTGTGTCAGGGGTGTTACCCTTAGACAATGATCATAGAGGACACATGACCATGCCGATGGGGTTTCCACTATAATAGTTGTTATAGAGGAATCTTTCCCATATTGATGGTGGCGGTGGGGGGGGGGGTTCCACTTTGATAATAGTTGCAGATGACCCATGGCCATGTTGATGGGGGTTCCATTCATATAGTAGTCATAGAGGACCTGCTCCCATGCTGTTTTGGGGTTCCACTCTAATTTCATCAAGGAACCGCACCTTGGTGCGTCAGGGGGGTTCCACTGGGAAACCCATGATATTCATGCATGATCCCTAGTGTCATCAAACACCTCCCAAATAAGTGTTATTCTTGGATGACCTCCCATTTTATCTTAAAAGTCGCATTGAAGTACACCATCATTTCCTACGTTTAAAAACACTTTGGATAGGCTATTCACTTGCAAAAATTGAACAATTGATGTGAATGTCATATTTCACCATAAAAACATTCAAGGGGTGCAGCGTGGGCCCTAACCATGAATCATAAAAAAATACCTAACACTCTTCCTGAAAACTCCACCATACCATTAGGTACTTGATGTCATATATGACACTTCATTTGGATGTTATATGTAGAAAATATGTTAGGTACAAGTTCAATAATAATAATAATAATATAAAAGGAGAACTTTACGGACCCAATCAATGAGCCCAAGATGAATACCCCAAATTAGGTCTTAAGTGGACAACCTTGAATTTAGGGTCACACAGTCGCTAACAACATGCCATTTGGACTTCCATGTGGGAGTTATGACTAGTCAATGATTTAATAATATCATTATATCTAACACTTCATGAGCATTTCATGGTCCCACATCATAGATTGTGTAAAATTACCCAAGAATAGTTCTAATATAACTGCAACATAAATGGGGTCATGCCACGGCAGATGGTGTGTAACTCGAATTCCCCAAGTGTGAGTTATGGGGGTTTTAAAATAAGTTAATAATATTAATTTTATGTTTTTTTTTATTTTTTTATTTTTTTCCTTTAGGGTTTCCCCCTCCCCGCACCCATTGATTCTGACGTGGGCCACCACCCTACTATGCACCGTAGCCACCTCGCCCTGCCTCATTGACCACACAACCTCAGCCTAGTCACTTACTAACTCACCGCCTCAGCCTAGAGCAACTGCTCCATGCCAGACCATCTGATCACGCTGTCACCCTGTTACCATGGGCTTATATGCCCGAGATCCTCCACCTCTGCCTCGACCACAAACTATGTGAGGCACCATACATGGAACTGCACTGGAATTCCATTTGGCCACCTCATATTCCCTTGACACACCACTGTCACCTTCCATTTTTCTCCCCAAGATGGATTCAACCTGAAACAGGGAAACAAATGAAGATATATGATCCTTGAACCAAGATTTACACATATCCATTCCCCACTCTAATATTTGTTGTCATTTCAATGCATTAAAAAAGGAAGTTTATGATTTTACAAATAACAGAGGAATATAATAAAAAATGGAATCGAAGTATTGATCAATCGATGGCTGTGTTAGTTTGGCCATCAACATTGAGGATCAATAATGATGATGTTAATAAAAAATATATTCTTATAATCCAAGAATTTCAATTGGGGATATGGAATCCAGAAGGAAGAGTCCTACATCTATTTTGATCAATTTTTTATCGATGAAAACACCGTCCAATGATCATTGCATTTACTACAATCCAATCTCCTCAGATTTGCAACGTTAGTGTAAATCTGTTAAAGTCCAATCGTTGATTATCCAAAGGGAGGAAGGGAGAGAGATTTCCTGGTGGTCGGAGGATTATGAGCTAACAACCATGAAAAAACTCCATAATGATATATTTAAAAGTATATAATTTATCTTAAATGTATTTAACTAATTAAAGGATTAATTAATTTAATCCACTTAAACATACTGCCAATATGTGAGTAGTCCAGACGTCCCACAACGAATCATTTTATGTTTCTCTTAGGGTAAGCGCCACGTTCTAGACCCAACCGTAATCTCAGATTTCTTATTAGATCAAGCCTTTGAGAGTTATCATAATTTCTATAATTAACTATTTGTGATAAATATAAAATATATTTAATATTTTTATAAAACAAATTCTAGGAGAACTGGGCCTCATAATCACACATCATCTCAACACATAGCATTATAAATAAATATATACATATTTCAAACTATTATAAGGAAAAAATGTCTTCTCTAAATCATTCCATTGTTCAATATTTTTATCCTTGAAAATATAAACTATGAAAGAAACCTAGGATACTTAGCCCGCACCTGGATCTCCCGCTCCAAAGAACTCTCCTTCACATTTTATTACTATCACAACACGCAAACCAAATGGATGATCTTTCCTTGTAAGGTCTTGTCATATTTAACCTCGATCGCCACCAAGTGATCTACAAAGGTGGATCCATCTTTGATGTCCATCATTACCTAGTCGATGACGTGCATAGTATCATTCACATATCTCAGTAGTTGCGATATGGGGAATATGTCGTGCAACCAATCCAGTTGTGGGGGTAGGTTGAGGTGGTAGGTAACCTCTCCAACCATCAATGAAATCTCTAATGGCCCGTTGAACCTTGAGGATAACATTATTCCTCAACCAAACCTCAACATTACTCATCATGGGGAGACTATTAAGAAGACCCGACCTCCCTACTCAAACTCCATGGGTCTACAAAGGTGTTTTGTGAAGGATTTATATCTAATCTGGGATTTCATCATTCATTCACAGATGACCTGTAATTTCTCCACTATAGCCTACACAACCTCTTGGCCCATCAGGGATGACTCCTTAACCTTTGTCCAACAAAAGGGTGACCTGTAGGGTCTTCCTTATAGGGCCTCAAATGGTTCCATGATGATGGTAGAGTGGTAGATTTTGTTTTACAAAAACTCTACCAAAGTTTGGTGATCCTCCCAGCTCCAGATGAAATCCAAAACACAATCCCTCAACATATCCTCCAATACCTAGATAGTGCACTCGGCTTTCCCATTGTTCTAGGGATAAAAGGTGGTACTCATCCGCATGTGGGCTCTAATGTGCCTCATTTTGAACTCTCCACAATCATTATTTAATCCATGTGTCACAATTAGAGACAATATTTGAGGGTACCTTATGAAGGTGGATGATCTCTCGTACGAACAAATTCCCCAAACTCTCCACCAAACTTTTCTCCCTGATAGCAAGGTAGTGTGATGAATTTTTGGATTGGTCTACTACCTCCTAGATGGTTTCATGACCCTTAACTATGTGTGGAATCCCTATGATAATGTCCATGGATATTTCATTCCATTTACACTCCAGAATCTCAAGATGATACAAAAAACCCAGAAGAACCTGGTGCTCAGCATTCACCTTCTGATAGGTGAGGCATTTTGAGATGAACATAGCTATGCTTCATCTCTCCTGAACCACCGAAACATCCAATGAATATCCTTGTACATATTCCCCAAATTAGAATTCATAACTAAGTGGGAAGTTTGGAACTCCATCATGACCTACTCCCACATCACGAATGGAACCACTGTCTACCCCTGGAATAAGATCTCGTAATTCCCACCTTTAGAATATCCATATGTTGAGTCACCTATGGATATATGATCACGCAGAACATCAAATTTAATGTCTCCCATATTGGAATCCTTTACACGGTCAAGGATCAAAGGATCCAACACTATTTATTGTAGAAATATTGTACCCTACTACTCGTCCAAGGTCAGCTATAAGGAACCTAACTACTCCAAATATTCCCCCACTAGCTGAGCCTAAGAGTTAATACTATATTAATCTACTATGGAATTTTTCTTTTTCTAGAGTATAAACTATATAGAAGTCATAGTTCTATAGGAACTCCAACTAGCATCACTACCTCTAGTTTAGGTATCATTGAGTGAAGACATACCTGAGTCTCTGGTGTTCTGAGTAAACCACAAAGAACTCTCCCAGATGGTAGTTCCTCCATATCTTGAATGCATAGACAACCAAATATAGATCTAGGTAATGAGTCTCATTGTTATTATATTGGGGTATCGACTACCCTAACCTGTAATTGATGAATTCCTATCATTATGTCAACATGAAATTGACCCCATCTCCTACGTCATCATTATACACTAAAAACTAAATACCTTCCTCTTGTAGTATCAAAACTAGAGCTATCGTTATCCTCTACCTCAACTCCATGAAGGACTTCTGGAACTACATAGACTATGTAAACAAATATATCGTTTATATCATCACAGTCAAATGGGCTTCAATCTTGGATAGGTTTTATGAAAATCTCCAGTAGTACCTCACCAAATAAAGAAATCTTCACACCTATGTCACATACTTAGTTGCCTCCCAAGAAAGCACTTCTTTGATATTTTAATGATCCATGACAAAAACATGTTGAGAAATGACATTCCCTATAATGTGAATGTAATGACTTGACCCCAGAATCCCAGATCCAATGCATTATTTTAATACATTAACATGATTAAAAAGAATCATGTCCCGAAGGACATATCATTTTACCATTCTTGGAAAATAGAGTACATATATGAACATTACATTACAATTTTTAACATAAAATAATTCATAAAAAATCCTTTGATAATGCCACTATTCCCCTAGATTAACCCTAAAGATCAATCATAATACACTTCTTGGCCTCCTTGGAAAATAAAACATAATAAAGGGTTGAGCTGAGATGCTCAATAAGGATAAAAAATATAGCGGAATCTATCATAAATAATCATTAAATTTTATGGAAAGCTATAAAAATTGAAACACAAGTCCTTTAAACATAATTTTTTTGCATAATATCGAAATCATAAATCAAATAATTAAATTTACTTATTCACATGGATATTCTTCTAGTCAAATAATAACATGTAACATTAATAACTAATGTCATAATGATGGAATGCCTAATGCTGAACATCTTATCCATAAAGTCATGGCCTCATGCAAAGACCCTAAATATAAATTTTGTCATGGCCTTGTGAAAAGACACTAGTTTCCCTAACGAGACATACCAATTCATCGAGGGGCTATAGTGGGCCCCTCCCGTCACTTACCAACTCCAATTCATTCCTTATATGAAAATGTTGATACATAACATAAAAATTCGTATTAAAACTACCATAGAAAATGTTAATACATTAACCATAAACCATGAATGGTATAAAAATAGAATATCCACATTCAAACATCTCAAAAAAACTTTAATACAATATGGAATATTGTATCATGATGAATCAACTTCAAACAAGCGTAAAATCCAACAAAGGATGTTGACATATATGAAATTAATCCAAAAAATATTTGAGTGAAATATCTCTTTCTACTTTTAAATCATTAAAAAGTAATGCAAACATATATTTTGGAAAATATTCTTATAATATTGTATGGGAAGCTTCGAAGGTGTTATATTGGTGGAAAATTGTTGCACCAGCCATATAAGTTAAAAAAATATTCTTTCCTTAATTTTTTGAAAAGGCCACAATGTACATTGTTTGGAAAACGAAGGAAAGATTCCATTTAAAACATTTTTTAAAAAATAAAATAGGGGTATAAATGACTTTAAACCATAGTCTAGGAAATAGTTAAAATGTTTTGAAATGAATTTTTAAGAAACATGGATTTGGATGATAAATAAGTCCAAGTAGGTACTTATGTATAAACAACCTCGGATAATAAAGAGATTGTAAAATTAACCCTTACCTTCTACTTTCCTTTAGTCAAGGATACGTTTAACACCTTTTATAATGACCGTAGTATGTTATTAAATTATAACAGAACCATATTAATATTGATGATATCATATATGATTCATTTGTGACTTTATACTACCCATTTATAATTATTTCAATGTTAATGTAACATTTCAGGTAATAATTACTTTATTTATCGTACGTGTTTTAACTTGTTATTCTTGATCGTATCACTTAGATCATGATTTAAATACTTCCATAATATGAAAAATGA
Organism: Viscum album; assembly: GCA_963277665.1. NCBI lineage: Eukaryota > Viridiplantae > Streptophyta > Magnoliopsida > Santalales > Viscaceae > Viscum > Viscum album. Next base: position 1,549,443,662 of record OY728138.1, read on the forward strand.
TTTATATATCATATATATTCTGAATATAAATATTTATAATAGATATATATATGAAATGGAAACACTTTTCATGGAAACAGTAGTCCGTACGTACGGATGAACATTGTTTCCTTTTTCTTATCGTATAGTATAAAAGTAAGTATATGAAATATATTTATCTAAATAAATATATATTAGTATAGTAGAAATATTATTTCAAATAAATAATAATTAATCAATATATATATTTTTATAAAAATTCTTTATTGGTGATCGTTGATGATGAATCTTATCGCGTCCTGGAGATGGTAAGTCGTACGTACGCACGTGTGACAATATCATTCTATTGATGGTGAAATCATAGGTAATTGGATGGTATATTACATATATATAATAATTAACATGTTTTATTTATTATTTAAAACAATTATTCTCATTATTATACCCATCCAAATAATGAAATGTTGAATAACAAATTACACCACGACGTGGAGACAGTAAGTCATACGTACGCACGTATGGTGACTTTGTCATTCATAGGATGGATAGAAAAATGATTATGTTTGAAACATATTTATAATAACATATAAGTATGTATAAGGTAATTTATTTATTATTTTAGTTTGGAAATAACAAATAAATAGGAAGTAGAATAAGAAAAGAACTTTGAAAGAGGGGATAAAATAATTACCTCTTCTTCAGGTGATTCCTTTTGATTTGAAAAAAATGTATCCTTAGGTTGGATTTATGATCAATGTAATGCCTGTAGGATTAATTGAGGGTAGTTGGGAGTAGAGTTTAGATGGTTTTGGACCTGACAAATGGATTTGGAGGTGTGAATTTGAGAGAATGGGAAGTACAATTTATGGGAGAGTTGAGGGGCACTTTAGGAAGAGCTTGAAATATTACATTGTTATAAAATCAATATCAGTTTATAATAGCTAAAAATTAATTTATTTAGAGAATAAGGTGGGTATGGGAAAAAAATACTCTAAACCAATTGGATTTATACATGTTTATGTCATAATAGTAACCTAATAATTTAGATTTAACCCTTAGTTAAATTGTTTATCTCTTACCATGTCTTCTTGTATTTTTATACTACAAGGTTAATATAGTTAATATAAGTTTCCAAAATATCATACAGTAGATATATTATGAAATTTTAAAACTATCCAATTCAGTTATAAGAACCATATTATTTTATAACTTTTATATTATTTAATAAAATAGTATTTATTTTAAAATATCATATATGTCAATTATTTTACTATAAAATACTTGATTTTTGTAAAAGTCCAAAAAACTTGATTCCTTAAAAACAAAATACATTGAATCAATCCTAATATGTTATAGTCACCTATAAAATTCGTGTATGGCATAAAAAGTTTCAAATTATATTTATTTCAAAATTTATAATATAATTTGTTTTAATGATTCATTAAAAAGGTAATTACTCTATCATCATTGTGTCATAAATGTATTTAATTATCTAATGTCTAAAAATAATAAATATAATACCATGGTATAGGAAATATTTTTATATTTCTAATTAATATTTATAATTGAATTTATCATATATATAACCTTAAATTAAAAATTATTTAGTTATTAAAATTTGAATTTAACACTTTTAACACTTCTTTAAATAAAATATAATAAATGTCTTAATCTAAACCAAGTGAATAAAAAAGGATAATATTTTTTTCTAAGGTTTATGTTATTATAAAAAACATATCCAATATAATTAGAACATATTTTGGGTAATTTTATATTATTATAATATTATTTTTACCTTTAATTACCTTATTTACTCTAAACGGTGGTAAATAAAATTCAAAACATACTATTCACAAAAATTTATTTTCATCCTATTGAACCAAATTTTATTTAATGATATCAATTGTGTCTCCGATATTTTTAAAATTCAATTTACAGAAGTGATAAAATTACATTTTATGCAAATTTGTAAATGTTCCTAGAAGGTGGGTAAAATACGTTAAAAAGTTCAATAAACCTTTATATATTTAATATTATTATAAAAGGACTCAATTTAATTAAATTGGACTAATAATAATTATCTATCTATTTTTACATTAAAATAAATTTAAATTAAAACTAATTATTTAAATTAAAAAGTCATTTTTTATGTACTATGTAGTATTTTTCACTATTCATCAAAAATTTAATGTTTTTAGAAAAATACCAAAAATTCAGCCTAAGATAATTTTGATATTATTAATTAAAAATTTAAGTCTATTTTTTCCAATTCAATTCTTATGAGTGTTTAAAATTAATTTTATTATTTTTCATAAATGGAAATAAAAAGTAGTTATTTTAAGAAAACAGTTTTTCAAAATATATAACTATTTTACAAAGCTTATAAATTTCATTATAAACACTAAAAAAACATTTAAAATTTATTTGTTTCTATTCATATCAAAATATTTAATTGATAAATAAATTAATCGTTTAAATTATAATAATACTAATGTGTTGTTTCATAGACACTCAATCTTGCCTATAATGAAAGCTATGTCGGTGTTTCATGCAATATAAGTTATTAAATTATTTTAAAGAGATAACATGCTATGAAATATTGGGGTGTTACATTCTCCCATCCTTCAATAAATGGATTCCTCAAAATTTGAAATTTTTCTTAGAAAATAAAATGATAAAAATAGAAAATACCTTTGTGGAAAACCCCCCCCCTTAGAAATAGGGTTAATAAAATTTAATCTGAATAAGAGGGAAAGGGAAATTAAAAATTCACCACCAAATTATGATTTAAAATATGAGAACATTGGTGGAAATTATAGAAACATAATTGGTGGAAGAACATAAAAATCTATAGGGATTGACTGAAGCCATCAATCACAAAAAGGTGATGAATAAATTAGAAATTGAGGGCCTCAAATCCATAAATCTTTCATGGTTTAAAATAAAATCGGTTCAAAAAAACATAAGGTATTAGGAAAAACATTTTTTGTTTTAATATAATTTACCTAAAGTTTATGAATTAATTTCTTCATAGAATAAAAAAAAGAATACCCAACATGTAGAGTTCCATCCTTTAACTAATTTCTACCACAAAATAATCTTTCACTCCAAAAGATAATAGATGTCCGAATTATTCTCTTTATCATAATCATATAGGGTTCTAAAAAACTTATTTTATAATTATTTTATCAAACCATTTAAATAAAACTACATTATACAAACCAGGACATCATGTAGTCTAGTGGTAAGTGATACACCCTTATCGCCCTTCAGTTGCAGGTTCAAGTCTCACGGTCTTGCCGGACGCGACGGGTTGTCGCCCAACCTCCATGTTGTTTTTTATAACAATCCAAAAGTAATATTAAGAAAAATTCTAAACATATACAATATTATCCAATGCCTAAATTAATATATTCCATTATTTAGGCTTATCCAAAATACTTCTATCCAAAACTCAGAGTCTAAAATTTATAACCATGGTAAACATAATAAAGATCTATTTTTCCACATAATAACATGTGAATACCTTCAACATGTATTCTCTTAAAACATGGTAGCACCCTGAATAACCGTAAAACCTTATTTATTGCATTCATACTCCAATATTCATTATAGAATACTAGATATATTCATTATATCCAAAAATGTTCTAAACTCCAACAATGACGGAATAAACAAACAATTAATTACTTTTAAGGTAGTCAAGAATATCCAATATATTTTATCCAAATCGATCATATCTTATTCTGAAATCATTATCTCAGTTTCAGAAACATATTAAGGGTTATATTTTCCTGAACTATATATTTTCCAAATTTTTTAACTTGAAACAGTTTCACTTTACTTGGTACTATAAAATCTCAAAACCTTAATGAAATATTACTACAGTATAATCATTATATACTCTATAATTATTATAACTTGTACATCATTAATACAATACTCAAATTACAGAATTCATTATTAAAAACCTAAGAACACTAATCCATCCTCTTCATCTGTGGTAGTACCATAGCTTTATTATTATCGAATAGAATCATTTGGGGTATATTCTGATGATTGGGACATTGATTCACATAGTGTCCCGACTCCTTGTAGAAGAAGCATTATACATTTAAAACCCATTTTTTACCATTTTAATCACAAACATAGTGTGAATTTTCTCTACCCTTATAAGAAGCTCTCATTTCATTCAAGCACTTCCCAAGGATATTCTTTGAACAATAATCACATATAGGAAAATCATTGTTTTCGTTCTTCCCTTTATCCATATTTTTCTTTGCCATCATCTTCTTCTCTAGCTTCCCTTCAGATCCATACGACTTAGTTAATTATTTTTCTTTTCTTATTATCACATGATTTTATTTATTCATATGATGATAATACATGGAAGAATAATTACCTTCTAAATGTTGGCTTAAGACCACAAATGATATGACACTTCTTACTCTATGGATCACGCATATTGCTGGAGTTCACATTCTTTCTACTGGGCTATATTTATAAATGATAAAATACACTAGGTCAGATCATATCATAATGTATAATCCAAAAACTAGAAAAATTATCATCATTTATTGATTTTTTTCTCACATCTAGTCTCATAATAAAAAATGGTTTCTTTGTCGACAATTTACTCATAAATCCTTCATAATGGTTTGTTAATAAAATGTGAATTATCATAAGATTATCTCCCATGGGTGTCAAACCAGGTGCATAGTAAAGCCTATTTTCATGTACCAGGATAGCCCGGGTTAAGACTGAAACTTCTTATCAACGTTTTTACTTCTAGATACATCTGTTCCAGAACCACGTCTACTTGTAGTATCCAGACAGAGATGAATTTCTTGGAAAACTTACCTAATATCAAAATTACAAATTTTTTTGGATGTTCTTCTACACGAATCCTCAAATTATATCTTAGGGCAGCGTTATATAATAAAAGTTTATCTAAATATAGTTTCCATGGTTTATAAAAAACTTCCTCTAATACCAAATATAACACCCCGACCCCATAATCCCATAGACGGTGCATTATTTTAATACATTGGCATGATAACATGGAATCAAGTCCCATATGAATGATTATTTTAGCAGTCTTGGAAAATTGATTACATACATGAACTTTACATTACAATTTATATCATAAAATATGTCATAGATAATCCTTTGATAACGCCAAAATTACCAAACCATAACCCTGCATATCAATCATAACACACTTTGTGGAATCCTAGGAAAATAAACCATAAGAAATGGGTGAGATCCAATACTCAGTAAGGATAAAAAAATATAGCAGAATCTATCATAAATAATCATAAACTTTTATGGAAAGCTATAACAATTGAAACACAAGTCCTTTAAAAATTAATCTTCATCATAATATAGAAGAGATAAATCAAGTAACGTCATTTACTTATTCACATGGATATTATACTAGTTAAATAATCACATGTTACAATAATATCTAATCTCATAATGATGGAATGCATAATACAAGACATCTTAACCATAAAGTCATGGCCTCATGATAGGGCCCTAAATATAAAAATTTTCAAGGCCTTATTCCAAGAAAAAAGTTTGTCTTATGAGACCTACCAATGAAATTAGGGGCCATAGTAGGCCCATCACATCACTTAATAAGTCCAATTTATTTCTCATATGAAAATTTTGAAACATAGCAAAAACATTCGTATTAAAACTATCATTTGAAATGTTAATAATTTAACCATAAACCATGAATGGTATACAAATAGTACATCCACAATAAAACATATCACAAAATCATCAATACAATATGGAATATTTTATCATAGTGAATCAACTTCAAATAAGCATAAAATCCAAATAAGGATGTTGACATAGATGAAATCAATCCAAAAACTATTTTAGTGAAATATATTTTTCTATTTTGAAAACATTTAAAAGTAAAGAAAAAATTTATTTTGAAAATATTCTTATTAGATTGTAAATGAAGCATTGAAGGTGTTATAAAAGTGTAAATAATCACACCCATCTATAAGTTAAAAAAATATTATTTCCTTAATTTGTCGAAAAGGTCATAAAGTACCTTGTTTGGAAAATGATGAAAAGATTCCCTTCAAAAAAATTTATAGAAAGTTAAAAAATGGTATAAATGACTTAAAAAAATAGTTTATGAAATATTAAAAATGTTTTGAAATAAATTTTTAAGAAACACGGATGTGGATGATAATGAAGTCTCAGTAGATACTTAAGTATAAACAACCTCAGATAATAAATAGGTTGTAAAATGAACCCTTACCCTGTACTTTCCTTGCCTAGAGGGTACATTTATCCTATAGTATAATGACTAAAGTGTGTTATAAAATTATACCAGAACCATATTAATATTTATGATATCATATATGATTCATTTATTACTTAATACTACCCATTTAATAATAATTTCAATGTTAAAGTAACATTTTGGGTAATAATCGCTTTCCATATCGCAAGAGTTTTAACTTGTTATTTTTGATTGTATCACTTAGATCATGACTTACTTTCTTCCATAATATAAAACATGATTTCTGTATCATATATATTTATAGTATAAATATGTATAATAGATAGATATATGAAATGGAAAAACTGTTCATGGAAACGGTAGTCCGTACGTACGCATTAATGTTGTTTTCGTTTTCTTATCGTATATTATGGAAGTAAGTACATGACATATATTTATCTATATAAATATATATTATAACTATAGAAATATTATTTCATATACCTCATAATTAGTCAATATATATATTTTTATAGAAATTATTGAATGGTTATTGTTAAAGATGAATCATATCACGTTATGGAGACGGTAAGCCGTACATACGCACGAGCGAAAACATCATTATATTGATGGAGAAATAGTATATAATCGGATGGTATATTATATATATATATAATCATTAACAAGTTATATATATTATTTACATCAATTATACTTATTATTATACCCATCCAAATATTGAAGTGTTGAATAACAAACTACACCACGACATGGAGACAGTAAGCTGTATGTACACATGTATGGTAACTTTTTCATTCATTGGATGGACAGAATAATGAATACGGTTGTACCATAATTACAATAACACATCATTATGTATAAGGTACTAGATTTATTATTTTATAATGAAAATAACAAATAAAGAGGTAGTATTAGAGGAAAAGAACATTGTAAGAGGTGATAAAATAATTACATCTTTTTCGGGTGCTTCCTTTTGATTTGAAAAGAAGGGATACTTATTTTGGCTTTCTGATCAATGTCAGGCATCTAGGTTGAAGTTAGTGTAGTTGGGAATATATTGAGAAGGGTTTTTCCGATAAAATGTCTTTGGAGGTGTTAATTTGAGAGAATGAAAGGTACCCTTTCTTAAGTGAGGTGAGGGGCACTTTAGGATGAGCTTGAAATATTAATTAATTAGAAAATTATTTTCAGTTTCAAATTGCTCCAAATGGTTTTATTTCAAGGATAAGGTTGTTATGGGTCAAAAAACGCTCAAACAGTAGGTTTTATACTTGTTCAGGTCATCATATTAACCTTATCATTTATATTTAACCCTTAGTTAAATAGTTTAACTCTTACCACGTCTTCTTGTATTTTTATACTACAAGTTTAATATAGTTACAATAAATTTTCAAACGAACCTAAAGTATATCCTCTATGAAATTTTAACACTAAAATTTAGTTAGAAGACCCTTATATTTTTATGACTTGTATATTATTTAATAAAATAGTATTTATTTTAAAGTATCATTTTTGTCAATTTTGTAACTCCTTAATTCTATATTTTTTTAAAAGTCATAAAAACTTGATTCCTTCAAAAAAATACATTGAATCAATACTAACCTCTAATAATCACCTATAAAAATCTTGTATGGAATAAAAAGTTCCAAAATATATTTATTTTAATATTTATAATATCATTTGATTTAATCATTCATTAATAAGGTAATTACTACATCATCATTGTGTCATAAATAAATTTAATTATTTAATGTCTAAAAATTATAAATAAAATAAAACTATGTAGGAAATATTTTTATATTTCTAATGAATATTTATAGTCAAATTTATCTTATGTATACCTATATATCAAAAATTATTTAATTATTCAAATATGAATTTAACAATTTTAACTATTCTTTAAATAAAATATAATAAATGTCTTATTCTAACCCAAGTGAATAAAAAAGGAACATATTTTTTCGTAAGGTTTATTTTGGTTGAAAAAAACATATCAAATAGAATTAGAACATGTTTTGTGGTAATTTTATATTATTATATTATTATTTTTACCTTTAATTATATTATTTACTTTTAACCGTGGTAAATAAAATTCAAATGTTACTATTCACCCAAAAAAAATTCATCCTATTAAACCAGATATTACATAATAATGTGAACCATGTCTCTATAATTTTTTAAATTCATTTCACAGAAGCAGTAAAATTATATTTTTTGCAAATTTGCAAATGTGTCTAAAAGGTGGGTAAAGACATTAAAAAGTTCAATAAAATTTTATATATCTAATCTTAGTATAAAATGACTTCAATGAATTACATTAATCTAATTTAGGTATTATGAATCTATTTTTACTTTAAAATACACTTAATTTAAAAATAATTATATAAATAAAAAAGTCATTTTTTATGTACTATGTATTATTTTTCACTATTCATAAAAAATTGAATGTTTTCAAAAAAACAAAAAAAAATAAGCCTAAGATAATTTTGTTATTATGAATTCAAAAATGAAGTCTATTATACCATAATCAATGATTAGGAGTTTCTAAAACTGACTTAATTTTTATTCACAAAATGACATAAAAAGTAGTTATTTTAAGAAAATAGTTTTCCAAAATATATATCTTTTTTAACAAAACATATACATTTCATTATAAACACACTTAATAACAATTAAAATTTATTATTTACTATTCATATCGAAATAATCAATTGTTAAATAAATTTGTTGTTTAAATAATTATAATACCAAAGTGTTGTTTGGTAGAAACTCAATCTTGCGTATAACACAAGCCAAGTAGGTGTTGCATGAAATATAAGCTATTAAATTACTTTAATGATATAATGTACTATGAAATCAGGGCGTGTTATAGTGAACTTCTTGTATCCAGAACTGGCACTTCGAGAGATTTCTATAAATCTTGTTCTCTCGAAGTAAATCTATATCCATCCATAAATTCTTTGTATGATCCCCATATATCATAGAGTAGACGTGTATTTCATCACTGATTAAATTTTTTTTGTCCAATTGTGGTTGGAATAAATATTTCATAAAATCTACAAAAACAGAGGGGGCATTAATCACACCAAAGGGAATCAAAAGGAACTTTTAGTGTCCATAGCGACATCAGAAGGCCAAAATCTGTATATTAGTATCGCGAACACACAACAGATGGTAGCCAATCCAGAGATCAATCTTAGAGAACCATATTGAACTACAAAACTAATCAATGTTTTTGTTAATCCTTGTAAAGGGGTACTTGTTATTTATCATGGACTGGTTCAAGCGACAATAATCCACGCAAAACCATAAGCTCCCATCTACCTTTTTCATGAATTGAACAAGAGCTGCCCATGGGACACACTGGATCTGATGAAACCTTTCTCATGAAGGTTATATAACTATTATTGAAGTTCCTGGAGATTGGTGGGTTCCATTCGATATGACGCATAAGATATCGGGGCAGTCTCTGGTGGAAAATCAATGCAAAACATGAAATACCGCTTCGAAGGTAGTCCCATAACATCCTTAGGGAAGAATTCCATGTAATTATACACAACTAAAGGAAACCATATTCTTTAATAGTCTACTACACCAAGGGTTAAAATTTCTACCTAAATGGTGATGTGTTTTAGCCTTCTTTTCACAACACATGCCTGCCCTGCTATGAGGTCTCTTTCGCTAAGAAAGGAGAAAATTATTTCATCAGTACACATGCATATGACAAGTCGATAGTGACAATCGATCTAATATTGAACCATAGAAATCCAATCCATTTCCAAGATAACATATTTGGGATCCATCGTGATGACCAATAGGTCTCACGTGAACCACTCTCTTCCAAGATATAGCTCGCACTGCCGATAGGTGGAAGGAATGAAAGAAGTGTACCCAGTAGAAACCTTGAGATAAAGTTACTTTTCTAGGAACTCTATTAGGATATCCATCTCCCATACAAGTATTATCGAGATAAAATATTTTTTGGCACCTATTTCCACTAATACAGGGGAACGAGTAGAATAAACATAGATCCTGCCTCAAATCATCTCATGCGCTACTGGATCGTGGACCTTCAAAGCATGTAGCTTTCCGTGATCCCTACTATAAGATCCTTGAGCCTGACATGGGCCACCTTGTGGTGGTCATGGTAGAAACTCATAGCATCCTCCCCCACCAAAATCTCCTCCTACTCCTCTACTAGCATTGCATCCCTGGGGACCACTCTATCCCCATTTGGGACATGCATGATAATGGTGTTATCTCTTCCATGAAGTTCATCTTCTATTTTCTTGAGATTCTTAGCACATATAGTTTTGAATATTCCCACCATATGACCTCTCCTATCAAAAGCATAGCACTGACCCCCTCTAGTCTATCCGGGTCCTCTACGCTATCCCTTTATATGTGCTTCAGTCTGATCATGGGGAGTCCTATGTGTTGTGCTTCGGTCGACTAACGTCTATTAGCTGCCACAAAAATCTCAACTTTATTGCACCCACTAATAGCTCCAACCAACTGGTATCCCTCAGATAGAAATATCTCATTCCCCAGATCTTTCTCTAGCACCCCAACATAGGTTGGGATGCATAAAGGTACAACAATGTCTTGGATCTCTCTAAAGAGACCCTACTCAAACTTCTGTGCTCTGAAGTATCCATCTATGACCATATCTAGAGAGTATTATGTAAGGTATGTAGAATTATCCATGTACTCTACCACTTTCAACCCTCCCTATCGAAGACCTAGAAGCTCCTAAATCTGAATGGAGCATATATAGGAGGAGAAGTACTCCTTATGGAATTGCTGTTGGAAGTCATCCCACGAGAGAGCTAATTCATCATGTTTATTAGTAACAAAACTCCACTAATTTCCAACTTCTCCATTAAAAATAATGGCTTCAAAATACACCATATGATATGTTTGGTTCCAGACATTCCTAAATATGAGGAACACTGAATCTAGATAATCATATACTACATTGTGATCTTTCTTCCGAAGGAACCTCAATGGTCTTGGATTCTGGAACTCACGAAGTGCTCTCAGCCTATGCATGAACTCAACCAGCTCTTCTTGGATGATATAACGATCAACAGCTGGAGGTGTTGACACCTACTCAATTGGAGGAAAGGGATCATATGTACACGTAACTGAGGCCTCATCGGTCAAAGGTTTGTCATCACTGACCATAGCTAGTATCATGGTCGGCTGTCATCACAAAGGCATCATGAATGTTATAAAGTAGTACAATAGTTAGATGAGAATATATACATATATATAATGATAAAAATAAAGGGGAACTAAATCAATAAGGGATGTCAATGACTCAATACTATATGAAGCATTTACCAATGTTCTATTCAATAAATGTCTTAGGGTGCCGATTCAAAAAGTGGGTAATCAGGGTCATGGTGAATGGATACATTGGCCACCTGCACCATCACTAGACTCCAAGACCTGAGAACTGCACTTGAAACACTTCAAAAATATTTCCTTAAACCAACCAATCCTTTTAAGGGTAAACATCCGAACAACATCCCAAGGAATGAACTTTCTCTAATACCAATATTCCATGACCTGAAATATATTGAGGTTCAATCCAAAACTACCCCAAGCCAGCCTCCATAGTCTAGGGGGTGGTGAAAACCAAGAAAAAGTAAAAAAAACATGGTGAGGCATTTTCGTGAGTACCTTTATGCACACACACAAACAAATCAATGAATAATTGAAGAGGGTAAGAAATAAAAGATAAAACACTAAAATAAATAAACCAAATGATGTATGGGCCAACGAATAGAACAAGGTATGGTAGTGTAAACTAAAATTAAAAAGGAAAAATACACACCCACCCAGAAATATTTACCAACCTGACAAAACTGAAAAAGATTAAAGAAAATTGTATCCCAGCTCATGTATCCCAAGCTATGGCCATCATACAGGGTCTAAGTATTCCATATCCCTAAGCTCATTTGATGTCACATTCAACCTATCCACCATATTCAAAATACACAACACGTGTTGGTAAAATACAATATAGGGGTGAGTATATACATACCCAGTAGAACACCTATGAAAGGTGAAGGGGGAGAAATAAGAGATACAATTGAAGAGAAATCAATAGATATATCAAGGTAAGGTAAAAGAGTATAGCTCAACCCAATAAAAGATTTAATGTAAACTCATACAAACACAAGGTTATCTAAATGGTGAGAATATGAACTTATCATTGAGTCTTCTCTACCTATAATATGATATTAGATGCATCCAACCATGAGAAGCTAGACACGGAAAACACATGTCATAGCCCACACGTATTCACCTATATGGGTAAGAGAGTAACCAAAACCCAATTATTGGGTACTAAAAATATATATATATATATATATATATTATAATTTATAGAAACCCAAATGATATAGTTGGGGTTTTCCATCTCAAATTTCATCCCAAGAAGAAGGGTGGAAAAAAGTTCCAAGGGAAAATCCATCCATGATTTCCAACACCACATGCATTTTCCCATGAAACACAAGTCAAAGGAATCAATCACCACCCCTTGGTACTACTCACCTTTGGTGGAACTGACTCACCTAAATATTTTTAGGTTGCGTTACAAGAACTTGTCTTGGTGGGGAAATAATCTCTCTTTATCATGAGTCCAACAGCATGTAAAAGCACATCACATCACTGATCCTCATAGTCGAGTGGGAAAACCCTCTAAGTTGAGGACCGAACCCCTAGTTCGTCAGGGGGTTCTACTCTTATAGTGGTCCTAGAGGACCAACACCCATGCTGACAGGGGGGGGTCCACTTAGATAATTGTCATAGAGGACCCTCTCTAATACTGAAAGGGGTTCCACATTGATATTAGTCGTAGTGGACCCACACCCATGCCGATTGGGGGTTCCACTCTAATAGGTTTCATAGAGGACCTATTCCCATGACGATGAGGGGATCCGCTCAGATGTTATTGAGTACTTGTGCCCTAGTGCATCAGGGGGGTTCCACTCTGATAGTGGTCAAACAAGACCTACACCCATGAAGATGGGTTTCCACTCTAATAGTCACTTCAAAGGACCATCACCCATGCTTATGGGGGGTTACACTCTAATAGTAATTGTTTAGGACCCAATCCCATGCCGATGGGGGTTCCACTCTAATTTCATTAAGAACCCGCACACTGGTACATTAGTGGGGTTCCACTCATATTCTTTTGGTAATCCTATCAAATCCCTGCAATCATCAAACACCACCTAAATAAGTTTCATACTAGGACCACCTTGCATCATAACTTGAAAGTCGAATTGTAGGGCACTATGACGTCGTATTTGGAAAAAATAGGATACGCTATTCACTTTCCCAAATCAGATAGCCATTGTGAAATTCATATTTCACCTTAAAACTCACAAGGGGAGATTTATGGGAACCACTAAAAAATCCAAACAAAATACCTGACACGGGTCTTGAAAATTCTATCATATCATAGGGAAATGTAGTCATCGATGAAACATCATTTGTACGACATATGTTGAAGATTTCTTAGGTACAAGTTCCACAATAATAATAATAATAATAATAATGATAATAATAATAATAATAATATAAAAGGGTCACTCCAAAGACTCTATCCATGGTCCTAATATGAATACCCCAAATTTGGTCTTAAGAAATCAACTTCAAATTTAGGGTCACATCGTCATTGACAACATGCCATTTGGACTTCCCATGTGGGAGTAATGATTGGTAAAATATTTATTAATATTTTTAAATCTAACTCTTCACGATAATTTTGTGGGCCCATGTCATAGATTAGTAAAAATTAACCAATACAGTATTAAAATAATTTCCTCGTAAATGGGGAAACGCCTCCACATACAGTGCGTGAATCGAACTCCCCAAGTGGGAGTAATGAATGTTTTAAAATAAGTTGATAATAATATTGATATTTTTATTTTTATTTTTATTTTTATTATTATCATTTTTTATTTTTTTATTTTCTTCCTTTAGGGTTTCCCCCTCCACCCCCTTTCATCCCACATGGGCCTCCCCTACTGCGCACCCCGACTATTACCTCTGGCTTCCTCCACCGGTGGCCTACCGTGTCGTTGTTCCAACCGCCTCGCCCTACCCCCTCTACCACACCACCACAGCCTGGTCACCTACTATTCTAAATCAGTCTACCGCCTCACCACCTTGGATGGGAGGTGCTCCGCTGTTCCTGACTGCCTTCTCATATTTCCACCTTTCCGGGTCGACCTTCCTTACTCGACCACTATGCCCAAGAGTTGACCCCTCCACCTCAGCCTCCTTCTCTACAGAACGCCTCACCCGGAGGCACACTAGATCACCATCCTATCTACCTCCCACTCCCCTCATGCATCATTGTCACTTTCTATTTCCCTCCGCACATCCAATCCAACTTGAAATAATGAAACAATCATGGATTTTTGATCCTTGGACCCATATCAACACAAATCCATGGCCCGCTTGAAGATTTGTTATTGTTTCAATGTCTCATAAAGGGAAAATTATTATTGAATGAATAATTAAGGTAGAGAATAAAAAATGGAATCCAAGTATATATCGATTGATGGTCTTGTTATTTTTTCCATTGAAGTAGATGTTCAACAATGATGAAGTTAACAAATGAATATATTTTTATAATCCCGGAATTTCAATCAAGATAAGGAATCTAAAAGAAATATCCCTACGTAAATTTTGATTTGTTCGTCGTCAATGAACATTTCCACCAATGATCTTTATATTTTCCACACTCTAATCAAATTAGATCTACAACATTGTCACGATTCGTCAAAGGTTCATCATTTATTCACAAAAGAAAGGAAGGTAGAGAGCTTCACCGGTGGTGGGAGTATTATGATCTAAAAACCCTAGAAGAACTCCATAATGATATATTTACAATTATATCATTTAGGTTAAATGAATTAAAATAATAAATGGATTAAACAATTTAATCCACTTAAATGTATCGCCGACAAGTGAGGGGTCTGAACATCCCACACTGACTCATTTTATGTTCCACCTTGGGTAAACACCACATTTCATACCCAACCACGGTCTCAGATTTACGATCTGATCATCCGTTTTAGTGTTATCCCATTTTCTCTAATTAACCATGTGTACTCAATATAAAATATACTTTATATTTTTGTATAATAAATTCCCAAAACATAGTGCCTCAGAATCACACACTGTATTTACACGTAACTATAAAAATATTTATATAAATATTTCAATTAATTACAAGAAAAAAATAATTCACTACCAAATTAAATTGAATTATTGATTTAAAATTCATGATTTTGTAATTTTTGAAAGTTGGGTCCTTAATTTTGGTGTGAGATGAAGGGTTTAGATAACTTTAGAGGTTATGTTGTTATTTGAGTATATGATATAAGTCCTCTAAAAACATAAAAGTATAATGTGTTATGTATAATTATTATTATTTCAGATAAATAAATAGGTTTGAATAAAATATAACATGGTCAAGGATATAATAGTATCATTCATTCTCATTATATGGTTTATTTTGATTATATTTGATATACTCATAGTAACCATTTTTTTGAATATGGTTGGACCTAGAACAACTAGAAAAGACATTATTTGAAATGGTTCATTTTAGATAGGATCCCATCAGAAATAGTTAATGGAATCCCATTGAAAATAACCCATGACTAAAAGTAGAAACACAAAATCATTATTTATGGTGAGATTTATGTTTTTTGTGAAAGGCAGTGTCCTAGTCACAAATTCCTTTTCATGAAATAATATGTTTTGAACCATTTGTGAGGGAATATATACTACATTAAAAATAACAAATTGTGAAGGAATACAAATTCCATAAAAAATAACCTATTTTGATTTAAAATATATTCCATATCAAATAAATAATTTTTTAAAGAAAATATTATAAAATATTTTTTTAAGAAATATCAAAAAAATAAAAGAAATTTAATATATAAATCTATACAAATGTGAATTAATAGAAATATAAAACATAATATGTTCATTAAAATCTCATAATAATATATTTTCCAAAAATTTTAGAAATAACTTTGGAGGGTTTGTGTTATCTGAAGGACTGTGTGGAGGGAAATCCTTCCCTATAACATGTCCTAGTCATTTCATTTACTCCATTACATGCTCCTACTTCTACTCCTTCCATTGTTGTTTTTGCACCTTAGGCTACTGCTGGTGTTAATGAAGTGCATATGACACCCTACATAGGGTCTCTTTAACCTCATTATGAGCTTGTAGATTATCATAATACTCTTTAGAAGATGATGATGACTCTTCATGAGCTCCCCTCGAGCTGAGTGATGACCAAAAAGTTGTACCATAATAATTAGAAGGTGTCAATCATGAATTGATTCCCACCAATCATAATTTGTTGAGTTCATACTGAGTCACTTTCATCCATACTAACACATAAAAACATGACACTCAAATAGTCTAACCCTCACTCTCAGCGAGACTCTCATCATGTGTTTGAAAAGATGCAACCTCATATGCATCCTTCCAAATAAAGATCACATTAAAATGATTAAAATATTTTTTTATCTTATTTTTAAAATAAAAAAATATATCAACCATAATATGATGTTGTTGGCCACCAGTAAAATCTCTACTGACAGGAACATTGTACATCACCATAAAATCATCAAACTCTTTGACATTTTGATTCTAAAATTCCTTTATAAATATAAAATAACAATTTTACACACAAAGTATATATCAATTATTAAATAAAATTAGATACTAAATTTTGTTAATTAGTACTAAATGTTTGACTACCAACTCTATGTGTGACTTCCATCCTCCCCCAGTTCATTGGTAGGAATATCCTCATGTCATCAGGTGTGGCCCGGTGCGGGTCAACTCCAACATCCCAGTTCTCAGATGGGATTAGAGTGGATCATCACCATATCCATATTTCCTTTGGCTCTAGTATCCACAATGATTGGGTGTGAGTCATCTCGATGTGGCCTCAACTCTATTTGGGTATCTAACCTGGTTACGCATCTGGTGTGTCCTCATCTTTCTTGGCCTAGATTCACTATGGCCTCTGTCTAGTGTGGCATGAACAATCTTTTCCAGAGATGATTAGAATGGTTTTCAACTTTGTGGCATGCGGCTCGATGTCAGCGCCAACATGGCCTCAAGTTCATTTATTGTAATTGCTTGGAATTGGATTCAACGTGGCTCGGAGGTGGGAGGGATGTAAACTATTGTCTTGACATTATATTTGTTGGAGGTTCTGTAGTTGTTTATGGGTGATTTTTTCTAGTTTTTATGTTGTTTGGTTTGATGCTGTTATTGAGGCGTTGGTGTCATTGGGCTCTCCCACCATTACTCTTTGTTTCTCCCTGGCTTCTTGCAGCTTGGTTTTTTTGGACACCGGGGAGGGTTCTTCTATGGTTTAGATCTACCCGGTCTCATGCCTTGAGTAGCACTTCTGGATCAGATCGGCGCGGACCCCCCAACAATTCTCTATTGGTGTAGATGTTTGGCCTTCCTATCCTGGGTGGAACTGTCTTCAGTTTTAGCACCTAAGAGTGTTTTCCTCTTCGAGTTCTCACTATGGATGTGGTAGGATGGAGACTATTGGGTCATGGAGGGGTTATTTTCTAGTTCCGATGTCTGGGTTGGAATCTTCTTGAATGAAGGTAGATCTAGATTTAAAGGATTTTCAGTGGTGATTGTTTTGTGTGATGATGTTTTTTTAACACAATTAGAGACATGAATTGGTAACCCAATTCATGCCCCCAAAGAAATTTATTTAATCAAAAGTGTTATGATACATGCATGAGGTGTAATGAGTTTACACCAGCACAAAAGTGACAGTAAAACATGATTATATAACAAAGAAGATTAGTCACATCAAACTGTGAGTGTAGAAAATCTGGGCAAGAAAAGGCCTCAGGATCTACAATATTCAAAAGGTATGAAAAATGAAACATCCCACATAAAGTGGATGAAACTTATACACATTAAGTTTATAGTGTGCATGAGGAAACAACAAACATGTATGGAGACCTGTAGTAAAGATTGTGACAAAAATCAGCGGGCAGTGCACCTTCCAACTGGAAAAACAAAACAACGATGGTCAATGAAAATTAGAGACTTTGTTTATACTCCTGCACCAACCTCTTATTGAACATTTTTCATTTTATTTCACGGTAAGTTTCTGTAGATATTTCACCATCCCCAAGACTTTAATAAGCTAAGTGACCCCGATGTTCCAATTCAAAATTTACACTCACCTCCCCAGTATACCAGTTTTTAGATTTCACATCTGGGCCAGACAGTTCCTTTGGGCTATCGTCAGGAGGTGCAATAGGATAATCAACCTCATTTATTGGAGTTTAAATTCAATGTGTTCCTTTTTAGAATCATCAAGTTATCTTGTCACAATTGTTTGTTCAAGGTGATAATAGTACCTACGTTTCTTTATTTTTTTAGGATTGGGAGTAATGAATCCATCAACATAAACTATTTGTTGTTTTACTTTTCTAGAGCTTGATTTTAGGAAGCCTTCCTCAATTTGAGTTTTTTCATCATTATCTTCCAACAGGGATTTGCATTGAGTCTATACAAGACAAGGGTTCATGGAATATTGAGAAAGAACTTCAACAAACGCATTAGAGTGTTCACCATCCTCAATAGGAACAACCTCATTAGCCTCATTATTAAGCCCATTTCCTTCATGAATTTATTGCTTAGAAAAAGTATTATGAGAATCAATGGAGCATAAGGCATTGATGTTATCAAATGGTTTGTCTGTCAGCACCAAAGAGTTCTCCTTTATGGATTTATCTTCCACCCAAATTGACTTGCAATGTGGGTGGGGAGGGAAATTATTTTGAGTCCCACATTCTATCAAAAGATGACCAATTCTAGAACACTTTTTACACTAGGTAAGATCAATTTTCTAATAAAAAATCTTATATAAACCCAAAAATCTCCATTTTGTATCCAAAACCACACTGGAAATTCATGAGAGATGTCAACATCTTTAAAAATACAAGCTAACTAATTGTCTTGATAGGTTTAAAGTTGAAGATTTAAGACTCATTAGATGTCTTAAGAGTCCAACAATGAAGAATAAAGCACTATGCTTGAATATATGGAGAGGTAAACCCAGGATTCCAATCCAGATAGGAATGATGGGATTTTCAGAACCACCATCAAAATTAGGAGACCATTTGATGAATTTTATAAGAGATCCCCAAAAATACCAAGAACCACGTGTCCAGAATCGATACTAATCATTCTCCGTGGAGAAGCACAAAAGAACATGCCATAGATTTAGTAAGCCTATGTGAAAATTCCAGAAACCAATACCTTCCAAGGATTTTCAAAGAAACACTAGTGAAGGGAGACACTTGAAAAAAATTCCAATGAGATAAAAACAAAGATCCTAAGAGAGTGTGCATACCTCATCATTTGAGAAAGAAATCACCGATAGGCCTCGATGTCGATATGTTTTTGGAGAAATCCCTTCTGATGTCTTTGATTCAGTGAGAGTAGCACTACCCACGACGATCTCTGTGAATGACATAGCATCCAAGATCACCTTTTGATGAGCGAGATTAGGGTTTATCTAGTGTTCAATACTAGCAATGTAGTTTCAACCGGACTCAATCTCATTGAACAATCCCAAATAAGGTTTAAGAGTAGGAGGTTCACCTTAGCAGGATTTACATATTTGGATTATTGAGAGGGTTTGGATACAACCATCAGGTCAGGTCTGTGCTTCGATAGAGCACACTTTCTAGCTATTTTTTCATTCAGTAGTGGAGAGCTTCATCATGTTTCATATGTTGGGGAGGGTCACCTCCTATGGTTAGTCTGAGTTTTATTTTATAAGATCCTCTGGTCATCTATGTTTTATGTCCATGATGTCTATTTTGTTTTTCCCATTCTCCACTTTAATGTGGGTCTTATGTTATAATAAATAGAAATTTAAGGCCTTCGGGCCATTGGATGGATAGGAAGCCTAGATAGAGGCCCTCATGCTATCATAAAAAAGATACCATAAAAAATAAAATTAATTAATAATAGAGAGTTTGTAATTAAAAGAAATTAAATAGACATATTATTTTTATTTATACCATCCAATGATCAGTCATGAAATGACAATGATCAATGGGAATTTGATCCCACATCACCCATGGTCTAGAAAAAAAATCAACAAAATAGAACACCCTATCCAACAACTATATGTGATGAAATATAAAAATTAGGAAAAGATAATCAAAAAATAAGTATATAAATAAATTAATGATAAATATTTAAATTTAATGATATTTAACTAAAATACACAAGTGATCATGCATCTGTATTCATGGATAAAAATAAAGACATGGACATCACTCGAGAATATGGCCATGAATCATCAATCTTATAAGACCATGAACACTATGAGTTGAAAATGAACTAGAAGAAACTTGTGGGTCATAAGATGAAGCATCTAGATGATCACCATGTAGAAAAACATATTGATGCTATGTAACATCTCTTTAAAATACTGACAACCATCTGAAACATTAAAATAATGTTATCTTGAAATAATTGGAAAGGAGTATTATATTTTAATTATGAATATATAACCACCATGTGACTTCTTTATTATTCATATTCATTATAATGTTTGTATTGGATGATGTTAATATCTTTATATTCCCCCATAGTATCATCAATTTCCATAGGATCTTGAATTTCATCATCACATTCTATTTCAAATTCATTTGTTACATCATCACCATCAACCTATAATTGTGGGGTTTTATGATTGATATTTGAGTGTATTCATTTAGAATATTTATGTGGAGATATTTCTTAAAAACATTCAATTTCATATAATTCAAAATAATAAATTTCACTTTAAATAAACTGATTATCATGAGATTTAATTTTTATAATGCTCTACCAGTCAATTAAATCTCTTGAATAAGAATAATAATTTTCATAATAAATTTAATATGCTTAATGATAAAATATATGTTGGTTTTTTACTTAAATAAGGATTTTTTATTTAATTTCAATTATTTCATGGCCTGGATGAAAATGTGATCCTCTATCAATATCAAACCAATGGAATTTAAATATTTTCATATAATTATTTCTCAGATAACAGTGCTCAATTATTTCATTCAATATGTTAGAAATGTCGAATTCACTTTCTCTATGATGGGATCATTTAAAGAAAAAATCACAATTCATTGTTTTTTTATTTACCAATAAATGTGTATGAAATAAAATAACATTCACCACATATGCATTATAATATTTAACCAATATAGATAGCGAGTTACTCAATTAGCACAATCAGTTATCAATTTTATCTTCATGTTTTGGTACATAAAAAATAGAAAAATAATTAGTAATATAAAAAATAATAAATTGATTTCATATATTCAACAAAAAAATGTTCAATGTACTAGTCTTAAAAACTAGTAGAAAGAATTATGATTCTTGTCTTCTTCGAGAGAAACTGGTGTAATTTTTTGGAACTTTTTTATGATATGAAGATCATATAATCTACAAATGAAATAATATTAATTTACATTTAAAAAAATATAATGAATAGGTGATTGTTTTCGAAACTGTAAGAAACATGTCATTTTATCATAATTGAGGAGAACATATGTATGAGCCTTGTGATTTTTATCATTTGAGATAAATCATTCATGAAATCTACCAATTCTAGTTTTAGGATGATTAAAATATAATAATTAATGGTTCATTTCATCTTCAACATTTCCCTCACTACGATCGATTAATTTATATTTTGAAGGATATTCTTGTTGAAAATAATGAGAGTAGAAAAAAAAATTCCTCTCAGAAATATACTTATGTATTTCAGCCTTCAACCTATTATTTGTTACATAACTTCTTCACCAATTTATTCTTGCATATCTTTTATGGGAACATCCATCATAATTGTACTAGTCATACACATTTTAGTACATGTGGAAAATATAATATTAAATGTTATATTGAATCCAAGAAATCTAGAAGAGAAATAATTTCCAGTTTATATAAAATGAAAGAAAAATATTCTTACATCCTACTCAGTACATCATCGTTTGTTTTCACCACAGAAAAGTCTCAGAAAAATTATGATATTTTTACCAATGCATCTCAAGTTTATGATTTCAGAAAATTTGTAAACCCAATTAGTAAAATATCATCTATTATAACATGAACATCATGAATTCTTAATCCTATAATATGAAATTTTTTGACATATCCAGCCAAATTGGAAACATAACCATCATTTATCCTCAAATTTGAAATCAACTTATCAAATAATTTTGTTTTATTTATAAATGGTGTAAATAACTTATAGATTCATTAGGTTATGTGATATATCATTTTAAATTAACTGATGTTTTGGATTCATTCAAATTTGGGAAATATATAATCATGAATTTACATTATTTGTAGTCTAATAGGATGTGTCCAATGATATATAAAATATATTATCAAACTAATTTTTCTCAATATGCATGACATCAAACATGTGACAGACTAACAAATTATACTAATAGGGTCAATCCAAAAAATACTTTGTTTTATCTAATTGATTTATTTCACAATTCTATCCATTTTTTGGTTTATTACCTATCCAATTATATTTTGTAATAGTGGGTTCCTTACACTGAACATGAAAATTAACTTTGATTACCATATCATGTGTGTAGTGAGTTATGCGTGATATACACTTACCATTATAAAATAGGTATTTCTAGGTCCACCATTTAAATAGTAACGTCTATAGATTAATTCATTTATCAAAAGATTATGGAAGATCCCAAGATATGATGATAACTTTGAGATACTGTGGCATTAATCCTAAACAAACATCATATTGTATAGATACTTCATACTGACTCAACATAGTATATGTCTGGCTGTCAGGTGTTGGTGGATCATAAGCACTGAGACTTCTTCTTTTTATGTTCATACTTGGTGATCTATAGTAGGTGAGATCAGGAGTACATACCCTCTAATAGGAACACTTCATGTTTTGGGTGTAATTGTATGTTCCTATATACATACTTGTGTATTGGTATCTTGACTTGAGATCATTAACAATGTGTTACATTTGATCATGTACTTTGATTTAAGGAGAAAACATAAAAATTAAGATGTAGAGATGTAGCTTGTGTTTGGTTTCTTCATTAGTGGAATTAATTCGGATGAATGATCAAGATATAATTTTTCACTTTTGAGTTGAGTAAGTAATATATCAAGCTAGTTTGATTAAGATGGTAGTACCATTATAAATCCTTGGCCATGGTAGTAAAAGTTAAATCCATACATATTGACTAACAAATTATAAATCAATAAAGGAAAATGACACAAGTGTGTGTCTTGATTTTTGATATATCAAATGATAAAGAGGTTATATTACATAGTACGTGTTGATAGGTTGGTTGTTGTTTCAATGAATATTCCTTGTATCTTTAGGGGCATTGATATGATACAATAATTTTCTCCTAGTTTGTTAATAATATTCACTAAAATTAAGATAAGGTCCTTGAGGTTCACAAAAAATAGTGTATTAAAGAATCTTCTCAAGTCAAGTGAGTAGGTATATAGGACATGGTGGGCCACACTTTGGGGCCTGAGTGTTTTGTCAAATTTTATTGATCACCAATAAATACATAAATACATTTTCATTCAATTTAAAAATTATTGGGGTGAATTTATTTATTACAATTATTTTCAAGTGTTTAAGTAAATATAAGGATTAATATTATAAGAATGAGTATTATAGTTATATTAAAGGTTCAATTCATATTAGTTAGAATTATGAGTTGAGTTAATGAATCGAGTTTATAATGTAATATATTCAACATATATTATATGTATGTGATGAATCATAAATAATATTTATGACATAGTTAGTTAATCATAATTATTTATTTATTACTTTTTTAGTTGATGTTTAATATATAGGAGCCAGGAACTCTATCTGAGTATTTTTTTCAATCCACTATATAAGTATTCAAGGATATTCATTCCATGATTTATTCATAAATTAATAATTGAGAGACTCTATAACATCAAACATCATAGATAGATAAATCCTTTCTCTAAGTGAATATTTTGAGAATTCCATCATTAAACGAAGGTATGAGATCATGGTGATTGTTGCGATGTCTAAAGGGTGTTCAGAGCTCCACGCTAGCACCTAAAATTCGGTGAATGAAATGTACACATATTATTAAATCATGTGTAGATGATTTAAAGGGGTTCATATGAAGGTCCTTAATTCAATAATTTTTTGAGACAAGATTCAATCAAATGCGCTTTGATTCAGAATAAGGTACTCATTCTTTTTCATTTTTATGCTTTGAATATTCTATGTAAGATCCTCAGACTTTATCAGTTCTCGAATCAACAGAGATGAAATGTTACATTACTCTGGTGATAAAAAATTCAAAATTCATGGCCCACCATCTTCATCTTCAAGCCATAAAATTAAAATTAAATTAATTATGTGACTAAAATAAAAAAATTATTTGATTTTTTATTATTCATTTGATTTATTTAAATACCCTTGTGCTTTAAATTTATTACAATTTAATTTTATCACACTTGTATATTTATAATAGTAGGTGCTGATCGAGTTACTATACTTGTGTAAACCATGGTTCATTGATTTAATTAATTAATTATTCTATGTGATGATTTTAATAAGTAGTTAATTAAATGAAGATATGAAAATCATCATTTTTTTAATATGTATAAGGGTCTGCATGTCCAATTTATCGGTCAGATATTGAACACCCTAGAACCCCTCGCCTATGTTTGATTATAAATGTATAGTTTATGATGATGTTATCAGACAAGGACCCTGGCAATATGATTTAGTACATTAGATGATAAGTAAATACAATGGACCGAGGGTGAGCTGCAATACGATTTAGGACACAACTCAGGTATGAAAAACTTTGGTCACAATTGATATATAAATTATTAAAATGGCTCAATCAAAATAATATACACAATTCCTTTTTCTTAAAAATATTTTGTTCATGAATTTGGGTAGTATTTCATATATGTTTATTTTTACTGTGAGATCACATAAAATAATAAACAAGAAAAATTTATAAAGATGGGATGAATTGTTTTTCTATTAATGTTCAGTTTTGAGCGCAAAAACATAGAATGAATATATTAATAGAAATAGATTATATTATTTTAAAAATATTAAAAACTATTCATATAAATATTATTTACCAAATTCCTTCCATTATTTTAATTTAAAAAAATAGGGTGTTTGTGGTGCTCTTTAGCCAATGTTGAGGGCGCCCTCTAATACTAACGAGTGCGTATGAGAATGATTGGTTGACTTAACTGAAGTTGGAAGAAATTAAGTAGCTGAAGCTAGCTTGATGAAACTTTAGAGGAATGAATTGAGTAAAACATAATTATTGGTTTAGAAGTTGGGAATTCACTCAACAGATCAAGGATCCATGAGTTAATTCAGTTATCCAGACAAACACCTACCTTGAACTCACCGAGTAGTGATGTTTCCGAATCATGTAGACTATTAGGAAAGGTTAAAAGTTCATTTCCACTATAATAATCAAGCAATAAATTATTCTTAATTTAGTATATATGGTTTCTATAATTCAATAAAATAGATAGAGACATTTAATGATTTATTTAATCTGTAATGTATAAATCAATAATTAAGATAAAATTACTAGTATGTTATATTTTTTTCTTGAGAATTGAAAGTAATAACATAATTCATATTTTTATAGGTAATAGACAAGGTAAATTTACATACAATCATTATTCTATATAGAGTAGTACTTCTACATGCCCAAAGTACCACAACATCAGAAATTCAATGTAGCACCCCTGGTTTCAAGTAATTAAGACTTTATTTTTGTATTTTTTGTTTTTAAAGTGTTTGGATGATGTTTGGGAGGGTTTTAAAAAATTTGGGATTGTTTTTGTGAATTTTATAGATGTTCACATTTTTATAATTGATTGTATAAATCATGAAACTCAAATAGGAAACCATACAAAGAGAGGTAGTGGCTTTAGGAAAGGTGCACGGTTTGGTGCATGGTTCTTACAAATTATGGGTCCATTTAGTATTAAATATGAAAAGTGAAACTGAGGAAAAACATGGTTGTCACATGTTATGTCTATCCATTAAATCAAACCACTCAAAGGATGTTCATAGGTAGTGGATAACACTTTGTAAGCACACAGTTTGACTAACCATGTGATCCAATCATGCACGACTAAAAGTTAGATCCTTAAAAAGTGGATCTAACTTGGGCTTACTGAAAATACCCTAGATTCTCACTATTATAGAAATTAACTCAGTTTTTATTCCTCTCAAATTCCATGGATACATTCACCTTCGATCTGGGAGTGATCCATTGGCCAATCATGATGCTTTATAGGTCGAATTCCTTGGTAAATATTCATTTTTAGTGGTTTTCCTTAGATCTACCTCTCTACCCACTCTTGGATTCATAGATATGATATTTTTGGGATATATATATATATATGATATTGGATTCCAATCATGATGAGATATGGATGTGTTGATGTTAGGTAATGAGATCTATGGAGGGATTTCATATATTTAACTTGGTTTTGTTGATGTTTTAGTGTTGTTATTTCTTTTATCCATAACATATGAGGTAGGTGGATTCACTTTACACTCCTATTATTATAAAAATAATGAATATATTCAAATTTATTGAATTTTAGGATTTTTTATGTGAATTTAATGTGAAAATTGTTGTAGGTGCCCTATTTATTGGTGGTTTGCAGTTCTGTGGAAATTGGTTGTTGTGTAAAGTGCTTGTTTTAATGATTTAAAGTTATTTTTTAAAAGCTGGATTTGGTTTTATTTATGGAAAAATGTTCTGTGGAGTGGTTTTCAATAAAAAATATTTTTTTATTGAAATGGATTTAAATGGATGGTTTGACATGGTTTTTCCATACATGGGTTTGTGTGGGTTCATGCTCTCAACATGACACTGAAGAAGGGTCATGTACCATTGTGGCACAAAAGGATCTGACCATGGATATAGGTTGTGTTCCATTAGGGAAAAACAATATTGAATACTTAGTGATGACTCAGTGGATGGAAATTATACCTCTCGGGAGTATGGAACTGTGACAAAATCATGCGTGTGTGTGTGTGTGTGAATAATGGAACGGGTATGCAAAAGAGGAATGTGAAATGGTTTAAAGAAATATTTGGTTTCATTTCATGGAATCTATTTTAGTATTAAAATGATTTTATATTTAGATATAAACAGTTCAAATTATTTGAAGTGTTTTATATAAAATGTTTTATATAAATGTGATAACATGTTCTATTATAGTGGCATGCATAAGTATGTCATTTAGAGAAACAATATAGAGTATCATAACTCTCCCCATGCTGTGGAACTTTGATTCTTTTGTATATATCATTTATTAAGACACATGTAAAGGTATATAATCACATTCATTTAGAGATTCATCATGATACTTTGAGAAGTATTGTGGAGTTGGATCATGTAGCACGTTTGGAGATGTAAAGTTATACCTTTGGAGTCTTTGAGTCTTGTTAGTTATATCCTCCACTCTATTTTATATTTATAAATTTTTTCCCCTTGGTAATATGATATTTTTCATATTTGTTGTTTATTTTCATTATTCCTTTTTATAATTTTAGTTATATACATTATAGTCATTCATCTTTTAGTAGTTTTTGGTAATGGTATGTTTGTTATGTTTGTTTTTATTTTCAAAGGGAAAACCGTCCCCCAATGGTATTGAAGCCATTAGAATTTATTACTAGACATTATCATATTGGTGATGTCACTCAAGGCCAAGTAGCAATTCTTCCTCAACTCAATCCAATGAGGAGGAGCGGGATGTTACAAATGGTATCAGTCT
The DNA here is from genome assembly GCA_963277665.1 of Viscum album. Lineage (NCBI taxonomy): Eukaryota > Viridiplantae > Streptophyta > Magnoliopsida > Santalales > Viscaceae > Viscum > Viscum album. Next base: position 1,549,471,866 of record OY728138.1, read on the forward strand.
TGGTTAGTCCAAATCTTGTGTGAAAAGTAGTATCAACTTGTTTGGTATTTGACTTACAAATTCTATTGGTTAGAAATATTGTATTTGAAATCCATTATAGTTAGTTATAGATACGGGATAGTATAAAGGATTAGGATTGTAAGGACTTGAAATGTATAGAATAAAAGGATATATATAATCCTTTTATGTTGAACTTCATGTTGCCAGGGATATGGGGGAATAAGTATTTTGGAGACACTTATAGGAGTTGGAATCTCATTTTCATGGGTAAAGATAATGGGACGAGTATGAAATGAATTATATAAATGACCACCCACTCGAACTACATATTTCATTTTGAGTAATGATTTATGATTTGGGGAAAAAATTTCCTTTTTTGAAATTATGTGGGAATTGTTTTAAAAAGTGAGATTCTTGAAAAGGAATGATATGGGTGTTTTGAAATGGGTTGATTTTCAAATGCATGGTGAAATTTTCAAAAATGGCTGAGCATTATAAATGTGGACTTCTACAAATCATTTTGTTATTGTAGTGATATGGTGGAATTTGAAATTTTTATGACTTTAGTTTCTAGAGAGTGAGACTTATGGTGTTTTATGTGTTTACAAAAAATGGAACATGGTAGGCATCATATAAAATAATCAGAAAAAGATACATAAAATACAGTTTTACCTAAGACACAGATAAAACAAAATAAGGTTTAGAGTATTATCTAAATCTTTTTGGACTTGGATATAGGGAAACAAAGGGATGAACCAAGGTAAGTTGATCATTCTATTTATTTCCAAAAGAAGAATCCACCCATATTTTGGGGTGATTCGGAACCAAGGAAGCCAGAGGTGTGGCCGAATAGGATGAATCAAATATTTTATTTCCTTGGCACGCCAAAGAAAATTGAATTAAAAGTTGGTGATGTATTTTTTGTATTCTCTTGCATGCCAGTGGTGGGATTTAGCAGCTTAGGATAAACGAGACCAAGCCCTTCATGAGATGATTTTGAATAATTTTTCAACATAAAAACCTATCCTTATACATTCAAAATTGAAATAATGAAATTCCTTTTCATATTGAAGTAGGATAACATCTTAGTTAAAGAGTATATGACTAAATTTAAGAACTTATTCCAATTTTCACCAAAAATTTTGGCATGTGAGTCCATGAAGAAACACATCTTTGAATCAAGGATAAGGTAAGAAATTTTCTCAAATATTGTTGTGCTCCATATAATTTATTATACACAGATAAATAATAGAGTGATAGTGGACGAAAAGGAACATTTCAGGAGCTATGGGTGGAGTAATCATGTTTATTGCAATGGTAAATAGTGGTAACTCTAATACTGGGAGAGACTAAAAGAGGGGAACCTATTTCCAAGGTAGTGGTATGACTCAAAATCAAATGGATGGATTATTAAATTTTCCCACAAGGCTCAAGAGTAAATCTAGATATTTATAATATGGTCAGTTTGACCATATGAAGTGAGAGTGTATGATACCACCAAGAGCATTCCACAATTGAAATCATATGGGAAATATTTAGTGATATTGTCACAGTGCTCTGAGTTCAAGAATTTGAGACACTTTATATGTTTCGTAGATGTCATATGATTCAACAGGATGAGGGAAGAGGAATAACTCTTATCATTAGAACTGAGCTATCCATAGTAATTCATGTAATTCAATGACTCCTCAGTAAGGGAAATCTCATTAGGTCAATAACAAACAAATTTCATCAAGTAAGAAATTATATAGAGCATAGAAGGTGATTATAGATGATCAATCTGGACCATAGATAGTGAGAGTTATAATTATTTTGATTTCTATCACTACACATGCATTGTTTGATAGGGTTTCATCCTATTTGATTATTTCTTATCATTCAATTGATCTTTTAGGTTTAAATGTTGTGTTTATTCCTTCTATTTGGAAACATCAAAATCCGCTTGGTCAAAGAGAATGTCGAGCATTCATGTGTAGAGCATGTTCTATAACTGTTGATTTGGATGAGTTGATATGGGATTTCTCTATGATTGAAATGGATATATATGACATAATACTGGGTATGTATTGGTTGACAATGTTCACGTCCCACATCAACAATTTTTCACAAAAAAGTTTGTTTTTGTGACTGGGGATGGCATCGAGAAACTCTTTAATAGAGACGAGAACATAAAGGCAAGTGAAATGGGATTGTTGGAACTATAAGTAAGAACAATATCATACTAGTTTAAATATTATACATTTGAATCAATTTAAGAGATCAATAATAACAATTTTATAGTGGTTGTTGACTGGTTTCGAGATGTTTTTCCTGGGAATTTCTCAGGGTTTCCACCCACAAGGGAAGTGGATTTTAAGATTGATCTCTTATTGGGGATCAGTCCTATTTTCCTTGCATATTATTTGATATAAAACATATAATTAATGTAATTTAATGTTCATTTGGAGGATCTATAAAGTAAATAGTTCTTTCGTTCCGGCATGTCCCCATGGAATCAGTATCTACGTCCATGATATAATGACATGTAATATTAGTTAAGAGGATATAAATGGTTCTATAAGATTAATTTTCACTCAAGATATCACTAATTGTGGTTTTGAATAATGGATTTTCCAAAAAAACCTTTAGGAGTATATATGGACATTATGAGAATGGTGGTAATGCCTTTTGGTGTTATAAATGAACCAATGGTATTTATAGAATTGATGAATTTATTATTACATATATATCTATATTATTTCATATTGGTGTTTTTAGATAATATATTTTTTTATTCAAGGATAAGGGATGATCATGAGAAATACATGGATATGGTGTTTGGAATCTTGTGAGATCATCGTCTGTATGAAAAAATATCAAAGTGTGATTTTTGGATACAAGAGGTAAATTTACGTATCCATGCAATCTATGAAAGATGTTTTTCTATGTATCCATAAATGATAAGTGTTATTATCTCTTTGAAATAACCAAATAATTTATTTGATATATGGAATTTCCTTGGTTTCTATGGTTATTATCGACATTTTGGATGTGAATTCTCATCAATATCTTCACCAATGAAAAATATGATGAGGAAAAATGATCCATTCCAATGGAATGACGAATTTTAGAATTGTTTTGATGAGATAATGTTTTTCCTTACATCTACACAAATCTTGATATTTACAGAATTTTGATAAAGGTATGTGGTGTATTTTGATGCTTGAGGATGTATGTTCAGATGTCTTATCATATATGGAGATCATGTTGTTGATTAGGGATCATACAAGTTATGGTTTCATGAGAATAACTACCCTACAAATGATTTGGTGTTATATGTAATAGTAAATTCTATTAAGACTTGTCTTCATTTCTAATTTGGTGATAAATTCACAATTTTTAGACATTATAATAGATTGAAACATATTTTCTCGCAAATGGAATTGAATCTGAGACAATGAAAATGTATGGAGTATCTCCAAATTTTCAACAGTTATTTTCTTTATATACTAGGTAAAGTCTATTTGGTGGCTGATGCATTAAGATGAAAGCTGTATGATCAGTTAGAAAAAAGAGGCTTTGGATAAGTGATAGTTGATGTCATTCATAGTTGACATGCCCTTGGAATGTAATGAATGGGGTGACTTTGTATTTTTGTTTCTAGTTTATTGTGTTCTTGATTTGGTGAAGATGGTTAAAGTGGCTTATAGGTCAGATTTGGAATGTAGTGCTATGAGGTCAAAACACAATGGTGGGGAGAACATTGAAGGATGGAATCTTGAGGAGAGTTTATTTTTGTGTTTTCAAAATTAGATGGTCGTACCTATGTCTTGTTAGGAAAAACTTCTTCATGATTACCATGATTCAAGATTATTTTTTCATCCTTGAATATAGAATAAATATAGTGCATTGAATGCATAGTTTTGGTTGGTCAGTGTAGAAAGTATGGTGGATGAGTTTATTTCTATATTCCTCACTAATAAATAGGTTAAGGTAGATCACCAACGAACACCATGTATGATGAGGTATTTACATATTCTTATATGGAAATGGAAGAAAACATCCCTATATTTGGTAATAAGTATTCCAAGAATGGTTTGGAAACACGTTTCCATATAGTTGATAGTGGATCATCTAACAATGTCGGCCAATTTCATCACAATTAATGAATATCATATGGTGGAGGAATTTCCTAAAATATGTATATGAGAAGTTGTAAAGGGGCATGGTGTACCAATTTTGATAGTATAATATATATAGATCTGAGGTTTGTAACTCATTTCTATAAATCCTTACAACAAGACCTTGGTACTCAATTGACTATGAGCATGGCGTATCATCATCAGATAGATAGGTAATCCAAAAGGATAATACAAGCATTTGAATTCATTATTCAGTCTTGTGTAATCTATTTTGGTTCCTTAGGGGAGGAACATGTACCATTAGTGGAGTTCTCATATAAAAAAAGTTATAAGGCCTTGATACATATGGTTAATTTTGAAGCATTATATTGTAATCCTTGTTTTTATCTACTTTGTTGGGTGGAAATAGGTAATACATCATTGGTTGGTATGAGAATTGTCCAAGAGAAAAATAAGAAGAATCATTTGATCAGGAAATGAATAGAGACTACTCATATATATCATATGTTGTATACAAATTATCATCGATAATCATTGTCATTTAAGGTGACTGATCATGTGTTCTTGAGATTCTCCCCAAGTATTAAGAATCATCATTTTGTAAAATTTTAATGTTATGTCCTGATACAGATGATATTTTGAGATACCTTAATGGTTTGGTGAGGTGGAATGTCGATTGGATTTTTAAAAATAGTTTAGTGTAGTGCATAATGTGTTTTATATATCTCAATTGTAAAAATATCATCTTGATCCAAAAAATGTGATTAGATTTGATCACATTGACTTATATCCAAATTATTCATCAGAAATTGTTCATGTACAAACATTGGATAGGTAAGATAAAATATTTCATTGTAAAAGAATTGGTCTAGTGTAATTTTTGAGGCAACATGGTCAAATTTACAAATAAACACGGGAATGAGATATAGAAATTCTCAATAAATGTCTCGAACTCTTTTAGGGAAACAATGGTTTTCTAATTTACAAGGATGGAAATTCAATGTGGAGGAGAAATTATCATCCAATTTTTACGTTACCAGACCTTCATTTATTTATTGTAGGTATTTAAAGTGGTTGGGTGAATTTTGGGAGGGTTTGGATTAATTTTGGAATGTTTTGGGGGTTTTTCATGATGTGTAAGATTTTTGAATGGTTAGTACAAACCGTGAATCTCCTATATGAAACTATGAAAAGAGATGTAGGAGATTCTAGAAAGGTAAATAGTTTGACCAAACCATGCAACAAATTAGGAGTAACCGTTCAAAGTATAATATAGGGGAAAATGGTGGATGGTTTTTCTAACCATGTGAGACAACCATTATAAAGATATTGGGAGGACAATATTGGCACATATTTGGTTCATGGTTTTTTAATCGTGTGAGACAAGTGTTCATTGTTAAAATCTAGATCTTAAAAAATTAGATCTTACATGGTTTAACCCCAAATCCACTCATTTTCACAATTTTGACCATAACTTGTTTATGCTTCCTACCAATGTTTGTGGAATTTTCGCCCCTCGATCTAGGAGAGACCCATTAGATAATCATGGTGAGTAAATGGCAATATTCCATGGTAAGTCTACATTTATGGTAGTTTTCATTAGATCTACTTCTCTTCTATCTCATGGATTCGTATATCTGATATGTTGGGGATATATCAATGATATTGGATACCAATAATGATGAGATATAACTATGTATATATTAGGGAATGAGATCTAAGTTGGGTTTTGGGATATTCAACGCTGTTTTGTTGAATTTTTAGTTTCATTATTCATTTTCACCATAACTTGTGAGGTAGGCGGATTCAATCTCAACTAAACTTATTAGAACATGAAGACTTAGAATAAAATCTATTGAATTTAATGAATTTGGTTGAAACATTTATGTCAAATACATGGTATACACCCTCTTTAGTGATGGTTTGTGGTTTTTTGGAAATTGGTTGTTGTGTGAAGTGCTTATTTTTATGATTTTATAATGATGTTTTAATATATATCATTGGTTTGGTAAATGGAAAAACGTTTTTTGGAAATGATCTCAATAAAATTATCTTTTATTGAAATATATTGGAATGGTTCGTTTGACATGGTTTTGGAAAACATGGGGTTTTGTGAGTTCATGCTCTAGACGTCACACTGAAGAAGGGGATTGTACCGTTGGCGTACAAAAGGATGTGAAAATAGGGAAGTGATGTTTTACATTTTGGAATAAGGACAATGTCCACAATGTTATGTATTAGTGTATTGATGAGAGAACACTCATGAGTATGTAAATGTTACTTAATCATGATTGTGTGTGTGCATGAATCATGGAATGAGTATGCTAAAAAATAATCTGAAATGGTTTAATGATTTGTTTGGTTAATTTACATGGAAAATTATTTAGTATAGAAATGGTTTTATATTTTGATAAAAATTATTAAAGTTTTTAAAGTTATATATATATATATATTTATAAATTTTCTTACATGTTTTATCGTAGTGTCATGAGTAGGTAAGTAATTTGGGAAAAACCTAATAAGCTTCATTAATCACCCCATACATTGGAAATTTAGTGAGTTTGAAAATATTATTTATTATGAATCATGTAATGGGAAGGAATAAATTTTTTTAGTGATGCATTCTGATACTTTGGCATATATTGTGGAGTTGGAGCATTGATCATGTTGGGAGTTGTGAAGTTATTCATTTGGAGTCTTTGAGTTTTTTCAGTTTAGTCTTTCGCACTGTTTTCCACTTCTTATCTTGTTTCCACTTATTAATCTAATATGGTTCGTGGTTTTATTTTGGTTTTACTATCATTTTTTATAATTTTAGTTGTATACATTGTCTTTATGAGTCATTTAGTTGTTTTTTTATGGTTTGTTGGTTATAGTTGTCATTATTTTCAAAGGGAAAATCATCCACCAATGGTATTGAATCCCTTGTAATTTATTGGAATCATTTGGAAGATTTTGGATGTTTGTTAAGGACAGGTATAAATTATACCTTGACTCAATATATTTCTGTGCAAGATGCTACATTCAGGGTGATAGTTTCCCCAATACCTATTATTCCCCCTCAATAATTTATTGTGAGAAAAATCCTTACAGGAGACTCATATATGATGCATATTATGGTTGTGTTATAATTTTATACTCAAATTATGATGTTATTTTTGGTTAAAACATTGGAACGTTGATGATTTTACAAGTTTTCTAATTTCTGATATTCTTATTACGATAAAGTGAAGCACAAATATGAATGACTGATCATTACACTTGATATGTATAAATTTAAAGATTGAACATGAAAGTTCAATACATCCTATTCTAATATAAAATTTCCCATTATAATCTAGTTGAGTTTAAGAATAAAAAATAACCAATTAGGTGAAAAATAATTCATTAACTTTTGTCAAATTTTATTACAGAAAATAAGAACTTAAATAAAGTATAATAATAAATTTGGTGAACAAGTTGAATGGAAAGGAGAAAAGGACAATGAAAAGTGTAGCATCCAATGTAACTTCAAAAGATTATCCAAATAAAATATGTTGGTTATTATATTAGAGGATATTATATTTTAATATCATGAAACATATCCATGGAATATTAAATGCAATGAGCAGAATTGAAGAATAAAATAGGCACTTCTTCTTCAGGTATATTCATCACTTGTAAAGATTGTTTCACTTTTACTTTTTGGGTTTGGAATACAATATGACTATCAAATATGTGTATTTTAATATATTAAACAAATAAGTAATGAAACATTACTATAATTATGGTGTGTTATCTATGAAATTGAGAAAGGGTGGTTCTATGTTAGTGGTGAGAAGAACACAACATCAAATTGCCACATTAATTATTATAATTGAACTTTTGTTAAGAATCACCAAAACATTTACCTCATATGTCATTTAAACAAAAAGAGAAATTATTCTAGTTCACGAATGAATGTTTTTTATGGTGTTTAATTATCAAAAAATAGTCCAGGAAGATATGAATCAAAGGTAATACATGATGAATATAAAATGTAAGACATCCATACCCAATTGTGAAACAATAGTACATTATCAATAAAAACTAATTAGTTGTAAAGGATATAGCTAGTATGTTTTAAAATATTCATAGTTAAAGACCATAGGTACTATATCCAAGATTATGTACATAGTTTTGGACAAATAAACCTTTAGAAATAAAGGTAAGACACAATGCTTTCATAACTAGTTCAGATAGAGAGTGTGAACAATTACATGGGTGAGTTAAGGGTACAATTACATCATAAGATTACATTATGTGTTTATGGAATGTGAACGTGCATTATGGTATATTAATGTTCAGAATATATGAGTGTCTTTGGGCTAGTGTGATGAACAATATCTTGACTAATCATTCATCAATCATTATAATGTAGCATGGGGTAATTCATAAACACACATTACCTTATCCACACCAGAGATTTGATTCTAACAATGATGATAAATTATGAGTCCTATATGTTATTATTGATCAACAAAATTTTTAGCATTGATTAATTTATAAACATATATCTACTTATATACATTATTTTCATGATTCAAGTAAAATGAGAATCAATGTTAATGGTCATGAATTGTAGATACTACCATTTTTTAAGACATGATTTTCCAATAGCAATGTTATCCCACAAAAATATGCCAAATATACTGAAAAATGAATATCATATGAGTTTTATTAAGATATAAAACCATTTTCATATGAGAATGTGTTTATATTCAAATATTTTGTTAAGATATAAAACGACTTACATTATACGGAACACAAAGTTCATATAACATAATTATCTTAACGATTCAATGAATATTACTGAAATCCAAATATTAAAAACTTATAGTCAAAGTAATAGACTATATTTTTATTTAAGGGTTCATATATCTATTTTAAATAGTGGGAGAAATATTTACTTGGGTTTAATATATTCCAAATATGCACAAATAGTTTCCATAGGAAAGAGTTATAAAAGAGGTTTGGATGAAAATGTTTTAGAGACCATACTTCATAGGAAGGATAAAATATTTGTGATGGTTTTATATTAACCATTGATGGTGGTATATTATTCATTGATAATTATAACTCTAACCAGTATGGATTATATGGAAATTTTCTAAAATTGGAAATATAAATTAATTATTTGATAATGGTTTCCATGTATCATAGAACCAATGATTATTATTTTGAATAATGTTGTGGGTGTTCAAGTGAGACGATACGTGGATGGTATAATCAAGGTACCAATATGTCTTGATTCGTTATAAAAAAAAATTATGCCTCAATCCATTATTATTTTACTTGTAATAGTTATTTTATTTGATCATTATTTTGGGAATTGGATGTCAAGACCACCAATTCTAGATGGTGTCTATATGACGGAACAAGAATGGGATGGTTGCTTTATATAAATCTAGTAAGTGGTGGACGTTATTGAAATATTGTTTAGGATTAATTTGAATCAATAAGAACATAAAATATTAATTTGGAATGAACCTTTTTCCATGTTTCTTCTACAGGTTAGTTAGAGCGTCATTGTTTTCATGTAAAATATGTTTTGTAACATATAGAACACATCTATTAGTTTAAAACTTATATAAGAATAGAATGAATGAAATTTTCCTAAAGTTGACATAAAAATAGAATCCTAAATTATTGGGAACAATTTCAAATGTGGTAGATCTAATGGTTTCTTAGACCAAGTAAATTTTACATATATAGACAATGTATTTAAAAAATAATAGATGGAAGAATTTGAGAGATAATTTTTTCGAAAGTGACATGGAATAAATATCTTGAAGAATACATGAATGAGAGTATGAAGAGATTAATGTGGTGTGTTTAATTCCATGCGTTTTAGTAATGGATTAATCACATATCCCATGTTATGTACTAGATTTTATATTTCCATGATATACATTATGGTAGAATAATATTAGATATATCCAAGAGAACTGTAAGGGAAGCAGTAAGAACTATCTAATTGTACTTGAGAGGTACAAGGGATATGTACATGGTAAGTGGATATGAAATGATACTAGTTTTTAGGGGACACAAACTAGTATTTCATGGATCAGTGTGATCTAATATCATATTAATGATAAGTTAATGAGAATGAAAATGGATCCAAGATAGTGGTAACCCTGTCTACAAATATTGAGTGTGTTTTGACTTACGAGGTAGAAAATAAGTACTGTAAAAAATAAGAAATGATTTTTTATAACACATTGAATCACACATATTTGGTAAATTATAATCATACTATACATTATTATTGTCTTCCTATAGACAATGTTTGGTTTTGATGGTGTATAAAAAGGAATACACATAGGGTTTACATCCCTTATGGTGTTTTACTAAAGGATATGAGGTATGACATAGTTGAATTTCCAAACATTAAAGATGTGGATGACCCACCAAATAAATAAATGACTTAGGGGAAACCTGATCATAATCATGTTATTGCTAATAAGGATTGTTACTATTTTGGATCTAGTGTGAGTGGGGGTGTTGTAATAGTGGTTCCCCTAGAATCAACTTGAATTGTACCTTGATTACCATACCATATGTAATGTGATTTATGCATGATATAAAATTATCATTATTTTTTATATATTTGTAATTCTATTATTGAAATGGTAATGTATATATATTTATTTTCATTTCAAGTGGTTATAAAATATACAATTCTATAATGAGAACCTTGATATACTTGGAATTAATCATAAACATAGGTCCTATGGCCAGGAAAAATCAAAATGACTGGACACAGTACATGTATGAATATCAAGTACTGGAGGATCATAAGAATTGATGCTTCATCTCATGATGTTCTCACATGATGATTTCCATTAGGTGAGACCATGAGATTAGACCTTCCAATAAAAACAAAACATGATTAGGGTGTAATTGTATATTCATATCTACTAACATGTGTATTAGTCTTAATACATGAGATCATTTCCAATGTGTTCCATTTTGTCACATACTTTGATGCAAGGAAAAAAATGATAATTAAGTTCTATTGAGGTAGCTAGTTTTTGGTGCATCATTGGTGCTATGAAATTGGTTTATTGATCAAGATATAAATAGTATCTTATGATTTGAGGAAGTAGAATCTTAGTCTAGGTTCATCAGGATGGTAGTACCTTTACAAAAAAATTTCCATGGCAGTGAAATGTTAATTTGTATAGATAGAAAAAAAATTAAGTAATAAAGTATGATGACACAATAGTGTGTTCTGATCTATCATATATCTAATTATAAAGAGATAAAATTACAAAATATGTGTTCATAGGTTGGTTTTCATTTTTATGACTATTTTTTTCCACTTTAGGGGCCTATGGGTTACTAATGTCCACTCTTGGTATGTGAATACTATTAACAGTAATTGAGATAAGGGCCTATAAGGTCACACGCAATAGCTTATTGAAGAATCTACCATATTTAGTTGAATAGGTATATAGAACAAGCTGGGCCCCACAATGGGGTTTTGAGAGTTGTCCATGGTTTATCCATCACTCATAAATAAATAAATTCTTTATTATTCAACTATAGAATAATTTTGTTTAATTAATTTATTAAAATAATTAACATGTTTTTAATTAAATAAAATGATTAATATTATATGAGTGAGTATTATTATAATATTGAATGATAATATACTATTAGAATGAATTATGATTTGAGTTAATGAATCAAGTTTATCACATAATATAGTTAGTATATATTTTAAAATTGTGATAATTTATAAATAATATTTGTGATGGAGTTAGTTATTCATAAATATCTATTTATTACTTATTTAGTGGATGATAAATATATAATGGTTGGGAACCCTATCTGGGTTTTTTGTACAATTCAATATATAAGTAGAAATGGGGCTTCATTTAATTCATTATTCATGCATTTAGAATTGAGATATTCTCTCTCCTCCCACATCCTAGAGATATAAATCCCTTATTTGACTGCAAAATCCAAGAATGACTTCACAGATAAAAGGCATGGGATTTTGGTGATCATCACGATGTCAAAGGGAATGTCAGATCATTACTATAACACCCAAATTATAAATGAACAACATGTACATAAATTCTTGAAGCATGTTTGGATGATCAAGTTGGGTTAAGATTCAGATCCTCCAGGAAAAAATTTTCAACAGAAAGTTATTGTTAAATGCACTTCGATTTGTAATGAGGTGCTCATTATCTATTTTTTTATGAATTGAATAATCCATATGAGATTGTTGGACTATATTGGGGCTTAGATCACCATAAAGGACAACTTACATCACTTCAATGATATATATTTTACAATTCCCATCCCACAGGATTCCATTTCATGCCACGATACAAATATGGAAATGAGAGGAAATGAAGAGATAATAGATTTTCAATCAATACCTATGATTATTTCTGGATGTCCACTTCTTTCAATTTTACATTTTCTGATGTTATTTTTGTTATTTTAGAAAGGATTATTAGTGGAAATAAATATGATATGAATGTAAAACACATGTTTCGTCCATTGACGAGTAATCACACTTTGTTGTTAGTCATAATGTACATACATGATTTTGGACCATATGTACTCCATCTAAATAATATTTTTTATACTATTAAGGTAGTAATTTTACACATTAATAAACCTTTCATTTGGAAAATTTGTTTCATAACAACATAATATGTATTGACACCATTACTCCATAATAAATTTAACTAATCAATTAATGGATTCTAATAATAAAAAATATACCTTTTTAGATTTTTAAAAATAAATAATTTCAAAAAGATATATGGTTCATTCATCAACACCATAGGTGGTAAGTTTTACAACGTTATAAATATGGTCTAACAAGAATTTTGAGCATCATAAGAACCAAATAAAAACTAACCATCAGTAAAATTACAAAATCTTATTTTATGGTCTTATGAAGTAAAATATGAATTCACCTAGTAAAAATGTTTTAATATTTCACCATCTCAAGGATGATTTATTCTTTTACCAGTATAAATATGGTATTTGTGACCTAAAATCAAGGACATTGTGTTATGAGACATAAATTAATGTTTTAATCTTAGTATAAGTGGGAAATACCATAATTAGTTAATGGGAACAAATATGAACATCCCTTATTATGCCTCTTTATACCTCAATTTTACACATGTAGGAAAACTAACAGATGACTCATTTTCACCATAATATAAGATATGATCATTATAACATTCATGATTATTTACATAGCCATGACCCAAATTATAGGCCAACCACTTACTCTCATATAAATTTATAGGAAACAGATTTCCTTCATGTAACAGTTCTCTAACCAAATACAATATTTGGTCAAAATAACTATTTGACATTATATTATCTAATTTAATAGACTTTTATTTAGTAAAAGATTCATAATTAATTACCTTTAAACTAGGATATAACTAATTCTCAATAGACTTCAGAAATTCATAAAATCAAGATGAATCTAACTTAAAATTTGAATCGTCAAACATAGTTTTTTTTTGAAGAAAACATGGACTAGTAGCCCAATATATGAAAGTTTTAAATCATGATAGATATGAAACCAAATTATTAGTATCTTATTTGAAAATTAGTTCCCCATTGTGATTAAAAAAACATAATCATTCCAAATACTAAAATGAAATAGATGACCTACAACATTGTAAAATGCTTCAAATCTCTCTAGATCACGTTTCTTACATGGAAAGTTAATTGTCCCTTCTAAAATAAAATCTAGGTTTGATGACACAAGTTATAATAAAGATTCACCCCTCTAAATATATATAGGATGTATACCCGAACAATTTGGATTCAAATAATGATATAAAAAATCATGATCTTGTAATAAAAATAGTTTTTTACTTCAAATGTTCCATAATTTTCTAAAAAAATATAGGTTACGATTAATCTGATATAAGGAAGAGAAAATCAAGAAAAATTAGAAAATCACAATAATAAAAAATACTAATAAATATAATTAAATATTAATAATTAGTGGTATATACAACTAAATATAAATCATTTTAAAAACTAAAAATAATAATAGTTAATATTAACCTTTAATAATTATTAGTGACAAATATCACTTATTTTTACAAGTTATCCATTATTTTTAATAATTAAAATTTTTATAATAATTACAACTTAATTTTACTAATTGATATTGTTTTACTAATGACCACATATTATTAACTAATTATTTTATTTAATTTTTACATATTGTTATAATTATTACTTATTTTTTAAAGTAATTCTTATCTCATTACCACTTATTTTGTTTCTAATTACTGATTATGTTTTATGAATTAAACATTTTTTTTAATTTTTAACCATTATAGTTTCTAATTTCATCTTATTGTTACAAATTACTACTTATATTTCTGAATTTTATCTTATTATTTAATTACCTATTATTTTTCTAATTACCATTTTTTTCTATTTACATCATATTTTTTTACTAATTATCACTTAATTTTGACTAGTTGATCATTATTTTTTACCATTTACAAATTCTTTTTTTAATTAATTACCGCTTAGTTTAACTAATTTCCAATTATTTTTTTACTAATTACTTCTTATTTTCTACTAATTACTGCTATGTTTACTAATTACTTCTCTTTTTAATAATTGCTATTATTTTTACTATTTTTTACTATTTTTACAAATTACAACTCCTTTTTACTAATTACCACTCTTTTTTACAGATTACTACTACTTTTTAATATTTTATTCTATTGGTTTCTAATTAATTTTTTTTATTAACGATCACTATTTTGTACTAATTACCATTATTTTTGATAATTAGCCAAATTTTTCTGTAATTATTTTTTTTACAAATTACTCCAAATTTATTCTAATAATATTAGTGTTTTTCTATTGAGTACGTTTTTTTAATTATATAATTTTTTCCAATTATCAGAAATTTTTGCTAAAGACCGCATACATTTTCTAGTTATAACAAATTTTTTCTAATTACCATAAATTATCTCTAATTATAGCTTTTTTTAACTACCATTATTTTTTTATTATATAATATTTTTACTAATTACCACTAATTTCCAATAATTATTCACTAATTATAGTTATTTATTAATAAATATTATTATTTCTAAAAATTATAATAAATTATTACTAGTTATTCATAATTATTATCTAATTATTTAAATCATTACTAATGATTTATCTATTATAAATAATTAATATCAATTAAAATTAATTACATTTAATTACAATTAATTATTGGTATTTACTACTAATTATTTCTATTATAAAAATAAAATTAATTAATTAATAATTAAAAATATGAAAATAAATATCTTAAAAATGATTCATTATCAGAATTAAAACAGTAAATCGATGCTAAAAGAGTGAGATCCTTGTGAATTTTTTAATTTCAATAAAGTGAAACTAAATAGACCAATGAAAATAGTGGAATATTTATGATGGAAAAATTATACAATAGCTATATATATAGGTTAGATTATTTGTGTCTGGCCTATTTGTTATGGAATTCCATCCCAAATAATATTATTTGCAATGGGTTTCATTGTAAATAATTCCAACAATAAATAAGTACGGAGGCGATATAAAACCATTTGTGACAATTCATGTCACAAATGTTTCTCTCCCGACATATTATTTGTGATGGGTTCTATCATAATTATTGGTGGTGGTATAAAAAACATTTGCGATGGAACCCATCATGATTAGTGGTGGAAGTATACATACATTTGTGATGGGTTTTATCAGAAATGCTACATTGATGATATATTATTTTCACCATGAATATTTTTACCATCATAAATAGGCTTTCATTGTATGACACACTTCCACATCAGAAGTATTTCCAACATGAAATACATTACCATCAGAAATAACTATAAATAAATTTTTATTTATGGTGGGAAATTGTTCCCATCTTAAATCAGTTGATTAACTAGAAAATTTGATATAGGAGCCCAGTGTGTCAAAAAAAACCCATTGAAAATAACCTTTCTTCTATAATATAGTTGGAACCAAATTTTTAGTAGATGTAAAGGAAAATGCGGTGGTTGTTTGAATGAGACCATTAATGAAATAAGATCTATAATGATAACTATTATGAATATTATTATCTATCTATTAATGGTTAAGATTTATAGCCTAAACCTAGGTGAGCATTCAAACACATTGAACAAGAGAAAAATGGAGTTTCATGGATGTTTAGTTGATAATGATCATAAAGGTAAAAAAATTCAACATCCTATGTGGCAAGAATGTGGTAAGAAAAACATAGGGAAATGTATCAATGGAATGGAAAGATGTTTTATATTTGGTAAAGTATGGAATAGAAAAATAAACTACCATGTAAAAAGGAATTATTTGATTTACACCATAAATGAGAATACATATCTTCCCATGGTAACAATAGAATATTTTAAATATGGGGAGAATATTAATTACATAAATCAATGTCTTATGAGTAAATCTACAGTTTGGGATCAACAAGGAAATATAAATAATGTATTATAAATGTCTAATACCATTACATTTAAAGATGAATTAATTTGTTAATGTCATATAAGAGGTATGGATTATATTTTGGAATATATTATCATATTGATGAATATTTTGGACATTACTCATATATTTTATTATAGGAAGATAGTATTAAGGAAAAATTTGGAAAATTTATGTTAATATATTATGAATAATTTTGAATGATAGAGGTATCTACATATAATAATTCAAGAGTTACGATGTAGTTTTAAATTTATGTATTATTGTAATTTTAAAAGATCAATACACTTGTGATGTTTTTTGCGATGGGTGTACCATAGAAACATTTATAAAGTCTTAATATATGTTTGAGGTATATGTAACCCATAGGATTTACATATGTTTTAATGGAATGTTATTTGAGTTAGAATACACTTATATTTTTTAAAAATAATCTGAAATGTATATATAATTCATTGGGTTGATATGATCATTGATGTTTAAGAAATTATGGTTAATTGTGATAAAAGGGTTATTATATTTTTTGAACATGTGTTTTATCATATAGGTAAAAATGGTATTGAAAATTTATTTGGTGACTATGTGATAAATGTTATTTTTAATAATTTCACTCTTTTGAGAATATTATATGATAAAGGTGAAAGGAAATATGTTGGGATAAGATGAGATTTCATTTGAGGAATATTTGTTAAATTATCATTTGGAAGTATATATGAATTTATTTTGGATTTATGGTGATTCATGTTTTTTGTGGAAAACATTTCCATATTTTTTATAATATATGATTAAGAGGTTTATATTTATACTTATATGGCTTTATGTGTTACTAATGTTGTTTATAGAAAAATTTTAAACAGATCATAGAATAATATGTGATCAAGTATTAATTTTTATATTTTTAACTTGGTCAGGAAAATTATTGAATGCTTTCATGGTTAGTTATTTATGGAATGTTTAATGATTGACTTTTGTAGTTGTTGTTTAGGATTTTTTGATTAATGTTGTATTTCTCCATATTGGATATTGTCATACCTCATTCAAACAATTTTGGTTTTTGTTAATGTCTAAAGACTAGTGGAATAACTTGTTTTATATTTTTTTGGCTCATTTTATCTTTAAGAAGTTGATTTTAGTTCTTCAATCATGAGAAATTCATATTTATTATTCATTTCTAGGAATAAAACATGTGATATAAGTGTAAATTGGTTAAATCATAACCAAGGGATATATTTTTCTTTTGGAATGTAATAAAATCAACTAATTATATTTTCTTATCTTCTCTATACTGAGGGTAAAATAATCCATCAACTATAAGAAAAGGATCCTAAAATAATAATTTGTTCCTTATACAATCATTTATGATGAATTTATGGTCTCTTATTTTCACAAAAAGTATAATTTTATCTCTTAAATAAATCTTCTTTCATGTTAATATTTTCATTTCCTACTAATGTTCACCTTATTAGAGAACCTATTTAGGTGTTCTTCCATGTGACCTTCATATTTCACTTCTCCTATTTTCAAGGATTTTTTATCCCATTTTATGATGTGGGGTTTTAAAAAAAATATTATTTAAATATTAAAATTTCATTTCATTTAGTAATTTTATATTTTATCTTCAATACCTTGGAATTGATTTAAATAAATTAAACCATTTTTATTAGGAATGAGATAAAATAGTGAGGATGAAATTTATTTAATGGGTGTATAATTTAAAACCCAAGAATTTTATTAATTATTTCATTTAAGTAATGTTTTTGGTGGAATGTGGTATATTCAATACCGATCTTAAAACGAACTGTGATATACTATTAAAATATTGTTATTTAATTATGATCGGTACGACCTAGTCATTGGTTTAGAAGTTATAAATAGGAATAACTATATTATGAAATATATTTATAAAATTTTCTCTTAATAAGATTACTAATGGATAATGAATTGATTATTAATTAGTTAGAAATGAAGATAAAATCTTTTGATGGTAAAATGAATGGTTTTTGTAAAACAGTTTTTATGATTCTAATTGTGTAGTCTTATATGATTAAATTTATCCTTACTGATAAATATATATTATGATATATATATATATATATTAAATTATTGGGGGTAACATTATATTTAAACACACATGAAACACACAGGGGCCAAAGCGGTGGGCCATAGACCCCCCAGTGTGATATCCCACCCATCAAGACTTATTTATTTGTTATATGATCCATAGACCCAAAGGGAATGAAGCCCATAACATGGCCCAAAATACCAATGTAATGTCATACCTACATAATCCTACCTACATCACTAGGAATATGTTAGGACTGCATCACTTCCTTCTAGCATCATGCCTACACACCACATTCTTATGTCATCATTTGTGTCACCGCCTATATAGTACTGTAATAGTAGCTTCGTCTAATAGGGCACAAAATCAAGACCTCAAAGATGAAAAGAAAGAGCCTTTACCACTCATGTATTGGATATTTGGAATACTTATATAATTATATTATATATCCAATTTAATGAATAAATATTCATTTATTTATGTTTAATATGAAAGAAATGAGAATAAAGTTATTTTATGCTTTAAAAATAAATTTTCTTTAAAAATAAATTTTATTTCATTTTGTTTTTAGATATTATAATTAATTTATACCACATAAAAAAATTTTAATCGAAAAAATGAATATTTTTTTGATATCATCAAAACATAGTTAGCTTAGAGTTAATTGTTTTAATTTTTCTGAAAAATCTTAATTTTGGGTGAATAATATAAAATGCAGATTCTTATGAAAATATTTCTTCACTTTCAAGTATATACAAAGTATCATATCATTTTTTTGGTTTAAAAATTTAATTAGTTCCTTTAGATTAAAAATAATCCAATTAATTTCATTTAAATCAATATTATACTTGATTTTGGTATAAAATCATTTGTATACATTAAAATGCATTTCCTATAAAAATAGTTTTTCGTCAAGATATGTATTTTTAATTTATAATTATTTTATAACTCTTAAAAATTTGAATTAGATAAAATTTAATCCAACTATAAAATCAAAATATATAAATATTTTAATGATTTAACATTCACTTTTTTCATTATGAAAAATAACTAGTAAAAAATCAGTTATTATAGTAAGATTTAAAACTTGTTTAACGTATTAAAACTAAACAAATAAGAGAGATAATGACCAAAAAACTCATCTATATCCTATTGTATGGTCATATATAGGCCCTATAATATCAATTATTAAAAAAATAGTATATTTTAGATCCATTGTAGTTGATTAACACATTAATATATTTTAAACTTTTGAAAAATTCCATGTGTTCCCTCTCCCTCAATTATAAAAGGAATCCCACCTCATATATTATTTAAAATTAAATAACCTATTATATTATCCAATACATACTATAATCCATTATTAACATCCCTCTAAATGAACTGCACCTCATGGTATTATCGTAATACCATCCTAAGAAGGAATTAGGTATAAACTTATGGATGTTGTCTAAAGAAGAGGTATAATATTTAACCAAGAGTTTTAATTTTATTTCATCCGTTAACATATTCAGATATATAATAAAGTTTTTCAATTTATAAAATTATTATATCAAAAATATTTAAATTTTATTATTTTTTATAACCCATTTTCATCTACTTGACCATTTAATGAAAAATAATAATGTCACTCGTGCATACGTGCAGAGTACCGCCTAGTGAGACAATGTATTTCATTTTTCATCATCTAATATAATGGTTCATCATAATAATGGATTAAAATTAAATAATATGATATATATGATAAAGAATTTATTATTTGAGGGTAAATTAATTTTATAATTTTTTCATTACTTTCCAGTAAAAAATAAAAACATCGATCTTGTGTACGTGCAAACTACCGCATCCTGAACCAATGTATTTTATTTTTCATTACCACTACACAGGAATTGTATATATTGGTAAATTTAAAGAAATAATATTATATTTATTATATAATTATAATTATATAAATATAAAATAGAACGTAATTTATTTCCCTCTTGTTTTTTGAAAAATTTAAGCATTTCTCATGCATACGTACAAACTACTCACTCTATGTTGTAACATAATTCATTTTTCCTCATAATATTACATTGTTGGTTATAAAAGTATAATTAATGTATTATTATAATAATTATAACATGATCAATGTTCTTTAAATGATATAATGAATATTTAATTAACCACAATCAACTTTCCAAATCTATTTATTACTTATAAACCAAACATTCTCAAAACGTCTTACATGAACTAAATCGATTAATCAATTATATACAATAGGAATACAAGTGAAATAAAATTAACAATAATCTTGAAAGATGTTATTGATAAATTAAATAATTAACATAATTTTTTTATTGAGGAATATAAAGAAATTATGTTACATGTCATACCATAAGTAAAGAATTATTTACCTTCAAACCACTATATAAATTTTTTAAAGATGTATTCTGTGATTACAATCACTCAATGTCCATATTCATTAAATTATTTTATGGACATATTTTTATTGACATAAATAAATTATAAAGGAAATTTTAGGTCACTTTTTTTACTTTCAATAAAAGGTATTCAAATATAATTTATTTATGTATTTTATATGAATCTTTTTGGCTTCATTAACAAAAAGAAAAAAGTAATATTTTATTTTAATATATAAAACATAAAAAGCTTCTACCACATAAAAAAGTATTTTTTGATTAAATTTAAAGATTCCAAGTCATATTCAAATAAAGACACTCATTCCCATTGTTTTGAAATTATAGTTTGAAAATCGGGTTTTAAAGGAATGAGATATATCAATATCTGAAAAATGTTTTACTTATGGGTTAAAAAGTATATTTTTATGATATTAGGAATTTAAAAACATGATTTTAGGTGTTTCATGCATGTTATGGTCCTTTTATATTTTTTTTATGATTATGGGTGAGCTTGATATTGCTCTCTAATTCATTGGACAATGATTTTGTTCCCTGGAGATTTTTTTGGAAATTACCGAGTAGGTTTTCCCATTTCAAATGGTTCTTATAAGGGTTATATGAAGATGGTGTCCCAATACACTACATTACATTTATATATATTACTAATTATTTTTATGGAAATATTTTTATTTCATATGGTATTCAAATGATCATTTTTTAAAGGAATTATTTTTCCTTTTAAGAGTAAAAAGTTGTGTTTTGAAGAAGATGGTTTTCATGGGTTATATTGTTTTATAAGGAATCCCCATGATTATGATTTTGAATTTTTATATTCTTAAAATGTGTTTGATAAAAAAACTGGAAATAAAAACGATTTTATGCATATGTAATTGATTATTTGAGCTCAAATTTTATTATATTAACATAAACTGTCATAAATGATCTCATGGTTTTCTAAGGGAATAAGAAGATTATTTTATTATTTTTGATTCCCCTTAATGACATTTTCATGCTCATATTATATTTTGAAATGTTTTATAGGGTTTAAGAATGAGTAGTGAAAATTATGAATTCATTTTTAAATTGTAAATATTTTTCATGAAAAGAAAATGTGTTTCATATTAAAAGTAATGTATTACAAAATAAATGTATAACAAGTGGAAGTGTCCAAATTATAATATAAGATTTTATTATATAAGAGTTATGACCATATTATAAAATACTCAAAACCAAAAAATTTCCTCAGTAATGTAATAAAATTAATTCTTGATTTTAATCTCAAGGTTATGTAATGATTTTAGACTGGGTACACATAGTTAGTATCAAGGTAAGGGTTTATATAAAATTAGAGGTTAGAATGTTATTTGATCATAATTTATAAGTCCTCTATAATAACAAGGGTCATTATGTTATAGTGAATTAACATTATATTGGTAAAATTGAATGAGTTGAATAGAATATGAAATGATTAAGTATATCATAGTGTTTATCCTCATCATTAGACGGTTTATTATGATTTTATTTTATATAATCATACTAACCATTTTTCTAGTAGATGTATTGAACCAGAAGAAATGAAATTAACAATGGATATGAAGGAAAATGTGGTGGATGTATGAATGATAAACCAAATGTAATAGGAGATTTAGTTAAGACTCATATGGTAATTATTAAAAATAAATTAAAACTTAGGATTAAAAACTTGAACCATAGTGAGACTACTAACCTAGGAAATAAGATAAAAATGGGTATCCATGAAAATTAATGAGATAAATACCATGAAGATAAAAAGATTCAAAATCCTATGTGTATAAAATGTGAGAATAAAAGGCATTAGAAATGTCTCAAAAGAATGAGAAGATGTTTTATATATGGTAAAGGAGGTAAGAGTTAAATTAATTGGCACTAAAAAGGAAGTGTTTAGTTGAAACCATGAAGGCTAACAATGTTCTTCACAAGGTATCAATTGAATTTTTTAATTTAGGGATGTATGGGAATTATGAAAATTGATGTAATAGAAGAATATTTCAATAAGGGGGTCAACAAGACCATAAAAATAATGTTTCAGTAATGTCTAAATGAATTGGAGATATAGATAAGGAACTGATGACGACATATAAAAGTTATGTACATTACTTTGGATTATGTTTTGAAACTATTAAATCTTAGGAAATGATTCATATTTTTTACTATAAGAGTAATTTACAAAATAATAATATTGAAATTAAATGTTAATGGATTATAAAGAACATTGAATGATTAATGTGTCTAAATGTAAGGATTCAGGTGTTATTATGTAGTGGTAAATGTAATGATGATAATAATTTTAAATTAATAATAGTATTTTGATGTTTTACATTATATGAGTACCTTAGACACATTTATTGAGTCCTAGAAAATGATTAAGGTATATGTTACCCTTAATATTAACATAGGTTTTAATGAATTCTATTTTGGGGAAGAATAATGAAATGCTTTTTAAACATATGTTAAGAGGTATTTGTAACAGTTAGGTTAAATATTATCTTTTATGTTGTGGTAATTATGGATAATAGGGGTAAAAGTGTTATTATATTTTGGGAACATAGGTTTTATTATATACATAACCATGTTATTGAAAAGTTATTTGACCACAATGTGATTAATGTTTTTTTAAAAGAAGTTCACTATTTTGGAAACAATATATGATCAAGGTAAATGGATATACTTTTGGCTATGATGGGACTTGATTTGTTGAATTAAGGATGAATTATCTTTTAGAAGTACATGTGGTTTAATTTTAGATTTTTGATTATTTAGTTTATTTTTTGAAAACATTAGTTTCTTTTATAGATTACATGATTATGATATATATATTTTTAGGTATATGAATTTAGGACTGAATAATGTTTTTCTAAGATAAATATTTAATTGATTTTGGTGGAATATGTGATCAATTCATTATCTTTTTTGGGTTTGGTACTTGTTAAGTAATAATTTAAAGGGTTTTAAGGTTGGTTATTTATGTACTATTATAAGTTGAACATCAGTTTTTATTGTTGAATCTTTTAATATTAATTTTTCATTTATTTGTATTAGATATTATCTTAACTAATGAAAACCATTTTTTAGTCAATTCTTAAAGACATGAGGAATAAAATGGTATTCTTTTTTATATAACGTGAGCTATTAGAAGTTAACTTTAGTGATCCAGGATTGATAAATTTATCTTTAATATTAATTTAATGGAATAAGAGATGCGATAGAAGTTAAATGTTTTTGAAGCACAACTAAATGATAAAATTTTTCTTATGATGAAAACTGATTTCAAATAAGTATATTTTCTCATGTTCTCTATCTCGGTAATAGAGGAATCCATCAACTCAAGGAAAGAGATCCTGAAATAAAAATTTCATCCTTTTATGATCATAACTAATGAATTTATTTACTCTTATATTCTAATAAATTACTACCTTATCTCTGAAATGGATCATCATTCCAAGTCCAAGTTTTCCCTTCCCGCCCCTGTTCATCTTATCGAGGAATATGATTATGTGTTATTCATGGTTCCATTCATATTTATATTTTAATCTTTTAAAAATAATTCATTATTATCCTTTTCTCTGATTTATGTTTCAAAAAAATACATTTAAAAATATTGAAAAGTGTTTTCCTTTAATAATCATATTTTACTTTTCCTCAATTCCATGAAAATATTTTTTAACAAAGGCATAAAACTTTTTTATCTTAAAAGGGATATAATTTAAACTATAATTTTTTATTGGGTTTATAATATTAAATCAAAATATTTATTAATTTATTTTATGTTAGTTATTAATTCAATAACATGTGTTATATGCAATATCAAGAATAATATAAAATGCGATATACTTTTAAAATATTTTTTATTTAAATATGAGTTTTTAACCTATTTTTTATGGGTATTAATAGGAATAACCATGTTATGAAATATATATTGAAACTTTTTCATTATTAAAATTAATAATCAACAATTTTTTTATTATCATTTGGTTGGAAATGAAGATAAAATATTTGGATGGTAAAAGATATATTTTTTTGTAAAACTGTTTTTTGAGTGAAATGAATTATTATCTTAATATAATAAATTTATATTTTTTAATAAATTATTATAATTATATATTAATATTATATATTAAATTTAATTAAATAAAATTCATTTAGTTAAGGTTATTTGGAATGGAAAGAGAATAAATTCATTTTATTCTTCAAAAATACATTTTCTTCAAAAAAGGTTTTATTTCATTTTGTGCACATATATTATAATTAATTTCAATCAAAATTATTTATTTTTTATAAAAAATGGATAGAATTTTTGATATAATCAAATTAAAATTATCTTAGTTTTAATTTTTTTTTATGATTTTTATAAAACTGGTTTTTAGATGAATATAGAAGAAACCATTTTCAAAAACAATTAACAATTATTTTGAAGTATTTATACAATATCATTTTGTTTTAGATTAGTTTTAAAATATAATTAGTTACTTTTTAATTAAAAATAATCCAATAAATTTGAGTTTAATTAATATTATTCTTTATTTTAGCATAAGAAATTTATACTTAAAAAAAATTTGTTTTCTAGAAAAATTGATTCTCATCGCGTTACTTTTTCTGATTTAAAAAGTTATTTATACCACTTATAGAAATTGAATTATATAAAATGGCCTATATATTTTTAGTTAAAATATCATAGTTTTTTAATTGGTTCAATTTCATTTTTTTTCATTATGAATATTATATTTAGCAAAAAAAAGTTATTTACCACGGTAAGATTTATAACATATTAAAAGGGTTAAAATTAATAAGACAATGGTTAAAATGAGATAAAAAGATGAAAAAATAAAATTGGATTGTCATATTTCTACCCTATATTATATATTCTAAAAAATTGGTCTATTTTGTATCCATTTATCTGGATTAATACATTAATATGTGTTAATATTTTGAAAACATTCATGTGTATCCACTCCCTCAGTTCTAAAAATGCACCCCTATATGATCCTCTATACATGTAATTTGAAAGTTATATTAGAAAATCACTATCATAATCCTTTTCTAACATCCCCATAAACATATTAGATTTCTTGGATTGATCAGAATTCCATCCTAAGAAGTGTTTATGTATAAACATAAGGAGGTGGTCTGAAGAATAGGTATAGTTCTTCATCGAGTGTATCTTTTTATTTATTATTTACCTCCTTTAAATATATATTAACCATTTTAATATAATAAAACCATTAAATTAAATTAAATATAATTTCACTTTATTTTGTTTATTTTTATAACTTATTTTTGTATAATTAATCATATAACAAAAAATAAAAACATTAGTCTTCTGTATATACAGACTACCACCTCCCAAGATGATGTAATTAATTTTCATCATAAATTATTATGTAAGGTAATAATAATGGATCAAAATTATATAATAACTTAAATAATATAATATTCTACTTCTTTCGTTACCATCCAATGACAAAAAAATCACCCATGTGTACCTATTGACTAAAACCTGATGAACTGATGTATTATATTTTAAAACACCACCCCTCATGGATTGTATATATATGTGTATTGAAAAGAAATAATATCATATTTATGAGAAAATTATCATTTTTAGAGATCAAAAAATACTTTCTTTCTTTATATTATTTTTTTTGAAAAATGGAAATGCTACACATGCGTACACACCGACTACCATGCCCATGATTTAACATAATTCATTTTCCATAACCATATTATATGGTTGTTTATAAAAATATAAATAATTCTAATTTTATCATAATTAAGTTTATATAAATTATATAATAATGATCCATTTGACCATAGTTACCCTACCCAGTCCATTTCAAACTTATAAGCTGAATTTTGTCAAAATATTTGGACCTGAACATAATTGATTAATTAACTAAGTATAACATCAATATTAGGGAAAAAAAGGAAATAATTAATTTGAAAAATCTTATTAATAAATTAAATACTTATCATAATATTATTATTTTTTATGATAAATAACACACATAAAATGTTAGACTTAAAGTAAAAGGAACTTCTTTAAAACCACATTCTTAATGTTTTAATAACTATTTTCTAAATACTTTCCCTCTATATAAAATTCATAAAATTATAAAATTTATTTATTTTTATTAATATAAACAAATTATAAAATAAATTTTATATATTTCTTTAATTTATTTCAATGTTTTTTGAAATGAATAATATTATTTATTTTATACCAAATGCATTGACTTTATTTTTAAAAGGAAGAGAAATATTATATTTTAATTTATATGATGTCAACATATTCTCTATACACTAAAACTATTATTTTATAATTTTCTTCCTTTATAATATTCCATGTTTTCATCAAATAAAACCCTCATTCCCTTTGTTCCAGGAATTATTGTTTTGAAAATGTGGGTTTTTATCGAAATAAATATATCAATATCTAAAAATGTTATAATTTTATGTAAAAATGTATATTTTTATGAGTTTGATAAGTAAAATGAAATATATTTTGTGTTTCATGTATGTTATATTCCTTATTAAATTTTACTGATTATAGGTTAACCTGATATAACTATACGATTCATTGAGAACTGGTTATGTTCTTCAGAGAGTTATATTGGAAATAACTGATTAGGTTATTTCATTTGTTAGGGTTCGTGTAAGGTTTATTATTATGATTATATAAATAATATTTTCTAAGGAATATACATGACTTTTTTATTCCTTTTAATGATCTTTTGTGGAAATGTTTTGATTTCGTAAGTTATGATCATGATCATTTGTTTAAAGGAATGAGTATTCCCTTGAAGAGTAAAACAATAACTTTTTATGGAAACGTTTTTCATAGGTTCTAATATTTTCTAATAAAATTTGATGATTATGATTCTACCATCAAGTCTTTTTATAATGTTTTTTGGAAGAATCTTGGGAATTAATTCTGATTTTAGTTATAAACAAATTATTATTTGTGCTCAATGTTTTTTATGTTAAAGGAAAATATCTTATATGATCTCAAGGATGTTAAGTGGACTAATGAGTTTATTTTCTTCTTGGTTTATGTCATTTACTGTGTTTTTTGTGCTCATAAATTTTTTTAAAAAAACATCATAGGTTTTTTCTTGGTTTGTGTCATTTACTTATTGGATTTGTCAAATATGTAATTAATTATTTTATTATATAAGAATTATGACTTAATTACATAAAAAATAATCACGAAAAGTTCCTCATAAATGTATTGAAATAAATTCATGATTTAAAAACCAAAATTATGTCATGTTTTATTGTTGGTTCCTTATATTTGGTATTAAAGGAAGGGATTTATTTAAATTATATGTTTGGATTTTATTTTAACATAATTTTTAATCCATCTATAACCACAAATGTTTGTATATAATAGAGAATTATGCCTCTTTTGGATAAATTGAAAGAGTTTAATAGAAGATGGATCATTATGATTTTATTTGATATACTCACAATAACAAATATTTTAGTAAATGGTTGGAACCAAGATGAACAAAAAATAAAAATTGTTGTGAAGTGCAATGTTTTGGTTTATTGAATGAGAATTTAAATGGAATAATACATATAGTTAAAACTTTTATGTTTATTTTTAACCATATATCATGATTTATGATTAATAACCTGAACCTAGGTGAGTTTCCTAATGTACCAAATAATAGATAAATGGAGATCCATAGAAGTTTACATGATAAAGATAATGAATGTAAATAATTCAACATCCAATATGTGTATGATATTTTAAGAACCACCTAGACATATGTCTAAAAAGAAGGGTAAGTCATTTTATATGTGGTAAAGGAGGGTATTGAGTAAAAAAATTCCAAGGAAAAGGAAGTATCTGGTTAAAACCATGATTGGGAAAACAGTTTTTCCCAATGTATCAGTTAAATGTTTTAAATGTGGGTAGTGTGGGACCTATTTCAATCAATTTCCTAGGTGTAATTATCAATAATGGGATAATAAGGACCATAAAAATAATGTTTTATTAGATTCTAATTCCATTGTAGTTGAATATGTGGAAACTTTGAATGGCATAACAGGTGTGGATTATAATTTAGATTATGCTTTGATTTTGATGAATCATAGGACACGATTCATATTTTTTATTATAGGAGGTAAGTATTTTGGAAAAATATGGAAAAATATGGTTTATTAGATTTTGAACAACATTGAATGATATAAGGATTCAATAGTTATTATTTAGTGTTAAATATAAGGATGATAATAATTTTAAAATCAATAATACTATTTTGATGTCTTATATCATGAGAGTATCTTAGGGAAATTTATTGGGTATTAATACATGATTGAGGTATATGTAATCATTATGATCAAATTTTGTGTTAATGAAAGGTTATTTGAGTAGGAATATTCTTATATTATGTAAACCTAAATTGAAAGGAAATTATAACTTTTAGGGTTAAGATGATTATTGATGTTTATGTAATAATGGTTAATTTTTATAAAAGTGTTTTTAAATTTTGGGAACATATGTTTTATCATATATATAACAATGGTATTGAAACTTTTTTTAACTATGTGATTAACATTATTTTTGAATAATATTACTATTTTGTGAACATTATATGGTTAAGATAACTGTAAAAACATTTGGATTATATGGTATCTCATTTTAGGAATAAAGGTTAAATTATATTTTATAAATATATAGTTTTTATTTTGATTTTATATATATTGTGGTTATTTTTTGGAAAATATTATAATATTTTAAAGATTATATGATTAAGACATATATATTTAAGGCGACATGACTTTACGAGTGACTAATTTTATTTAGATAGAAATGTTAAATTGGTCGTAGAATAATACGTAATCATGTCCTTTTAATTTTCTTGTTTTAAACTTGTTCATGAATATTTTGGATGAGTTTTATGTTTTGTTATTTATGCAATGATTAATGTTTTATTTTAGGTTATATGGAAGAGTATTTGAATATTAATGTATTATTTTTTTGTATTGGATATTATAATACCATGTGATATCCATTTTGGTATTTTTTAATGTATAAATAGATTAGAAATATATTATTAAGCTTTTGTAGATAATATGATCCAATAGAAGCTTATATTAGTATTTGTGGCATGATATTTTCATTTTTAATATTTATTTATTAGAATAAGATAAATATAGATGTTGATTTTTATCAACGTACAATAAATGATGATATTTTTCTCATTAAATGGAAATATATTAAGATATTATATTTTCTTAGGTTCTCAATAATGGTTGTAAAAAACACATCTACTCAAGGAAAAGGATCTTGGAATTAAAATTATCTTCTTTTATGATCATTTCAGGTGAATTAAAAGTCTCTTCTAATCTCAAAAATAAAAATTCTGTCTCCTAAATAGTCCTGTACAAATCAATGTTTTTACCTCCCACTATTGTTCTTATTTTCAAGGAACATAGTTAAGTGTTACTTTATATAGCCTCTGTATTTTACTTTTCCTATTTTTTATAGTCCATTTTATTATCCCGTTTTTACAATGTGTGTTTTTAGTAACAATTTTATTAATATATTAAAATGGGTTTTATTTAAATAATCCCATGTTTTATCTACAACTCCCTTGAATTGATTTAAAAAAATATTTTGAATCCTTTTTATTGTGAATGACATAAAATTATGAGGGTGAATTTTTTATAAGGGGATGGAAACTAAGACACAAATATTTTATAATTTATTTTGTTTAATTAATTTATTTAGTGGTGTATGGTATAGAATATATTGAGCTGAAAATGAACTATGATATACTACTAAGATATCATTATTTAAATATGAATTTTGGGACATAGTAATAGGTTTGTAAAGGATAAATTAGAATAAACATATTATAAAAAATATATAGAAATATTTTCATTAATAAAATGAATTATCAATCTAGTACTTATTTCCTATCAGTTTGAAATGATGATAAAATCTTATGATGGTAAAATAAATGTTTTTCATAAAACCCCTTTCATGACCACAATGTATTATTTTCTCAATAGATTAAATTTATCACTATTTGTAAATTATTATACTGATATAAGTTTATTATATATCCCATCAAATGTATTAAAAATTATTTAATTATGTAAATTATGAATGGAATGAGAATAAAATCACTTTATGATTTTAATATCCATTTTCTTCAACAATGTTCTTTATTTCATTCTGTATGCATGTATTAAAATTAAAATCTAATAATTTTAAAAAATTAATTTTAAAAAAGGATATTATTTTTTATATAATCAATCAATGTTATCTAAAAGTTAGTTTATAGAAAATTCTTGAAACATTTTATTTTTTGGTGAATGGTACAAAATAATGATTTTAAGAAAAGTTTATTTTCTTTTCAAATATTTACATAGTATCATTTTAATTTGGATTGATTTTAAATTTTCATTAGTTCCTTTATTAAAAATAATAACATAAATTTAATTGGAATCTATATTATTATAAATTTTGGTATAAAAATTTGTTTTTACTAAAAATAATTTTTTGTGGAAAAACTATTTTTCATCTTGTTGCGTGTTAAGATTTTAAATGTAATTTTTGAAACATATGGAAATTTAATTAGATAAAATGTACCAAATATTTATAATAAATATATCCAATTTTTTTAATAAGTCCACATTTATTTTTTTCATTACAAGTATTAACGTTATAAAAAATTTCAGTTACCACTGTAAGAGTTAAAACAGGTTAAAATGCTTAAAAATAAAATTATAATACTAAAGATGAAAAAAACATTTATAAATACAATTTTATTGAAATATATTTACGATATATTATCTATTTTTATAAAATGGTCCATTTTGGATATGTTTTTCTTTAATACAAAATTAATATATATTAATCTTTTGAAAAATTCCAAGTGTTTCCTCGGCGTTACTTATAAAATAAAACCTCATAACCTATCTTCTCCACACATAAATAAAATATTAACTCAAGAAATACCATCCCTAATACATTACTAAAATATATTTTCACATTCCATATGGTCTGGTATGATTATAATACCATCCAAATAAGGATTTAGGTGTAAACCTATAGAGATTGTCTGAGAAGTGGTATAGTAATTAACAGAGTATTTTCATTTTATTTATTATTTCACATCCTTAAAATATATTTTAAACATTGTAATATAATAAAATAAGTATCCCTAATATAATTTATTTACATTTTATATGGTATAACCCTTTTATTTCTACTTATGAATGTAATGAAAAATATAAACCATCACTCATGTGTATATAGGGACTACCTCCTCATGAGATGATGTGACTCATTTTTCATCACCAAATCTTATAGATTGTAATAATAATGGATATAAATGATAATAATATAATATATATTTTATAAATTTGATTCTATAATGTTAAATAAATATTCTACTTCTTTCGTTAATATATAAAAGAGAAAACATCCCTTTTGTGTACATGCAGGCTATCGTCTCACGAATTGATTTTTTTCATCAATGCATCGCATTAATTTTATATATAAATGGATTTAAAGAAATAATATTTTGTTCATGATTTAATTATAATTATAGATATGTTAAATAATAATTACCTCCTTTTCCTCATGTTCATTGAAAAATGGAAATGCTACAAATCGTACGTATGAACTAAAATCTCTATATTTCAACGTAATTAATTTATCAAAAAATATTACAGGGTTTGTAACCCCCCAAGCTTCCATGGTACGTTTCCCTTTGATAATTAAATAGATTATGTTGCACAAAAATTTGTGTTCTAACACACCATGACCAATCAAACTAGCCTTTACGAATAGTAATACCCACTTTTTAAAATTTTTAAAATTTTATTTTTTTAAATGGACTTCATTTTTTGGATTTGTTATATTAAAATTAGCTTAGGGTGAATTTTGGGTTTTTTTCTGAAAACATTCAATTTTTGATGAATAGGGAAAAACACTGTTATTTTTTAGATAAATAATTATTCATTTTATTTAAATTTATGTTATGTCATAATAGATAAAAAATACATATATTAGTTCAATTTAATTCATTGGAGTCATTTTATAATAAAATTAGATGTATAAATCTTTATTGAACTTTTTACCGTATTTTACCTACCTATTAGGCACATTTTCAAATATTCATAAAATGTAATTTTATTGCTTCTATGAATTGAATTTACAAAATTTTAGAGACATGGTTGATATCATTAAGTAAAATGTGGTTCAATAAGATGAAAATAATTTTTGGTGAGTTGTAACTTTTGACTTTTATTTCCCACAGTTAAAAGTAAATAGGGTAATTAAAGGTACAAATGATATTATTATTACCCTAAAACATGTCCTAATTCTATTGGATAAGTGAATTTTCACCACAATAATCCTTAGAAATGAAATATGATCCTTTTTTTCCACTTGGATTAGATTGGGACATTAATTATTATTTAGTTTAAAGAGGAGTTAAAAGTGTTAAATTCAAGTTTTCATAAATAAAACATTTTTAATATAGGGTTATACATAATATAAATTCAACTATAAATATTAATTAGAAATATAATAATATTTCCTACATAATGGTATTTTATTTATAATTTTTAGAATTTATATAATTAAATTTATATATGACATAATGATGATGGAAAAATTACCTTATTAATGAAATATTGAAATAATTGATATTATAAATATCAAAATAAACCTTGTTGATACTTTTGATGAATTTTATGAATTTTATAGATTAATATTACATTTTATAATTTATAAATTATTTGTTTTTAAGTAATCATGTTTTTATGACTTTCACAAAAACAAAATACCAAATAGTGTCAAAATTGACATAAATGAGTTTTCAAAAACAAAACTATATTATTAACTGATACAATATTCTTAAAAATATATGTTTTGGTAAAATGACTTAGATAAGGTTATATATATCAATAATGAACCACTTGGGGTTCTCTTGTCTTTTTATAGTATGTTTATTAACCATTTATTATGATAATACAAGAAGAAATTGTAAAAGTTAAACTATTTAACTAAGAGCTAAATCTAAAATCAATGTTTTATATGGTGACCTAAACCTGTCTAAACCCTATTGGTCGAGTGTTTATCGACCCATCACCACCTTATCCTCCAAATAAATCCTTTTAGAACCATTAGAAACTGAATATTATTTTATTATAAAATAATATTTCATTCTTTTCCTAAAGCTACCCTCACCTGTCTTATAAAAGGGTACTTCCCATTCTCTTAATTTAACACCACCAAAAAAATTTGGCTCAGCCAAAACCTACAAAAATATCTTCCACACTTCCCTAAATTAAACTTATAGGACTTACTTTGAACAGAAATCCCACCTATGGATCCCTTTTGATAAAATCAAAAGGAGGCATCAGAAGAAGTGGTAATAATTTCATCACCTATTTCAAATTTCATTTCTTCATAAACAACTTATTTATTTGTTGTTTCTATAAAAAAATAATAACTCCATTACCTTTTACATAATTTTATGTTAGTATAAATATGGTATAACTATATTCATTATTCTATCCATCCTATGAATGACAAAGTCACCACACGTGCGTACATATGGCTTACCATCTCCATGTCGTGGTGTAGTTTGTTACTCAACACTTTAATATTTGGATGGGTATAATAATTAGTATAATTGATGTAAATAATATATATGACATGTTAATTATTATGTATATATGATATAAAACCAAATTACATATGATTCCTCCATCAATAGAATTATATTGTCACTCGTGCGTACGTACGACTTATAATCTCCATGGCGCGGTGAAATGTCATTCCCCATCATAACCATTCAAGAATAATTTTTATTGTATGATTAAAAATAATTTTTAGGAAATTAATATAATTCTTGATATGAACCAAATAAAACCAATCAATAACAAACATGACTTACGTAATAAAACATATAATGGAAAAAAAATCAGTTAACACCCAAAACCATATCATTAACAAAACAATATTAGAAGATCATATACGATATCATATTAATTTATGTGGTTCTTTTATAATTTAATAACAATTATTTCACCGTTATACATAAGGTTAACCTACCCTCTACCAAGGAAAAGTACAAGTTAAGGGATAATTTTATAATTTATTTATTTTTTTGAGGTTGTTTATACGTAAGTATCTACTGTGACTTCATTATCATCCACTTCTATGTTTCTTAAAAATTTATTTCAAGATATTTTTACTATTTTATATAACTTGGGTTAAAGTATTTTATACCCTTATTTTAATTTTTATAAAATATTTTGAAAGGAATCTTTACGTCATTTTCCAAACAAGGTACTTTTTGACATTTTCAACTAATTAAGGTAAGAATATTTTTTTAACTTATACGGTGGGTGTGGATATTTTCCACCATTATAAAAGCTTCGAAGATTCCCTTAAAATAATATAAGAATATTTTCAAAATAAATGTGTTATTTTATAATAATTTTACTTTTAAATGATTTCAAAATAGAAATGGATATTTCTCTCAAATAGTTTTGATTTCATCTATGTCAACATCCTTTAATGGATTTTACACTTGTTTGAAGTTGATTTATTATGATACAATCTTCCATATTGTATTGATCGTTTGTTGATATGTTTGACTATGGGTGTGTTATTTTATACCATTCATGGTTTATGGTTAAATTATTAAAATTTTGTATGCTAGTTTTAATATAGATGATAATTTTATGTTTCAACCTTTTCATATGAAGAATGCATTGGACTTTGTAAGTGATGGGTGGAGCCTGCTATAGCTCCTCAATGCATCGGTAGGTTTCATGTGACAAACCAGTTTCTTGGAACAAGGCCTTGAAAAAATCTTATTTGTAGTCTTGGTATGAGGCCTTGACTATGTAATTATGATGTCCGACATTATGCATTCCATCATTATGAAATTGTCTATTGATATTGGATGTAATTATTCGACTAGTAGAATATCCATGTGAATAAGAAAATAGAATTATTTGATTTATCTTTTCTATATTATACTGAATTTTATGTTTAAAAGGATTCTGTTTTATTCTTATACATTTTCTTAATTGTTTATGCTTCTTTATGAAATTTTCTTATATATTGTTATCCTTAGTGAGCATCTGATATCACCCCTTTATTATGTTTTATTTTTACCAGGATGATATGAAGTATATTACGATTGACCTGCAGGGATAGGATATGGGATATTTATGTGTTCAAAGGGTCACAATGTTTTTTTTATTTCATGATATAATGTAAAACTTATGTATGTATCTAGTACTTCATGTCTATTGAACTAATCGGTCTTCCAAGACATGATATCTTGTGATAATTCCAATGTTATGTAATAATGCACCGACTCTGAGTAACTATTTTTGGGGAGTTATAGTTGGTATCAGATGAAGTTTAGTAAAATCCTTGGAAACTAGTTATAGAAAAACTCTAAATAGAGAACATTACCCTAAGATAGAATTTAAGGATTAGTGTAGAAGAAAATATAAAAATACTAGTTTTGGAGTGATTTTGTGATTCTTCCAAGAAAATAAATCCCTATCTAGAAACGAGTAGGTAGATACGAGTCTGGAACATATATACCTAGGGGTAAAACCCGAAACTACCATATTAAGCTAGACTCGAACGGGAACTGGTGCACGACAATGAGCCTTGCTATATCTTGGTTACGAAAGTCTCAAGGGATATGCTAAGAATAATTCACATTTTCATTACAAGACATTATGAAGTATTTATGAGTATATAATTCCTCAATGAAATTTTTTTTATGATTATGTATTATATCCATAAACTATTCAGTTTATGTTAAGTGTTTCACAAGTTTGGAATTATGTATTGCAATTCATAAACTAATCTAGAATATTCCATTGTTTAGAAATGGCGCCTAGAGGAAGGAATAGAAATCGTATCGATGCATGTAATCCATGTAGGGACTACCCTCCTACATAAGATAATTAGAGTGGAGATGGTGATTCAACTAGTGTTGACCAACTTATCACCATACTGTGATAACTCACAACGATTTTGAATAATAACCTTACCCGTATAGAGTGCCCCGATCCACAACATGGAGGATCAATGTTAGACCGCTTCATATGTCATCAACCAACAACATTCAATGGGACTAAAAATTCATTTGTAGGTGATCAATGTATAAGTTCCACAGAGAAAATATTTCATGCTTTGGGGAGTAGCGAAATGGAAAAAGTTGTCATGCAATTTTATCGCGTCATAGTTGATGAAGATCAATGGTGGTTATTAATTAAAAACACAAAGTCGGATAAATAAGTATCAAGTATGTAATGGAGGTAATTTAAAGATATTTTCTTATAAAAACACTTTCATGTTGACCATCGATCCGATATGGAAAGGAAATTTCTGAGTCTAAGGAAAAATGAGGATGAGAATGTTGCAAAGTATTAGGTTAACATTACAAGGTTAGAAAGGCATGATGAAGATTATATACAAAACCTAATGTGGAATATTTATTGATTATTTGATGGGTTAAAAACATTTCTGTATCAAGAATTATTCTAACCATCCTTATCTTCTTATGAAGACACTGTCTAATGTGCTATCAAGACAGAAAAGGAATTCTCTAAGTCCTACAACTTTAAAGAAAAGCATGAGAAGAAGAGATATACTGAACACTCTTGAAATGGAAATAATGGGAATAAAGGAAAAGTTGAATTTCTATCCTACATTAAATATAGGAAGAAACACCCTAGTAATTTTCTGAAGGGAATGGGAGTCAGTTACATGTTTGGTGAAAAAGTCCACCAAACTTGTGATTGCAATGGAAAGAAAGAGGTCGTCAATGATTAATGCTACAACTATGGAGAAATGGGGCACTATGAAAATTAATGCCCTAAGCGCCAAAGAAATTTACCTCATAAAAGGCCAAGGAAGCAAGTCCATGATTATGTGATCACTACTACTGAGGTTGAATCACTGAATAATGTGGTGGAAGTTAATTTAATGGTTTCCTCAAATTTATCCAATGATTTATTTGATTATGTATCATCACATTGTTTCATATCATCCTAGTTTTCTATGAAAATTGAATATTTCCAATTTTATTTAACAAGGGATTTTTTAGTCAAAACTCCCATGGGAAGTATCATTGCAACAATTTTTTTTCAATCAGTTCCCATTAGGGAGTATAAATGTGTTTTATCTGTCGATATCATCATCATACCCCTTATTAAATTTGATATAATCATTTGTATGGATTGGCTTTTGGACCATGATGAAAAATTTTATTGTAATAAGAAGGAGGTTACAATTTTTGATGATGATAAGGAGTACCTTATCTTTAGAGCAGAGATGTCACCATCTGATTCTTATCAAGATCCACCTTTAGTAGCTCTACTAAATTTAATTATTTGGGAGGAATAGAATGTAATAATTGTGGGTGTGGAAAGGAATGTTTACAAAAAGGATGCACCTATTGTGCACGAAAATGTTGATGTATTTCCAGATGATTTACCTAGACATCCTCTAGATTGAGAAAATGAGTTTTTCATTGGCTTAATTTCCGGTTCAGGGAATATATCAAAGAACCTTTATAGAATAACAACTCTAGAATTAGTGGAACTAATGAAACAACTAGAGGAATAGAGTAATAAGAGATTTATTCTCCCTAGTGTTTCTCCATGGGGTGCACCTATTATTTTTGTTAATAAGAAAGATGGTTCTATGAGTTTTTGCATTGACTAACTGGGGATTAATGCTATAACAATAAAGAACAAGTATCCCCTGCCTTGAATTGATGATTTATTTGATCAACATCATGGAGCACAATATTTTTCAAAGATTGACCTTCGATCTGGATACCATCAGTTGTGATTGAAAAAGTATGAAATTCTAAAGATAGCATTTCGAATTAGGTATGAGCAATACGAGTTTACAATAATTCCGTTTGGGGTGACTAATGCACCCTCTGTTTTCATGGATCTAATGAATAGAGTTTGGAAGAATATATTGATGAATTTTTCATGGTATTTATTGATGATATCTTAGTATACTCTAAAATCTACGAAGGTCATGAAAATCACTTGCGCATTTTTCTGAATACTCTTAGAAATTATGAATTATATCGGATGTTTAGCAAGTGTGAATTATGGATTTAAGAGATTTCTTTTCTTTGGCCATATTGTCTCTAAGGATGGAATCTGAGTTGATCCTTCAAAGACCAAGGCAATCTATGAATGGCCAACACCGACAAGTATAAGTGAGGTACATCGTTTTATTGGTTTAGCAGGTTATTATCGGCTATTCATCCATAGTTTTTCCTAATTGGGTAACCCATTACCCATGCTCACACAGAAAGTGGTTAAATTGTTTTGGACCAAAGAGTGTGATGAATGTGTTGAAGAACTGAAGAGAAGATTAGTCAATGCTCTTATATTGACTCCATCATGTGTGAATGATGGGTTTGTTATATATAGTGATGTTTCAAAGAAAGGACTTGGTTGAATCCTTATGCATAATGATAATGTTATTGCCTATGCATCACAACAACTATAAAATCATAAAAAAACTACCATACTCTTGATTTTGAGTTAGCAGCTGTGATCTATTCTTTGAAGATACGGAGAAACAATTTCTATTTTAAAAAATGTGAGATATATACCGATCACAATAGTTTGTAGTATATTTTCTCACAGCAAGAACTCAACATGAGGTAATGGCGATGGCTTAACTACTCAAGGATTATGATTTCCAAATACACTACCAACTAGGGAAAGAAAATAAGGTGGATGATGCTTTGTGCAGAAATGATCATGGAGTTCTAAAAAATATGAGAGTTGAAAGGGAACCTATGTTCAAGGATCTAGTAAAGATGGATATGAGAATAACCATGGAAGGTGAAACATCGATAATTTTTCAAATGGGTTCTAAACCATCTTTACTAGAAGGGATAAAAAGTTCTTAGACTGATAATGAGGAGTTTCAAAAGAAAATTAATGTTACGAATGATGGGAGATTGTTTGACATCATATATGAAGATGAAATTTTAAAATTTGGAAAGATACTGTGTGTTCCTGATATACCTTATCTAAACAGGTAATTGTTGGATAATACTCAAAGCCCAAATTTCTCTATACCCCCTAGTAGCACTAAAATGCATAGAGATTTGAAAAAACATTTTTTAGTGGGATAACATGAAGAGGGAGATTGATAATTATGTGTCAAGATGTATGGTTTGACAATAGGTGAAGGTTAGAAGACAACATCATAGAGGATTTAGGAAACCTCTTCCCATACTAGAGTGGAAATGGGATGATATTACTATGGACTTTGTTATAGGTATTCCAAAGACTCCTAGAAGGAATGATGCAATATGGGTCATTGTTGATCGTCTTACCTAGTCATCACATTTTCTTGATATAAGAGAAGATTTATCACTTGAAAATTTTGCAAGAATATATATTAATAATGTTTTAAGACTTCATGGTGTACCCCTATCGATTGTTTCTGATCATGATCCCCATTTAACATCAAGAATCTGGAAAAGTCTTCCAAAATCCATAGATACTAAACTTCATTTGAGCACTGCCTACCACCCTCAAACTAACATACATTCAAGATGGACTATTCAAACCTTATAAGACATTTTGAGTTCATACTCACAATATTTTCATGGTATGTGGGATCATTATTTACCTATGGTACAATTTTCCTAAAAAAATAAATTTCATTCAAATATTCACATGACACCATTTGAAGAGTTATATTTGAAGATATGTCGCACACTATCTTGTTGGGGTGATGTGAGTGAAAGAAAACTTGTAGGCCTATAACTTGTTGAGTAAACAATGGAAAAGGTGATGATTATCCAAACCTACATCAAAGAAGCTCGAAGTAGACAAAAGAGATATGCCAATAATCGAAGGCAGGAGTTGAAATTTCGAGTAGGATATCATTCATTATTAAAGGTATCTCCATGGATGGGTGTTATAAGATTCGGTTAGAAGTGTAAATTAAGTCACAAGTACTTAGGACCTTTCAAAATTCTATAATGAATTGGATTTGTAGCTTACTGTCTGGAGATTCCTCCAAGTCTCTCCACAGTTCATGATGTGTTCCATGTATCACTGTTGAGAAAATACATGCCTGAACCAATGCATGAACTCACCAATGAAGAATTAGAACTCGAACCTGATCTGTCTTATTATGAACATCCAGTCAAGATTCTTGAAACTATAGAACAAGTGTTGAGGAACCAGACTACTTGTCTGGTAAATGTTCTATGAAGAAACCATAATAGGGAAGAGGAAAAATGGGAACTCAAGGAACTTAGGATGAACAACCTCCCGAATCTTTTTTACACTGTAGTATTCTAGAAATTTCTAGGTTGAAATTACTTATTGTAGGGAAGAATGTAACACCCAAATATTCCACGGTACGTTTCCCATTGAATAATGCAATAGCTTGCATTGTACGCAACTTTGATTTCTATCACACCACAACCAATCAAACTAGTCGTAATGAATAGTAATATCCACTTTTTGAAATTTTATAAATTTTATTTTTCAAAATTGAATTCATTTTTGGATTCGAAATATCAAAATTACATATGGTGAATTTTTGGTTTTTTTCTGAAAACATTCAATTTTTGATGAATAGGGAAAAACACTATTTTATTTTTTATTTAAATATTTATTAATTTTATTTAAATTTATTTTAAGTCAAAATAGACACATAATACATATATTCGTTCAATGTAATTCAGTGGATTAATTTTATAATAAAATTACATGTATAAAATTTTATTGAACTTTTTACCGTCTTTTACCCATCTACTAGGAACATTTGAAAATTTTCATAAAACATAAATTTACCACTTCTATTAATTTAATTTCAAAAATTCGAGAGACACAGTTGATATTAGTAAGTAAAATTTTATTCAATAAAGTGAAAATAATTTCTGGTGAATAGTAACATTTGACTTTTATTTACCACGATTAAAAGTAAATAAGGTAATTAGAGGTAAAAATTATACTATTATTACCCTAACACATGTCCTAATTCTATTGGATAAGTGTATTTTTACAAAAATTAACCTTAGAAATAAAATAATATCCTTTTGGTCAACTTGGATTAGATTAGGTCATTAATTATTATTTAATTTAAGGAAGAGTTAAAAGTGTTAAATTCAAGTTTTCATAAATAAAACATTTTCAATATAGGGTTATACATAAGATAAATTCAACTATAAATATTTATTAGAAAGATAATAATATTTACTACATAATGGTATATTATTTATAATTTCTAGACATTAAATAATTAATTTTATTAATGACACAGTGATTAGGAAGTAATTACCTTATTAATGAAAGATAAAAATAATTGATATTATAAATATCAAAATAAATTTAAGTTTATACTTTTGATTCATTATAAAAATTTTCTAGATTAATATTACATGTTATTATTTATTCAATGATTTTTTTGAATTAATCATGATATTATGACTTTCACAAAAACGAAATACCAAATAGTGTCAAATCTGACATAAATGAGTTTTTATAACAAAAACTATATTATTAATTGATATAATATTTCTAAAAATATAAATTTCGGAAAAATGACTTTTATAAGGTTATATATATCAATAATGAATCACTTGGGGTTCTCTTGGCTTTTTATAGTATGTTTATTAACCATTTATTATAATAATACAAGAAGAGATTGTAAATGATAAAATATTTAACTAAGAGTTAAATCTAAAAGATAAGGTTTATATGGTTACCTAAACCTATCTAAAACCAATTGGTTGAGTTATTTTTGACCCATCCCCCCATTATACTAGAAATAAATCCTTTTGGAACCCTGAGAAACCGAAAATGATTTTATTTTAAAATAATATTTCAAGATTTTCCTAAAGTGAACCTCATATCTCTTATAAAAGTGTACTTCCCATTATCTTAATTTCACACCTCCAAATCCATTTGTCTCAGACAAACCCTAATCAAATATCCTCCAAACTTCCATCAAATCAACATAGAGGCCTTAATTTGATCAGAAATCCAACTTAAGGAGCCCTTTTGATCAAATCAAAAGGAAGCGCCCGAAGAAGAGGTAATAATTTCATCACATCTTTCAAAGTTCTTTTCTTCTTCCACTTTCTCTTTGATTGTTTTTTCCATACCAAAATAATAACTCTAGTAACTTATAAATACTGTGAAGTTATTCTCAATATGGTACAACCATATTAATTATTCACTTCATCCTATGAATGACAAAGTCACCACACGTGTGTACGTACAACTTTCCGTCTCTACATCGTGGTGTAGTTTGTTACTCAATAATTTAATATTTGGATGGGTATAATAATGAGTATAATTGATGTAAATAATAAATATAACATTTTAATTATAATTTATGTATGATATAACACCCAATTGCATATGATTCCTCCATCAAAAGAATGATATTGTCACTCGTGCATACGTACGTATTACCGTCTCCACAACGCGAT
Organism: Viscum album; assembly: GCA_963277665.1. Classification (NCBI taxonomy): domain Eukaryota; kingdom Viridiplantae; phylum Streptophyta; class Magnoliopsida; order Santalales; family Viscaceae; genus Viscum; species Viscum album. Next base: position 1,549,515,520 of record OY728138.1, read on the forward strand.
GGGATGTCATTCCCCATCAAAACTATTCAAGAATAATTTTCATTTTTTGATTAAAAATGATATTTAATAATTTAATACAAATCTGGATATGAACCAAATACATCTAATCCATAACAAACATGACTTATGTAACCAAAAATATAATGGAAAATGAACTAGTTAACACCTGAAACGATATCATTAACAAATCAATATTAGAAGATGATATATGATATCATATTAATGTATATGGTTCTTGTATAATTTAATAACAATTATTTAACCATTATAGAGGATATTAAATAACCCTAAACCAAGGCAAAGTTTAATGTATGTGTTAATTTTATAATCTCTTTATTTTTCTGAGGTTTTTTATACGTAAGTATCCACTTGGACTTCTGTATCATCCACATCTGTGTTTCTTAAAAATGTATTTCAAAACATTTCTACTATTTCCTATAAATGGGTAAAATTCATTTTTACCCTTTTTTTAATTTTTATAAATTTTTTTAAAGGAATCTTATATCATTTTCCAAACACGGTAGTTTATGACCTTTTCGACGAATTAATGTATGAATGTTTTTTTAACTTATACAAAGGGTGTGACTATTTTTCCACCGTTATAACACCTTAAAAGATTCATATAAAAGATTATCAGAGTATTTTTAAAATAAATGTTTTCTTTTACAATTATGTTACTTTTAAATGATTTCAAAATATAAAGAAAGAGTTCTATCAAATAGTTTTGATTTCATCTATGTCAAAATACATTGATGGATTTTATGCTTGTTTGATGTTGATTTATTATGACATAATCTTCTGTATTGTATTGAAAATTTTGTGATATGTTTTAAAGTGGATGTGTTATTTTTATACCATTCTTTGTTTATGGTTAAATTATTAAGATTTTTTATGCCGTTTTTAATATGACTGTTAATGTTATGTTTCAACCTTTTCATATGAGGAATGCATTGGACATAGTAAGTTATGGGTGGAGCCCTCTATAGCTCCTCGATGAATCGGTAGGTCTCATGAGAAAATATAGTGTCTTGGGACAAGGCCTCGACAAAATTTTATTTGTATTCTTGGCACAAGGCCCCAACTATGTGGTTTTGATGTTCGACATTATACATTCAATCATTATAAAATTGGATATTAATATTGAATGTGATTATTAGACTTGTAAAATAACCATGTGAATAATTAAATGGAATTATTTGATTTATCTTTTCCATATTATGCTAAAGTTTATGATTAAAAGGCCTATGTTTTAGTCTTATACATTGCCTTAAATGTTGATTTTTATTTTTTAATGTTTATGCTATATTGCTATCCTTATTGAGCATCTGAGCTCACCCCGTTCTGATGTTTTATTTTTCCCAGGATATGAAGAAGTATATTACAATTTACCTACAGGTATTGGATATGGGATATGTGTGTGTTCAGAGGGGACATAAAGTTGTTGTTTTATTTCATGATGTAATGTAAAACTTATGTATGTATCTAGTACTTACAGGTATACTAAAATAATCTGTTTTTTTAGAGTTGATCTCTTTTGATCATGTCAATGTTGGGTAATAATGCACCGAATCTACTTAACTAGGGTCGAAGCATTACAATTAGTATTAGAGGAATTTTAGTACAATCCTTGGAAACTAGATTTAGAAAAACTCTAATTAGAGAACATTACCCTAAGATAAACATTGAAGATTAGGGTAGATGAACATCTATAATTTTTGGTAATGTAGTATTTTTTCGAGTCTTCCATGAAAATATATACCTCTCTTGATACGAGTAGGTAGAGGAGGCTCTAAAATAGATATACCTAGAGGTAAAACCCAAAAACACCTCTTTGAGCTAGACTCGAATGAGAATTGGTGCATGACAACGGGCTTTGCTGCCTTCTTGGTTACGACACTCCAGGGGGATATTCTTAGAATAATTCAAATTTTATTTAGAATCCATTATGAATGATTTATGTGTATATAAATCCTAAATGAAAATATTTCTATGATTAAGGATTATATCTATAAATTGTTCAATTTATGTTAAGTGTTTTACATGTTTGGAATTATGTATTTTGATTCATAAACTAATCTAGTGCATGCCATTATTTTGAAATGGCTCCTAGTGGAAGGAATGGAAACTATATCAGTGCATGCAATCCTTATAGGAACTTCCCTCCTACTAAAGATAATTATAGTGGAACTGGTGATGCTACCGGTGCTGATCAACTTATCACCATATTGGGACAACTCACTCAAGTTATTAATAATAACTTTGACCGTATGGATCACCCTGATCCACAACGTGGAGGATAAATGTTAGACAGATTCATGAGGAAAACACCACCAATGTTAAATGGGACTACAAATACATTTTTAGCTGAGCAATGTACAAGTTCCCTACAGAAAATATTTCATGTTTTGGAGAGTAGCGAAAGGGAAAAGTTATCATTGAAGTTTATCGCCTCACAGAAGATACAGATCAATGATGTTCTTTAATTAAAAACACATAGGAGGATGAAGAAATATCAAGTACATAATGGAGATAATTTAAATAGATTTTCATATTTAAATACTTTTTATGACCATCGAGCAGATATGGGAATGCAATTTCTCAGTCTGAAGAAAAAGGAGGATGAGAATGTTGCAAAGTCTGAGGCTAACTTTACAAGGTTAGCAAGGCATGATACGGATTATATACGTAACCCATGGAGTAAGATTGATCGATTTTTTGATGGGTTAAAACCATTTCCCCATTGAGAATTAGTCTCACAATCCTTCTCATCAAACGAAGACATTGTCTCATGTGCTATCAAGACAGAAAAGGAATTCTCTATGTCTTATAACTTTAAAGAAAATCAAGAGAAGAATAGATCTTCTAAAAACTCTGGAAATGGAAATAAGGGTAAGAAAAGAATAGTTGAATTTCCATCCTGTAGTAAATATGGGAAGAAACACCCTTGTACTTGTCTGAAGAGAACAAGAGTCGGTTACAAATGTGGTTAAAATAGCCACCATGCTCATGATTTCATTGGAAATAAAGAGGCATTCAATGTTTAATGCTACAATTGTAGTAAAATAGGTCATTATGAAAATAAATTCTCTAATAACCAAGGAAAATTACATTATAAAAGGCCAAGGGAGAAATTCCAAGCTTATACGATCACTACTACTGAGGTTGAAGCTCCAAAAAACATGGTGGCAGGTAATTTAATTGTTTCCTCAAATTTATCCAACGCTTTATTTGATTATGGATCATCATATTGTTTCATATATTCCCAGTTTTCTATGAAAATTAGATATTTATAGTTTGATTGAACAAGGGAGTTGTCAGTCAAAACTCCTAAGGGAAGTATCATTTCAACATTTTTTTCAATCAGTTTCCATTAGGGAATATAAATGTTCTTTATCTGCTAATATCATTATCATCACCATGATTTAATTTGATATAATAATTGGTATGGATTGGCTTTAGGAACATGATTCAGAAATTTTTTATAAGAAGAAGGAGGTTATAATTTTTGATGAAAATAAGGAGTACCTTATCTTTAGTGAAAAAACATCACCATATCATTCTTCTGTAGATCCACCCCCAGAAGCTCTACTAAATTCAATTATTAGGGAGGAAGAAAATGAAATAATTGGGGGTGAGGAAAGGAATTTTATAATAGTGGATATACCAATTATGCAAGAATATGTTGATGTATTTCCCGAGGATTTACCCACACATCCTCCAGAACAAGAAATTGAGTTTTTTTATTGACTTAATTCATGGTTCCAGGCCCACATCAAAGACCCCATATAAAATGGACACTTTGGAATTAGTGGAACTAAAGAAACAATAAGATGAATTTATTAATAAGGGATTTATTCACCCTAGTGTTTCTCCATGGGGAGTACATATCCTTTTTTTAGAAGAATGATGGATCTATGAGGTTGTTCATTGACTAAAGTGAGATCAATTCTATACTAGTAAAGAAAAAATATCCCATACCTCACATTGATGATTTATTTGATCAACTTCATAGAAGTCAATATTTTTCAAATATTTACCTTCAATATGGCCCGAATGGCCCGAAGGCCTTCTTTTTTTATTACGGATAATCCTCATTTTAAGGGTTGAAGGGGAACCCGTACAACACCCGTAAGACCAAGGCACAAGGCCTGAAAAACCCACAATACATGACTCGAATGCCCAGAGGCATACCATGCCCAATATATGACTCGTAGTCCTAGACCACTTGAACTGCCCCTCCCCAGCTTTCGGCATCATGGATCACTTAGATCCCCACCTTGCATTGTTGATCGACTAGAATTGCCCCATACAAAGATCCACGATGCTTAGTACCAATGGAGGCTGCCATACCCTCTCATTATTCTAATCCGGTTAGCTCTGTATCTCGTGGCTGTTACTCCTGTTGCTCTGATCCTCTTCTGGGGCCTGTTCAATGTGAACTAGACCACACCCTGGTCTACGTGACCCAAAGACCCTGTGGCCCGAAGGCCTTTGATGACTCGAAAGCCTTGGATACCCGTAGGCCCAAACCGGTGGCCCGAAGGCCCAAATCTGGTGAATAGTTCTGGCTGCTACAGTATCGAACATTAACTGCTACAGTACTGCTACAATACTACTATAGAAATGCTACAATAACCTGGAAATTCTCCTCCACCCAGTTTTGAACCCTGGTCTCTTGGATGCTAAGAAGATGCCCTTACCACTCTGGTACGAGCTCGTTGGCTACCTTCAATATGGATACCATCAGTTGTGCATGAAAAAGGAATATATTCCAAAGAAAACATTTTGAACCAGGCATGGGAATTATGAGTTTACAGTAATCCCTTTTGGGATGACTAATTCCCCCTCTATTTTCATGGATCTAATGAACAGAGTTTTCAAAGTATATCTTGATGAATTTGTAGTGGTATTTATTGATGATATCTTGGTATTATAAAAAATATATGAAGATCATGAAAATAACATGCACATTATTCTAAAGACTCATAGAAGAAATGAATTATATGGGAGGTTTAGAAAGTGTAAATTTCAGATTCAGGAGATTTCTTTTCTTGGCCATACTGTCTCTAAGGATGGAATCTCCATTGATCCCTCTAAGACCAAGGAAATCCATTAATGGCTAGCACCGACAAGTATAACTGAGGTAGATAGTTTTATTGGTTCAGCAGATTATTATCGGATATTCGTCCAATATTTTTCCCAATTGGCTAACCCATTAACCAAGATCACAAGTAAAGGGGTTAAATTTGTTTGGAAAAAAGAGTGTGAATAATGATTTTGAAGAACTGAAGAGAAGATTAGTCAATGATCCTATATTGACTCTACCATCAGGGAATGATGGGATTGTTATTTATAATGATTCTTCAAATAAAGGAATTGGTTTTGTCATTATGCAGAATGATAGAGTTATTACATATGCATCACGAGAACTAAAAATAAATGAATAAAACTATCATACCCATGATCTTGAGTTAGTAGCTGTAATTTTTTTTTTGAAGATATGGAGACAATATATCTATGATAAAAAATGTGATATATATACCTATCATAAGAGTTTGAAGTATATTTTCTCAAAGAAAGAACTCAACATGAGGAAAAGGCAATGGATTGAACTACTCAAGGATTATTATTGCACAATACACTACCACCCGAGGAAGGAAAATATGATGGAAGATGCTTTGAGAATAAAGGATCTTGTAGATATGAACAAGGTAAGAGTTTAAAGGATTCTATGTTCCTAGATCTAGTAAATATGGATATGGGAATATGTAAATACCCGTAAATTTCAAGGAAATTTTTTTCTTAATTTTCTTTGGAATTTTACAAGAACGCAATTTCTGACGGCGCCTGATTCCGAGGCCCGGTGTGCCCAGAATCATTTTCCGAAGTTTGGCTCGGGTACGTTCAGTGAACGGACGAGCGGGTTTTTCTAACTTTTGAACTGGTGCCCGGAATCAAATTCTGAGGGCACCGATGAAATCGTAGTGCCGGTATTCACTTAGAAACGCCTATTCCGGAGTTGCGTTTGCTCGGGTGTGGTTTTTAATTATCAGGCTTAAAGTTAAGAAATAAAATAATTTTGCGACAACTTTATTTTTATTTCACTTAAGCCTCTTGGAAGCCACTTGAAGCCACTTAAAGGCGGCTTGAACTGAGTTGAACCGGATAGGATGCTATCCAGAAATATCCTACCCCCTTGGTAGGATATTTGCGAGGTGGGGCCCGCACGAGCCCCACCGTCTCTTTCCGCTAAGAAACGCACCCGTGAAAACCTGTCTTAATGAAAGTCAACTGACGCGTTTCTTAAAATCTTAACAGACCATTGAAATGTGCTGTTTCCTTCGTGAATTAAATGGGCTGTTTCTTTCGTTGAATTAATTCAACGAATTGATGGATCGTTTCTTAACCAGTTTTCAAATTCGTTGGCGTAATAATAAAATAAGAGCAACCTTTTTATTTTGGAGGATTACTCGTTGAGAAAGGATCCTTGAACCTTCAGCCTCCTTCACGAAGAACGCGAAGAACGCGAAGAACGCGAAGAACGCCGAACCTGGAAATCGACGACGCGACGCCATGATCCGCGACGCCGACAACGTTCTTCTACGACGTCTCTTCCTCCGCGACGGATCTTCGATCGGCTGCTTGAGGTAAGAGTCTAGGACCTTCCTTTTTATCTCTTTCATGGTTCTTAACCAAAAAACGGATTTAATTAATTAAATTAAATTTGCTGTTTCATGCTGTGTTGAGTTCGCCGACTCAACGCCGTGTTTCGCGACGACGCGACGCCCTTCCGCGACGACGCGACGATCTCCACCTTCCGCGACAAGCAATTTCCACAAAGAACGCTCACGCGCGACGCCCACCGAAGTAGGGATTTTATATTTTGGAAATACCCCTCCTTATATTCCCGTGAACATTCTTTAAAAATTAAAGAACCGGAATCAAAGAAACAATTTTATTTTATTAAAATTGTTGGTGCATGTGTTGAACATTTTATTTTTTCCCATTGATTATCTCTAACGCGGAGGGTGCGGGCCAAACGAACACGGCCCGACGACCCTCCGTCGCTCTTCGTTTTGTGCGGATTTGACGGGCGATGACGGAACGTGCCGCAACGGATGTTTGATGATCCCGCAGTAAAGAACGGAACCCGGGAGGAACAACTGCGCATACGGAAAGGAAAACGGGCCACCGGAGCGACTCCGGCGGCCGGAGGCGGCGGCACCCCGCGGGTGTCCAGCGTGACACCCCGTGGGTGCCGCGTAGTTGTCACGCGAAACCCCACGGGTGTCCAGGGCGGCACCCCGCGGGTGCCGCGGGGTTGTCACGCGGTGCGTCCGGGTGTCTGGACGACACCCCGCGGGTGCCGCGGGGGTGTCACGCGGGGCGGCAGCTTTCCCCCGCGTCGGCCGCTCGGCCGAGCCGAGCCGGACCGGCCCTATCCGGGCCGGACCGGGCCAACCAGGTCGGACCCGACCCGGTTCGGGCCAACCAGGGGGGGTCGGCCCGGGTCGGCCCGGGCCCGGACCCCCCCCGTCTTCGGACAACTTTCGTTCAAACGCCCGTAACATGAGCTACGGGCCTCCAAACGACTCGCCGTCATCGTCAACGCAATCCTTGGAGTGAGTCTGTCATTTCGGTTTATCGCACTCAAAGTTTCGGAATACTTTGGGTTCGGCCGGGTTGGATCGAACACGAAACCAACCGGGTCCTCAGAGCGGAAACACTCATATCTTGAGCTACGGACGTCCGATTGACGTGCCGTCAGCTTTGTTAGTTTCCACTTAGTAAGACAGATCTTTTGGCTCACTCCGCCCGAGGTTTGGACGCAAGTGGAGTACGGTCGGGTTGGTTTTTCCTTAAAAACCAACCGGGCCCCTGGGACGAAAAAGCCAATAACTCTCAGACCGGGCATCCGATTGACGCGCCGTCTGTTGCGTTGAGTTCCTCTTGATGAGACGGAACTTTTGGCATCCTCCGCACGAGTTTTGGATGCAGATGGATAGTGGCCGGGTTGGATCGCACTGAAATCCAACCGGGCCCCTGGAACGGAAAAGCTGATATCTTTCAGACCAGACGTCCGTTTGACGAACCGTCAGCGGCGTTGGTGATCAAGTTGAGAAACGATCCCTATGAGTATACCCTATGAGTGTTCGGGGTATAGTTGAGTTACGGCCAGATTGGTTCGCACACAAAACCAACCGGGCCCCTGGGACGAAAAGACTAATAACTCACAGACCAGGCGTCCGATTGACGTGCCATCTGTTGCGTTGAGACCCCTATGACGAGGTGGTCCTTTGAGATACTTCCTTGCGGGACTTTGTGATACTTGGAGTATCGACCAGTAGCTCGTGGGGCGGACCCTCCCAGAGACGAGCGGGCGGAGCACGGAGACCGTGTAGCTGACTGAGACCCGACGTCTGCTGATCGAACGACTCGGTGTGTTGCAGAGGTGCGCTTGGTTGTAGCGGCACATGTGAGCGCTTGGTTGTAGCGGTAGACCCATGAAAGATGTGCGCTTGGTTGTAGCGTCACATGGGAGCGCTTGGTTTTAGCGGCAGACCCATGACAGAGGTGCGCTTGGTTGTAGCGGCACATGGCAGCGCTTGGTTGTAGCGGCAGACCCACGATAGAGGTGCGTTTGGTTGTAGCGGCACATGGGGGCGCTTGGTGGTAGCGGCTGGCCCGCAATACTCGTTAGGTGGAGTACTACAGCAGTCTTAAGTTAATGGGCAGTACCTCGGAGTTGTGATAGGACCACTGTACACTTCAGAGACGGAGCTCTTCAACAGTTACGGTTTCGATGATGAAAATCATGGTTTGAGCTGAGACTTTTGACCTTGTGTTTGCCACATGATTGAAATGGGTTACTTGATAACTTAGGTATATGTATGGGCATATACCTAAGTAGAGGTTATCTGTTGAGATCTTCTTTGTGGTTATCCTTGTTGGATTTAGTGAGACCTTGAGGGTCTCGGGGTCCCTACTGAGTATCGTTATACTCACCCCTTCACGGGCTATGCCCGCACTACGTTGTGTTGGTTGCAGACGACGGACAGCGTTGATCGTGGCTGAGGCTTGTAGAGCAGGATGGTACCTGGAGGTGGACCACTGGGCGGGACGTACTCGGAGCGGACGGTGGGACCCGAGGAGCATTGGAGCTATCTGTACCCACCCTTCAGGTGGGATTTCTAGTGGATAGCTTGGTGTAGTGGCTTTCACTTTACAGTTGTTGTTTTGCCTTTCGAGTTGTACTTTACTTTCAGTTGGGTTTGTATACTGGCTCATTTACTTTTCCGCACTTCATTTGTACTCTGTTTTTACGTAGTGTTTACTTTTCTGCTTGCTTACTCTGTGGTGCTTGTTTACTTTACAAAGTCAATGCCTTCCCTTTTTACTGGGATTTACGCCTTGGTGCTAGTCGCCAGCCCCTGGCCTATGGAAGGCGGGCTTGGGGTAGTCACAGCACGGGCCCCGAGGACGGGTCGTGACAATTGGTATCAGAGGTGGTCGGTTCTACCGGGGAATCTGATCTTTCTTCTATGTGAAGCAATAGTGTTTAGCGTATTGGGTGTGGTTATCAGTCCAGGGAGTCCAGTGTTGGTGCGGCGGCCGACGTATCCGTACACCAGGACCCTGACTTCTGATTTCCGACTTAATGCACGAAAACATTGATTGCATGTGTGTTTCAAGTTCCCTTTGTGATTACTTGTGTCAGCTCACCAGGTATACTGTCCTGACCGTGGCGCACCTATTTCTTTCAGGATGGCCCCACGACGACAGCCAGCTAGGATTCTGAGAGTGGAGCGTGATGAAAGCCCACCGAGCGTCGAGGACTCGGTACAGGGCCCTTTGACAGCTAAGGCACCGGCAGTACCTATACCCGCCGAGGCACCGATGCTACTAGCCCCAGCCACTGACGATGCACGTCGCCTTAGTGCACTGCATGGGTTCCAGTGCCAGCGACCACCCAGGTTCCGTGGGGAGACGGACCCCCAGGAAGCCGAGAACTGGCTGGAGGCGGTCGTTCGAGTTTACAGATTAGTGAGGACACCAGCAGACCTCGTGGTGATCCTCGCAGCGAGTCTCCTGCACGTGGCAGCGGGCAGATAGTGGATCTTGATGCTCCAGGTGCACGATGAGGCCTCCCTCATCTGGACGGACTTCAGGAGCCTCTTCCGCTCAGAGTTCGTCCCAGCCACTCTCCGTGCGGTGCGCATTCAGGAGCTTCTTCAGCTGCGGTAGGGCAGTTTGACGGTAGCCCAGTACGCGGCAAGGTTCACCGACCTTTCTCGCTACTCGACAGACATGGTACGGTACCCCTTCTTCCAGGACCGGACCTTCGAGCAGGGATTCAGACACGAGATCAGGGCATCGCTGATCTCCCTCAGCATCCCGACCTAGGCAGGAGTGCTAGAGCGAGCCCTTCTGATCGAGAGATTTCTGGCCGAGTCTACAGCGAGACCTACCGCAGGGCGGCATGTGGCGGAGTCTTCGGCAGCAGGTAGCCGACGGATGACTCAGGGTTCCGGAAGACGACCTCGGGACACTGGCTCAGCAGTGCGGGGCACATAGCGCGAAGCCAGCCTCCCAAGAGGCAGGCAATGCTACTCGTGCGGCGGGCAGGGCCACATGGCTCGTGACTGCCCGACCCGCCGTACCGAGGAGCAGCAGATGGTGGAGGGGCCAACCAGGTAGAGGCAGAGGGTTGACCGTGGTGGTCCGCAGGGAGGAGGCGGACGAGGCAGAGGAGCTGGCCGAGCAGCAGGTGGTGGGCGATGCTTTGAGGCTCTGCCACCACCACCACCAGGCGGTCCACCCCGACCGCAGGGGACAGGAGGACATGGGAGAGCTCATCTTCACGCAGTTGAGGCCTACGATCATGGGGCTCCGGGAGCAGATGGACAGGAGCGGGACTAGCTCCAGACCTGGAGACTTTTGTTCATGTTGCTTCTAGTTTTGTTGATGTATGTTTGTAGATGATTTGTGTCTTTGTACTTGAGCTTCAGTAATAAAAGACACCTTTTCCTGTGGAATTTACTTCCCTGTCCTCTCTTTTGTTGTTACTAAGAGGTTCCAATTTTGACTGTTGACTTGACCCTCACTTGTGAGACATCTAGTGGAGGAGACCCAGTTACCACACACTGATGCCGACAGTGTGACTCAACCCTTGGAGGCGAGAGTAACGGTTGGATCTCTTGGTAGTAGCGTCGAGGCCTTACGACGTCATCCTTGGTATGGATTAACATCATCCATGTTGGGATTGACCGTATTAGGAGAAGAACGTGGTTCATCCAGAGGATGAGACCAGATTTCCCTTATCGGCAAGGAAGAAATCATGGAAGCTGTAGTGGGACCAGAGGTGGTCCGGGCCACGATAGAGAAGGTCCAGGTGAGCACATGGGAGCGGAAGGCTCAGATGCGTGCTCAGTACCGCCTTTGTATCCCTAGTTTGTGTTGAAGCTTTATGGGGACGTAAATCCCTGTGGTGTGAGTAATGTAAAGACCCGTAAATTTCAAGGAAATTTTTTTCTTACTTTTCTTTTGAATTTTACAAGAACGCAGTTTCTGACGGCGCCTGATTTCGAGGCCCGGTGTGCCCGGAATCATTTTCCGAAGTTTGGCTCGGGTACGTTCAGTGAACGGACGAGCGAGTTTTTCTAACTTTTGAACCGTTGCCCGGAATCGAATTATGAGGGCACCGATGAAATTGCAGCGCCAGTATTCACTTAGAAACGCCTCTTCCAGAGTTGCGTTTGCTCGGGTGTGGTTTTTAATTTTCGGGCTTAAAGTTAAGAAATAAAATAATTTTGCGACAACTTTATTTTATTTCACTTAAGCCGCTTGGAAGCCACTCGAATCCAATTAAAGGCGGCTTGAACTGAGTTGAACCGGATAGGATGCTATCCAGAAATATCCTACCCCCTTGGTAGGATATTTGCGAGGTGGGGCCCACATGAGCCCCGTCGTTTCTTTCCGCTAAGAAACGCACCCGCGAAAACCCGTCTTAATGAAAGTCAACTGACGCGTTTCTTAAAATCTTAATAGACCATTGAAATGGGCTGTTTCTTTCGTGAATTAAATGGGCTGTTTCTTTCGTTGAATTAATTCAACGAATTGATAGATCGTTTCTTAACCAGTTTTCGAATTCGTTGGCGTAATAATAAAATAAGGCCAACCTTTTTCTTTTGGAGGATTACTCGTTGAGAAAAGATCCTTGAACCTTCAGCCTCCTTCGCGAAAAACGCGAAGAACGCGAAGAACGCGAATAACGCCGAACCCGGAAATCGACAACGCGACGATGTGATCCGCGACGCCGACAACGTTCTTCTGCGACGTCTCTTCCTCCGCGATGGATCTTCGATCGGCTTCTTGAGGTAAGAGTCTCAAACCTTCCTTTTTATCTCCTTCGTGGTTCTTAACCAAAACACGGATTTAATTAATTAAATTAAATCTGCTGTTTCACGGTGCGTTGAGTTCGCCGACTCAACGTCGTGTTCCGCGATGACGCGACTCCCTTCCGTGACGACGCGACGATCTCCACCTTCTGCGATGAGCAATTTCCACGAAGAACGCTCACGTGCGACGTCCAGCGAAGTAGGGATTTTATATTTTGGAAATACCCCTCCTTATATTCCCGTGAACATTCTTTAAAAATTAAAGAACCGGAATCAAAGAAACAATTTTATTTTATTAAAATTGTTGGTTCATGTGTTGAACATTTTATTTTCTCCCATTGATTATCTCTAACGCGGAGGGTGCGGGCCAAACGAACACGGCCCGACGACCCTCTGTCGTTCTTCGTTTTGTGCGGATTTGACGGGCGACGACGGAACGTGCCGCAACGGATGTTTGATGATCCCACAGTAAAGAACGAAACCCGGGAGGAACAACGGCACAGACAGGAAGGAAAACGGGCCACCTGAGTGACTCCGGCGGCCCGCGGAAGCCGGTGGCGGCGCGGGTCATCGGCGTGGCGGCGCCGGCGGCCGGAGGTGGCGGCACCCCGCGGGTGTCCAGCGCGACACCCTACAAGTGCCGCGGGTGTCCAGCGCGACACCCCGCGGGTGCCGCGGGGTTTTCACGCAGCACCCCACGGGTGTCCAGCGCGGCACCCCGCGGGTGTCCAGGGCGACACCCCGCGGGTGTCCAGGGCGGCACCCCGCGGGTGCCGCGGGGTTGTCACGCGGCGCGTCCGGCTGTCTGGCCGACACCCCGCGGGTGCCACGGGGGTGTCACGCGGGGCGGCGGCTTTCCCCCGCGTCGGCCGCTCGGCCGAGCCATGCCGGAGCGGCCCTGGCCGGGCCGGGCCAGGCCAACCGGGTTGGACCCGACCCGGTTCGGGCCAACCAGGGGGGGTCGGGCCGGGTCGGCCCGGGCCCAGACCCCCCGTCTTCGGACGACTTTCGTTCAAACGCCCGTAACATGAGCTACGGGTCTCCAAACGACTCACTGTCAGCGGCAACGCAATCCTTGGAGCGAGTCGGTCGTTTCGGTTTATCGCACTCAAAGTTTCGGAATACTTTGGGTTCGGCCGGGTTGGTTCGTACACGAAACCAACCGGGCCCTCGGAGCGGAAACACTCATATCTTGAGCTACGGACGTCCGATTGACGTGTCGTCAGCTTTGTTAGATTCCTCTTAGTGAGACGGATCTTTTGGCTCACTCCGCCCGAGGTTTGGACGCAAGTGGAGTACGGTCGGGTTGGTTTTTCCTTAAAAACCAACCGGGCCCCTGGGACGAAAAAGCCAATAACTCTCAGACCGGGAATCCGATTGACGCGCCGTCTATTGCGTTGAGTTCCTCTTGATGAGACGGAACATTTGGCATCCTCCGCCCGAGTTTTGGATGTAGATGGATAGTGGCCGGGTTGGATCGCACTGAAATCCAACCGGGCCCCTGGAACGGAAAAGCTGATATCTTTCAGACCAGACGTCCGTTTGACGAACCGTCAGCGGCGTTGGTGATAACGTTGAGAAAAGATCCCTATGAGTATACTCTATGTGTGTTCGGGGTATAGTTGAGTTACGGGCGGATTGGTTCGCACACGAAACCAACCGGGCCCCTGGGACGAAAAGGCTAATAACTCACAGACCGGGCGTCCGATTGACGCGCCATCTATTGCGTTGAGACCCCTATGACGAGGTGGTCCTTTGAGATACTTACTTGCGGGACTTTGTGATACTTGGAGTATCGACCAGTAGCTCGTGGGGCGGACCCTCCCGGAGAAGAGTGGGCGGAGCACAGAGACCGTGTAGCTGACTGAGACCCGACGTCTGCTGATCGAACGACTCAGTGTGTTGCAGAGGTGCGCTTGGTTGTAGCGGCACATGGGAGTGCTTGGTTGTAGCGGAAGACCCACAACAGAGGTGCGCTTGGTTGTAGCGGCACATGGGAGCGCTTGGTTGTAGCGGCAGACCCACGACAGAGGTGCGCTTGGTTGTAGCGGCACATGGCAGCGTTTGGTTGTAGCGGCAGACCCACGATAGAGGTGCGTTTGGTTGTAGCGGCACATGGGGGCGCTTGGTGGTAGCGGCTGGCCCGCAATACTCGTTAGGTGGAGTACTACAACAGTCTTAAGTTAATGGGAAGTACCTCGGAGTTGTGACAGGACCACTGTACACTCCAGAGACGGAGCTCTTCAACAGTTACGGTTTCGATGATGAAAATCCTGGTTTGAGCTGAGACTTTTGACCTTGTGTTTGCCTCATGATTGAGATGGGTTACATGATAACTAAGGTATATGTATGGGCATATACCTATGTAGAGGTTATCTGTTGAGATCTTCTTTGTGGTCATCCTTGTTGAATTTAGTGAGACCTTGAGGGTCTCGGGGTCCCTACTGAGTATCGTTATACTCACCCCTGCACGGGCTATGCCCGCAGTTCGTTGTGTTGGTTGCAGACAACGGACATCATTGATCGTGGCTGAGGCTTGCAGAGCAGGACGGTACCTGGATGTGGACCACTGGGCGGGACGTACTCGGAGCAGACGGTGGGACCCGAGGAGCATTGGATCTATCTGTACCCACCCTTCAGGTGGGATTTCCAGTGGACAGCTCGGTGTAGCGGCTTTTACTTTACAGTGGTTGTTTTCCCTTTCAAGTTGTACTTTACTTTCAGTTGGGTTTGTATACTGGCCCATTTAATTTTCCGCACTTCATTTGTACTCTGTTTTTACGCAGTGTTTACTTTTCCGCTTGCTTACTCTGTGGTGCTTGTTTACTTTACAAAGGCAATGCCTTCCCTTTTTAAAGGGATTTACGCCTTGGTGCTAGTCGCCAGCACCTGGCCTATGGAAGGCGGGCTTGGGGTAGTCACGACACGGTCCTCGAGGACGGGTCGTGACAGAATAACCATGGAAGGTGAAACATTGAAACTTTTCAACTGTTTTCTAATCCATCTTTACTAGAAAGGATAAAAAGTTCTCAGACTCATGACGAGGAGTTTCAGAAGTAAATTAAAGCTATGAATGATGGGAGATTTATTGATTTCGTATATGAAGATGAAATTTTGAAATTTGGAAAGTGGATTTGTGTTCTTGATATACATGATCTAAAAATGAAATTGTTGGATGATTCTCATAGCTCAAATTTCTCTACACACCCTGGTAGCACTAAAATTTATAGATATTTAAAGGAAAAATTTTTGTGGTACAAAAAGAAGAGTGAGATTGCTGAATATGTGTCAAGATTTATGGTTTGTAAATAGGTGAATACTGGAAGACAACATCATAGAAGAGTCATGAAACCACTTCCCATACCTGAGTAGATATGGGATGATAATACGATGGATTTGTCATGGGGCTACAGACGACTCCTAGAAGGAATGACATAATTCGGGTCATTGTTGATCATCTTACCAAGTGAGCACATTTTCATGCTATAAGAGAATATTTAAAAAATGAACATTTAGAAATACTATATATTAATGATTTTGTAAGACTTCATGGTGTACCCCTATCTATAGTTTCTAATCTTGATCCCTGTTTTAAATCAAGGTTCTAGAAAAGTTTTTAGAAAGCTCTAGATACTATACTTTGTTATAGAACTACCTACCACAATAAAACTGATAGAAAATCAGAATGAACTATTCAAACCTTATAATACATATTGAGATCTTGATCACTTGACCTTCAAGGAATGTGGGATCATTATTTACCTCTAGTCGAATTTTCATATAACAATAGATTCCATTCATGTATTCAGATGGAACCATATGAAGAATTATATGGGAAGATATGTCGCACACTAACTTGTTGGGATGATGTTGTTGAAAGAAAACTCATAAGCCCAAAACTTGTTGAGGAAACAATGGAAAAGGTGAAGATTATCCAAACCCGCATCAAAGCATCTCAAACTAGAAAAAATAACCTAGCCAATAATTGAAGGAAGGAGTTGGAATTTCATGTAGGAGATCATGTTTTCTTGAAGGTATCTACATGGAAGGGTGTTATACGATTCAGTAAAAAGGGTAAATTATGTTCCAGGTACATCAGACCTTTCGAAATTCTAGAATGAATTGGAGTTGTAGCTTACCGTCTAGCGATGCCTCCAAGTCTCTCCAATGGTAATGATGTATTCCATGTATAACTTTTGAGAAAATACATGCCTTACCCAACACATGTACTCACCTATGAAGAATTAGAACTGGAACTTGATCTGTCTTATTGCGAACATCCCGTTAAGATTCTTGATACCAGAGAACAAGTGTTAAGGAATCAGACGACTCGTCAGGTAAGAGTTCTATAGAGAAACTATAAGAGGGAAGAGACAACATGTGAAAACAAGGAACTTATGATGAAGAACCACATGAATTTCTTTATAAAGTAGTATTCAAAAAAATTCAAGGTTGAAATTATTTGAATAAGGGAAGAATGTTACACCCCAAGCTTTCATGGTACATTTTCCATTGAATAATGTAATAGCTTGCGTTGAATGCAACTTCGAGTTCTAACACAGCACGACCAATCAAACTAGCTGTTATGAATAGTAATACCCACTTTTTGAAAATTTATAAATTATATTTTTCAAAATGGACTTCATTTTTGGATTCAAAATATCAAAATTAGCTTAGGGTGAATTTTTGGTTTTTTCTGAAAACATTCAATTTTTGAGAAATAGTGAAAAACACTGTGTTTCTTTATTTAAATAATTATTAATTTTATTTAAATTTATTTTAAGTCAAAATAGATACATAATACCTATATTAGTTCGATGTAATACACTGGAGTTGTTTTATAATAAAATTATATGTATAAAATTTTATTGAACTTTTTACCGTCTTTTACCCACCTACTAGGCCCATTTGCAAATTTTCATAAAACGTAATTTTACCACTTCTCTGAATTGAATTTAAAAAATCTGAGAGACATGGTAGATATCAGTAAGTAAAATTTGGTTCAATAAGTTGAAAATAATTTTTGGTGAATAGTAAATTTTGACTTTTATTTATCACCATTAAAAGTAAATGTGGCAATTAAAGGTAAAAATGATATTTTTATTACCCTAACACACATCCTAATTCCATTGGATAAGTGTATTTAGACCAAAATCCACCTTATAAATAAAATATGAACCTTTTGGTCCACATGGATTTGATTAGGACATTGATTATAATTTAATTTAAAGTAGAGTTAAAATTGTTAAATTCATGTTTTCAAAACGAAAACATTTTTAATATAAGGTTATAGATAAGATAAATTCAAATATAAATATTCATTAGAAATATAATAATATTTCCAACAAAATGGTATTTTATTTATAATTTTTAGACATTAAATAACTAAATTTATTTATGCCACAATGATGATGTTGTATTTAACTTATTAATGAATGATTAAAATAATTGATTTTATAAATATCAAATGAAATGTAAGATGATACTTTTGATGAATTATAAGAATTTTTTAGAATAATATTACATGTTAGGATTTATTTAATGACTTTTTTTAGAAGTAATCATGCTGGTATGACTTTCACAAAAACAAAGTACCCAATAGTGTCAAAATCGACAAAAATGAGTTAAAAAACATTATTATTAATAGATATAATATTCGTAAAAATCAAAGGTTTGTACAAAGGACTTATATAAGGTTATATATATCAATAATTAACCACTTGGGGTTCTGTTGGATTTTTATATAAGTTTATTAACCATTTATTATAATAATACAAGAAGACATCATAAAAGTTAATCTATTTAACTAAGAGTTAAATCTAAAGGATAGGGTCAACATGGTGACCTAAACCTATATAAAACCTATTTATTGAGTGGTTTTCGACCAATCTATACATTAGACGTGAAATAAATCCTTTTTGAACCATTATAAAATGAAAATTATTTTATTATAAAATAATATTTCAATCTCTTTTTGAAGTGACCCTCACCTCTATTATAGAAGGGTACTTCCCATTATCTTAATTTCACACCTTCAAATCCATTTGGCTTGGCCAAAACCTACTCAAATATCCTCCCAAAATATCTCAATTCATCTTAGAGGCCTTAATTTGATCATAAATCCAACCTAAGGAACCCCTTTGATCAAATCAAAAGGAAGCACCCAGAGAAGAGGTAATAATTTCATCACCTCTTTCAAATTAATTTTCTTCTTCAACTTCCTATTTATTTGTTTTTTCCTTACCAAAATAATAATTCAACTACCTTCTACATACTGTGATGTTATTATAAATAAGGTACAACAATATTAATTATTATTGCCATCCTATGAAGGACAAAGTCACCACACGTGTGTACATATGACATACTGTCTCCACGTCGTGGTGTAGTTTGTTTACTAACACTTTAATATCTGGATGGGTATAATAATGAGTATAATTGATGTAAATAATAAATATATCACGTGAATTATTCTGTATATATGATATAACACCCAATTAAATACTATTTTTCCATCAATAGAATGAGAATATCAATCGTGCGTACATATGTCTTACCGTCTCCATGATGCGATGAGATATAATTCCCCATCATAAAAATTCCAGAATAATATTCATTTTATGATTAAAAATAATTTTTAAAAACTTAATATCATTCTGGATATGAACCAGATTCATCCTATCCGTAACAAACAAGACATACGTAACAAAACATATAGATGAAAACAAATCAGTTAACACCCAAAATGATATCATTAACAATACAATATTATAAGATCATATATGATTTAATATTAATGTATATGGTTATTTTATAATTTAATAACAATTATTTCACCATTATACATGAGTTTAACCTACCCTCGACCAAGTAAAAGTACAAGGTAAGGGAAAATTTTACAATCTCTATATTTTTCCGAGGATTTTTATACGTAAGTATCTACTGGGACTTCTTTATCATCCACATCCGTGTTTCATAAAAATGTATTTCAATTTTTTTTACTATTTCCTTTAACATGGGTTAAATTCATTTATAAACTTGTTTGAATTTATATATATATTTTTGATATGAATCATTCTGTCATTTTCCAAGCAAGTTAATTTATGACCTTTTTGATGAATTAAGGTAATAATGGTTTTTTAACTTATACGGTGGGTGTGGCTATTTTACACCATTATAACACCATTGATGCTTCCCATACAATATTATAAGAATATTTTCAGAATAAATGTTTTATTTTATAATTATTTGACTTTTTAATGATTTCAAAAATATAAAGAGATATTTATCTCAAATAGTTTTAATTTCATCTATGTCAACATCCATTGATGGATTTTACTCTTGTTTGAAGTTGATTTATTATGATACAATATTCCAAATTGTATTGAAAATTTTGTGATATGTTTGACTATGGATGTGTTATTTTTATACCATTCTTGGTTTATGGTCAATTTATTAACATTTCTGTTGCTAGATTTAATATGAATGTTTATGTTATGTTTCAACCTTTTTATATGAGGAATTCATTGGACATAGTAAATCATGGCTGGAGCCCGCTATAGCTCCTCGATGCATCAGTAGGTCTCATGAGACAAAATAGTGTCTTGGCACAAGGCCTTGACAAAATCTTATTTTTAGTCTTAGCATGAGGACTTGACTATGTGGTTATGATGTCCGGAATTATGCATTCCATCATTATGAAATTGGCCATTGATATTGAATGTGATTAATCGACTAGTAAAATATCCATGTGAATAAGTAAATTGAATTATTTGATTCATCTTTCCCATATTATGCCTATGTTTATGTTTAAAAGTCTTCTGTTTTAGTCTTATACATTTCCTTAAATGTTTATTCTTATTTATGAAAGTTCCCACTATATTTTTATCCTTACTAAGCATCTGAGATCACCCCTTTCATATGTTTTATTTTTCCTAGGATGCGAAGAAGTATATTATAATTGACCTGCAGGGATAGGCTATGGTATATGTGTGTGTTCAAAGGGAACACAATGTTTTTTATTCCATGATGTAATGTAAAACTTATGTATGTATTTAGTACTTCCAAGGCTACTAAACTAATCGGTCTTTCGAGATTTGATCTCATTTGATCATGCCAATGTTATGTAATAATGCACCAAATCTGGGTAACTAGTTTCAGGGTGTTACAGGGTTGGTTTTAAAAATATAAATAATTTATAAAAAGTATAATTATAAGATTATTAGGATTTTGGAAATGATACTATCATATCCCATTTGACCATAGTCATCATACCCAACGTATTTCTGACTTATTAGCTAAATGTTCTCAAAATATCAAACGTGAACTTAATTGGTCAATTAATTATGAATAACATGGATATAAGTGAAATAAATAGAGAAATAAACGTGAAAAATGTTATTATTAATGTAAATAATTAGTATAGGTTTATTATTCATGAAGATAAATAACCTATATTAGAATTTGGACAAGATGTAAGGGACACTTTTCCTTAATACATCATTTTAAATATTTTAATGATGTAACTGATAAATCATTTTCCTCCAGTTCGTATTATTAAAAAAATTTCTGGTTGTATTTATATTAAAATGAAACAATTATAAATTAAATATATGTTTTTTTGGCCTTCGTTATATGTTTTTAAATAAAATCTTTTTATGTATTTTTTACAAAACATTTTTTAACTTATTTTAAAAAAGAAAAAAGAATGTTCTATTTTAACATAAGTAAAATCAATGGATTATATAACTTCAGTAACCATTATTTTATGTTTTTCTTCCTTTACAAAAATCATTGTTTTCTTCAAATACAAACTCTCATTCTCTTTAATCTAGGTATTTCATTTTGAAATTTATGTTTTAAAGGTAAGAGATATATAAATATCAGAAATGTTTTACTTATGGATTTAAAAGTATATTTTTATGGTTTTTATGATGTAAATTCAAGATTTTTTTTCTTTTATTGGGAAAAAATCTCTCCAGGCATCATTAAATAATTTTTGAGGTGATTGTGTTTGTTGAAAAAGTGGACATCTATGTTGTGATTGTTGACAAAGAAAACCATAACGTATAAATTTGTTGAGAAAGGGGATTTCATGGAGGCATGTCAAGTTCAAGGGATATGTTTAATGATCCATGTTTGATTCAAGAATGTCGAAAAAGGAATGGATGATCTAGAGGTGGTACAAAAAGAGCAGATACAAGGTGGCACCATTTTCCAGTGTTTGCCAAATTTTTGGGCCTGAAAATAGTCAAATGGTGAAAAGTGGTTTTGGAAAAGAGACTTGGGTGCCGTTGTCTTGAAGGATAGGAAACATGTGCACCATATGTTTTTTAAGATCAGAACATCAAAAAATGACAGAGGGAAAAAAGGCACCCAAGTTTTAGGTTTGGTCGCACAAGTGACTTGCGCAACAGAGACTTGCACGCCGAGACTTGCGCGCCGAGAGGAGACTTGGAAGCCATCGTGCATGGTGTCCAAATTCCTATAAATAGAGGTAGACTCCTCCTCATTCGGCGTGAGTTCAACACTTAGAGAAAATTAGAGCTCCCATCGCGTAGGTGTGGTGGTCGCATAAGTGGTGGTGTGGTCACGCAAGTAGAAGTTGCACGCCAGTTGGTAGTTGCGCGTCCAGAGTGGTTTGGGAGAGCAAGGAAGTGAGTCGCCCAATTTTTGAGTTGAATAAGGGGGTGTCACATAGGTGTTTTGGTGACACTTGTGTGCCATATTTTGAAGAAGCACGACAGTTGATGGTTTCACGCCAAAATTGGTTTGGGCCTAAAATGGTGTGAGTCACGCAAGTTTGGTGTTGCAGAAGCTAGTGTCGCGCAAGTGGTTGAGGTGAACTTGCATGCCAGTTTTAACTTGAATGTTGAGACTTGCATGCTGACATGGAGAAGGGTTCCAGGTTTGGTCGAAGTACGACAATGATTCGGGGCTGCGTGAAAGCTGGAAGATTTCCCGATACCTTTGGTGAAAAGTGAGATTAATCTACAGGTGAAAGTTGGACTTCAACAGAGCATCTACATACAACATAGGATGTATTCATTAGAGATAATGAAGAGACTAACATGTCTATAAACTATGACTGGAACCTTTCTAGAGCAGTGATCAAGGGAAGAGGAAGATGGTGATCCTCTCCACCGATAGTGAGCCAGAGAGAGAGTAACAGGGGGTAACCATTGGGAAAGTAGTGAGCCGACCCTAAACATTGTAAAGGTAGTGAGCCTAGGAATAGAAGTGATCTGTCCCGAACCTTATAAACAATAGTGTGCTTAGAGTGGATTTTGTACATCGGCACATTTCCGGTGTATGCTCCTTGGACGTAGCCTAGTGAGGGTGAACCAAGTAAAAATTTTTATTTCCTATTCATGCTTTATATTCTATTTATATTGTGCAACAGGAAAGTGAGATAAGAGTGTTTTTCTTAATAGTGAAACAAGATCAGAATGGGCTTTAATTTTAATTAGTCTTACCTTGATTCTCCCCCCCCCCCCTCTTAGGGTATTCAGCCTTGTAGACCTAACAATTTTATGTATGTTAATGCCCTTGTAAATTGATTATAATTATGTGTGATCCCAATATAGTGCTCTAATGAATTTAGTAATGATTATATTATCCAAATAATTATATTGTAAATAAATTATTAGGTTATTCCATTTCTAAGGGTTCTTTTAAGATGATATATTGAAGCATCTACAAGAAATTTATGTTCTTTATAAAGAGGTTTCGTGGATGTAGTTTGATTTCATAGGGTAATCTAATTTTTTTTTACTGAAATTAATAACTATTCCATTTATTGGAAAAAAATTATGTTTTTAATAAAATGCTTTTAATGGGTTCTCATGTTTTTTAAGAAACCCTCATGATTATGATGTTTAATTTTTTATTTTTTAAAAAGTGATTTATAAAAAAATTGGGTTATAAATTAGATTCCATGTGTAATTAAGTGATTATTCGAGCTCATGGTTTATTATGATAAATTAAAACAATCTTATATGATCTCACTATCTTAAAATGTCCTAAAGGGTTTCATTTAATCTTTTTTTATAAAACTTACCAAGTTTCAGAATCTAATATGAAATTTTCAATTTTCATAATATTTTTTAAGGATGAGTAAGAATAATGCTGATTACCAGTTGAAGAAGTAAATATTTTTTATGAAAATAAAATTTAATCATTTCAAGAATGTAATATTTTGGGAAAAAATGATACCTAGTAGAAGTGTATTGTTTGTAATGTATGAAATTTTATGTAATATTTATGAACTAATTATCAAATCATCAAAACCAAAAAAGGTATTTGGGAATATAAGAAAATGAATTATTCATTTAAAACTTAATATCATGTCATGTTTTGAGGATGGTACCTTGTATGTCTTAATCCAGAGCTAGCATGGTGATAAGATTCTATTATTATAGTTAAATTAACCCCCTCATAATGAATGAGAGGATGTTTATTGACTTCGTCTTGAAGGAAATACCAAGTAGAAATATTACCACAGATAAATTATATATAGTTCTATATGAGAATGAATATCTCATCCTTGTACTGTGTAACATTACCTTCCATTTAGAATAATTTATGATCTCTTGATGTAGGTTTTGACATAGTAACATGTTTCCATTTATCGTTATTGGAATAGTTTCCATGTAACATGTAACATCTCATCTTGGGATCCACACACCAGTGCCCCAAACCAGTTTTTCACATGACCTCATATATGCCTCCCCGTATGCTAGAGGCTTCCAACTAACAGTGAGGGTATATTATCTGTCCTGGGGAGACTATACCCTCTTTGTCCGAGTAAATCACCAATAGAAAATAAACAAACAATAAATCTATATATAACCATAACCAGAAATATTCCAATATCACATGATGAACAAAACTAAAGATACAATATGAAATTGAACAACACATGTTTCATGCAAACGTACATGCCAAGTGTCAAAATTCAAACTCAAAAGTAATGATACTGAAGAATCCAAAATGGCACCCAAACCACGTATTGTTCCCACATCCACACTCCATCCTGACTCAACTAACTAATATAGTGACCCTAACCATTTACACATAACATTTCATGATTTGAAACATATTTCATCATCATATTACAAGCCAAGGATTGTTAAGTCTAGTGTCTTGGAAGACTTGGTACACAAATCACAAAACATGGGGCTAAAAACACTTATTTATTTAATCTTCATAATAAGCTCCTATCTTCCTTTGAGCCCTTACATATGCATAGGGTACCCTGGGGAACACATGAACAAAGTGATGAGCTAAAAATCCCAGTAAGGGAAAGAACATAAGAATATACTTTAAGAAAATGACTCGGGAGGCTTGACATAATGATATTAGAAGCATAAAACATATGGAATCATAACATATAAATGTGGGATCATAAAAACATGGAATAAAATAATCATGGGATCATATAATCATGAGATTATATAATCATAGTTTCATAGATAAGTGGAAGCAACTTTAAACATGACTTTAGTACGAGTCAAGGCTAACCGCCAATCTCATTTCCCATAGTAGCACAAGCCAAGGCTAACCGCCCGGACCATTTGCCCATAATCTTCTCATGAGACATTAACTTTACCCAATGAATTGGAGAGCTATCTGGGTGCACCCATCTAAGATTATTCATGTATATGCTTGCCACATAAATAATCTCACATAATCAACCATACATAAACATAAGATTTCCCAAGGAAAGAAATGGGCACACAATCACGTCATGAAGCATAATAAAAAGGGGCGTAACATACAAGCATCCATGAAAGAAAGTAATTAAATCATAAATTAGCATTAATAATGTATAAATGAATAAATAATGACAAGAGATAACAAACTGAAGTGATATCATGTAAAAAATAGTTTTTAGGAATCTTTGATTCAAAACATTTTAGTGCGGTTTAAGAAAACATCAAATATCTATTAAAAAGAAAACCGGTATAGTATTTATTTATAAATCCAGAAGTAAACCAGGAAGGTTTTTATAAAAAAAATACTTATTTTATAAAGACAAAGGTGACATAAAATAGTGGATAGAGTACACTTGATAATAAGAAAAAATTCGGGAAGTTTCCTAAAAACGGGTTCACTTATCGGGAAGTAATGGGGAGAGAATCACTTAAAAGCATGAATATACCCAAAAGAGATTTAGAAAAGAGTCTTGATAAATAAACATGGACCATTTAAACAACATTTATATTATTCCCATGAAAAGATAATATAACATCATTTTGGTAGAATGGTAGATAAGACAACCCGAAGGAA
The DNA here is from genome assembly GCA_963277665.1 of Viscum album. Taxonomy (NCBI): domain Eukaryota; kingdom Viridiplantae; phylum Streptophyta; class Magnoliopsida; order Santalales; family Viscaceae; genus Viscum; species Viscum album. The sequence continues at coordinate 1,549,541,208 of OY728138.1, forward strand.
TAAAAGAGGTTCTGGTAGAATTCATTACGAATTATCAGCATGGTATCGGGAGTACGTGAGGGGGCTTAGTGAGAGAGGAAATGGAATTATCATCCCTTATACATAAAGACAGAAGTATAGGGGAGGTTAAAAATCATACCCCATAATTAATAATTACACACAACATGTCCTAACATAGTGAACAATCTTGAATAAGGGTAAAATTGAGAGGATCCCTTACCTTTGGTCCTTCGGTGTTCTCCACTTGATATTAATGACCTGAATAGTCAAATTTGGTTTATTAATCAATAGTTAAAGAACATTATCTAAAATTAAAAGATTCTGTATAACCTTTTTAAGTTTATTTATACCCATTTTTATTGATTGCAATGTTCAATTTCATTGTTCGGGTCCGTTTGTTTCATTTGTTTTAATGATCGGTTCAACTGTATTTTGGTTCAAATTAATTATAAGATGGAAGTGTTTGTCCAGGATTGAAGTTATATAACATTAGTGTAAATCCATTAGGTTACATGGTTACAAAATTCATTTGGTTAATTAGAGTGAAAGAGAGCCTTTACAATAAACATTAATGATAAACACTTGAATTAATTTTAACTATTTTTTCCATAATTGACTTGTTGTGTATTATTGTTTTATATCATGAGTGTGTGTGGATTAAAGAACCATAAATAGTACATATAACATATATAATAATCTGGTTCAACCATAACATAAATGGTTTCATGAACAGAAACAAAATGATAAAAGAATTTGAAAACACATTATCCATGATGTCGGTAATTTGACACATCACAAACGATGTTTTAATTCTAGAACGTGAGGGAGAGGAGGATAAGTATGATGCATGAAAATTTTCTATAAACATAATTAGAATCCACAATATATGAGATTGTAGATCTTTCATGCCTTTTGGTTAAGGGAAGGGAAGAGGGTATAAGAAAAAAAAATAAAATGAAAACAAAACACTTGAAAACGAAAGAGGGTTCTTACCGTTTTATCTCCTCTCATTGAGACTCCTCTTAGGGGCTTTGATTTTGGTCTTTTGGAAAGTCCAGAAAGCCTTGTGCGTGGGGAAGGAGCATTGGAGGGTATTTGGGCAGAAATTTGGCTAGGAACAATGCTTGAGAGGTGTGAAGGAAAGAGGTAAGGAGAGGGGGTATTTATAGTGAGGGAGGAGAGGGTTTTCCCAATTGTTTATTCAACAGTTTATTAATTTACCTCAAGACAAGTAATAGTGATGATTCCATGACCAAAAATAGTAAATTACTCTTGTCAATCTGAAGAAAAAGCTCTTACATCAGCAGAACATCATAATGACTTCATAATTAATGTATTTGTCTCATTTTGTGAATTATCGTATTTTACTATTCATCAAAATTTCAAGTATTTCAGAAAAATCTCAAAAATTCGCTCGACATGTAAATTCCAAAAAATGAAGTCCATTTTTCAAAAATAATTTTATAAATATGATTATTTTAATATTGAATTAAAATAATAATTTATTATCAAACCCAGTTTTAAAACATTCATTAAATCATTTTAAAATATAGGTATATCGTACTTCCGACGTGAATATTATTTTTATACCCCCATAGATGAGGTTACTATTAATTAGGGTATATCACTATTAATAAGGGTATGTTACTATTCATTAGGGTAGGTTACTATTCCCCAAAAAATTATTTTTGTTTTATTAGACTCCAAAAAACATCTTGAACACAACCGTGTATGCCGGATTTTCGAAATTCCAAACACAGAAGTGACAAACTTATCTTTAAAGGTCACTTATCACTTAGTAGTTCATTATTATATGATTTTATGGCATATTTATAAGAAGAGAATTTCCATTAAAAACATTGGTTCATTACACCTAACACATGGACTTTTCCATTATCCTATCCAAAATCAATGATATCTATCAAGGTATCGATCAAGTAGCCCAAGTTGGGTATGAGTACAACTCAATAAGCTATAACCGACAGTGTCTCGAAAAATATCCAGTCAAATAAATGTTTATGTAGTTATATAAATAATAATGAACAATACATAAATATACAGTAATAAAATTATCATCTACTCATTATTTATCCAAGAAACCTTAGGTTCCAATAGAAAATCACATCTGAATACCTGCTTCGGCCCGTGCTAGAGTCTGAACTATTCCTAAGGAATATCATGTATCTAAATTTTATTTTTACCATTCATTAATTCAACTCATATATGAAGGAAAATGTTACTATTCATTAATTCACACAATCGAATAACCATGTTATTATTCATTAATTCAGACTTGAATTCCCATGTTACCATTCATACTCTACAAATTATAATGACCATGTTCCCATTCTTTACATGTCAACAAAATGACCATGTTACCATTCCTAACTTTACAATCGCATGACCATGTTACCATTAATCATCAAAAAATTTATTCAATAATAAATTATCCACATCAATTCCATTACTAATTAAAAAATTAATTAAACACCACAATTATATTAAATAATTCCAAAATTAACTATTTACATCATTAAAATTAATTAATCCCATATTTAATCAATCACATCAATTTCCATTAATAATTCAACAATAAGTAAAATAAAAAATATTCATCAGTTATTAAAAAAATTTAACTAATCCCTTCTATAACATTATGTAATTAAAAAATTAATTAGTAACATCAATATGAATAATTAATTTGAAAATTAAATATTCATAACAAATACATTAATTAATTCAAAAATAAATTAATATCTTCAATTCTATTATTCAATTCAACATTTAACTAACCACACCAAATTCTTTACTAATTAAACAATTATAAAATCACATAAAATCCCTTAATTAAATACCCAATTAATTATGAAAATCAATCCCATTAACTAATTTATAAATTAATTAATCAATATCCACAAACTTAGAGTATCATAATGAATTCTACAATTAATTATCTCAATTACAATCTCAATACTTAATAATTAATTCCTTAATTAATTATCTCAATTTTCAAATATCAAAATCTCATAAATAATTCATCAATTAATTATCTAAAATGAATTAACTCAATATCTCATTTTTAATTTTAGAATTAATTATCTCAATCTATAATTTCTAAAATCCCCAATTTCACATCTCCTCGATTAACTAATCCAGCAAATTTATTAATTGAAAAAATAATGAAATTTTTAAACATATAATAGTTGTTGTATAATTACAAACATGTAATACAAAGAAATAATTTGGGATCTAAATTATAGAACACCTACCTTAAGTTTGATGAATAATTCTCACCAATGGAAATCAATAAATTTTGAGAATCATAATGATGTAGATTGAGATCTAAATCTAAAACCTAAATCCATGAAAAAATAAATCAATATCACATAAATGAATATAATTATCCATAGTCATAGATCTAGATCCAGTAAACTAGATCTAGTTATTAGCAAAATTGGAAGTAATAATCCACTAAAAGAGTGGGGGAAGAATGAGAGATCAATCAGAAAGAAATCACATAATTGAAGAGGTGGTGATCTACCAACTGGGCTTTGAATCACCAAGAATAGATGTTGGGTGACATTGGAATTCCTCTGGGAGGATCTGGAATTGAGATAAATTGATTATTGTTTGAGCTAGAGTGTCTCGGGGTATTATATGGGCATTTGTGAATTTTTTAATAATTTCCATGGAATTAAAATCTCGTACGCATGGTTTTCTGCCCAGGACCCATCGTTTCCCCTAACCGTGTGCCCATTCTTGGGGGTAAGGTGGTGCAAAATGTTTCCAAATAGGGAACATTGTTTGAAAAACCATGCTCTAGCCATGAAAAATATCACTTTCTTGGGTTTTATGGTTTTCTAGTATAGGGCACACGGTTTGGAAAAGATGTGTGCCAATGGGTAAATTTCCCATTTCCTTCCAAAATTTCAAAAATTTCACCCAGAAAATCTCCATGGTCAAACCCAAATGAAAAGTACTCAACATAAGGAAAAAAGTAAACTTGTAAATAAAAATGATACATCTCAAAAAAATGTCAGGATCTTACAATCTCTCCAACTTATAATTTCTATTCCTTGAGAAATACTCCCAAGCGTCTCTATGATTCCAATCTAAAAAGATTTTATTCATTAAGACCTCATATTAGATTTTATTTCCAATGTTTCCTCCTAAACATGGACATGCTTCTACAATACATGAACTGTTAGCACAATATTTCTCCTTAACACATTCACACTATGATCAAACACATGTATCAAATTATCCTCAAAGGACACATCTATCTTAAGATCAACATCCTTCACATTGAACATATTATAAGGTTCATGGTGATACCTCTACAGTTGTGACACATGGAAAACATCATGAATATATCTGTATCCATTTGGAGGTTCTAATCGATACACCACAGACCTGATTTTCTCCACAACCTGTAATTGTCCAACAAACCTGGTTGCCATCTTGCCCTGTCTTCATATCCCATAGGGTCCCAATCTTGGTGACACTCGATGGAATACATAATGAAACTCTATAAACTCTAGGGGTCATCAACATCTATCAACATATGAATTATTTCTAATATGAATTGTATCCATTCGCTTTTAAATCATCTAAACATTCTCTAACATCTCTTACACAAGACTCGATCCAAACAACACTAACTCGCCTATCTCTAACTAGCATAGAGGTGGTCTGTATGGACTACCATATAGAGACTTATATGGTTCCATATATATAGTTTCATGATGATTATTGTCATAATACCAATACACTAGTTGTGGGTGATTCTCCTAAGACCCTACGAATTTTAAAATAGATGCTCACGTCATATCCTCAACCAACAGTATTGTGAGCTCTAACTACCCATCTATCTGCAGGTAGAATATTTTACTGAGAAAAACAAATGTACCATGCGCCATCAGTATGCTCTACCATAAGAAAGAAGTAACAAATGACTCATGGTCTGAAACATTATATATGTCAGCCTATATAGACACGTTGTCCCCTGAACATACAATTCTATCAACTAATCCATTGATATGGGTTCCGATACAGTAATGAAATATTTTACCTTTTTCAAATGGTCTACAACTACTCAAATAACATCATTCTTTAGTGGTGTCTTTGGTATACCCAACACAAAGTCCATGGTCATGTAATCCCATATCCAATCTAGAATGGGAAAATGTTATAGTAAACCTCTAGTTCCATGATTCTCGGCCTTCAACTACTAATAGGTGTAGCATCAGGTTATGAACTCTGATATCTTGTTTTTCATGATTGGAAACAAAAACTGTCATCGTAGGTCATGGTAAATTTTTCCCACACCTAGATTTACTACCCACATTGAGGCATGCAACCCATGAATCAACTCATCTTACATGCTATTAGGAACACTAACTTTATTCTTGAGATATATGACCTCATCCTCATCTATGATCAAATTGGAAGGTGACCCCCACCCTCAATGATTTCCCTCACAGCCAAAAATTTCATATCCTCATACTTCTTATCTCAGATCCAACTCAAATGTATAGACTCAACTAAAAATGATACAAGATTCTTCTACTCCAGACTACCGTAAACTACAATGTTATTCCCCTCAAGTAATGCCATCAAATTTGACTCAACACTACAAACTTTAACTACTTGATTTTGTGTTTTTCTGCAAAAAAGAATCAGAAACACTCTTCCCATTTCCAGGTGTATATTCCATCTCAAAATCAAAATTCTTCTTATACTCAACCCATATTTGATGTCGAAGATTCAAATTTCTCTACAAAAAGATATACTTAAAACTCTTATAGTCCTTATACACAGTAAACATTTTTCAAAATAGGTAATTCCTATAATACATCAAAGCATAAACCACTAATACTAACTCAAGGGAGTGTGTAGGGTAGTTACATTCTTGTGACCTCAACTATCGCGACCCGTAGATCACAACACAATCTTCTCAGATAAACAGATCTCTATGTTAGATCATAGAATCATCAAAATACTATGTATACTCTTCACCAAGATCAGGTTGATTAAGATTAGTGATGATGTGAAGAACTTATTAAACTCTTGGAAAGCATTCCCATAAGATCTAGAGTAGTAAAACATTTCCCCCTTAGTGGTCATTCCCTAATGTGATGCTTCCAAATGGGAAACATTTTGAACAAATCATTTATATTATCTAACCAACCCCAGAATGACATAGACATCGAATATGTTATTGTAAAGCTCCCAAGATACAACATCATAATATTTCTCTAGGTCTACAGAAAAACCTTCCTCCAATATGACATGACCCAAGATGTTTACCTGATCAATTCAAAACTAACACTTAAATAGTTTGGCATATGGCTGATTCTGTCTTAGTGTACCTAGGATGATGCCATGATATTGGGAATTATCATCCTGATTCTTGGAGTAAAGAAATATTTATTCCAAAAAAACACAAAAAATTAATCCAGGTATGGAAGAAACATCATTTTCATCAATGAAATAAACATTTATGGTGTGTTTCTCAACCTAAATAGAATTATAGAGAACTTATATAGTCCACAATTTCTTTTGAAAGAATTCGTCAGTATATCATAAGTCTACACTCTCAATTTATGATACCCTGATATAAATTCTATTTTGGAAAGGACATAAAATCCCTTCAACTAGTCAAATAGATCTTCAATGTGTAGAATAGGATACCATTTCTTAACATTAATATAGTTCAACTTACGATAATCAACATAGAATAATAGAGTCATGTCATCCTTCTTAGAAAACAAAACAGTTGAACTCCATGGTGACTTACTTAGAAAAATGAATCCCTTATCCCGAAACTTTTTATCTGAGTCTTGAGCTCTTGACGTTCTGTCGATTCCATTATTTATAGTGGAATAGAAATTGGTTCATCCCTTAGCATAAGTTCTGTAGTAAATTCCACATCCATCTGAGGTGGAATCCCTAAGAACTATTCAGGAAAGAAATCCTAATATTGGTCCATTGTTGGGGGAAAAATCCTTCTTCAAACCTCCATCATCTAATAATATACTAGAAACATTGGATGTAATTTCTTTTATTTAATGAGTAGTTTCCCTTGATTATTCTTCCTCAATATCCCACTCTCCATAGTGAATATAGTTTTCACCCTTATGAGAAATAAAATTCACTCTCTTTTGGTTACAATCAATGTGGTCTTGGTATACTACTAACCAATCCATAGCTATAATTATGTAAAAGCCTGATATGTTATTATTACAAATATCCCACATGAAACGATATGCTCTAACCTCAAGAAAACAACCCTTGAACATGAAAATGTCTCTTGATCGTACTCCCAGAGGTGTGTCTATCATCATCACCCCACTCATGAACTCCACCACCAAGCTCAAATTGTTCACATGTTTTGTAGATAAAAAGGAATGATAGGAACCATTATCAAATATGGAACTAGTTAAAGTAAAGGATACAAGAATAATACTTATCAATGTTGGTATTAAATCCTCACTATCCCCATGTGTGGGCTGTAACACATGAAATTTTCAAGCCCCTATTCCTTATGATATAGTCTTACCACCCTAAGCTACACCACTATGATGATATGGGTGCTCTATCCTAGATGCACGATGTCCATTTCCACTACCACCTATTCTAGAAAAACTCTAACTGCCAGAATTATATGGTACAGAAGATCTCCTTCTTACTCCATGATTCTGTCTACATCTTAGATCACTACTCTTCAGTTGATGGGTCCTGTATAAATTTTTTAGATATACCATCTTTCCATAAGACAATAACTCTACTGATGGTTGGGGTAACTATATCCAGAAGTGTCCTGACCTACCACACCGATTACAGATCACTCATGTAAAATATTGATAAAAATATTCCTCTATCTATGAACCCCACATCTGATATCCCTGACTAGTACTTTAATAGAAGAACTTCCTATTCTTGAAATTTTCACCTCCTGACTATTTAGGTGAAAATAAATGTCCTTAACATGAAGCCACATTTAGGTTCCCCTTAGCTATGAGATCTTGATCCAATACCTTAGTAAACATCTTTAATTAAAACATGTTAACCAAGGGATTACTGTCACATTTAATTTCACCCAAAAAACGCCTAAACGTAGTTGTCTCTTCCCTTGCCAACGCTGGAGTAAAGCAGTTAAATTTTGTAAATCATCTTACATAGTCCCTCATAGACATACTCCCATGGGTCAACCACATGAACTCAGATGATATCTCCAGCCTCAGCTTCATTGGATATATTTCTCCAAGATCCTCTCTAAAAAGACAATCCCTAACATAGCATTAGAACGTCCAGTCCTCACTTAAATTTCACACCAGTTCTTTGGTAATCCTCCTATATTTTAAGAATCCAGCTTGACCCTCCACTCTATATGAGTCTCTAAATGGTTAGTTATCATCTTTGTGGACTCTAATCAAAATTCATCTCCATAAATTCCACCCCCTCCAATAAAATATGGAGGGTGATATAACTGAAACTCCCTCATCAGATCAGACATACACTTAAAACCCCACCCAGGGTTTCTTTCCATAAGATGCATAAAGAGATATAAGTTCTCTTGAAAATACTCCCAGACTTCGTGATTAGGAATGATTGGTGTCGTAGGTTTGACCACTAGAGAATCATCCCTGGCCATGTCCTCTAGTCATCCTCCCAATAAGCTTCATCGTGGAGGCATACTCTCTAAAATTCTAAACAGGCACCTAAGGACATAGTTCAAAAAATTACGTTGTTTTTATAAGAGGGAAGTATAACTAGACACAACAAGTCTTTTCACCAACACTCACCACACGGTCAAAACTGGGGTTTTATCACTACCATTAACCATACTACACCTATTTCATGGATAATAGAGGGTAAACACATTCTCATTATGCAATTTTCGCATTTAGAAACCCATTTATTCCCATTTATCATTATTTTACAAATTTTTTCAATTTCATGTTAGAAACCATTCTCATTTCAATTTCACGAGAAAGGAAAAATATTTCATGTTAAAAAACAAACCCATAACATGTTATTTGTGCATTCCTAAAATGATGAATGTCACAATAACACTATGTACCTTGAATTATTCTTACAAACTCAACTTTCTTGTCATACCAATCCATAAATCAAATATCTTAAAATTTCATCATCAATGATCACATAACACAAAAAGTTTGTCACTGTAGGTGAAATAATTTTCAACAGGAAAACAAAAATAACAACAATCCTACCCTGAGTACTTGGGTTCTCCCCCATACATGAGTTATCTACACCTATGCATGAGATGATAACCAAGGCCCGACTCTTTGTTGTCTTCTATCTACCTGTCCCAAATAGTAAGAAAACATAAAAAGACAATAAAACTCCTATGATACAACTTTTTAACATCCCAGATCGATTTCCACACAAGAGTTTCCTAAACTGATCAGTCACATGACCTTAAGAATACATCCATAAATTCTAGAGGCTACCAACTAGCTATGAGGGTCTATTATCAGTCATGGGGATACTATACCAACTTTGTCAGAGTAAAACACCAATGAAAAATAAATAAAAAAATAACCCAATATATAACCATAACTAACAAAGATTCCAAGGTCACATGATTATCAAAAAAATGAAGTTACAATATCAAAATAAGCAATAAGTCCATCATGCTAATTCACATTCCATGTTTCAAAATGAATACTCTAAATTAACAACACTAATGACTCCAAAACAGGCCCTGATCCATGTCTGGTTCCGACATACCAACTCCATCACCACTCAGACACAAAAAACTGGGAATTTTACCTTATACTATCAAGAAACTATAAAATCTATTCAGGTACCAATATGGAATCCAGAGTTGGGTTTGAGTAAAACCGAGTTTTCCTCCACCAATTTCATCTAAAAAATATCAAATCACAAAATTGTGTATATAGTATTATAAATAATAATGAACAATGAATAGATATACAATTATCACATTATTAACTAATATTTATTTAACCACACAAACCACTAGGTTCTTATAGATACCCGTGTATCAATATATTCTTTGGCCCATGCCAAATTCTACACTATTCCTATAGAATATCGTGTCTCAGAATTCCATTTTTACCATTAATTAATTCAAATAATATATGAATCAACATGTTATCATTCATTAATTCATACAGTTAGATAACCATGTTACCATTAATTAATCATACTTTAATGCTCATGTTACCATTCATACATTACACATTAGAATCACCATGGTCTCAATCTTTATTTCTCAATTAAATGACCATGTTACCATCAATAACATCACAATATAATGACCATGTTACCATTTATAAACACATAATTATTGAATAATTATATACCCACATATATTCCATTACTAATTCAAAAAAAATTTAATCGCCAAAAGTCCATTAATTAATTCTAGAAATAACAACTTAAATCATTTAGATTAAGTAATTCAACAATTAATTAATCAATTCAATTTCCATTACAAATTCAACAATTATTTACACACACAAAATAAAACAAAAAATTCAACAATTAGATAATCACATCAATAAATTTAATTAATTCAATAACTACTTAGTCACATCAATAATATTAATTAATTGTATTATTAATCAATTACTTCAAAATAATTAAATAAATTCAAAAACTAATTAACCACTTCAATTAAATAAGTTAATTTAATAATTAACTAACAAAAATATTCATTAAAAATTCAACAATTAGTTTATCACATCAATACCCTTAATTTATTTCCCAATTAATTAATCACATCAGTCTTTCTAATTAATTCATCAGTTATTTAATAAATATCTGCAAACTAAAAATCTCATAATAAATCTTCATTTAATTATCTCAATAAAAATCTCAATACATCAAAATTAATTACACAATTAATTATCATAATTATCAAATTTCAATATCTCATAATTAATTCATAAATTAATTATCTAAAATCTAAAAACTCAATATATTAAAATTAATTATACAAAAAATTATCAAAATATATATTTCCCAAAATCCCCAATTTCACATCTCCCTAATTAATTATTTCACAAAATTAGTTAATTTAATCAGGAAAAAAATTTCTAAACATTTAATAAATATTATAACATTACATACATGTATTTTAAATAAAGATGTTTTGATTTGAATTATAGACCACCTACCTCAAGTTTGACGAAGAATTATCACCAATAAAAATCCCCAAAATTCGAGTAGCACAACGATGTAGAATGAGATAAGGATCTAAAACCTACATCTATGATCGAATAAATCATGATATCCAATATCTAAATTTTAATCCACTATACTATAACTAGATACATTAAGTTAGATCATTATCTAAATAATATAGGAAGTAACATCACACCATATAAATGGTAAAAGAATGGGAGATCAATTGCGATGAAATCACGTACCTGCAGTGATGCATATATGCCAACTGGGATTCAAATCACCAATAAAGGAGGATGTTTGTCCGTAAAATACCTCTAAAAGGATCTATAATTTAGATAAATCTGTTATGGGTCGATGTAAGGAATTGATGGGTTTTATAAGGGTGTTCATGAATTTTATTTATAATTTTTGGGGGATTAAAATCATAGATACATGATTTATTAATCAGGGCTCATAGTTTCCACTCATTGTGTGCCTAACCATGAGCCTCTTGGGGGGGGGGGGGGTTATGGTTTCTCTTAAAAGGGAGAATGGTTCTAGAAACCTTTCACTAGACGTTTGAAACCCCACTGTCAATAGTCTCACTTTTGATGGGCTGGGTCACATGGTTTTGGAAAATCCTGCGCCAACCGTGCAGTTTCCCATTTGCATCAAATTTTTTCCCAATCTCACCCAAACTCTCCCTAAGTTAAAACCCAAACGAAAATGACTTAGAATAAGAAAATGGAGAACCTATAAATGATAACTAGAAATAGATAAAAATAGTTGGAATGTTACATAAAATGATGATATTTTAGAAAATAAATCTATATTAGATAGCATATCTCACACAAAACACCATTCACAAATGAGCCAAAAAGTATATAATCATTATAACCTAGACATTAAATTGATGGGTATGAATTTTATTGAATACTTTATGATATATATATATATAAATTTAATACTCAATATAAATTATTTATAAATGTTTAGTCAATATTAAATAAATTTGAAGTAAAGTAATTTTAATTTTCGAAAATATATTTTCTTCGAAAATTATTTTTATTGTTTTCAGGGAAAAAACATTATAATTTTTTTCATATTTATAAAAAAAAATTTATTAGAAAAAATTATTATTTTTTAAATCATAATATCAAAATTAACAAGGGTTAATTTTTTTTGTAAATTTTGAATAATATTTATTTTTAAATGAATATTGAAAAACAAAGATTTTGGTAAAATGGTCATTTCTTTTTAATAAATTAATAAATTTAACAATCCCATTTTTAATATTAATTTAAGTAAAAAAATTATTTATTAAATTATATTTAATTCAAAAAAATTACATTTTAATAATCATTATATTTTATTTTATTAAAATATTATTTTGGGTTTGAAAATGATAATTTTCAAAAAGATTTTTAAAAGTGCATAATGTATCTAATTTTTCAATAATTAAAATAATATTTAATTTGGAGATTTTAAAATTAAAATTAAATATTATATATCATTAAATATTTTTTATATTTATAAATTTATTATTAATAGTCCTATAGTTATTATTAAAACATATATTTCCTGAAAAATACACTTCTTGACACCCTTCTTTTTCCAGGCGTCTGCAAGTTTAATATTAAATTAATTTTTTTCGATCATATGAATGTATTTTAGTAAAATAAATTTATTATTTTGACTAGGAATAACTTTTATTATTAAATATGGTGACATTAATGTTTTAAACATAATTAATAGTGAAAAAGTAAAAATTAATTACCATAGTGAAGGTAAACAAGGATTTAGAGGGTTTAAATTAAAAATCTAATTGTCAAAATGACTTAAAAACATTTTTAAAAAATGTTTTATAGAAATATTTTTACCTTATAATTTTTTGACAATGATCCATTTCTTAGCATTGTGTAATGTGAAAAATGTTGGTATGTCTTTTTATTTTCGAAAATTAAAAGGGTACTGCTCACCTAACTTATTACAGGCCACCCACTCTCCTCTTCTCTTCACAACCTAAAATCCACTTTAATTAGACAATAACTAACCAGATTACTTCCAAAATTCCTGACCCTAATACTAGATACATTATTTTCATCATAAATCCATCCAAATAAGGCTTTTTTCCTTACCTTAGGAGGTTGTCCGAAGAAGAGGTATCATGCTTAACTGGGTGTCTTTATTTTATTAATTCTTGTACCTCATTAAAATCCACCTAAACTATGATTATATAATATAATAAGTATCCAACAATATAATTATATTTTTTTTATTAATTTAATAACCTAAATGACTCTCCCCTTGCATCAAATGTGATAAGAAATCATCATTTTTGTGTACGGTGGACTACTGCCTCACGAACCGATGTCATTTTCTTATTATCAGCTCTCAAATGTTGAAATGATTATTTAATGAACATAATGTTATGATATTTGTAACAAACATATACTTTTTGGGTTATTTTATTACCTATATTATCTTACTTTCTAGTTTGTGAGGGATATGATAACATTGCTCATGTGTATAACAGACTACCGCCTCATAAAGTGATAATATTCATTTTTTCCCTAATGATTTACAATAAAGGAATTAGGGATAATGATAATTAATATATTTTATATAAAATAAATAATTAACATATTAAAAAATATTTATCATTATGAAAATATATTCTATCATTTTCATTCATATATTGAAAAATGATAACGTTGTTCCTGTGGACTTGTGGACGACCACCTCCACGCAGCTATGCAATTATTTTTCCTCAACCAAAACAAATTTATGGTATATATAAGTATATTTAATTAAATAATATATTATTTAAAATATTATTATCAGCATGTAAAGATAAAGTATCACTTACCTTATATCCAAAATTGTCATTGTAAAATAGAAATGTTACATATGTGTAAATACGACCTCTTATATTCATGATCACAATGTAGTTAATTATTCATAACCATAATTCATGATTGTTTTTAAATATTTAATTTAAAAATAAAAATGATAATTATTTCATTATTATTATTCTTGATATGTTAAAAAAATGACCTATTGACCATAGTCAACACACCAAATCTGTTTTGAAATAATTAACTGAACATCCTCAAAACACCTAATGTGGACTTAACTAATTAAGTAAATAAATATTCCATTAAAAATAAATAAAATTAATGATTTGAGTATCAGGTATTGAAACTAGGAATTTGTACTAATATATAAAATTATTTTTTATATTCTTGTTATACATTAGTTAAAGGAAACACATGGAAATTCCGAACTCAGGGCAGGGGTTTCTCATCTCACTTTTTATTTATGTGAGTGATATTCCACATTCCCCATGTGTTTTTATTTTGTGGTGTTTATAATTCACCTGAATTTATTTTACGATTATTTTATTAAAAATTATTTTTATTTAAAAATCCATAAGAGGTTTGACCTTTCATGAGGTTTTGATTCAGATGTTACTAATGATGTAAGGGACTTCGTCTTAATTTTTATTCATTGAATAATATTTTGTTATTATATATCTAATATAATTTATTTGGTAAATATACTGGCCATTTTAATTGTTATATCATTTATCCTTTATAATTAATTGTATTTTTAGTTTCAATTTTAATTATTTCATCTAAGGGGATTTAACTTGTATGTTACCAAGTGGTAAATTATTTCTAAACTCAATTTCGTTTCATTGGGTTATAACTCTTTTCTATTTAAATTATTATGCTTTGATTATGTTTGAATTGATAAGTAATTTTTTATTCTCAATATGCACTTGTTATGTGTGTATCTATATTTATTACACATTTTCACTCCATTAATTAATTCTCAATTCAATGACATGATCTTTATAAGGTTTATTTGTCTCAAATTATCTCTCTTTGGGACATATATTTATTTCATGCACCTAAATAATTTTACAAGAACTATATAATTCCCATTTGACATGTAATTTAATGATTATTTTTATTTTTATTATTTTTAATGTATCATTTGAAGTTATTATTTCTTATGTCTTACAATTGATGAGAATCCAAAGTGGAAAAGACATTATGTAACAATCATCAATCTTTTCGGATTGTTTATGTTCTAGGTTACTAGAAAGGAAATCATATTAACTTATTTTTGTGAACCGTGTCTTTTTTATTATCCTCTAGTTGTGAATTTCATTCAAATGTTTAATTTTAATTTCTTCTATTTTTATTTAAGAAACATCAAGAAATTCATTTGTAAGTGATACCTATCTTGTATTTTCTTTTATATCAGGTATCATTCCCTTTCATATCAATGTTTTATAAAATGTTTTTAAAAATATTCTTTTATAAAAATAAATTATTTCATAAATAAATATCACATCATATTTTACCATAACATATAATTTTTTAAATGGAAATTTCTTAAAATATTACAAATTGGTCACTTTTGACTCTATTTTTCAAAATGTTTTCAAAATAATGTTTATATTTGACATTTATGACATGAATGGATTTTACCACCATCATATCCTTTATTTTCCTTGCATATTACTTTATGTTTTTTCAATTTTTTTAAAGAAATGTATTTTGTCAATTTTTTGAGAATTATTAGTTTTTAAAAGTGATTTTCAAAATGAAATGTTTGTTTTCTTAATAATTGTTTTTAACAATAATTTAATAGTATTTCCATTCATAAATAATAAAACCCCTTCATGATAAATACACTAAATTGAAGATATGTGGTATTGTTAGAATCCTTATTATTTCTTTGTATAGATTATCATATTGATAGGGATATCATTTATTTTACATGATTTAATCTTGTTTCAGATTAATTTTTATATAAAATGTTTATTTTACTCAGTTTAATAATGATTCAATGATATTTTTATAGAACCCATTTTGTTTCCATGGGTTAATAAGGTTTCAAAGATATTTTTAGAAGACCATTTATATTCTTTGGGTTAATTATGTTATAAAATGAATAATTATTATTTTATGATTTTTACAATGAAATAAAATATATTTGTATTTATTTATGGTTGTTGGAAATTGTTAAACAATGGGTGAACCAAAATAGCATCATGTGAGCTCGATATATCTTATATGATGGGTGTGCCTTGATATCTCTCAAATGGATTGGGTAATGATTATGTTTCCTATGTAATTTTATATTAAAAGTTATATTTATGGTTATTTTAATTGAAAGGTTCATTAAGGAATCTATGATGATGATGTTCCAAGATACCATCCTATTTTTTCTATGTTTTCTATAGGTTTTTAATGATTCCTTTTATCAATATTGATATCAATTGGCTCATGATTATTGATTATTTTGACTCTTTCCATATGCTAATGCCTTATTCCTTGTTTCATGTTTCATGACCTAGGTATTTATGGGTATGATTTATATTATTATATTCTCATGAAATCTGATTAAGTCATCATACCATTATTCTCTTATTATGATCACTGGTGAAATTCAATTGATAATACTTATATTTAACCTTATTGTACGTTTTAGTTCACCCTCATTATATATAATTTTAAATAGTTTATTGAAAAAGATTTTTTTATTTATGTCTAAAACAGTTTCATTTGAATGATGATGATGACCCAATATGGAATATTAAAATCTATACATAGTGAAAAAAAACACTCTTCTAAATTCACCTCTATTGTTTATGTAAGAGTTTTTTCTATTTATATAAAACTATAATCCTAATAGTTACTTGGGTATTCGAGCGATATAATATTTAATTTTTGATATTTGATGGGTTTTATTGAAAAACATGGATCAAGTTTATTGGTATCAAATCCAGATGTGTCATGTTTATGGATTTAGCACTAGATCCATTAGTGCGTGTTTGGGCCATTATAGTTGGTATCCAAGGAAAGGTTTAAATAACTTTGGAGATTATTTTTTTATATGATTTCATCTTAATATTTTTGGATACCATCACAGTTCTATATGATTATGGTTGATCATATGTTTAATGTCTTAGACACCCTTTTTGAGTTTTTAAGTGATGCGATCAAAAAACGATTAACAACACTTTGGAGAAATTTTGTTTGGTTTTAATTATATGTAAATATTTTTTTAATATAATGTATTCCTTCATATTTTTTATACATATGTTTTATGTTATTTATAAACTATTGGTTTTATATCATGTTGGATATTGAGGTGACTTTTGGAACACATGTATTATTTTATAGATGACCATGGGATTAAAAGGTGATTTGGATACTAAGCGATGAATTTTATTTTAGTAGAAGATTACTATTTTTTGGGATTTTAATCTGATAGGATTTATATAAACTTGGAGGGTATAACAATATTTTATTGTGAGGTTATTAATGTTTTTTGGGATATATGATTATTTATTTATAGAAGGATTTAGTTTTATCATCACGTATTGCTATTGAATTTTAGTTATTATTGTATTTTTCATCATATGAGGATTTATTCATTTTTGGAATTATCATTATGTGTGATAACAATTTTGTTTTTGGTTAATTTCTAAAGACAGGTGGAATAGCTTGAATATCCTCTTTATAAATTTTTGGTCCTTTAAAATTATATTTTAGTGCATCTAAAATGAAAAAATTATCTTAAATACTCACCATTTAGATAAAAAGACGAGATTATGGTGGGAATTGATTAAAATAAGGAATTTAAATTTATCAAGTAAGTATATTTCCATTTATCATTATTCTATTTGTTATGGAATAACTACACCCTATTAAAATGATCATGAAAAAGATTCCCATTAGAATTATTTTTAATGATATCAATCACCATTTTCACACCTCTTGGCTTACAGTTTTGTGGTTTTTGATATTCTCATTATCATTCACTTTCATGTAATCAATGATATATATCTATCTCCATAATTATTTAAACATTATACCTTTATTAAATGTCCAAATATTCACTTCCCATCTATGTACACATATTTGGAAAATTAGTATTTGTTATTCCAGATAACCTTCATACTTC
Organism: Viscum album; assembly: GCA_963277665.1. Classification (NCBI taxonomy): domain Eukaryota; kingdom Viridiplantae; phylum Streptophyta; class Magnoliopsida; order Santalales; family Viscaceae; genus Viscum; species Viscum album. The sequence goes on from OY728138.1 coordinate 1,549,559,358, forward strand.
ATTCCCTTTATTATAAAGGGGATGTTTTATTAACCCTTTTTACGTTGGGGGTTTCCAACATGGATATTTTTATTTAAAATTAATCAAAATTGATTACAAACATCAAGTTAAAATTAATAGTACAAAATTTATTAAATGGGGATTATATATCACAAAAAAATTAGAATATAAAACTATTCTTGATAAAGTATTCAACACGCAACATCGATCTTAAAAAAGCTAAAAAATATTTATCTCTTATAATCTATCATTCAAATATGTGGGTATTCATAATATTAAAAACCTTGTGATATATATATATATTCTACTCAATATAAAATATTGATAAATTTTTAGTAAATAATAAAATATTTTTTATTAAATAAATTTTATTTTTTAAAAAATAGGTTTTCTCCAGAAATGATTTATTATTTATTCTCATGAAAAAAACATTATTTTTTTAACATTTATAAAATAATTTTTATAACATTATGTTAATTTTTTAAATAATCATATCAAAAATATTATGCGGTGAAATTTTTTTATTTTCTGTATAATATTTATTTTTCATAGAATAGTGAAAAGTGCACATTTTTGTAAAGCTATCATTTGTTCCATAAATTAAAATATTTAAAGGAACCATTATGTTTTAAATAGTATTAAATGTGTATTTATGTTTATTTAATCAACCTAATTAGACTTTAATCATCTATCTATATGATTTTAGTAATAGTTTATTTTTAGGTTTGAGAATGTGATTTTTCTCAGAATTGTTTTATAGTGAATATTATATATCCATTTCAATTAATTAAAATAATACATAATGGATAATATTTTAAATTTAATGTATGTATTTTATGTAAATAAATATTAATTTGAGTTCATAAAATTATTATTTTAAGTTGCATCATTAATTTAAAATAATCTTTTACTTGAAATATACACTTATTCAAATCTTGATTTTTCATCACCTATACGGGTTTAATTTTAAATTAATTTTTTTCAAATATATGAATTTAATTTTGTAAAATAGAATACATATTTTTAATCATCATAATTTATATTATATAATAATTTAAATTAAATATTTTACCATATTTAATTGTGAGAATGTTAAAAATTATTTACCATAGTTAAGGTGAAAACAAGCCTACTTGGGGTTAAGGTAAAACTCTAAGAATCATAATGACCTAATAACTTGTATAAAATATATTTTATGGACATATATTGACCATATAATGCCTGATTATTGAGAATTATCCATTTCTGATCCTTTTGGAATGTCCAAAACAAGGTTACCCAATTTTCTTTTTAGAAATTACAAGTGTTCCACACACCCCATATATAAAAGGCCAACCCATATCCTCGGTTCTTTACACCTTAAAATCCAATTGGATATTAAAATAACTACCGAAATTACTTCCCACTGTTCATAAACACATCTTAGTGCCCTTATTTTGATCATAAATGCATCTCAACAATGGTTTTGGTGCTTCCCTTAGGTGTTTGTCTGAAGAAGAGGTATCGTGCTTAACATAACATATTTATTTTACTTCTCCTTAAGCCTCATTCAAATATTATAAAATTATGATTATATAATAAAATTTGTATATCCCATATAAAATTATGTTATTATGTAAATTTAATAACCTAAATGCACCTGGTCTTTGATAAATTTATTTCATGCATATATTTTAGAGTGTTTTAATGTATATATTTTTTATTTAATTGAATAATATTTCCAATTTTGGAATTATTTTATTTTTTAATGTTTTATGGTAGGATTAAATGAATAATTTTAAAAGGAACTAAATGGGATGCACATATGATCTAAAATACACTTCTCCTGGTGAGCATCGCTTATGGCGTGACATGATATTTTTGAAGATGAAGTAGATATGGAAAAATGAAGCAAAATGACTACATGTTGTGAATTTTGGGAAATGAATTTTCTATGCAAGAACAGTAACTACTTCATCTCATGATTTGATCTACAATTACATGTTGTGAATCCCAATATCAAAATGTGACATTTTTCAAGACCATATTTCAGAGAATATTTTTTTGAGATTCACAAAGCCTAATGATCATAGGGTTACACAACAGGTAATCTAGTTAAACATCATGAAAATAGAGACACGATGAAAAATGAAGGCAACATTGCTAGGGTGTTGATAGATTTTACTATGAATGTATACCATCTTCTACTAAATTGGACACCCTAGGACCAAAGGAGATGGAGCGACACTAATAGAAGGCTGCAGACAATAGAGTGACAATCCAGGGTACTAATCACCGTCGTTCTTTGCTGCCTTTTTCTTTTGGTACCCATGTTGCTCGTTCTCATCAAGAATATAATGAGTGAGTAGTTATCTTAGTGTCAGTTTAAGTGCTTGTTGGGGGAGTCCTTCATATGTATTATTTTGTTTTTATTATTCATGTTTGGTATTTCTACAACTTATTCAATCAATTTCAATATTCTTTTATTTTTTCAATTTCACAATCACTGCTTCTTATTTGAGGATGTTTATTTTATTTCATCAATTAATATAATTTGTTCAAACATTACCATTATAAAATCTAGTCCGGTTATGTTTAAATATTGTTTTGGGTTACCTTTTTTGTGTTTTCAGCAAGTAGATGACCATTCCAAAAGTGCAATCACATTATTAGTGAAGGATAGAAAGACCAAGGATCCATACTGACCCAATTCTGAAACCAGAAATGAATCAATCAATAATTAATTAAATCCCAAACACACAAACCTAACAATCATGGATCTTGACATGTATCATACATGATTTCAAAACCCATTAAATCCTTTTAATTCGTTCTTTTACATAAAAAATACAATAATTTTAGTTTCAATTTATTTATTTAATTTAGAACATATGATCTGTCCATGTCGGTTCTTCACTCATACATTCCAAGTATTAAATTTCTACTATATTCTAAACGTTTTTGTAAATTAATAAATATGGTTAGACCCATTTAAATTAATAACACCGGAGGGCTGTTATTTATCCATCAAATGGGATACAATATCATCATTCATGTGTATGGTGGGATACCACCTCACAAACTGATGCCATTCATTTTCCAAAATCGCCTCTCAAGGATTGATATAATTTTGAAATTAAATAATATATATGATATTTGTAAGATATTAATCATTATTGGGTAATTATATAACATATAACCTCTTACTTTCCATTCCTTTGGGGTTACAATAACAACGCATGTTTGTACAGAAGATGGCCATCACATGAAAAAATGTGATTTTTTTCACAAAGGCATTACATGGAAGGTAAAAAAGAATATGTAAATGAATATATGTTATATTAATTAAATAGTTATTATATTAATGACATATTTATCATTCTTTTATGATAATATATCATTTTATTTCTTACACCAATAAATGATAATGTTGTTCATGCCTACGTGTGGACTACCGCCTCCACGAAGTAATGTGATTATTTTTACTTATCCACAACACTTGGATGATATATAAAAATATATTTAATTAAATAATATATAATTTATTATATTATTATCATTATAGAAATATAAAATACTACATACCTTATTTTCATAATGATCTTTTTAAAATGGAAATGTTACTTAAGTGTTCGTATGAGCTACCACCCCATGATCGAAACATAGTTCATTTTTCATAACCTTAATTCATGTCTGGTTTTAAAATAATAACTAATGAATAAATATTATAATTATTTCATTATTATTAATATTTATATATTGAAACAATTTCCTATTCAACCATAGTCAACAGACCAAATCCATTTTGCTGCAACGAACTGAACGCCCTCCAAACACCAGAAATTGACTTAACTAATTGAGTTTTTAAATATACCATTAAAAAAAATAAAAACTGATTTAAGTATAAGGTATTAAACTAGTAAATGTTTCTTGGTAAATAAAATAATTCATAAAATCTTATTATAAAAGAGTTAAAGGACACACATAGAAAGACTATGTTGGAGTTGGTTCCCTAGAGGTAACTTCTATGCACTTTATAATATCGTATATTATTATTTTTGTAAATTAATAAACTCTATGACAAATAATAATTTTTATTTTGTATGACCTTGTATATGATAATTTGTTGAGAGTACTTATAACAATAAAAGGCCATAGTAGATCCCCACTAAAATGAGAACCCAGAAGTTAAACAACCGTATTCTTAAATCTATGCTCTATAGATATATGAAATAATATGAGGGAAACCATGATACATGATATCATGGATGGATACTCATATAACATTTATGCATATTATAATAGTTTATTTATTGGTAATATCAATTTTAGGATATAATTAGAATAAGAACCGGCCATGGGAAACCCACATTTATATATTCCATTTGATGTTTTTATATATGGATGTGGGAATTGATCCATTGACTTTAATATTATTATTAATTATTAATATAAGTCACATAATTTTATGTATTGAAGAAAACCAAGAAATCCATTATTCACTTGGAGGTAGAATATTGTGGGTTTTCATGAGTAATATTTCATTAATGAATATAGGAAAAGGGGTTTTCCTTCTATTCTTTAATGGAAGTTGATATCTCAGGCACTTTGATGGAAATGATATAGCCTAAATAAATCTATATCCATTGTGTTATATAGGTAAGTTAAATTTATGTAAATTCAAAGAAAGATACATCATAAACATAGTTTGATAGAATAAGAATAAAACCTTCTTGACTATATATATCATGATAAAGGTATTATATTAAATAGAAATTATCCCTATTATTAATTGTGTCATTGATTCATTAACATCCTTCTATATGGGTGCCTTAGTATATTTATAGATGTTAACGTTGGAATTTTTTTCTTATAATAATTCCACTATGAATGGGGACTAGAGGTTCAAACACTATGTGTATTTCAAATATCAATTAAATAATATATTATAATTTACTATTTAACAAGTTGAATAAATATTATTCTCACTTATGGTTTAGTAATTATTCATGATTTCTTGATCAAATATATTTTATCAAAATTTATTTGAGAGAATATTACATTAGTAGTATAATCAATAAATATTTATTTACTATTTAGTGAATATAATATTTATTGATTTATTAGTGAATAATTTATTGAGATTTTTTTTGTAAAATATTCAATATTCAAGGCTGAGAAAATATTGTGGAAGAATGGAGGACCAAGTTACCAGTTCAGTGAGAAATAATATATATATTGAATATTATTCAAAAAAAGTATTTAATTAAAAGATCATATATGATATCTTTTATAATTTAATAACAATTATTTCACCATTATACAGGAGGTTAACCTACCCCAACCACGGAAAAGTACAAGGTAAGGGATTTTCTTATCTCACATTCAATTCCGTGAGATTTCCATTGTTCGCCACTTAATTATTGAAAGTGGTGTATTGTGTACTGCCATTTGATATATATTATCATGATTCTCTTTATATTCATGTTATTCTGTAAATCATTTGGTGGTTATTAACTTTTGGACATACGACTCAGTTGATTAACGTGGTAAGGGGTTTTCATCTCACTCCTTATTCCCGTGAGATTCATGCCATATTGCCACCACTATCTTTTGTGTGGTGTATGTACTGCCCATAATTATATTCTTTGTGTAATACACACTAATTTATGTGTACTTACATATTCATTATATGATACCTATTTCATGGGTTGTATGTTTCATAAGTTACCAAATTGGTAAGGGTTATTTCACAATCTCTTCATTATCCGAGGTTGTTTATATGTAATAATCTACTGGGATCTCTTTATCATCCACATCCATGTTTCTTTGAAATGTAATTCAAAACATATTTATTATTTACAAGAATATGGGTTAAAGTCATTTATACCCTTGTTTGACTTTTTATAAGAGGTTTATAAAGGAATCTTTCCATCATTTTCAAAACAAGGTCCTTTTTAACCTTTTCGACAGAATTAAGGTAAGAATGTTTTTTTTTAACTTTTACGGCGGGTGCGGCTATTTTCCGCCGTTATAAAATCTTCAAAGCTTCCCTTACAAGCTTATAAGATTATTTTCAAAGAAAATGTTTTATTTTATATGGATCTTAAATGATTTCAATATAAAAGGAGATATTTCTTTAAAAAGAATTTTGATTTCATCTATGTCAACATCCTTTGATGGATTTTAAGATTATTTGAAGTTGAATTATTGTGATACAAAACTTCTATATTGTATTGAAGGTTTTTTGATATGTTTGACTGTTGATGTGCTATTTTTATACCATTCATAGTTTATGGTGAAAGTATTGACATTTTGTATGCTAGTTCCAATAAGAATGTTTATGTTATATTTCAAACTTTACTTCATATGAATGTGTTGGACAAGTATGTTCCAGGTTGGGGACTGGTTAAAGTAAGCCCTCCAGGTTGGGGACTGGTAAAAGTAAGCCCTCCAGGTTGGGGACTGGTAAAAGTAAGCCCTCCAGGTTGGGGACTGGTAAAAGTAAGCCCTCCAGGTTAGGGACTGGTAAAAGTAAGCCCTCCAGTTTGGTCTCCGGTTATTAGAGGCACTCCGGGTTGGTGTCCGGTTATTAGAGGCACTCTGGGTTGGTGTCCGGTTATTAGAGGCACTCCGGGTTGGGTTCCGGTTACAGTTAGCCCCAAGGTCTTGGGATGAGGCCTTGAAAAGAAATTAAAGTTTAGAATTATGCATTCCATCATTATGAAAGTGGTTATTGATTTTTCATGTGATTATTCGATTAGTAGAATATCCATGTGAATAAGTAAATGGAATTATTTCATTTTATTTATGCCATGCTATGCTAAATGTTCAAGTTTAAAAGGCTTTTGTTTTAGTTATACATTGCCTTAAATGTTTATTCTTATTTATGGAACTTTCCGCTATATTGTTATCCTTACTGGGCATTTGAGCTCACCCCTTTTCTATGTTTTATTTTTCCCAGGAAGTGAAGAAGTAAGTTATGAATGACCTGCAGGGATATTATGTGGGGATATGAGTGTGGATTATGGAGACATTATGTTGTTGTAGTAGTTTTTCATTATATGATGTAATGTAAAACTTATGAATATATCTAGTATTTCCAAGGCTACTAAACCAATCGGTCTTTCGAGATTTGATCTTCTTGTGATCATGCCAATGTTATGTAATAATGCACCGACTCTGGGTAACTAGGGTCGGGGCGTTACATAAAACCAAAACAACTCAACCATTAATTTTATCAAAAACCAACCAAAGGTACCACAGTGAAAACCAACACTAAATATCAGAGTAAAAAAAGGAATGACAACTCAAATACGACAAGATAAAAACCCAACTCCATGCTACACAAGCTCTAAGCTCCAGAATCTCAAACAATCCCAAGTATCACGAAGCAGCACTCTAAACATGTGACCCATTACCTTTTCCAACTTCTCGGTATATAATATCTGCAAAAGAACCAACATGCCAAATCAGGGGGTGAGTAATGAAACTCAGTAGGTTTTCCTCAATGACTTCCCAACCCATGACTCTAGGATAAAACATGTTATCAAATTTATATTAAACAATTTATATAAAAGAATTCAAAAACATTTCACAATATAGAAAATTCCTTGTCAAAGCCATTTTTCCAACAAAACCATTTTCAAACAATAGAACCAAGCAACGTTCCAATCAAATCCACATTTCTATTTTGGCACATTCATTCCATTCCACAAATCCAGACAACCAACCATGCATGCAACCTGGACCTCACTATACTCAGGAGTAGTGAGTTATCCTTCCACTAAGCTTTCACTTAGTGAACTAACTTGATGGTGGTGCTTCATGACCTTATTTTACCCAACCTATTAATGGGGGGACTTCTCACCCTTATCCATCCTAACCTTTTTATGGGGGTACTTCTCGCCCTTATCCCGCCCAATGCAAATGAACACACACCACAACCCATGAAATCCACGCCCAAAACCATGTGTGTTCAAAACCTTTCAATAAAGCATCACCCTTTTATTGAAATCCTATTTTTTCCACAAACTATTTTCCAAATCCAGAAAATCCATATTTTTAAAATCACTATTTTAAAATCAATAAACCAAAACACTTTGCACAACCATTCTTTCAATTTTCACAATTTCATCAAAACCCATAAATCATCACTAAAGAAGATTTATAACATGTCTTGCACCACAATTCCACAATCAAAAACAATAAAATAAATCAATTCAAACTAAGACTTCAAGTTCTACGAAAGAGGAATTGAGAGTGAAGCCACCTACCTCAACAAATTTGGTGAAACCAAGCCACGAATGAAGAACACTCAAGAACACCGAGTCAAAACACCAAAAAATCTCCATAGATCTCTTCTTCTAACACAACCAAGACCAAATATTGTCATATTTGGAATCCAAACCCTTAGATCTACCCATAACAGGCATAGATCTAATGAAATGATAGAAAGGGAGAAGTAGATCTAAGTTGATCTAAGAAACCGATCAAGAACGATCACATACCTTAAGAATCCAACATCGATTCTCCAAGGGAATCCTTCAGATCGCATCCGGAAAACTTGGGAGAAGTCTTCCAACATTCAAGGGAGAGTAATCCCGAGTTAGGACCACCTAGGAGGTTTAAAAAGGAAATTTAAAGCATAACGTGTTAGATCCACAATTTTAGGATCTAACTTTAAGTGACCGAACGGATAGTCCGCACGGTTTGACAAACTGTACGCTAACCGTGCATTGGCTACTGCCTCGGCCACCCTTCTCGCACGGTTTGGCCACACAGTTAGACAAACTGTACGCCGAACTTGTGGAAGCCGCTATCTCCAAAACCCACTGTGCATGGTTTGGCCGCACGGTCAGACAAACCGTGCGCAGACCGTGCGACTCCCCCTTTGCCTCAAAACATCATTCCAAGTTCTCCCAACTCTCCCATTCAACACCCTTAACATTAAAACCATGAAAAGCATCAAGAAGGGTTACATACCAAAAACCAAGGTTACTACATTTTCCCAACCATTGGCCTTTACAAACTCAGAAATTAGAAGACAATTGCTTGATTGAAAGAGTTATGGCCTCTGCTCTTTCATTTCTTTCTCATGTCCCCAAGTCTCTTCTTGAATCTGACCATGTTGCCATGAAACCTGCACAACACCGATGCTTTTACCATGCAAGACTTTATTCTTCCAATCCACAATCCACGCCGGGATATGTACCAACGAAGCATCCGGCTCTAGGTCAATGTGATCCCATCTGATCACATGGTCAGGATCGGGTTGATACTTCTTTAACTGAGATACATGGAACACATTGTTCACCGAACTAAACCATGGTGGTAATGCAAACTGATACACAACCTTTCCATCCCATTCCAATATCTCAAAAGGGCCTATATATCGAGGAGATAAGTTTCCCTGCTTCCCAAAACGACGTTTTCCAAGTCGTGGAGAGAATCTCAAGAAGACATGATCACTCACTGCAAACAACAACGGTCTTCAGCGATGATCTGCATAAGATTTCTGAAGACTCTGAGCCATCTCCAGCCTCTTTCAAAACAAATGGATCTTCTCTGTTGTTTCTTGGACAATGCTCAGCCCAACTAGTGAAGTCTCACCTGTTTCCACCCAACAATGTGGAGAACGAAAAGGACGCCCATACAATGCTTCAAACAGAGCCTTGCGTATCGAGGCTTGATAACTGTTATTGTATAAGAAAACCACTAAGGGTATATACTCCTCCCATGAGCCTGCAAAATACATTACACAAGCCCAGAACATGTCTTCCAATGTCTGTATCATCCTCTCGGATAGCCCATCCATCTGAGGATGATACGCCGTGCTCATAGTCAACTGAGTCCCAAGGGCTTGTTGTAAGGATTTCCTGAAACGAGATGTGAACCTCATATCTCTATCTGAGACAATAGACACTGGCACACCATGCCTCTTTACCACTTCCCGAATATATATTTTTGAAAGATCTTCCACCATATGGGTTTCATGAATTGGGATGAAATGGGCCAACTTGGTTAGATGACCCACTATCACCCAAATGGCATCGTGTTTCCGGACCATTCTTGGAAGAACTGTAACAAAATCCATTGCTATCTGCTCCTATTTCTATATTGGGATAGGTAAAGACTCTAACATACCAGCTGGTCTCTGATGATCTGCTTTAACCTTCTGACAAGTTAAACACCTTGAAACAAATTCAGCTACCTTCTGTTTCATGTCGCTCCACCAAAACTGTGTCTTCAATGCCTTATACATTTCTGTGTACCCACATGTACAACCCATCTTGAATATTGGTAAGCAGGTAGGAGTTGTTCCTGAAAAACTATATGTACAACCATATGATCTCTAAAACACAGAACTTAACTCCCATCCAGATTACATCCCTCAATGGTCTCCCCACCATTGAGTTTTAAACTCATTGCAACACAGTCTACATCGGATGTCTGTGCCTCCTTTACTACCTCCACCAAATCAAGAACAAGTGTAGCTGAAAAGAAAACACCAACATCACCTCGGTCTTCATATTCCACATGCATGTTCACTAAGACCGACATCAACATCCATTCATCTGAATTTTCCTTTTCCAACTGAGCATATGACTTCCTGCTTAACGCATCGGCCACCGAATTACACTTACCCAGTGTATAAATTAAGTCAAAGTCGAGCATTTGAAGATACTCCATCCATCTCCTCTGCCTCTGATTCAAATCTTACTGTGAGAAAATGTGTTTCAAGCTTTTGTGATCCGTAAACACAGTAAATTTCTCACCAAAGAGATAATGTCTCCATGTTTTCAAAGCATGGAAGACCGCAACCAACTCCAAATGGTGTGTCAGTAATTATTCTCATGCACCCTTAATTTCCTTGAACCACAAGCAACAACATGGTATCCTTGCATGAGAACACAAAACAACCATGTTCAAGAAGCATCACAATACACCACATACCCCTGTCCTGATTCTGGAAAAATCAAGATGGGTGCTGATGTAAGGAGAACTTTCAACTCTTGAAAATGTCTCAGACATTCATCAGTCCATTGAAATACACTTTTTTAATTGTCAATGTTGTCATAGGCGAAGCCAGTCGTGAGAATTCTCGCACAAATCATCAGTAATAACTAGCTAGACCAAGAAAAATTCATATTTCAAAGACTTTATTCGGTGGTTTCCAATGAGAACAGCTTCTATCATTTCTGGATCCACTAAAACACTTTTCTGGATCCACTAAAACAATTATCTCATAAACCACATGGCCCAGAAAACATACATCTTGTATCCAAAAACCGCACTTTGATAATTTGGAATACAAATGATGGTCCCTCAATAATTCCAACACTTTCTCCAAGTGTTTCTCATGCTCGTCCCTTTTCCTTGAATACAACAATATGTCATCCACAAAAACAACAACAAAAGAATCCAGATATGGCTAAAATATCTGATTCATCAAAGCCATGAAGACCACTGGTGCATTCGTAAGACTAAAAGGCATGCCTACGTAATCATAGTGGCCATATCTGCTTCTGAAGGCTGCCTTTGGAATATCCTCCTCCTGAACTCGCAACTGGTGATATCCTGACCGTAGGTCAATTATGGAGAAACGCTGATCTCCCCTCAATTGATCAAACAGGTCATAAATGCGTGGAAGTGGATATCTATTCTTTAACATAACTTTTTTAAGTTTACGATAATCTACACATAGCCTCAATGTTATCTCTGCTTTCTTTACAAACAAAACTGGCACTGCCCAGTGAGACACGCTTGGCCGAATGAAACCCTTGCTTTTTTGCTCCTCTAACTGCACTTTTAAATCCTTTAACTCCGTAGGTGCCATCCAATAAGATGGAAGTGAGATAGGACTGGTTCCTGGAAAGAGATCAATCATAAACTCCACATCTCTTATATGTGGTAATCCTGAGAAGCTTTCAAGAAAAATATCACGAAATTGATCCATCACAGGTGTAAAACTATTTTTCATGATCTCTTCCAATGATGCCAAAGTCAACGCTGCCAATTGGTAATAAATGGTTACCACTATTGGTGCCAACAATCTCTTTGCACCTTTCTTTACTATCCTTTCTCCTCTAAAGAGATGATCGATGTCGTCCTGAGTCATGAATCTAACTGTTCTCCTATAACAGTCGATGTGAGCCTTAAAACTTTTCAACCAATTGATACCCAGGATAATATCATAGACATCCATCTCCAGCACAGAGAAATCCCATTTCAGCTCAGCTCCATCAACATTTATAGCACATTCTCTACACATGAAGGCTTGACATTCACTTTCACCAAGAGGAGTTTGTATTTTCAAGACAGAAGGCATCATTTCCAGTTTTAAACATAGCAAGTCAACAGAACGAGAAGAAATGAAGGAATGTGATGCACCGGTATCAAAAAACACTTTCACAAAGGTAGAATTCAAAAGAATCGTACCTCTTACTGTTGATGGTCCAACCTGATCATCGACCATCATTTTCTCAGCTCTATAAATTTGTTTCGTCGACCAACATTTTCTCAGCTCCATACATTTGTTTCATCGCTGCACTATTCTCCTTGTTGCCTTGATGAGATTGCCATGGTTGTGGGGTCCTGGTATTCCTGGAATCACCATAACTAGCTCTGTTCTCTTGTTGAGAGTGATTTTGTTATCCTCGCCCTGTTGAAGCATAATATGTTTGTGACACATGAGAAGTGTCATGAACACCTGACCATGGAGCACTGTGAAAATTTCACTAGAGATGCCCCATATGTTTAAAATTGTGTCATGCTCTCGGTGGTGCTGTACATTCTCATTTGATGTAATCAGTCGAACCACATTGAAAGCAACTTACTTTTCTCTGGGGTCATGGAGGAAGGTTGACTGATCCCGTCGTCTGGTTCTGATTCACACTCCCACCTTGGAAGTAGGTGTCCCTCTTCTGCTTGTTTCAAGCATTAAAGTTCACACCTGTTCCTATGGGTATTATCATGCTTCCTCCTATCGATCCTGAGATAACACATTCCACAATCGTTTCTCTGTTCACCATCTCTGTATAATCCGTAATACAGAGCACTGCAATCTTCGATCGAATCTACTGCTTTAGCCCTGATTCGAAGATGTGTGCCTTCAAAGAATCACTTGCCGCAACCTCTGGTGCAAAATAGACTAAATTCATGAACTTGGTCGCAAACTCTGTGACAGAGAGGCTCTCTTGTTTCAAGCTGAAGAAGTCCATCATTTTCTAGATCATGAACGTGTGAGGATATAATTGTTTGTTAAACAATTCTTCAAAATCATCCCATGTAAGGCGTTCATCCAATTTATCATGAATCACTAAATCCCACCACTGACGTGCAGGATCCTTGAGCGTATACGTCGCTAGATTTACATTCATCTCTACTGGAGTGCCGATGAAATCGAATATACGATTCATCCTTCTTATCCACACATCCGCCTTCTCGGGTTCAGCATCACCCTAAAAGATTGGTGGATTCTGCTTTTAGAACTAGATGGAATGGTCTACATGCATTGACTCATCCCTCTGATTTCCTGTTTCCACAGCCTGGAATGCTTGAATGATACTCTAAACTAGCTCATGGTTCTCACATAGTTTAGGTGCAACCACATTCTCCAGAGCCTCTTCTGTTTGGTTTCTACGACTCCTAACGAGTGTCATTTTCTATACGAACAACGCACGTCGTTAGTCTCACTTCCTAACAACTGAAGGCTTAGCATTTCAATTTCTATCACATCACTATCACACCATTTTTTTCCATCCATCAAGATTTTCCACATGTTCAACCATTTTTGAAAACATGCCACATAATTTTTGAAAATCCACCCGTTTTCAAAATATACTAAATATCCATTTCTCAAAGTCTCTCATTTGAAAATCAATTTCTACATTTTTTAAAAAATTTCACCTTGCCCAAAATCATAAATCATTCTTCTCAATGAGATATTCCATCATAGTGGGAAGTCATTCCTCTAATGCATGTAATGCTCATCTCATTGGCTAAACCCATAACAATGAGATTTCGAACATTATAGAAGTGTATCCAAAACACTTATGTACCCAACACCCTGGTAAACTTTAAGTTCATCATAAACGGGTTACCTACGTCCTTTTATTCTATACATTTCATGTTCTGACAATCCTACTCCAATCTAAGATGATCACCCAAGGAATAGACACGAAGTAATTTCAACTCCAGGACCAAGAACATCGATGACCACTTGTTAGGAAAGGAACGAACAAGCTGATACCATTTGTAATTAACCGCCAATTCTCATTGGCTTGAGAGCTCAAAGAGTCATTACTAGGACTTAAGAGGCATCCCCAAGGTGCCAAAGGCTTGCAATAAATGCCGATGGGTTTTAAAATACATGGGGGACGATTTACCCTTTAACTGAAGACAACCAAAAAACAGAGCAAACTAGATAAACATCTCCAAGAAACCACTATATGATGCATCTATTTAAAACAAAACAACTCAACCATTAATTTTATCCAAAACCAACCAAAGGTACCACAGTGAAAACCAACACTAAACATCAGAGTAATCATCGGAAAGACAACTCAAAGACAACAAGACAATAACCCAACTCCATGCTCCACAAGCTCCAAGCACCAACATCCCAAACCATCCCAAGTATCAAGAAGCAGCACTCTAAACATGTGACACATTACCTTTGCCAACGTCTCAGTATATGACATCTTCAAAAGCACCAACGTGCCAAAGCAGGGGGTGAGTAATGAAAATTAGTAGGTTTTCCCTGATGACTTCCCAACCCATTCCTCTTGGATAAAAAAGTTGTCACATTTATATAAAACAATTTATATAAAAGAATTCCAAAATAGTTCACAATATAGAAAATTCCATGTCAAAGCCATTTTTCCATCAAAACCATTTTCCAACAAAGAAACCAAACGATGTTCCAATCAAATACACATTTCTATTTTGGCACATTCATTCCATTCCACAAATCCACACAACCAACCATACCTGCAACCTAGACCTCCCTATACCCGTGAGTGGTGAGTTATCCTTCCACTAAGTCGTCTCTTAGTGAACTACCTTGAACGGGGTGCTTCATGACCTTATCCATCCCAACCTATTTATGGGGGACTTCTCGCCCTTATCCATCCCATCCTTTTGATGGGGGTAATTCTTTCCCTTATCCATCCCAATGCATATGAACACACACCACAACCCAAGAAATCCATGCCCAAAACAAAGTGTGTTCAAAACCTTTCAATAAAGCATCACCCTTTTATTGAAAACCCCTTTTTTCTACAAACCATTTTCCAAATCTAGAAAATACATATTTTTAAAATCACTATTTTAAAATCAAGAAACCAAAACACTTTGAACAACCATTCTTTCAATTTCCACAATTTTATCAAAACCCATAAATCATCAGTAAAGAAGATTTATAACATGTCTTGCACCACAATTACACAATCAAAACCAAGAAAATAAATCAATTCGAACTACGCCTTCAAGTTCTAAGAAAGAGGAGTTGTGAGTAAATCTACCTACCTCAACAAATTGGGCGAAACCAAGCCACGGACGAAGAACGCTCAAGAACACCAAGTCAAAACTCCAAAACTCTCCTTATATCTCCTCTCCTAACACAACCAAGACGAAATCTTGTAATATTTGGCATAAAAATCCTTAGATCTACCCATAATGGGCATAGATCTAAGAAAAAGAGAGAAGATGAGAAGTAGATCTAAGTAGATCTAAGAAACTGATCAAGAACGATCACAAGCCTTAAGAATACAACTTTGACTCGCCAAGGGAAGCCTTTGTATCACCTACGGAATGCTTGGAAGAAGTCTTCCAACCTTCAAGGGAGAGTAATCCCATGTTAGGGCCTCTTAAGAGGTTTAAACAAGGCAATTAAAGGAAAAACAAATTAGATCCACAATTTTTGGATCTAACAATAAGTGAGCACACAGTTTGACAAACCGTGCGCTAGCCATGAGTTAGATACTTCCTCGGACATGCTTCTTGCATAGTTTGGCCGCATGGTTAGACAAATCGTGTGCTGATCGTTCGGAAGACACTGTCTCCAAGACCCACTGCGCACAGTTTGGCCGCACAGTTAGACAAACCATGCGCAGACCGTGTGACTTCCCCTTTGCCTCCAAATGTCATTCCAAGTTCTCCCGACTCACCAATTCAACACCCTTAACATTACAACAATGAAAAGCATCGAGAAATGGTTACATACCAGAAACCGAGGGTACTACACTTTATGTATTAAATTATGAAAACCAGGTATTGGTAGTAGGTAAATAATCATTTTCACATGACTCCTATAACACCTAGCAATGGAATCACCAACATGGTCATGTAAACATGAAGCAATTGATGAAGATTTATCAAGATAGTTATCTAGACAATTTTGAGGTCATCCCACATAAAATATGTCATTATTTTTTATAAGGTAAAATAAAGAAACCACCATTCATTTGATAGAGTGAAAGGTCCGCATGGATTTTAGGATTGGTACACACTAATGTGTATAAAACATTTCTAGTAGAATATAGAGTTGGGAATTATTACTACATATATTTTATTGATGAATTGATTATATATGGTTATGCATAATTTATGAGGTATATGTTAATATACTAAGAGAAATATAAAGAATTAAAGAATGATGTAGAGAATCAACATGGAAGGAAGATAAACTAGATTCAATCAGATATAAGTGGTTTATATCTTAACTACGAGTTCATACAATTTCTATAGGATTTTGATATTCTATCATAAATCACCCAACTTATATTCCACAGTGGAATTGTGTTAGTGAAAGGGGAAATCATACCTTTTAATACATTGTAAGGTCAATGATGAGTCATGTAGATATTCCATGATACTTATAAGGATATATATTACAAACTGAATCATACACACTAAACTAAGTACCTACTATGGTGGAAAATGGAATTCCCTTTGAGTTATGGTGTGAAGGGAAACTCATTTTTATCACATACACATGTATGAGGATTTGATGGATTTGTTAAGGACTTATAAAGAGAAACTATCACCCCAAGGAACAATGTGAATGTTAATAAGGTAACCTAAGGAAATAAAGTGATAATAAATTTAAAACCCCTCACATAATAATGTGACTATTTCCAAACAATATTTATTTCTTGAGAGGGTTCACATATTAAAAAATGGTATTGGGAGAAAAATTTACTTTGATAAAGCTGGTACTGATGATTCAAAAGAGTTGGTACCAAAAAATGTTCTACATGGCCTCGTGGAAGAAGTAGTTACTGAACACAAGTATTATATAAGAGAAATAAAGAGGTAAGGAAACCATAGATATATGGGTTTCAATTCAATGAATATGGTGACTCATTTATGGTTGAAAATGAAGAAACAATCTTCTGGAAAGAGGGATTAGAAATCTAAAAAGCTATTAGATATAAATAATCCATGAATTATGAAATGAATTCCATGTATAATAACTAATTTTGGGTTCTGGTGAATCTTCCAGTTGATGTAAATTCCATAGGGAAAAATTGGAATTCAATTAAAAAATACCCATGTAAGGTACAATAATTAAATATAAACAAAGGATAGTGGAAAAGGGGATTAAAAAACATCAGGAGATTGACTAAGATGAAACTTTTAAAAAAATTCATATTTAAATCAATCGGGATTCTACTTGCTATAACACTATTTCATGACTTTTAAATTTTAATGATGGATGTTAAAACAACTTTTTTCAATGGGAACCTTCAAAAATATTATACACGATTCAAAGAGATGGGTTTGTGACTCCAAGTGATGAAAAAATATATTCAAGTTACCTTGATCGATTTATGTTTTAAAGAAATAATTTTGATCATAGAACATTTGATTCGATGAAGAAATATAATAAATTTATTTCATTAAGAAGGAATGTGATACTTTTTCTTATAATTGGTTGAGTGTAAATGTAGTAATTATCCTTGTAGTATATGTTGATTACATATTACTTATTGGAAATGACATACCAGTGTTACAGTCTATTAAGATATAGTTAAACAATCATTTATCTATGAAGGAATTCGGTTAAATAGCCTATATTCTAGGGATAAATATAATTCATGATATATCCAAGAGGTTGTTTGGACTAATTCAAAGTTCATAAATTGATGATATACCAAATTTATTTATTATGGAAGAATAAAATAAGGGATTGCTTCCAGTGTCACATGGTATACATCTTTCTAAGAAAATGTGTCATTAAAAACAACAAGAGAAAGAGAGAAAGAGTAATATCTTATAAACTTCAATGATACGATCAATCATGAATGGCATGTTATAGACTAGACATGTAGTTTCTAATGAATTGTGTATAGTAAGAATATATCAAATTGATCCATGGGAACACAATTTGTCTACGGTTAAGTCTATCATTAAGTATCTGAGGAGAAATAATGATATGATCCTATTATATAGAGGAGAAAAGGAGGTAGTCATCAGGGGTTATACTAATGGTATTTTTCTAAAAGATCATAATTTATTGATATTGTAGTCATGATTTTTTTTCTATCTCAATAGAGGAGCTGTGCACTAGAATAGTTTAAAGTAGGCATTTCTTGCAGATTGTAAAGTGTAGTTGGAGTATATATAATATTCTGATACATCTATGGAATCCATTTGGATACAAAAATTGTTAGATGATCTTGATGTGGTACTTATTTGTAAATACCATATCATATTGTATTATGATAATACTAGAGCAATGGCTCTTTAAAAATATTTAAGGACACACCAATGGAAAAAGAAAATAATATATATGTATCAAAAACATTATGTATTTTTCTCAGAGGGATGAATTTGTTTTCATAATATTTCACATATAAGAAATTTTGTAGGACCCCTTTACTATAATATTATCTCAAAAGAATCATGAGTATCATGCGAGAGCTAGATCACTAAAGGTTGTATGCAGTTGGCTCTAGTGAAATTTGGAATCTAATGGAGTTGGTGGCCAACTTTTTGTGTGTAAATTATTGTAAAATATATTTATTTTTTAATATTAATAACCTCTTTATCACATAATGGTTGTTTTTTCCATGACATGGAATGTGATAATGTCCAAAGAGTAATTGTCACAGAAAAATGTCATAGAAGTTCCCCAAATTGATGATGACCTAATAATTACCATGATAGAATTATTAAAAAAATATTCTATAGCTAAATGAAATAATTTTAGGGAAACAATGATACAAGATATCAGGGGTGGAGACTCATAAGAATTTACAGAACCCTTTCATGGTGTACACCCTTCATAATATTCTATGTAGGATATTATGAGAACGAGACCTGATATTAGGAAATAATAATTTATATGTTACATTGGATGTTTTTCTATATGGACATGTTAATAAATCGTTATAATTTAATATTATTATTATTGAGTGTTATAAATCACGTATTTTGATGTATTGAAAAATCCATGACACCATAAATTCAACTTGAGGTAGGATATGTTAGGTGCATCCCGAGTAATGTTTTATTAATAAATAATGAGATAAATGATCTTACCTTCTATTCCTTAATGGATGATGATATATAATTCCATTTTATGGAAATGATGTAGCCTAAATAAATCCACTTCCATGATGTTTTATAGGCATTTTAAATTTTTGGAAATTCAAAGAAATATATTTCAGGAACCAAGGTTGATAGCACCAACATACAAACTGCTTCATTAGAGATATCCTGGTAAATGGATTATATTACAAAAAAATGGCTTATTGGAGGTATTGGGTAATTGTGGAATAATATTATTTATCTATGGGTTCCTTGACATGTTTCTATATTATAATCTTGGACAATAGGATGTTTCGCCTAATGTCATTAATAATGAAAACCATAGGGTCACACACTATGTGTATCTAGAATCTCACATACATGATGTTTTGTTATATATTATTTAATAAGTTGAATAAATTTTCTACCAGAATGTTGTTTTATAATTATTCTTGTTTTCTTGATCATTCATATTCCATCACTAATTATTCCAGAGAATAATATATAAGAAGAATATTTAATAAATAATTATTTTTTATTTAGTGAATATATTATTTATTTATTTATTGGAAAATAATTCATTTATGTTTATTTCATAAATAAATAGTCATTATTCAAGGCTATATAAATATTGTGAAGGAATGGAAGACTGAGTTTAATTGTCCAATGAGAATTAATATATATTGAATATAGTTTGATTAAATGATACTTAATTTAATTTGATTGCTTAGAAAATTTTAATATAATAATAATATTAAAAATAATATAGTCATTAGGTTTGTTAGGGATTATGGAAATAATAATAGAACATGTTCATTTTGTTTCTAACCATAGGGGTATATAATCCCAATTATATTATTTTTCTAAAGGGGCAATTCATTTTTGTTGTGAAAAAAAAGGTCTAGAGATAATCCTATAAAATCCCTAGAGATATCCATATCCAAGAAAAATCTCAAAAAACAGAGAGTGATGCTCCTACACCACCACACTCATGTCTATAGATATCTAAGAGAATCATTCCTTGAGGTAATTCTTAGGGCGATCAAAGGATAATGATGCAAGCATTAAGATATGTCATGCAAGAACCTGGAGATTCCTAAAGTGACATTCGATGGTTTGTGGAACATGTGTGGATCATCCATAGAAAGAATATATTATTTATTCTAACAAAATAATTAAGGAATGATGTAGAGACATTGTCAAATATATCAAGTAAGAAATAATTTCTCACAAGGTAATTTTATATTAATTAAATTAACTATAAATAATATTTGATGATCTTACACTTTAGATTCAGAATTTATCTAATGTATATATTATTTATTTAATTCTAGTGATCATGGAGTTTACCATCATGTAAATATAATATGAGTACTCTATCATGATAAAAGAAGATTTGGTCATGCCCAATATAACACTTCCATTATGCGAAGAACCATCAGTCCTGACTCTAGGTAAGGGTTTGGTGTCTCAATTTCTATTTCTATGATACATATGCCATATTCATCACTTTTTTTGTTTTGTGTTGTATATAATTACCATTAATGTATCTTATTATTATTTAATTGATTTTTTTGATTTAAAAATCTATATGAGGTTCCACGTTTTATGAGGTTTTGATCCAGATATTACCAAAGAAGTAAGTGATTTCATCTTAGTTTTCTTTAATTAAGGAATATTTTACAATTATAAACCTAATATGATTTATATTGTTCATGTGCCACCAATTTTCTTGTTAGATAATGAATACATTATTTTAACATGTTTTGTTCTCTAAATTGTTTTATTTTATATTTTAACATGTTTTGTAGGGATTTATATTTATTACAAAAAATCACTCCATAGATTAATTATCAATTCAATGATATAATCTTTGTATGGGTTATTTATCTCAAATTTACTCTCATTGGGACATATGTTGATGTTAGGAACCAAAATCCATTTATGAGGATTATATACTTCACATTTGACATTTTATATCAATATTATATTTATTTCATCATATTTATATTATCATTTGATGTTATAATTTCATGGATTTTATGATGGAAGAGTTATCAATGTGGAAAATACTTTATTTGACAATATCTTTTCTTTTGGGATTTTTTCTATTGATGGTAACATTATATTTTTTTTTAAAACCATGTATATTATATTATACACATTTTTTAATGTGTTTTACTTGTTTAGTTTTTGTTTCCTCACTTGTTTGTTGAATAAACATCAAGAAAGCCATTTATAATTTATACCGATCCTGTATTTTATATATTATTGGGTATATTTCTCTTCAACATCCATTTTCTCTAAAATGTTTTCAAAAATTTTATTTTATAAATATAATTTATTTTATAATTCCATTTTACATAACCATTTACGTTCTTTTAAACGTATTTAATCATAAATTCCCTAATGTTTTTCTACTTGGTCACTTTTGACTCAATTTTTCAAATATTTTTATAAAGAATGTTTATTTTAAATATTTATAATCTAAATTGGTCTTCAAAAAATCATTTAGATTATTTCAATTAAATCTAAATTTATATTTTTCTTAAGTTGTTTTAAAAAATATTTCCACAATAATTTTTGTAATTTTTTTAAAAGAGGTTTTCAAAATTATAATGTTATTTACTCAAAAAGTTCCTAATGATATTTTAAAGGAAATTTCATTCATCAATAAAAAATTGATGTTACTTAAAATCCAATGAGAATATTTTGTATTCATACTATCTTTATTCTTTCTCTATATGTATTATGAGATTTACATCAATACTATTTATTATTCCATGGTTAATCATGTTTTAAAGAGACTATTTTAGAACCGTTTTATTTTCCATCGATTAATAATGTTTGAAAGTTATTGTTATCAAACCTATTCTGTTACCAGGGATTAATTATGTTTCAGAGGTTGTTTCATGTAACATGATTCTTTTTTTCACATTATAATCAAGTTATGAAAGGAATAATGATCATTTTTATGAGTTTTACAATAAAATAAAATCTATATGTACACTTTTTATAGTTCATAGAAATTGATTTAAATGAAGTGTTCCAAGATTACGTTGGGTGAGCCTAATATAACATATATGATGGGTGCACCTAGATATCCCTCTTATTCAATGGGTAATGAATATTTTCTCTGGATAATTATATTTTTAGTCTTCTTATTGTTATTCAAATTGAAATGGTTTTTTAAGGGTTCTATAATGATTATTCTCTAAGATACCAACCCATTTTATCTAGGATTTATAAGGGGTTTTAATGATTCCATTGATTAATATTGATATTACATGGCTCGTGATTATTGATTCTTGTGACTCTTTCCATTTTTTGAAGACTAATTCCACATTTTACGTTTGTTGATCTAGGTATTGATGGGCATGATTTAATTTAGGTTGTGATCATGCATACTAATTATGTCATCATACCCTTATTATTTTCTTATTACCACTGATGAAATTTAATTTCTATTTCATATGTTTACCCTTAATATCCACCTGACCTCAACATTATTATGTTTTCTTTTCCCTAAGTTATGAAGAATTATATTGAATTATTTATGTCTACAAGTGTGTTATTTAGACGATGATGATGACCTAGTATAGAATATGAAAATCTAGGTATAGTGGGAAGACACACTCTTAAACTCATGGGTATTGTTTATGTAAATGTTTTACCAAATTCTCTTAAAATATAAACCTAAAATTTCATTGGATATGTAAGTGATCCAATACTTTTTTTTATATTTTAAGGTTTGGTTATAAATAATTAGGGCCCCATTTATCAATATCAATGTGAGAAATGTAAATTTTATGAATTTAACTCATGATATAAGATTGTGGTTTTGGAGATGCTATATTCTAAGCAGTGGAAAATCCTCATTTAGATGTTCTAGGTTTTGGGTTTTCCTCAAATTATGGGTATGTTCACCCTAAATATATGTTTTAGTAGTACATGCATCCCAAGAAACTACTTCCCTCGTGCATTCCTTAGTGTATGGGTCTCAATGTGTATCATCTTCTAAATTAAATGTGATAATGTTCACCAAGACATATTAAGAAGTTGGAATCACTTAACTATTATATGAGTAGTAAAGTTACTCTTTGTTTGTCATATCATCTTCAAAGAGAATATTGATGTCTTCTCCCTAGTCCCCTTCCTCAGTGGTCTATTTCAGATTGTGAACCATATAAATCTTGATTATCTTCACAAAATTTTCTATTGGATTATATCCTTGTATAGTGATCCCACGTGAATCTCCAACATTCCTTACCAAACATGCCTCAAATCATAGGGGTGTGTCGAATCGATGTTAAAATTACCAGGTTGAATACTACTGAAAATCACATCCTATAAAAATAATACTGATTTTCAAAGATGTTATGGTAATAATTGACACATCCCCCAGGGTTCAAGGAGATTTCGATCAACCACCAATGAATCCTAAACCTACTAATAATTTTAGAATTGAAGGTGTTACAGTTGTGGTAAAAACTCCATCACCCATATGGGTTGGGCTTGACTTGGGGTTCCTATCAATATATCATATATCTTCTAAGGATCTAATGATTCTGGGGGTGGTGGAAGTTGAAAAAATCCCCTCATACCTATGGGATAAGTTTTATATAAGATAAAATCTATTTAAACGGTTAATAAAATCCTCTTGATTTGACAAATTTGACATGAGTCTGATCGAACTATAATGTATATTCAAAGTGAGAGCTACATTCCCCAGCTAGTTTCCCTATGGATTGGGGCCCATTTATTCTCATGAAATATAGTTTCTCAATCTTTTAGTAATCTTGTCTCATGAGTGCACCAACAAACCACTCACTCTGATTAGGCTACCTTTACACCTTAGATATGGGAGAGTTTTTTATTGACCAACTAGAGTGTGTGTTGTTAAAACCTATAAACAAACATATAGAAATTAAATTGTATTATTTCTTACTTGGGAGGATCTAAAAACAAGGGAATAAAGTAAAATGAATTTATTCATTCTCACCCCATCCTTAGACCCATACGTTCGTCGAGGTGTCATGATTATCTATTCAAGTTCTGCTTAGATATGGAGACAAGCATGTTTCAATCTCTCACAGTTCTATTTTGACCTTGGGTTTTGAGTGAAAAAGAATTTAATAGGGTCTATCTAGAAAAAAATACTTTTCATATCTCAGAGATTCTATTAATATCCCTCATAATAGAGGTTCTTACCCTTTATCCACTTACATGTCACCCAGATGTTTTTCCATAATTAAGGTATGGATTCTTCATTTAAAACATATAGAATATCATAGAGTGGATTTGAGATGGGATGGGATATAATATAGTCAATATGTTGTTCTTAGATAAATATTTCACATATCCATACAAACCTCTTCCTCATCAGAGAATTATTCCTTCACTTGGTTAGACCGTAATGGTCTTCTTTTTAGAGAATATGTTAGATGAACTATAGAAGTCATGAGTAATGGTTACCATTTTGGATTATCTACTGACCTAGGTGACAGGTTTGTTTTAATAGATGAGGACCATATGAAGTTAGCCATTGTTTTTTGAAAAAATATCCATACGAAGGATCTCTAAGAATGGGAGGGTGACCTTCCAATGGTGAGATATCTTCATGTAGATATTTTTCATGGTGATTATATTGAATGGATCCTTATAATCCACATATATGGTACCATATGGAGAACTTATGAAGTATTTATTTACTTATATATCATATAAATAGTTATTATATTCTTCAAATACTATATAATGATGATGTATTTCCTCAATTGTACTAGAATTGTGTAAGGTAAGAATATGAGCCTTGTTTTGTGTTTTCATCATAATATATTAACATGTTATTTGGGGTTTATTTGGGATAGGAGTCTAATTCTTAAAGGCTATCAGAGTATGTTGATATCTATATCTCATAATTTTGGAGATAAGATCCAACTTCCTAGAACGTGATGGGGTATGTAGAAAATATTATAAACTATTGGAATAAATATAATCCCAAATTTTGTTTGATATTAGAATTTATCAACGATGGTTTGTAAAAAGGTGTTATGTGCCTGATTCTAATGATCATTCCCCACTAGGATATTCCCACAGACCTTTACAATGAGAATAGATATGTGGTTTGTCTTTTATGGACTCTAAGGGATATTGATATTGTCCACCATTTGAGGGAGTATAAATATAAACCTTTCTTTTATCAACTATCGGGATATGCTAAAAATCATATAAATTTCTAGAAGGGATATGGGCCTACCTTGGGGTGACTGCTGAAATATTACAATGATCTTTTATTGGGATAGGGATGTGCACATGATCCTTTTTCTAACATTGAATATATAACTGAATCTCAAAAAAAGTACATAAAAATATCTTTAGGAGACTGTTAAATTATATTGATAATCCCCAGTCAGAACTATGATATGAGATCGATCTTTTTCCTTAAATAATATCATAATATCCTAATGATCCACATAAATTGGGTAAAAAAGTGTTATTTCTCTAGATTGAATACCTAGTATTGTTGAACATGTTGATCCATTTATCTGATGGTTGGAATAGAAATATTTTCCTATTCCTGTGTGATGTTCGTAATATGCTAGTGAATCCTCACTATAGTTGCAAGGATATATTGGTAGTTCTGATGAATTTTAGTAAGAATATGAGATTTCTAATTTCTTTGTTTTTAGGATATGATGAAAATCATCTTTAATTGATGTGTAAATATGTTTCCATTCATATAATCCATTTTTTATTTGGGTATACTAATGGGATTTGTGAATGGGGGTGGGAATTTTCATCTCCTCTTTTCTTACTATTTGTATATATTGACAGAATTGTTTTATAAAAAAAATTGATATGTTCCTCCACACTAATTATTGATGTAGTATTTTTGTGGTATTATTTAGATTAATTGGGAATATGATCCCAATTATAATGTTTGATAGCACATTTCACCTAGAGAGACCACATAAACACTTGGATCTGAGTAATTGGGGGCGATCTACCAGGTTGTTCCCATCGCGTGTGGAGACTAAGTGGTGGTTTCTTAAAAATAGTGATTAAGACTATAATGTGCCCTCATTAGTGACCCCTGATATGAATCAACTTCATGTTTTACTTCCTAGTCCCCCTTCATAAGATAAGGAAGGTACTATATATCATGCTTCAGGGACAGGCACCCAAAGCGGTCGGTGGTTGTTAAAGGTGTCACTGACCTCATTATGTATCTCTTATAATGAGATTGGATCATATGATTTAGTTATAGGATATTCTTATATGTGGCGTCCATGTTCCTGATGGAATCCTACTAATGGTACTCCCTTTCCATCATGTTTTACACCAAGTTCTTGAGATGTTGAATAAGTGATATTGTCCTTTTTCTTATGTGGGTTGAAACTATCATGGAGGTTGAATCACATGAATTATTTCTTGATATAAAATTTCATATCTGTGGATATAAGAGATAAATTGATAAGGGGACCTATGTGATATAAATACAACAAGAATAATGATCAGTTTAAAATCATATATATGTGCATATGCATCTAATTGTTTTTATAGGTGAAATATTTATGTTGTGATCACAATTTTTTGGGTGTGGAATACAGAAAAAAAATTTCTAATGTATGGGAAACACAATTTCATTTAGTTTATTAAAATATTCATGTTTGTTTCACAAATTGTTAAAATAGAAAAAATAAAAAAACTATCTTGACATGTGGAAAACCCAAATCTGATTGGTTGTTTCAATATTCTTAATTGGTTCACCATTTTTCTTCCACCCAGGTTGGGGTATCCCAACACTTGGTTTTGAGGGTATATGTCTGGATTTATAATATTCATATTGGATCACTACTCCTATCATAGATGGTTTCAAATGGGGTTTATTTTATTAAACGGAATCTCTCAAAGAATCCTACATCCATGAGAAGCTATAGACCTACATTCCAAAGGCAGACTATCATTAATGTTTTTACCAATGACACTAAAGAACTCACATTTATTTATAGGATGATATTTTTGGATAATATCATGTTATTATGGGAAATTATTTCATACTTTGGTAATATCATATATATTTAAGTCATGTTTTTGAATTTTTCCCAAATCCCGGTATTAAACTGGATACCCTAATTCTAGTAATTGGTTATTGGTATATGTCAATTTTAATGTCTTTACATTTCATTAGAATCACATGGTTGTAAAAAAATTTATGTATTAAAGGTTCCCCATCGAAAAAACCATATATACATATCATATTTAATCCATTTTAATCTTATTATTACTTAGTTATTGTGATTTATAGGTCACTATTTTTTGAATCCACATAGTATGGAACTCTAGAGTTTATCACCATATAGAAAGGTGGTGGTCAATTAGGTTTCCAAGATAAATCCCATTAATGGGATCCCTATATATCATTGTAAAACAAATAAAAAACCATGTATATTGGTTCCACATAATAGGGAAAAGTGAACCTTTTAAGTTCATGTGACTGACTAATCCATGTAGTTTAACATAAAGTTATAAGAAAAATAGGAAAAATTCCAAACAATGGTTTCTGTGGGAATTACACATCAATACCCCTTTATAATTTTCCTCAAAGGGAATATTTCCATGAATTATAGGTTGGAATCACAATAAATATATCCTTATAGAGATAGTTCTTTTCAGTAATATGGATTGATGAAATTAATGTTACAGGACCTGGAGGGAATTTATATCTCTAGGTGGAGACCCAATTTTATCAGAAATACTACTTGATAAAAGGATGGTCCAAAATCAGTATGTCCCCTATGAATTGGATTTATAGACATCATTATAATATATACAATATATGGGATGATATGAATTATATAATGAGTAATATGGACCCATGGGAATGGATATAAAAGATTTATGATGTTGGGATTGAGCCTAAGATAGGGGTCATATGTATCCAATCAAAATAGGAATCAAATCCCATGTTGTTCTAATGAAACAGTTTAAGGTCATGTGAAAGGGACTGATCCATTCTACCTAGTGTCATTTGGTAAATATATTTTCATAAAGTTTAACATCATTTGACTATGACATTGGCCACATAGTTTAACGACATGTTGTTGGGACGTATGTGTCGTGAGAGGTGTGATAATAGAGAATTGTGTGGGGATTACACATATAAGGCTTCCCAATAATGAATATTGTTATGGATTTCATGAATAATATGAATATATATTAGAAAGGTATGGCTATTTACAAGGAAAATGGACATGTGAATGTTATGATGTTGGATGGTGATAAAATGAGGGTGTATGATTTTTTATTAAATCCTTAGGTAGGAATCAAACCTATCCAATTTGAAATTGGAATTACAGCCCACATAGTTTCATTTGATTATATCTATTGGAGAAAGAAATATGGGTTTTTGGTGCTTACACAGGGGGAGGAGGCCCATTTTAACATTTTGGTTATGATAATGGCATGGTCAAATAATACTTATGAGCTCATGTAATTCATGGTCAGGGTGAGGAAAAATAGATAATAGAGGTGCATGCATATCGTATAAGGGTATGAAACTAATTTTGAATGGGGATTACATACTAATGCTTCCAAATGTATGAGTATAACTCATGAGGTATATTTATAGTTGAGGAAAAACTCATAATTTCCCCAAAATGGATACATAATGCATGGATTGTAAGACTCATGAGGAATATGGCCCTATAATATAGAAAATATAGGAACCCGCACAAAAGTGGAATCAATTTAGGGTTATATTTATATTGAATTTAAGTCTTCAGTTTCATATATATTTCTAGAAAATGGAATATTACATAAGAGGAGTATATTGGCTACATGAATGGCCCACGGTTATGTCATCAAGTGAACAAAAATGGTTCTTGTAATCACATAACCTAAATAGGGTTTGTTGATTATGTAACAGGATAGTGGATAAAAAATTTCAATATTGGGGTGTGATTACAAGATCATGTTTTTGAATAAGGGTAACATATTAAAGTTCATGTTAGAAAGAATGAAATTGACTGTTACACCCATTATCATGTGGTTGAGGTGTGTTTCCCACTCCAAGGTCTTAATTAATCCCATAAGATTTTCCAATTGACTGTCCATTTTGGTGTCTCCAAATCACCGACTATGAGAATACTTCTCCCTCCATCCACCTATGTTTTTCAATCTATTTCCCTCTATAAAATTATAAAACGGGGGGGGGGGTTCATATACAATGATATACAATATATATGGAACATTACATGGAAAGGTATCCATGTATTGGGCTTAAATGCTCTACAAATCGTCAACATAAATCGTAACCCTTGTGTGGGGCACATAAAGAATGCTCTGTGGCCCACCTACATCACCTATCACGTATCCCTGGTAAATCACAATACTAAAATTGAGTGTGATTCATTATATCATGGAAAAAGAAACCCCTAGCATTACACATGATAGAAAAATCATAAAAGGGTTATCCATTGACATTCTATCCCATCTTTGTCATGTTACTATGAGCAATCATGAGTGGCCCTATCATGGGTAATGTATTCTCTAATCTAATCACATAAATCATAGTAATGTGTCCAATACGGAGAGAATATAGTCCTATCATGGATATGAAATCAGGTATCCCATTACAGTAATGAGTATAATGCTACCATGTGAGTTCCTTTAGGGAACTTGTATCTTTGTGATGATCCCATTGGTATTTTTGTTTATTAAATATGGGAGTTTCCTTTTCTTATGTCCATCCCCCAACTTCGTTGAAATTTTTCTACTAAGTGTTGAAAAAGGTATTGAGTGTGTTCATATTCTTAGTCACCAATGATGATTCACATTAAAAGATTGTATAGTTTTTAATTTAGGAATAAATTTATGTAGTCACTTGGCCTCATAATATATCATCAATGTATCAGAAAGGTTTTTTCATATATTTCTTTCAAAAATTCTTGAATGGTTATCATCTTCTTAAGAAAAAATTATGTTAGAAATTGAATTATCATCTATGTTTTTCAATTTGTCCCTTTTTACATATAACAACCTTTCACTAATCACTAGTAGGTAATTATCCTTCATTTTATCTGCTTACATATTCATTTTAGGCAGTGGAGAATTATTCTCGTCGAATGATCAAATCTTGAATTTTATAGTAATTAAAACATTCCATCCATTTTGAATCTACTATACATCAAAATTGTGTGTTTAATAATCTCAATAATTTTTTTATGAAGTGAAATATTAACCACAACTAGAATCACAGAGCGTACTCAAAATAATGATAATTATTAATAGCCAAAAAAATGAACACCATTGGGCCAAAACTGGGATTCAAAACTATTTTTGGAGAATATAAGGCATAAGTAAGTGAAAATTACAGTATTTTATAATACTAATAGATCATTTACCATTAAAATGAATCCATTTTTTCATTCCAAAATGAATAATATTGAGGTACAATTTCATTTTATTCAAATGTGGTGGAGTACGAAAGTGTGGTAAAGTAAAACATTTACTCTAATGAAAATATAACAGAATTCCTGATGAAGGTCATTCACTCTGATAATTTTAGATGGTGAAGATCCTCAAGTGTCCTTACATATACATAAAAAACATGTTTGGAAGATATAAAGGATGTGTTGAGATATGACTGGCTCCTAATCCAATATCTATTTGAAACATATGATAGATTCCTACCCACTTTTTCTATGTTTGAATACATATCCTTTATTTTAATGTAGGATAGAATCTGTGACTCTCATTTATCAAGGGGTAAGGAGATCTTAGTTAATGGTTTTGGAAAAAACCAACTCAATAAGAGAAGCGGAAGGAGTAAGGATTGAAAGGGAAGCATATAAAAGGACATCTCTATATTCTCATTTCCATCAACTTATGTAGCTTCCATCTCTCAATATAACTTTTATTTTATTTTTGTTTCTAATGTGTATTTCTCTACCTATACAAAAGATACCATTATATGGATATTTTCATGGTAATAGCGAGATAGTGAGTACATGAATATTAACATAGTGGGATACTTCTCATTTTTCATTGTTATTTACCCAGATTTATTGGGGAGTTTTTTCATGATACATTAGACATTATGTTTTCCTCGTTTTAGACATTATTTTTATCTATAACGTATCACCATACTAGTGGGACAATCATTTTTGGTAGAATTGTGTGCGTGTGTGCACGCGAGGGGGGGGGGGGGGGGTGGGGGTCCATGTTATATCTAGTGTTTTTATGTTTTTTTGTACTTTCTTTTTTCCTCGTATTTAGTACAAAACCAATGGACCAATGATTTTCAGTCCTAAATGATCATTCCTTGTTTCTATATTTCTCAAAAACAATGGAACAATAAGATTCACATTACTATGTAGAGGAAATTGCGGAATCTCCTCAACCACCACTATTAAAAAATCATGAAAAATAGTTTTTAATTTTAATAACTCATTTTATAAATAATAATAAATATAACCCTTTATTATTATTAAAAATTAATGAGCACCCTTTATCAAAACATTTTTAAGAATTGATAGTAGGAACTCTTTATAATTTTATAAACATGTGTGTTTATATATAATTATAATTTTATATCAATATTATAATGTGTATAAATATAAATTATATATATATATATATATCAACATATATTTACATATAAAAAATATAATTTAATATTTTAATAACATTAGAATAAAAATGTATTTCCAATTTTTTTGAATTTGTGTAAATAATTACTATTAAACATAAAATATATAATAAGTAAATTTTATAGTGGATTTAAATACATTAAAAATGTATATGTAAATATAATAAAATATAAATATATTTAAATAAATTATATAAATATATGAATATATTATAAAAATTAATATAAATACACACACACACTATAAGTCCCCAGCCTTAAACCTTACTTAATCTTGAGTTATCACAAGATTACACATTGAGGATCTTTTCAGGTACAGAGTTTTAGAGAATTAGATCATGAAACTTGCATTACATTCCACATTTAAACAAAGTGGTTACATAAAAGACAGTATTCATTATTCCCATCAACGGAAACATATTTAAAATATAACACGGATTCTTTCTTGACACATCCTTGACACTATCATCACATCATGTACCTTTCCCTTGACCTGTGAAAAAAATTTCAAAAACATGGGATGAGCACAAAAAGCTCAGTAAGGGATATAAAAATATGGAAAGGAAACATGGGTACACACATATACATAAGAATGAAATCATACTTTACCCATAAAACATAGGCATATCAAAACATGAATAAATTATAGAAGACATAAGACATAAAGGTAACTTGAGGCATTCATAACATTCTTACGTAGGGAGTAACCCTCTTGGTTACGTTTGGAATACCCATCACAGTATATTCCCTAAATCTCTTCGGAGAAACCTTAACGTTTCACTCCTTCGCGTTACCCAATGCATTGGAGAGCTATATCGGGCTCACCCGCCCTTAGTTTATCACGGAACCACCCGTTCTTCATAACAATGCCCAAGAACCATAACATAATCGTATCACATAAACATGAATAAAGGAAACATGACATTTACACATTTCAATCACAATATAACATTTTAGGATATTGAAATAATGAATCCATTCAAAAAGAAACCATTTCCAAAACCATTTAAAACATTTAATAAAGAGATTTTTGAATCAAAGTGTCCCATACCACCTTGAAGCTTTTAACATTTTAAACCATTAATATCCATATAAATAAATCCTTAAAACCATTTTTAAAACATGGATATTAATAAGAACAAATAATTAAAACATTTAAAACGATATTTTGGTTAAAGGGGTTTTACCAAAATTAGAGACACTTGAATACAATAATCGAGGAATAACATTTAGTCAGAACTTTATAATATCATGAGAATAATAGGATTCATGATATAATACTCCAAAGGACAGTGTATACACCATATAAGAGTGAATTGGTTCATAACAACAATGAACCCTCAATAGAAATGTCAAATGTGATGAAATCCCTTATAAAGAAGGTATCCTTAAAATAAGGACAAATAAATCTCAAAAATATGTGTGACAAATATATATACACCCAATATAAGTGGATATTAAGTTTAAAACAATAAAAGGTCATTCACACATATTCAATGGATGACATATTCAATGACTACAAGTTGAACCCAAAGAAATCGAAATTGGGTTAAAAAGTTCCCTTGACAGCCTAACGGCATCACATCAAAATGAGTTGAGGAGAGATAAAAAGTGTATCTCATCACTTGGACCAAAAATTTACATCAATCAGGATATAGGAGAACATATCCCAACATAATAGTATGTGAATTAAAAGACATAACAAACAAAGTCTTTTAAAATGAGGAGGGTGAAAGGTTCCCTTACCGACATGGGTATCTTTCAAAACATACACCTCGTGAAAGAAGGACAATACAACATTGATGTAAATACTCATAAAAGAAAGTATTTTACACAATGAGTAACATAATGGGCAGTATATACACCACTCAAAGGAAATTGTGGCAAATGTAGCATAAATCTCACGGGAATAAAAGTGAGATGAAAAATCCCTTACGAAAACTCGGCAGCCTAACAGCACCACATAAAACATCTGAATATGGATTGATGAGATCAAATAGGGTATCTCATCATATTACAATAAAATTTACAGCAAGAGGAATATAAAATAACATACCCCAACATTACAAATAGGATCTTAAAAGAAGTGACATAAAGGAGAGTACATAGAAAGAAAGAGAGAGGTTATATCTCTTACGAAAGTTCGGCAGCCTAACAGCGCCACTCAAAACTTCCAAAATGGATTGATGAGAGAGAATAGGGTCTGTCATCACATGAACATAAAAATTACAGTAAATGTAATGTAAAAGAACTTCCCAATCATAAGAATGATGAGCTTAAAATAAATGACATAAAAGAGTGTACTTAAAAAGAAAGAGAGTTGTAGGATCCCTTACCTCGGGTCCGACTTGACTCGATCGTTCTTTAATGTCCTTTAAAAGTGTAACTCCTTTTGATTTGAGCCTAAAAGCTTCCTTTGAAAGGATTCTACCGAAAGGGAATCCTCTAGGATGAGGAGAGGGATGTGGAGAGAGTAAATTGGCAGGGGTTGGCCGAGCCAAAGGCTTGATGAGTGTGTGAAAAGAGGTAGAGGTGGGGGCCTTTTATAAGAGGAGAGGAGGGGCACTTTTGGAAAGTAAAGAAATATTACTTTATTTGAAAATGTGTTTCGGTTTCAAAAGGTCCCACATTGATATAATTCGTTGATAAGGTTATAAGGAATCTAAATCCACTCATCCAATAAGTTTTGGACATGTGTAGTTCATAGATTTTACATTATCTTTCCATTTTATTTAAATCGTCAAATAATGATGTCATCGCTGCATCATTATTATGTCATAAATAATTTTATTTATTTAATGTCTAAAAATTATAAAACAAATACTATGACGTAGGAAATCTTTTTATCTTTCCAATGAATATTTATAATCAAAAATATGACTTGTATTACCCCACGTAATAATTGTTTTAGTAAAACATATCATGTTTGTGTCAATTTTACTTTTACATTAAATAAAATGTTATTTATGTCATTTCCCAACCAAAGTGGATCCATGGGGTCCCCAAGTTGACCCATGGCTTTTCTTGGTCGGCCATGACACAAAAAATTAGTTTAGGACATGTGTCAAGCTCATCTTATTCCATTTAAGCATTATTTTTACCTTAAACTACACTAATTACCACTAATCGCGATTAAAAACTTAATAAGTTACTATTCACCAAAAAATTATTTTAATCTCATTGAACCACATTTTACTTCTTAATGACAACCATGTATGTCGGATTTTTGAAAATCAAAACACAATGATGGAAAAATTTCATTTAAATGGAAAATCAATTTTTATAAGTACCACTTAGTGGTTTCACTATTCATCAAAAATTGAAGTTTTTCAGAAAAATCCCAAAAATTCACCCTAAGCTATATTTGATATTCTGAATTCAAAAATGAATTCCGTTTTAAAAAATTCAAAACATATAAGTCACATTAATTAATTTAATAATTAATTCCCGCTGTCATGACAAATAACGTGTTTTATGAAACAATAAGTATCGAAAGATTGACACTAGTTTAAGTCTGATTTCAAAGTGAAATTGATTCCAACGACCACTATTGGATTTAATGGTAAAAATATTTTCTAATTTCACTTTAAAACCCATTCAAAATAAAATCTAATCATATAAATAAATTAGATTAAAAAGTGGTTTTGAATTAAAACACAACATTTTACACTATTCATTAAAAAATGAACTTTATCGGAAAATTACCAAAAAAATTACACAAAGTAAAATTTGATGTCCCGATTCTTAATAAGAGTTTTATTTGGTCCAAAATAATGTATAAGAGTGATGAAAACTATATTTAATGACGGTTCGTCATCAAAAGGCGACAAGTGAACCTTTTGGGAAAACTAGGGCATATACGCCTAAAATTGAATTCTTTCCATATTTTAAGCCTTTATCTTTTATTGGATAAATGTAAAAACATTTAAAAACATATATAATCATATTTTAGTTATTTCTATCCATTCCCACCAATACAACGGCTACATGTTAACTACCATTTAAAATAATATTATTAGAGTGCAACGTAAGATTCCCAAGAAACTCGTTGTTGCGTGTTGGGTACGCCATCGAGCATAGCGTCCCCTTTAATGTCATATTAATATTTGATTCACAAATAGGGATAAATATGAAATTGTCATATTCTTTATTTACCTTGTTTGTTACACACACACACACATATATATATATATATGTGTGTGAGTGTGATAAAAAATACACTAATGGTAAGACTACTTATCCTTAAACTAATTTACAAGGGTTTGAATCCCTCTCCATGAATATTATGAAACAGAGAATTATGTGATATTAAGAATTTGACTTTATGTGTTCTAAAAACCAATTCCTTTATCAATGTTTTTTAGCACTGATCTAGACACCCTTTATCAATGTTTTTTCAGCACTGATAAAGTGTAATGGGGATAAGTTATGTTATATATACTTATTTAATTATTTTTATATATTATTTATATAATAATGATTTTATATTTTTATTTAGATACAATATATTAATATAATTATAAATATATGTATAATTTTTTATTATTATATATATTATTTTATTTATATATTTATTTATTTAATAACATAAATTGTAATAATCTATATTAGGTAGAGGGTATAAAAACTACAAATACAAATGCACCCCGGAACCTCAGTGGGTAATGCCTCATCTCTATGCAAAAGTAATGAAAAGATCCCACTAAACCTATTTTTTACATAGAGAGTCTCGGTGACCCAATTCATTATAGCCCCAAGGCCTAGCTAAGTGTGGCCTAAAGGCCCTTTAAGTATATTAACTGATTGACCAAATGAGCAACCTACATCAAACTGCGTGTTCATATTTATATAAATGTTTAAATATTATATATATTAACATAAGTAAATGTATTTATAAAAATACAATATATATATAAATAAATTCATTTATACTTATTTACTAGTATATATATTTATATATACATTAAATATACCAGTTATAATTTGTATTGATCATATATATATATATATATATTACATAAAATATATATTAATATATATATGCATATATATAATGGTTACATTTCATGTATATTTTATATATACATATTAATATATATTCTTAAATATGATTTAAATAACAATAAATATATATATTTTCATAAATACAATTTTTATATATTTCTAATCATTTATAGTTTTTTTTACACTTATAAATATATATAATAGGTTCTTGGAGCTAAAATTAACTTAAACACACACAGAACACACAAAAATTCTTGAAAGGTAGACAATTCCCCCTCCCCACAAGCGATAGCCCACCCATAAAGACTTTTTTATTCAGTACATAGCCCAAAGA
Organism: Viscum album; assembly: GCA_963277665.1. NCBI lineage: Eukaryota > Viridiplantae > Streptophyta > Magnoliopsida > Santalales > Viscaceae > Viscum > Viscum album. The sequence continues at coordinate 1,549,596,869 of OY728138.1, forward strand.
CCCAATAGGCATGAAGTCCATTACATGGCCCAAAGGCCCGCAAACAAGCCAAAAGTCCCAGTGAAGTCTCATGCGTATATCATGCCTTCATCTACCTACATCATGCATGCGTCACCTGAGATACATAAAATTACCAATGAATATTACACCATTTTAAAGTCAACCCACATAATAGTGTTACAAATCAAGGATCAAAATGATCAGTGTCTTTAGAAAATTAGGCACATACATTCCTTGTTCATAATAAAAAATAAAAAATTATTTAAAATCTTCTTCTTCATCATTATAAATCACACGTTCTTCTTAATACATGTAGTCGCCTAGGGATATACATCAATGAAAAGGGTAGAGCTAAAATCCGAGTAAGAGGATGAATAAGGAACATGAATCAATATAACATGGGTGTAAATTATCATCATCACCCTAGTATAAGAATATAATTATCATCATAATCATTATATTAGTCCTTATATGAAGGATTAAAATATGTAAATTCATAAAAATGAAACACCATATCTTAGTGTTTACATACCATACATTGTTCTGATAAAAGATAGCATCATGTTCACATTAAACATATGTGTATAATCATAGAATCATCATTATGAAAAAATGAAGAATACTTTTTACACATATTTTACATTATATGGTGAGATAAATAACATTACCCAATGATTTTTAGGGAAATATAATTCTAGGCCCTCCTATCACATCATATCATTTATATAGTCTTGCATATGGAATAGAATGTATAACAATCGTAGTCATAAAATAACACATGGAATGGAAAGAGTTTCATAAGAATTTATTAAATCATAAATTCATGAATAAACATTGGGGTTACCATATTAAAAGGGAAAACGTACTTGTTATAATAATTATAATTCTTGAGTGAGTAAGAATAAATCTTATGAGGAGTCAATATGTGTTTTAGATAGAATAGTTATTTTAGAAAAATAATTATATTTTTCAAAAATCCAATTTGGAAACATGTATATCCTAGATAATAACAGTTAATAAAAATTAAATTATATTTATGTGACATTAATATAATATCCACATTGAAATTTAGAATGAAAAATGTATAACCCAATGAAATGGAGATGGGTTTGAGAATCCCCTTACCTTATGTATGAATGTCTTCTCCACTTGTACTTAATATCATGGATATTTAAATTAGATTCAATAATTACATAATTCATAACCTATTAAACTTTTATTTTATTTATTAGTATTTTTAAGTATATTTTTGGATATTTTTATGAGTTATAAAGTTTAATATGATCGTTTTTGGAGATTTCATTTTCATTGTTTGTGGTTGGTTACCTTGAGTAAAAAAATATGGGGTTTATTTTAAAATGGGAATAAATTTTCAAAATGTGAAATTGTTTATTATTAATGAATTTATATAATCATAAAAGGAATTATATACCATTTGAATATATTTTATCAGGATTTTTCATTAGATAAAACATTTATGAACTTGTTTTAATTTATTATGGCAGTTTTTATGACCATCCCAAACATGTCACATTTTATTTAATATATAGATTATATATTGGTTATATTATATGATTAAAGTTATAATATTTATAATAAAATATTATTTAACAATATTAATTGTTTTATGACCATAATTTAAGGCGGTAATGGAAAATAAATACTCATCGTCCATGAAGGTGGGGACGGGGCATATCATGGATAATGTTTTCGTTTTCTGAATAAAAGATGAAAAGAAAACATTTTCATGTGAGTATTATATTTAAAAAAATAAAATTGAATTATATATGTAATATTGGAGTTTTAATTCTACTTTTTAAAGGATAGGTGGGGAGTAGAGAAGAAAATAAAATCCATTAAAAAAGACGAAGGAGAATTTTACCTCTTGAAAATATTTTTGTTGAGTACCTTTTTAAGTCACTTTATATTTCTCTTTGATTGATAAAAAGATATAATTGACATGGATAAGATTATTTATAAGTGAATTCAGAAAAATTTATTCAATATTTATGGATTTTTAGGTGTGAGGAGAAGAGGTAGTGAGGGTGGCATTTTAAGGGGAGGGGAGGGGTGTTTTTTTATTAATTTATTAATTAATTTATTATTTTGGCTCAAGAATATCAAAAGTGTTGATTACTAATACCAAATACAGTTAATAGAGAATTATTGTTCATGATAATGATTCATACATCATCTATACATCAACCATGACTCAAAGATTCATGTATTTAACTTATATCATAAAATATCGTATCTTGTTATTCACCAAAAATTCAACTATTTTAGAAAAGTCCCAATAAACCAACCTAACCATTTTTTGATGTTTGTAATTAAAATTTAGACTCCATTTAATGAAAATAATATAAATATGATAAAATTTATTTTTAAATTATTTCATCATTTTATCAAAAAATTACCGAGTTTAATACTATAACTGGTTTTATGACACTTTGAAACGTTAACTAATGTCTTATAAAATTAAATTAATAAAACAATACAATAAATATATTTATATATGAATATATTTTTTGAAAATATTTTTTCTTTTGAATTTTTATATTATTTATGAAATTATAAATAATCGATTACATTTTACAAAAATAACAACACTTAATTTTTAATTTTTAAAATATTTAGTTGCATAACCATGATATAATTTTTCATATTTTTATTTATTTGAAGTCTAAATTTTATTAATACTTTCATAGGTGTTCTTAATATTCTATTAGATGGATTTTTATTCCAAATGGTCATATTACTATTCCAATGGTCAGGTTACTATTACATCGGAATAGGTTCCCTAATTTCATTAAATACTAATTATTTCATTATTCATTCATGGGAATAATGATTTTATTGAACTCATAATTTGATGCATGTTTTTATTCCATAATTATACAACGGTAAAATTAAATTAAAAAACTTTTGGGCCGTTATATTCTTCCACCCTTTTGAAAAATTTTCATCAATTTTTTTACATAGTATAGCGAAAATAGGTGAGGGTAATTGTTCTTAATCCCTTCCTATGGTTCCAATATTTCATCTTCATACTTATGATTCCTCTGAAACACTTTGGAAAAGTCAGTTGTCTAATTGCGTATGAGTTTTTATCTTTAGTTCAAGATCTTTAACTATTAGTCCTCATATGAGTGATCATTATCTAACTATACCACCTCTGGATTCAGTACATGTGAGGGTCATATATATACTTCATTAGGAGTGATATGTGGAACATGTCATAAACTTAATCAATATTTCATGGAAGTGAAAGTCGGTAAGACACTGATCATTTGTGATCAAGGTTCTCAAGGGGGATAATGTACCTTGGGATATGCTTCCTTTTATTTAAAAAACTACAAGACTCTCTTCCATAGTGTTATTCGAATTAAAACATTTTCTCCAACTTCAAACTCTAAATCCCTTTAATGATTTTAGCATAACTATTTTTCTGATTCTAAGAACCATTTATGTGTTTTTGTATATATTAAACCTTATCAGTCATCCCTTGCACAAGATTAAGTCAACATAGCACTCATTTTCAAACTTCATCCCAATAGTTTGGAGTTCTGTATTTCTTCCTATAGAGACCTTCATATAGATCCATCCAAAAATTATAGTGGAAACTATTATTCTGTTATAACAAAACCAATGGGATATTCTGATTCTAACGGCCAAAGATTGAAATATATTGAAACTAAATTTCTTTTTCCGAATACTAAATAAATTATAGAAATATATGCCGAAAGAGCATATTAGTTTAGTGTCTTTGGAAACTTGGAACATAAGCTTCTATCTTGCTGAAAGATCATCAACATCTCCCATAAAGATCATCCCCATTTTGTCTTCCTACTTATAACCTTTCCTTATATCTTGGGGAAAATAAACATTTTAATTGGATGGTCTCAAATGATCAGTAAGGGTATGCATGATGAACATCTATCAAAATATAAATATTAAAATTTAAAAACAAGAAGATAAATATTGAATTTAAAAATCGTGAGTCGTGAAATAAAACTTGGTAGTGGGTCAGGCATAGACTGTAAATGAACATTAACTATTATAAAATATAATTGGAATAAAACATAGGATTTTCAAAAATAAATAAGCACATAATATGATTTACATAGTATCCAAGGCATTGTTTGCTAGACCATCATAGTGGACAATGTCCATTACTGAACTGGGGTAACTTGTCATTTTAGAAATGTATTACTGAACTAGAATTACTTGTTTTTCCATTAATATCAATATAATAAGATATAAATATTTACCCTATGCATTGGAGGTAGATATAGGTCCCATCCATCTCATAACGAAATCATTCTTACATGTTCCTCAAAAACATAAACCATTCATCATAGCATATCCCAATTAATAAAATGGGTTTCTTAAACATCATTCCATGATAACATAATCCATATAAAATAAATTTATTTCATAAATAAAATCTATCATAAAAAAATAAAATCAATGTGACAAGAGGGATAGAAAAATAAACCTATGTCATCTTAAATGATAAATAATTTTGATAAAACACTAGAACTTAATTCCTGTTGAAAATATCCTTTTATCTTAAAAAATGTTTTCTTTTTTAAATATGTTGATAAATTTTAAAAGAATATAATTTAGTTGAAAATAAACTTCAAAACATGTATAGAAAAATTCATGGAAATAAGGAGTTATGAAGATTTAAAAATCCATTCATACCATATAAGTTAAAAAACATTCTCCTCATACTTCTTCCAGAAAAGTCATAAAGTACCTCATGTGGTAATAAAAAGAATGATTCCTTCCATACCATGTAGTAAATGAAAAAGTGGTAAAAATATATTTAAACATACATAGACGAATATAAATAAAATTTTTGAGAATATTTTTAGAAAACATTAACATGGATAATAAATATACCCCTAGTAAATACTTACGTATAAATAATCTCAGATAAAAATGAGATTAAAAAATTATCCCTTACCTTAGGTCTGATTTCATCCTTATGTGTTTGAAACTCCTTTATTGTGGGTTTAGAAATATTATTTACATGTAATAGAACCATAATATTAGTTTTTATATCATATATGATTTACTTATAACTTTATATTACCCATTCATTTGTTAGTTCCATGTTAAAGCAATGTTTTGGGTAATAATTGTTTTATTTATCGTACGTGTTTAAAATTTTTATTCTTGATATTATTAATTATATCATGATCAAATTACTTCCAAAATGTAGAAAATTATTTATATATCATATATATTCATTATATTAATATATATATAATACATAAACAAATGAAATAGAATACATCGTTCAAGGACACGGTATGCCGTACAAACACATGAATGCTCTTTTTATTTCCTTATTGAATTGTATGGAATTAAGTAAATGAAATATATATATATATATAAATCCAGTAGAATTATTATTTCATATATTTTATGATTATTTATTTTTTAATCATTGTTGAATGGTTAAAGCGGAGAATGATTCTCATCGCTTCATGGATACGGTAAGTCGTACGTACGCACGAGCGATGATATCGTTCCCATAACTGTTGAATGTTATTGACATGGATGGTGTATAATATATGATAATTAGTATCATGTTATAATAATCATATATAGTTATTTTTTCCACCATTATACCCATCCTTTTAAGGTAGTGGTGAAAAATAGATTACACCACGCCATAGAGAGGGTAAGTCGTACGCACACACAGACACACAAATGGGGATTTCATTTTTTATAGAATGGATAGAAGGTAAAATTGGGTGGTTTAATATTTATAATAAAAAATCAATATATTAGTGATATTTATGTTATTAGTTTATAATGAAACAACTAATGAAGAGGAAGTAAAAGAAAAATGAAATTTGAAAGAATCGGTAGAAGAGATTAACTATTCCTCAATGTGCCTCCATAAACATTCTCTTATGGAACTAGATATGGTCTTTGGAGAGGATAAGAAACTCTATAATATAACTAGGGATGTCTATAACAGAAATGGGTAGGTTTTGGACGAACTTTAAAGATAAAAAATAAAGTTAATAGGAGAGGGAGGAGGTTCCCTTTTATAATTGAGGTGAGGGGTACTTTTGGAAACTCTGTAAATATTAATTTATAATAAAATAAAAACCTACTCAAAAACAACAAATTATTCCCAATTTAGAATATGATATTATATAGGGTTGTAATATCATAAACCAATAAATTTTTGACAACTTATTTTGTCAATTTAAACCATATCATTTTAATAGTCACTTAGTTATTCATTAGATTTGAATTATGGTAATAACATTATAAATATCTAATGGTTATAAATATTTAATTATATAGTGGTAATTGATCATAAATGAATATTTTATGAAAATTTAGACTTTAAAATTATTAATTTATAATTTTTAATTTTGTATGATTTTTAAATAATTTTATAAAATGTTATTTTTTATAAAAAAATCAATAGTGTCAATATTGACAGTATTAATTTATTTAAAACTAAATAAAATTATATAAATAGATAAAATCAGAAAAAATATATTTAATAAACTCCTAACAAGTCATAGTCACCTAGAAAATTCGTGTATAACATTTATTTATTCATATGGTATTTATTTTAATATTTTTAAAACCATTTATGTGATAATTCTATAAATAAAATATTTTTTTCATCGCTATTGTGTCATCATCAATGGTAACTAATTAATATCTAAGAATTATAAATAAATTATAATGATGTATATAATTTCATTATATTTATATATAATATTTACTATATAATTTATATGAATTTTATCACTATATAAATATTATTATAGTTATAAGATATAAGAGAGTGACATGTTGTCACTTTCTTTTGTTTTAATAATAATTACATCATTTTCATAGAAAAAAGCCCATTAAATGAATCAATTCCCATTATTAGGGGTTATGGGTCTACTTTTATTCTTAAAATATAATTTTTTTGGGTTTTAAGGTAATTTTATAATATTATTTTTACCTTTAATTACCCGATTTACCTTTAACCAGGGTAATAAAAATAATTACCAAAGTTACTACTCATAATAACCAAAAATAAAAGTTGCCTATTAAAATAATTTGGAGATACTGATTGAAAATATGGAATCTATATTTCATAATTCAAAACACATAATTGAAAAAATTAATTTAAAATTAATTCTCGTTGTCAAAAACCAAAAATGGGTTTTTATGAAGAAAAAACTTCTCTAAAGATTGATATGTATTTATGCCCAATTTAAAAGTGAAATTACATCCAATGAAAAAAATTGGATTAAATTATAATAATATATTCCATTTATACTATAAAATAATTAAATATTATTATTTAACCATATAAATTATATCGATTAAAATAGTTGTTTTTAATTAAAATTTAGCATATTTTTACTATTCATCAAAATAAATACGTTATCAGAAAAATATCAAAATTACGTCCAAAGTAAATTTTTATGTTATGATTCCAAATAAGAAGTTTATTTTTTTACATATAACATATAAAAGTAAAAAAGTAAATTTAAAATGGGTGCACCATCAAATGGGGGCAAAACTGCATTTTTTTAAAAATACTTCTTTTGTCATAAAAATTGAATTTGTTCTTATATAATGTCTAGAAAATACATAAGATGAATTTTTATGTTATATAAAATTCAAAATTTGGTTAATAATATTCGTAATAGATATTTTATATCCAATTAAACAATAATATTTTAATAATATATTGTTATTTAGGGAAAATCAGTATTGAGTACAAGACAAGCTATCGAGGAAGGTCTCTATTGTGAGTAACAGTAGCGAAACATTGTGTTGGGTATAATGTAAGCTAATATAGTGTTTCATATAGAGAAATATAATATTGGTGTAGTGTACAACACAATACATCAATGAAATTAAAAGGAATATATCTTATAAAATCTCGTGTTGTTTCATTATACCCCCATTAAAATGAATTTCTCCCTCGAAATTCGTCAAGAATATAAATGGTTTACTACTTGAATGTTTTTATATTGGAAAGCCCGATTGTAAAATGGGAAACTAAAAATTCATTTTATTAAGGCAAGTTATAAACATAATTTTTACCCAAAGTAACACATCACCGGGTTTCCACACAGGAGAAAATAGGTGAGAAGTGAAAACATGGATATGGAAGAGAAATATAACCATCATGTTCTAATGGATAGTGATAGAGAATAATGTTTGGAGATAGTGAACTATCAGAAATCCCTAAATATGTTATGATGTAAGGCACCATTTAATTCATTGGATAAAAGTTACTATGATAACATTTTTGGTTTCAAGATCCTTTTCTGAAAGATAATAATTTTTTCTATGTGGAGATATACTTACATGATTTATGTACAACCTAACCGTTAGTAATTCACTAAACAATTTACACTTAATAACTTATTTAATTAAATAAAGTTGAAATTTTCATTCTTAAAGTGTTTTTAGATCATGTGATATAATGATAGTTCATTCCATCTGTCTCAACAAAAAGGTCAGAATAGGTTATCAAATATGCATAAGTCCACCTATAGTGATATAATATATTAATCAATCCAAATTTAGTTAGAATATAACTTATATTATCCATAAATGGAAAAAATTACAATCCTTATGAAAACTAAAAATATAATTATTTAGAATGAGGTGAACTAAATCCACTCAACATTTGTCTCCCATATCTCATTTGGAAGTTCTTGGTTGTCACATTCCATACATATGAATACCTTAATCATGTATTTTCTTAAAAAATGATAATAACATGAATTACAGTAGAACCTTAGTGAAAACATACATTCCATAAAAATTAACTCTTTTTACACACCAAAAATACAAAAAATTCATTATACTCAAATCATGAAATCACTTTTTCCTTTTATTAGTCATGAGATCATTAATACTTTCAGGCATATAATTATCTCTGTATCCCTTCATTATGCACATAACATGTGGTTTCCAAAAATATGTCCATCGCTTTTCTTGGTTACCGGTACCATATACTTATGGAAAATCCCAATGGACCAATACTTATATTTTCCAATATTCCACAATACTATAAATGAGATTCAACAACACTATTTTGGAACACCATTACATAAACACTTATTCATTACACCACTTTGTTGTCATACTCAACATCACCAATAGGGGTCTCATGTGACATCTCTTTGTCGGTTTCCTTAAGAGGATGTTATCGTCGATCATAATTAACCCTTGGATTAGAAAATTGGTTAGTATAATGCCCCATTTCCTTGCACTTGTAGCATTGAAGTGTTGGTGGTTTGTTTTCTATAATATTTTCTCTAGTCACATCATTATTAACCTTTTCCCATTACATTTCCATTAAACTTCTCTATGAACCTCCTTTCCACACATTAAACTTTTTCTAATACCATTAAGACAATCTCCACCATGCTTCTTTTCAAACTTTTACCATAAATAATCATTCATATTGTTTTCACCATTCTTTTGAGATATTCCCTTAAACTCTATATTTTGATTCTTGTCAAAACCATGAGATTTATATTTAACACCAACATCCATTTTTACCTTCATATCACAACACACAATAACTTTATATCTACTAAAGTATCTTATAGCCAATTCCCTTGTAAGAATTGGTTTTAAGCCACAGAATAATTGATAAAATTTACTTTCAGGTTGGATGATAAAACCAAAATAATACCTTACAAGTCTTGTAAAATGTCCTGATATATACCAAAGAATTCACCATCTTTTTTGTTAAGCATAAGGAACTCTTTTTCCATATTTGTTTTTGAAGAATTTGATGGATGTACACATTTAAAAACAATTTTTTTAAATCATCCCATACCATGGATTCAATTTCATCTTTCTACATTATATTCTTAATTAGAGTCTTCCACTAGTTTTCTTCACCTTTTAAATGATAAGCAACCAAAATGAATTTTTAATGTTTCGAACCGAGAAGGATGGAAAATATTTTTTCAATGGTACTGATCCATTGTTTAGAAAAAAGTAGATCAGAATACCCAATGAAATATGGTAGATGTTTCCTCATGAGGGACTCAATAGAATGTTGTTCCATTCTCTAGTCATTTAAGAGTCCAGAATGATTCATAGCTTGTGTATGTATAAAAAATAAGGTTTTTCATTCCATATCCCATAACATTTGTTTATTCAGGAGAAATATCATTTCATTTCCTAGTTTATTTATCAATAAAATAGGTCATTTGGGTTTTATCCATTGTCTAAAACCCAAAAATAATAGTGTGAGAGGCAAACATCAGACTAAGAAAATAACATAATCAAGGGGGTGTAATTTCAATCTCTAAATTCTTTGGTTTAATACAAGGTTATCCATGATAATTTTCATAATTATAGGACTATAACCTATATTTATACATAACCTTAGGGAAATCCCTATACATACCTTAGAAATATATCTGGGTATCTGACTAATGTTTTTACATCCTAGTTTCCAAAGTTTTATTAAACCTTCACTCTAATACCAACACTAACAACCCAAGAATTAAGTTCATGGAAATTACATTTCCTTTTCAGAATACTTAATACATATCAAAAATATATTATAAAACACTATATTAGTTTAGTGTCTTTGGAAACATGGAACATAATCTTCTATCTCGGTGAAAGATCATCAACATCTCCCATAATGATCTTCCCATTTTTGTTTTCTTACCTAAGACCTTTTTTTATATCGCAGGGAAAAGAAAAGTCGAATGTGGTGAGATCAAATGATGAGAAAGGGTAAACATGAATAACATATAATAAAACATAAACTTAAGAATGTGAAAACATAAACCAAAATTTTTAATATCAAAATCGTGAGTCATGGAATAAATCTTGGCAGTGCATAAGGCATTGACCATAAATAAACATTTTCCATGATAGAATAAAATTTTCATTAAAAATGGGATTGTGGAAAATAAATATGCACATAATATGATTTCTATTGTATACAAGGCATTGATCCCAAGACCATCATAGTGGATAAAGTCCATTACTGAACAGGGTTTACTTGTCGTTCAAACCATGTATTACTAAACCGAAATCACTTAACATTCTAGTCATGTCTATCTCATTAGATATAAATCACTATAAAATGTATTGGAGGGAGGGTAAGGTCCCACCCATCTCATAATTAAATCATTCTTACATGTTCCATAAAAATAGAAACCATTCATCATAGAAAAACCCAATAAATAAAATGGTTTTCATAAACATCATTCCATAATAAAAGAATTCATATAAAATAAAGGGATTTCATAAAAATAATACCACAATAAACACGATCAAATAAAATTAATAACATGGATATAAACATAACCCTATGTCATATTATATTGGAAATAATTTTGATAAAACACTTGAACTTAATTCCTGAGGAGAATGTCCTTTCTTCTTCAATTTGTTTTTTCTTTTCTAAAAATGCAGAGCAGTTTTAAAAGAAAAGAATTTAGTTGAAAATACAATTGAAAACATGTAGAGTAATCTTCATGGAAATAAGGCATCATGAATATGTAAAAATCCATTCATACTGTATAAGTTAAAAAAATATTCTCCTTGTACTTTTGATGGAAAAGTAAAAAAGTGCCTCGAATGGTAAAAATGTAAGATTCCATCCATACCATGTAGTAAAAGTCAAAATGGTAAAAATTATTTTAAACATACATAGAATAATATAGAAAAATTTATGATAATATTTTTAAAAAACGTGGGTATGCATGATAAATATACCCCCAGTAAATAATCACGTATAAACAATCTCAATTTAAAATGAGATTGCAAAATTATGCCTTACCCTAGGTCTAATTTTATCTGTATGTGTCTGAAAATCCAGTATAGTGGGTTTATATATATTATTAACTTATAATAGAACGATAATAATATCTATTATATCATATATGATTTACTTATGACTTTATATTACCTATTAATTTTTCCAATTTCATGTTAAACTAACATTGTGGGTAATAATCATTTTATTTATCATACATGTATGTACTTGTTATTCTTCATATTATTACCAAGATAAGTATTAAATTAATTCCAGAATGTAAAACCAGATTTATATATATACACCCATAAAGACAATATCATTATTATTTCATATATGGCTTGATTATTTATTTTATAATAATTCTTTAATGGTAAACGCGGAGAATGAATCTCATCGTATTGTGGAGACAGTAAGATGTACGTATGCATATGTGATGATATCATTCCCATAATTTTTGAATGGTATTGAAGTGTATGATGGATAATATCATAGAATTAGTATCATGTTATAATAATGATATATTTTTATTATTTCCACCATTATACCCATCCAAGTAAGGTAGTGGTGAAAACAGATTACAACACGACGTGGAGACCGTAAGACGTACGTACGCACGCACGGTGATTTTTTTATAGGTTGGATAAAAGTTAAAACAGAGTTGTTTAATATTTAATCATTAAATATAATTATAAGAGTTATAATGATGTTTTTAGTTTATAATTAAATAACTAATGAAGGGGATATAGAAGAAGAAAGAAATATGAAAGAATCGGTAGAAGATATTACCTCTTCTACGACGTGACTCTTTTAGATTTAAACTTAGGGAACTAGAGTAGGACTTTTGATAAGTCCAGAACCTCTATAATTTAACTAGGGAGGTTTAGAAGATAAAATTTTAGGTTTTTTTTCCAGCATGAAGGCTCAAAATAGAGTTAATTGGAGAGGGAAGATGTGTCTTTTTTATAATTAAGTTGAGGATCACTTTTTGAAACTCCATAAATATTAATTTATAATAAAACTAAAAACCTACTAATAAACCCAAAATTGTCCCAATTTTGAAGATGAGATGTGATATGGTTGTACTATCATCAACAAATAAATTTTGGAAAACTTATTTTTTTATTTTAATCCATATCTTTTTGATTGACACTTAGTTATTCTATGAGATTTTAATTATGCTAATAACATTATAAATATTTAATGGTTATAAATATTTACTTATATGGTGTTAATTGACCACAAATGAATATTATATAACATTTTTTACCATATAATCATTACTCTATATTTTTTTAATATTATTATTATTTTTAAATAATTTAATAAAATGTTGTTTTTATAAGAAAATCAATAGTGTTAATTTTGACACTATTAATTTATTTGAATTTAAATAAAATCTTCACAAAAGATAAATTCAAAAAAAAATATCTCATACACTAATAAAAAGTCACAGTCAACTATAAATTTTTTTGATCACATTAATTAATACATATGATATTTATTTTAATATTTTTAAAATCATTTATTTGATATTTCTATTAATAAAATAATTTTTACACAACTATTGTGACATCATTAATTGAAATTAGTTAATCCTTAAAAATTCTAAATAAATTCACATGCTGTATATAATTTATTTATATTTCTATAGAATATCTAATTTATAAGTTTTATTAGGCTTATAGCTATATTAAAATTATTATACTTATAAAAAATAAGAGAGTGACATGTTGTCACATTCTTTTTTTAATAATAATTACGTCATTTTCATGGAAAAAAGTACATGAAATGAATCAATTACGACCCTTAGGTGATATGGGTAGACATTTATTTATAAAATAGATTTTTGGTAGGTGTTATAGTAATTTTATGTTATTATTTTTACCTTTAATGATCCAATTTACCTTTAAACATGGTAATAAAAATAATTACCAAAGTTACTATTCATAATAACAAAAAATAAATGTTTTCTATTTAAATAATTTCAACCTACTGATTCGAAATATGGAATCCATTTTTCGTAATTGAAAACATATAATTGGCAGAAATTTATTTAAAAATGATTCCCATTTTCCAAAACCAAAAGCGGGTTTTAAGAAGAAAAAACTTATCAAAAGATTGACATGTATTTATGTAAAATTTAAAAATGAAATTACATCCAATGTAAAAAATTGGATTATATTATATGAATATATTCCATTTATATTTTAAAACATTTTAATATTATTATTCATCCATATAAATCATCTTGATTAAAAAATTTGTTTTTATTTAAAATTTATCTTATTATTACTATTAATAAAAATATAAAAGTTATCAGAAAAGTGTAAAAAATTCATCCAAAATAAATTTTTGTATTCCAATTCTAAATAAGATGTTTATTTTTTCAGAAATAATATATAAAAGTGTTAAAAACTAAATTTAATATGGGTCCTTCATAAAAAGGCGGAAAAACTGCATTTTATGAAAAACACTTCTTTTATCTGAAAAGATGAATTTATTCTTATATCATGTCTATAAAATACATAATATGAATGTTAATGTAATATAAAATTAAAGATTTGGTAAATACTATTCATAACGTGTAGTGTATATCCCTTTAAATAATTATATTTTAAGAATATATAATTGTTTAGTGAACCATGGTATGGAGTACAATGGAAGCAATCGAGGAAGGACGCTCTAGAGTGTAATGCAAGACAAAAATTATGTTGTGTATACTGAAAGCTAATACATTGTTGTGTATAGAGAAAGATAATATTGGTGTAGCAGACCACATAATACATTAATTAATTTTAAAATAATATATCTCATAAAATATCAGGATGATACATTCTACCCCTCTTAAAATGAATTTCTCCCTTTAAATTATTTAGGGTTATAAATGGATTACTACTTGAATGTTTCTTTCATGGAAACCCATATCATAAAAATTGATACTAAAACTTCATTTTAAAAATGAATGTTAGAAACATAACGGTTACCCAATGTAACTCATCACTGGGTTTCTACATAGGAGAACATAGGTGAGAAGTGAAAACATGGATATGGAAGAGAAATCTAACCATCAAGTTCAAATGGATAGTGATAAAGAATAAGGTTTGGAGATAGTTTACTATTAGAAATCCCTAAATATGTTTTGATTTATGGGACGATTTGATTCATCTAATAAGGAGGAAAAAGGATAAGTTTTTTGGTTTCAATATCCATTTCATAAGTTGATGATTTTTTGTATGAGGCAAAATACTTACTTGATTTCAGTAAAATATCACCACTGTTCCTTCCCTGAAATTATTTCACATGATATATTATTTAATGAAATGAAGTTTAATTTTTCATTATTGAAGTGTTATCAGATCATACAACAGAATGATAGGTCATTCCATATGTCTCAACAAAAATGTTAGAACATGTTATAAAATATGCATAAGTTCAAGTAAAGTGAGATAATCCATTAATCTAAGAAAATTAAGCCTGAATATATCTTATATTATCTATATATGGATAACATTATAATCCTTCAAAAAACTATAAATATAAATATTTAAAAAAAATTTAACTAAATAAACATAACATTTGTCTCCCATATATCATTTGGTTGTTCTTGTTTGTCAAATTCCAAACATGTGAATACCATTATTATGTATTTTCATGAAACATGATAATAACATGAATTACCATCTAAACATGATGAAAACATGAATTTCATCAAAATTAATTCTTTCCACAGACCAAAATACCAAAATATATATATACTCAAACCATGATATCACATTGTCCTTCTATCAGTCATGAGGTCATTAATAATATCAAACATCTCATTATCACCTTATCCCTTCATTATGCACATTAGATTTTCTTTCCAAAAATATTTCAATCACTTTTCATTATTATAAGTACCATATAATTTTGCAAAATCACAATGTACCAATACATAGATATTGAAATATTCCATAAAACTATAAAATAGATTCAACGACACTATTTTGGAATCACATTACATAAACACTTAACAATTCCACCACCTCGTTGTCATACTCAACATAACCAATAGTGATTTCATGGGACTTCCCTTTTTATTTTTTACTTAAGAGGTTGTTGATGTTGATCATCATTAACTCTTGTATTAGAAAATTAATTAGATCAGTTCCCCATTTCCTTTCACTTGAAGCATTGAAGTGTTGGTGGTGCATTCTCTATATTTGTTTCTCTATTCGCATCATTAGAAACCTTTTCCCATCACATTAGCACTCATCTTCATAATTTCCTTCTTTTCCACACTTGAAACATTTGATAGTACCTTAAGGACATTCTCTACCATGATTTTTTCGACACTTTGAGCTTAAGGAAACATTCATCTTCATTTCACTATTGTTTCGAGATATTTCCTTGGACTCCATCTTTCATTTCATTTCAAAACAATGAGATTGATATATAACACCAAATTCCATTTATACCATGATAGAACAACACACAATATCTTCATAGATTATAAAGTGTCTTATAGAAAATTCCCATATAAGACTTGGTTTTAAACCAAAGAAGAGTAAATCGACATTACTTTTAGGTTGGATGATAAAATCAGAAGCATACCTTTAAAGTATTTTAAAATTATCCTTGTATTTACCAACTAATTTTTCAATAGTTTTCTAAAGCTCAAGGAACTCATTTTCCATATTTTTTGAAGAATATGAGAGAATTAATTATTGAAAATCAAGTTCTTGAACTCATCCAATTCAATGGATTCAGTTTCATCTTTAAGACTTGTATTCGTAATTAAAGTCCACCACTAGTATGGTTCACATTATTGATGATGAACGACCAAAATTGCATTTTAATGTTATGAATAGTGAAGGATGGAAAATATATTTACAATGGTTCTGATCCATTTTTCAATAAAAACTAGATCAGAAGACCCACTGAAATAAGGTGGACGTTTCTTCATGAACGAATCAATAAAATGTTGTTCCATTCTCTAATCCATTGGGAGTACATAATTATTCATAGCTTATGTAATTATAGCAATTATATTTATCATTCCATCTCTCATAACATTCGGTTTTTTAGGAGGATGATCATTTCATTTCCCATTGCATTGATCATTAACCCGGTTCCTTCAGGTTCCAGCTATTGTCCAAAAATTCAAAAAGAATAGTGTGAGAGGCAAAAGTCATACTTGGAAAATAACATAATCAAGGGGGAGTAATTTGAATATATAAAATATTAGGTTTAATAATAGGTTATCCATGATCATTACCATAATTATAGGACTATAACCTATAGTTATACTTAGCCTTAGGTAAATCCCTAGCCATACCTTATAAATATCACTAGGTATCTCACTGAAGTTTTGGCATCCTAGTTCCCAATGGTTGACTAAACCTTCACTCTAACACCAAATCTAAAAAACCAATCTTGAAGTACATGAAAATTAAATTTATTTTGAGGAATAATTAATACATTAAACAAATATATGCCCAAAGACTATTATTTTAGTGTCTTTGGAAACTTGGAACATAATCTTATTTCTTGGTGAAAGATCTTTAAAATCTCCCATAAAGATCTTACTATTTTTTCCTACCTAATACCTTTATTTAAATAATGGGGAAAAACACATGAAAGGGGTGAACTGAAATTCTCAGTAAGGGTAAACATGATGAAGATCTAATAAAACATAAACAAAAGAATGTGAAAACATGAACATAAAATTTGAATATCAAAATCGTGAGTCAAGAAATAAATCTTGGTAGTGCGTAAGGCATAAAACATAAAGTAACATTAACCATTATAGAATATAATTAGTATAAAATATTTGATTTTGAAAAGAAAATAATCACTTTATATTATTTCCATAGTATCCAAGGCATTGTTTCCAAGACCATAATAGTGGAAAAAGACCATTAATAGACCAGGTTTACTTGCTGTTTAGGCCATGTATTACTGAACCAAATTTACTTTCCATTCCTATAATGTCTATATCATAATATATAAATATTTTCCCAATGAAATGGGGGGAGATATAGGTCCCACCCATATCATAATGAAATCATTTTTACATGTTCCACAAAAACATAAACCATTCATAATAGCATAAACCATTCATAATAGCTTAACCCAAGAAATAAAATGGGTTTCTTAAACATCATTCCATTATAACATAATCTATATAAAATAAATGTATATAATAAAAAATAATTCCAAAATAAACACAATAAAATCAATGTAATAATATGTATTGAAACATAACCATATGCCATATTATGTGGTAAATAATTTTTTTAAAACACTTGAACTTAATTTCTGAGGAGAATATCTATTCTTATTAAAAAATGTTTTCTTTTCTCAAAATGACCTGAAAATTTAAAAGAAAATAATTTAGTTGAAAATATCTTTTAAAAAATGTATAGGACGATTCATGGAAATAAGGTGTCATGAATATGTAAAAATATGTTCATTCTATATAATTTTAAAAAATATTCTCCTCTTACTTTTTCCAGAAAAAGTTAAAAAGTTCCTCGTATGGTAACACAAAGAAAGATTCCATCAATACCATGTTGTAAAAGTAAAAATAGAAGAAATATAATTAAAAATATATAGATAAATAGAAAAAACATAATGATAATATCTATAGAAAACATGTAAATGGATGATAAATATACCCCCAGTATGTACTTACATATAAACAATCTCAAATAAAAGTGAGATTGCAAAACTATCCCATACCTTAGGTATGATTTCTCCCATACATGTCTAAAACTATTATATAGTGGGTTTGAAAATATTATTAACTTGTAAAATAACCATAATAATATTTATTATATCATATATTATTTACTTATGACTTTAAATTACCCGTTCATTTGTCAATTTCATGTTAAAGAAACCATTTGGGTAAAAATCGTTTTAATTATCATACGTGTTTGGACTTATTATTCTTTATATTATTACATATATCATGATTATCTTTCTTAAATAATTTAAATCGTGATTTATATATCATATATATTCAGTGTATATATATATATATAATAGATTGACAAATGAAATGGAATACACCATTCGTGGAGGTGGTTGGTTATACGTACACGTGAACAATGTTTTCATTTCATTATTGAATTGAATGGAATTTTGTAAATTACATATATATATATACATAAATAAAATAGAATTATTTTGTCATTTATTTCATGATTATTTATTTTATAATCATTCTTGAATGGTTAACGTGTAGATTGAATCTCATCGCGTTGTGGAGACAGTAAGTCGTACGCACGCACGAGTGATAATATCTTTCACATAATTGTTGAAGGGTATTGAACTGAATGGTGTGTAATATCTCATAATTAGTATCATGTTATAATAATCATATATTGTTATTATTTCCACCATTATACCCATCCACGTAAGGTAGAGGTGAAAAACAGATTACACCACGACATAGATATGGTAAGACGTACATACATAGGTGCACTGATTTTGTTTTTCATAGGATGGATAAAAGGTGAAATAGGGTTTTTTAGTATTTATAATGAAATATAATTATATTTTTTATACTTATGTAATTACTTTATAATGAGACAACTAATGAATATAGAGGCTAAGGATAAATAAATTTGAACGAATCGGTAGAAGAGATTACCTATTCCTCGACGTAACTCCTTTAAATTTATATTCAAGGAACTAGAGTTGTTCTTTTGAGAATAAAAGAACCTATATAATGTTACTAGGTAAGTTTATAAGAGAAATAGTAAGGGTTTTTTTGAGCAGGAAGGCTCAAAATGGAGTTATGTCTAGAGGGGTGATGTTCTCTTTTATAATTGAGGTGTGAGGAAATTTTGGAAACTCCATAAATAATAATTTATAATAAATTAAAAACTTACTCAAAAACCTCCAAAGTGTTTAAATTTATAATATAATATGACAAAGGGTTTTAATCTTATCATCCAATAAATTGTTTACCACTTATTTTTTCAATTTAAACAAAATCGTTTTAATAGACACTTTGTTATTCTACTGGATTCTAATTGTGGTAATAACATTCTAAAATTTAATGGTTAGAAATATTAACTTATATGGAATTAATTGACCATAAAAGAATATTTCATAAAATTTTAGACATTATATTTATTAATTTTTAATTTTTAAGTATTATTTATGATTTTAAAATAATTTATTAAAATGTTATTTTTATAAACAAAATAAATAGTTTCAACTTTTACACTATTCATTTATTTGAGTTTACATAAAAAAACTCACAAAAGATAAATTCTAACCAAAATATTTAATAAACTCTTAAAAATTACTAGTCACCTATAAAATTCTTATAGAGAATTAATTAGTTCATATGATGTTAATTTTTATATTTTTAAAACCATTTATTTGATATTTCCATTACTAAAATAATTTTTACATCACTATTATGTCATCATTAATGATAATTAATTATTCTCTAAAAATTATAAATAAGTTCACATGATATATATAATTTAATTATATTTCTAGATTATATTTACTTTTGATGTTTTATGAAGTTTATCACCATATTAAAATTATTATACTAATAAGATATATGAGTGCCATGCTGTCACTTTATTTTGTCTTAATAATAATTACATAATTTTCATGGAATAAAGTACATGCAATGAATAAATTATGACCCTTATGTGATATGGGTTTATTTTTATTCATCCAATATATTTTTGGTAGGTGTAAGGGTAATGTTATAATATTCCTTTGACCTTTAATTACCCGATTTACTATTAATCGTGGTAATAAAAATAATTACCAATTTTACTATTCATAATGCCCAAAAATAAAATATGCATATTAATATAATTTTGACCTACTGATACAAAATATGGAATCCATTTTAAATAATTAAAAACAATTAATTGGTAAAAATGAATTTAAAATTAATTCTCGTTGTCAAAAACCAAAATCAGGTTTACAAGAAGAAAAAACTTATCAAAAGATTGAGATGTATTTATGTATAATTTAAAATTAAAATTACTTCCAATGACCAAAATTGGATTAAATGATAAAAATATATTCCATTTATACTTTAAAACTATTAAATATTATAATTCAACCATATACATTATCTCGATGAAAAAAGTTGTATTTAATTAAAATTTAGTGTTTTTTACTATTCAACAAAAAATGAAAGTTATCATAAAAATATAAAAAATTAATCCAAAGTAAATTTTTATGTTACTATTCTAAGTAAAAATTATATTTTGTCACATAGAATATATAAAAGTATTAAAAACTAAATTTAAAATCGGTGCTCCATCAAAAGATGACAAAGATGCATTTTAAAAAAAATACTTATTTTATCCTAAAAATTGAATTTGTTCTTATATCATGTTTGGAAAACACATAAGATGCATGTTAATGTTATATAAATTTTGAAATGTGGTTAATAGTATTCAAAAAGGCTAGTTTATATTCCATTAAATAATAATATCTTAAAAATATATCTTTGTTTAGTGAAACTCGGTTTTGAGTACAACACAAGCTATCGAGGAAGGTCTATCTTGCATGTAAAACAAGAAAAATTGTGTTCCACACACTAAAAAATAATATGTTGTTGTCTTTAGTGCAATGTAATTTTGGTGTAGCATACAACAGAATATATATAAGAAATTAAAAATATTTTATCTTATAAAATCTTAGGGTGTTTCATGGATCTTATCGACCTTTTAATTCAATTTAGTAGGATCTCAGTATATCCTTGAGTGTTGGAATAGTCTTTTAAAATTATCCAATAGTTTTTGGGTGATATGTCATACGAAATTTCAGTTCAGTACTCAAAGCATGTTGAAGACTTCCTAGAATTTAGATGTGTACATCAGATAATCATCAAATATGATCAAAAGTGGTAACACATGTAGCCTCCCTACTTCCTTCACATATATAATTGATATTTTTTTATGTGATAAATACTCCCAAATAATGATAAGGTGGGATGTAATGGTGAGTTTATCCACAAAAACATATATCTCATTGGTTCCTTTATATTTTCATGGGAGATAAGTGAATAAGTACATATTGACATTCTCCCATTTCCATGTGGGTATAGGTACTGGTTTCATCTTACCCTTGTAATTTTGTTTCTCTAAATTAACTTATTGACATACTGAACACCTTGAGATATAACCTAAAATCTCCTTCTTTATATTATCCTATATGAAGTGTTCTCAAAGATCATGTTACATCTTGGAACTTCTTTTATGGATGGAGAAAGTTGATTTGTGTGTATTATCCAATTAATCCTTTATCTTAGGGGATGAAAGTGCGCAAAACCTTATTCCAAACCAAATCACACCACCATAATTGATGTGAAACTCAAGTAGCTTTCCTTAATTTACTACATTCACATTATTTTGTAACTCCAAAAAAATTTCTTAAGCCTCCTTGATTCTCCTTGATAGATTGATGGGAAATCATCTGCAAAAGGTTTGATGTATTCTCTGATATTATGATATATTAATCCATCATTTTAATATCTATAATGATATTTTATTTTTCAATCCATATCACATATATAGTAGTAGCTTATTTTCTATAATGTGCATCAGCTGACTTGTTTTCCTTCCCAAAATGGTAGTGAATGGAGAAATCATAGACCTTGATTGAATCTAAACATGTAATTTGACACATATCGAGATACTTGTGTGTAAATATATACATTAGGATCTTGTTATTAGTATATATGTCACACTTCTCACCATAGAGGTAATAATTCCAGATTTTCAAGGAAAAACATAAAATTCACAACCTATAGATCATGCATTAGGTAATACTTCTCATGGATCATAAAATACTATAAGACATAGGATATCCCTTTATCATTATTCATGAGAACACAACCAAATCCCTTCTTTTAATACTCACTTTATTTCAAAAAAACTATCCAATTGTTGGTAGTGTGAGTAAAAGTGTAGTGATTAGTCTCTTCTTGGGATTCTTATAGCTTTCCTAACAATCTTCAATCTAGATATAATTTATTACATTCCATGTTAACATAGTTATATGGTTATAAAACCTTGAGAAATGTCTCACAAAATATTAATAGTACCCTACTAATCCATGAATACTATAGATTTTCATGACACTATTTGGTGTGATACATTCCTAAATTACCCTTTCTTTTGAAGGATCTATATAAATTCCATCACTTCTGATCATGCTCCAAAAGAATGTGACCTTCCTCATTAAAAATTCACAATTTTTGAAAATGGAATACAATTTATCCTTCATTTATGTTACTAGCTTAATCATTAGATATTATTTATATTCCTCCTCATACATGGAGTAGATAAGAATATAGTCAATAAACACAACGAAAAAATTTCAAGGTAGTGTCTAAATACACTATTAATTAAATCCATGATGATTTTAGGTGAACTGGTACCTCCAAAGGGAATCACTAGAAAATCACAGTGATCATACCTTTTATTGAAAGTAGTCTTCTTAACACCTTCCTTATTTACCTACAATTAATGATATCCAGGATGAATATCCACCTTTAAGAAATATTGGGCTCTTCATTGTTAATCAAGAAAGCCATAGATTATTTGAATATGATAATTTTCCTATGGTGATTTATTTCACTCCTATTAATCAACAAAAATCTTCTCTGATCCCTCCTTCTCATTGAAAAAGTGTACTGTAACTACATAAGCTGATGCACTAGGGTGTATGAACCATTTATCAAAGTTTTCTTTCACTTAGTTCCTTGTATCCTTTAGTTAAATAGGGTCTATCATGTAGGGCAATTTTTAGATAGGAGTGGATCTGGGTATAAGATCAATTTGGAACTCTAGATCATGATATAAGGTAAGTTCATGCAACTATTTGGGAAATACATGAGTGTATTCCCTAACAAAGGGAATTTCTTCTAGATTGATACCTTCCTTTAACTAAATCATTTTAGAAAGGTTTTATTCTCTCTTGGGTATTGAGACTTATACCATTGATGGATCTTCCAATTGATATCCATGCTCTTCCTTGAATATTTAGAGGATTATGGGATAGTTTAGAATATGAAAAAGTCTTAATTTTTTATTGATAGTTGATGCATTCTCTATATAATGTCATCCAATTCATGAATAGTGTAGAACCAAATTCCAGAAAGGGATGTATTATGATATTCACTTGAAGAATCTTCCCATATACCCCAACATTATATTAGTCCAACACTTGGGTTTTAATGGTCACAACGCTAGGTGTTTTTACTGATATCTCCACTTCAATGTATCGGGGCATCGAGTCAATAGTTCTAGAAATAAATCAAGATATAAAGTAATGTATAGAAATATAATTATATAAGAAATTTTCAATTCTTGTGTGAATTTGAATTATACCATGTTGGACTTCATTTTCATGATCCAATTTAGTAGTAGTAATGGCATAAGCTTTCCCTTGATTCTTTTTCATTGGTGGATACTGACACTGATTACCCGTAAGGAGTTAAGGTTTAGTGAACTGAATTTCATAGTGTCCTTGATCCCTACAGTTAAAGAATTTAACAATGGCCAGTGGCCTCCTTTCCTATATCATTTGTTTCATATTCTTTGTGTCACTTCCACATTCATGAGATTGGTGGCCTTCACCCCCTCAATATAAGCATTTCCCTATCCCATTGAAGAAATTCCCATGATATTTATTCCAAAATTTTTGACACATGGTTTTTTGGATTCTCTTCCCTCGTTTTTCATTTTAACACCAACATGAAAACCCATTATTATCTTATTATCTCCATAATAATTGAACAACAATCCAAACTCTATCTCTACTTTGAGAGCACATTACACCACTTCTTCATAACCCCAAAAATCATGGATCAAAATATCCTTTCTAAAGTGTGGTTTTATTGTATTAATGAATATATCTATTTTTATATTGTTATTGATAAAAACCCCGAATAATACCTTTCCTACCTTGTGATTTTTATTTGTAATCCATAAAAGATTCACCTTTCATTATCTTAAGCACCATGAATTCTCTATGAATATTTTTATAAATATTTCAAGGGAAATACTTGACATGAAATATTTTCTTAATATTTTCTCACTCTATCTCTTCCATATATTTCATTTTTTGGAGTTATTTTTCAATTCTCACCATTGATCGACATCTCTATCTAAATACAATAGAGATAGGGTCACCTTATACTTCTCAGAATAGTGGAGCACAAATAATATCTTCTCTATTGAGTTGACCAATTATTACAAAATGAGTGGATGGGAAGATCCACTAAATTTCAGGGGTTATTATCTCATAAATTAATCAATATATAAATACCACTTAGGTGAAGGTGGGTGTTTCATATGGTTCATGTTTTTGTTCATAGTCTGAAACAACTGATTAAACATCACCATAATTTTTTGAAATCAACCTTCAATGCATTGGGTATGTTGTTTGGAAAATCCTTTCATTGTCCCTCATATGAGATTTTTTCATGGTTTCTCTTCGTTCCCACTATTTTATTATATAGAAAAAATAAGTCAAAAAAGCAGGAATAATTTATCCTTTTACAAAATTAATAGTAAGGTAATATTTAATGGGATCCCTATGTTAAGAATTTTTATAAACAAAGATTCATATACTTAGTATTATCCTCATGGGTTTTAATAACATTATATAATACTAATTTCAAACATAACTAAATGATGCTCTAATAACAACTATAGTGACCCCACTTTTTCTTAAATTACAATTACAACATTTTAAAGAAAAACCCAAAATATAATGTTACAAAAATAGGATCGAAATATTTAGTGTGTTGGGAAAATTAGGCACATAAATTACGTGTTCATTATAAAAAATAAAATATTATTTAAAAAATTATTCTTCATCCTTATAAAGATCATGTTCTCCTTATTACATGTAATCATATGAATATAAAAATTAATGAAAAGTGGTTAGATAAAATCCCTATAATATGATGAATAAGTATCATGAATCAATACAATATGGGTGAGAAAAATCATCATTATAATAACATAATAATAGGATTATTTTCTTAATCATAATTGGAATAATTAAATAAGGTCTTGAAATGTGGAAAATCATAAAAATGAAACACCATGTCTTAGTGGTCAAATACCAGACATAGTTGTGAAAAAATCTTGCATCATGTTCACACATAACATATATGAAAAATAATAACATAATAATTTAGAAAAAATATAGCTCCATGTTCAAAAATATTTCACATGATCTCATGAGATGCATCATAATACCTAATTCATTGATGGGCTATAGAATTTTCGTCCCACACATCACCTCATAAAATTTACATAATCATGCATTCCACATAGAATGTATAACAATAATAGTTACAAAATAACCGATTGAAAGGAATGGATTTCAAAATAAGTTAATTAAGGATAAATTCATGAATAAACTTTGGGGATCCTAAATGAAAAGGGGAAAAATACTTGGCATAAGAATATTCAACCTTTAGTGAATACGAAACAATATCAAGAGCAGTAAAGATGTTTTTTTTGTGAGAATAGATTATTTTGAAAATTCATTATATTTTCCATAAAACTATGTTATAAACATGTATATCCTAGAAAAAAAGAGGTAATAACAATGAAAATATATTTAAGGTACATTAAATAAATATACATACTGAAATTTGGCATGAAATAGGTATAACCCTTTGAATGGGAGTTGGGTTCGAGAATCACCTTACCTATTGTCTGAGTGGCTTCTGCACATCTATATAATATCATGGATAATCAATTTAAATTAAATTAATTGAATAATTATGAAAATTTCATACAAGTATTTGATTTATTAAAATTTTATTAAGTTAATTTTCTACCATTTTGATGAGTTTTAGAGTTCAATCTTGTCATTTTGGGAGTATTCTTTATAATGGTTTAGGGTCCGTTCCCATGGGTAAAACATTAGGGGGTTCTTTTCAAATAGAAATAAATTCTCTTAAAGTTAAATTATTTATTATTAATTAACATACAAATGTTTAAATTGTTTTATATCCTATTTTATTAAATGGTATGAGTATTATTCATTAGTTAAAACAATGGTGAAAATGTTTTAATTTATTTTGGAAAATATTACGACCACCATAAAATTGTATAAATTTATTTAATATCATGTTTTTATATTGGTTATAATAATTAAAAAAAGTGATAATATTTATATTAAAATTTTAATTAACTATAATAATGGTTTTATGACCATCATTGAATTATTTAATGGAAAAGAAATATCGTTGTCCACAATGGTGGTGAATCAACCCATCATGGACATTGTTTTCGTATTTTGAATAATATAAGTGAAGAAAAGATTTGATGATGGATATTCCAAAAAATTAATAACATTTAGTATATATGTTATAATGGATTTATCATTCCACAGTGTATGAGGAATTTTAGGAGAGGATATGAAAACAAATGAAATTAAATGAGTAGAAGGAGGATTTTACCTCTTGAATATCTTCTCCTTGAGAACCTCCACAACGCACTTGGGATTGATATTTTGTTGATAACAATAGATCTTGGGAATAATGAACAGGCATCATAATGTAATTTCATATAATTTAGATAGTATTAAATGTTTTTTTTTGTTTAAGGAGAATAGGTTGTGATGGGTGGTATTTATAGAAGAGGAGAGGGGTGTTTTTTTTTAATTTATTCATTTGTTTATTATTTTTCCTCAAAACTATCAATAGTGTTGATTACCAAGAATAAATAGAGTGAAGAGAGAAGGATATTTATATTTAATCGTTTATATATCTTAAAAACATGAAAAATGAATTAAAAAATCATGTATTAACATAAATCATAAATTATTGTTGTTCACTATTTACAAAAAAAATTTAACTATTTTAGAAAAAACCTAAAAATTCACCATAACCATTTTATGACACGAATAATTTTAATATGCACTAAATTTTATGAAAATAAATTTATAAATATTATAATTATAATTTTTAATTTAAATCATAATTTATTTGAAACATACTAATTTTAATATTATAACTAATTTAATGACACCTTGAAAAATTAATCGAGGTCTCATAAAAATATGATATAAATATAAAAATACAAAATATTAATTTATTAATATATTATAGAAAAATAAATTTTATTATAAATAATTATATTATTTATATAATTTTAAATAATTATTTACATTTTTCAAATATATCAACACTTAATTTATCATTTTTAAAATATTTATATTCTTTTACATTGATATAATTACATCATATTTTTTTAATAAGACATCTGAAATTCATTAATACTCTCATATGTGAGGTTAATATTATATTTTCCATATTACTATTCCTAATGGTCATATTACTATTACAATGTTCAAGTTACTACTCCCTCATTATAGATTCCTTATATTGAATAAATACTACTTATTTCCTTATTCATTAATGAGAATAATTATTTTATTGAGTTCCCTATGTGATGCATGTGTTTTGTGACATAATTATAGGAATGGAATGTTCTATTGATAAATGTTTGGGTCATCACACAAATAGTTGGGATCTCTAATGTTTATTTCCATCCAAGGTGGTTGTTTGTAACACCCAATGATTTTATATTTATTCATTTGAAATAAATTTGATGTATTTGATACCTTTATTTCCATGCAACCCCGAGTCAAAATGAACAATTTTATATTACGGCCATTATAAACTAGTTGTTGGATTTAAAGGTAATAATTGTATTAACCATATTATGATATATATATATATATATAATTTGTATAATAAAAATTTATTTATTAATTCTCAAGAAATTGTCAATAAATTTTAATAAAACCATTTCCTGATTAAAAGACCTATTTTTCTAAAGAAATGTATTATTATAGGTGTTATGAATTTTCATATAAAAAATACATTATACCCTATTAAAAATAAGTTGTAATAAAATGTATTGTTAATTTTGGATTAACAATTCATATATTAGTTATCTGATGTTTATGAATTATGAAAAGAACCATTTAAAATTAAAAATGATTTTTTTTCTTCAGAAAACGGGGTTTTTATGTGAGAAATGTTCATTTTTCTTAATAAATTAAATAAATCACTAGTTATTAGTGATTTGAATTAAACTCATATAATATATATTCAATAAAATATTTTAACATTTTAATACTTCTTACTATGTAAGGAATCAAATAAAACTCGGTTTTATGTTTAAAAAGTTATTTTAAAAAATTGGTTTTTTTGCATTTGAGCGCTTAATTTAATGTTAGTTTCTACCCCTTATTGAAATTTTAATAAATAAAATAGATTAAATATTTTTAATCCCAATTTTTAATTTTTTTAATGAGGATTCATTCATTTTATTCATAATGAATCGTAAAATAGTAAAAATATGTTCACATTGTTAGGGATAAATGGGTTTATCGGGGGGGGGGGGGGTTTAAAATATGATATAAGGGTTAAAATGCAACTTAAAATTGTAAATATATTATTTTTTGAAGATATTTTGACCATATATTATCTTAAATTTTAATTATTATCCATTTATTCCCACTTTCATGATAAAATGTATTTTATATTATTTAAATATTTTATATAATTCCATGTGGATCCCTCCCATCACTTATAAAAGGGAACTTCTTGTCCTGCATTATTCACAAATTTTGAGCACTATGTCTCACACAATAACTACAAGAAAACATTCAAAGATTCCATATATTTTTTATTGAGCTCATTTTATTACCCTAATACAAACCTATGAAGTTATATGATGTAAGCCAATGGAGGTCACTAAATGAAGTGGTACTTGTCATACCCCACTCTTTCAATGTTTATTTATTCTTTTACTTACATTAAATATGATATATATATAATAAAATAATTACCCAAGTATCGTTAATAAAATTATATGTTATTATGATAATGGGATAACCATTACATACTTCCCTTCTATTAATTGGAAAATAAAAGTATATATCGTGCATACGTGTGGACTACCGACGCCACATAGTGATATGATTCATTTCCCATCCCCATTTACCATTGATTGATATAATAATTTAATTGAAAAATATATTATATATTTATGAAATAATTAGTAATATATATGATAAAATATTATTTATTTCATTTATTTTGTTTTTTTTATAAAATGAAAACAATGCTCCTGCGTACATACATACCACCGACTCTGTGAACAGTAAAAATTATTTTCTATCTCTTCCTTTCATAGATGTTTATATATATGTTTATAGTAAATATATAGATGATATTTATATAATTAGGAAAATTATTTTGATTATGGTACCATGATCAATATACGAGGAACGTAACTTCAACATCGAAACATACATGAAAAGGAAATGAGTTAACACTTGAAATAATGGTTATAATGAAATATTATTAATGAGTGAGTGATAAGATGATTGATGTAAAAAAATTTTTAGTCATATAATTATGAATGTTATTCTTGTATATATTTCTAATATATTTAAATTTATTATATATTTGGTTAAAATCACTTACAAATAAAGTGATACTTGAGTTAAAGTTTATATGTTACAATCTTACCTTTTAATGGTATTATTTATACTAAAATTTCTGATGATTAACTTATATGATCTATCTTTAAAAAATTATTAATTTTATTCTACTGTAGTTATATATATATATTATATTTTTTCATATTTCCCTCACTCTAGGAGTTAAAAATCTCAAAAATATCTTAAAAAAATTGTTTTGATTTTTCTCTTCAGTTGGGAATAATTTTCTTCCATGTACATATTTTATTTAAAATATTTTCTAGATTCTTTCCCAAAATATATAATTATTTAAAAAATAAATTTTTACCCATATTTTAATTTATAAAAATGTTTTCAAATGAATCTCCTTGTCATTTTTCGAACAAGTTACTTTTTACTAAGTTGTGAATAAAATCATTCTTTTAATGTATACTACGCGAAAAAACTTTCTCACCTTCATGAATACTCTTTTATGTGAACATTATATTACATATTTACATGATTAATTTCAAAGAAATTGTTTTCCCTAATTTTCTATAAAATTACAGATTTTAAATAAGTGATTTCAAAATGAAAAGGGTATTTTCTACAAGGAATTTTCAAGTGTCTTTTAAGGGTATTTTAATCTATCAAAAAGCCATTGATATTATTAATTAATTAATAGGGATATGATCTAATAATACCATACATTTAAATTCTATATATATATATATATATTAAGATTATAGTGATTTATTATTGATGAAACTGGTATTCTTTTCCACGGGTAAAACTATAATCAAATGATAAATGTTTCAATAATCTTGTGGCATGAATATGAATGGATTATGATTATGTTATGAGTGTGTCCATTATATCCCCCAAATTCATATAGTAATGATTAATGTTTTATGAGCTCAAAGGGTACATGGTCACTGATACCAATCCCAAAAAAGGGTACACTGTTTGTTAAACCAAAATTTAAGGTGTTACATGGGTATTTAACGAAAGCCTTACTTGAGAAAATATATTGGTGGATATCCTTGATATATGACTTACATGATTATGGTTATTCCAAAAAATTTATTCCACTCTTCATGATATATTCGTAGTCATATGATATAATCTCTTGGATCATGATATTTTAATTTTCTATGACTCGTGTCTTATGAACTACCAAATCTTCATTCCATGATAATGATCTAGGAATTAATAGGTTTCATTTCCCAATTTTAAGCTCATATTTTCATACCATTATTCTCATTTTATGATTTTATGTGATCATTTGATGATATCTCCCATGTTTACCCCTAATGAGCATTTGAGCTCCCCATTTATTATGTTTTCTTTCCCTGGATTATGAAAAACGTTTTTATGTAGGGTATGAATAGGAAGTGTACAATGCGATAAGAACATTGTTCTAGATTTTGATGATTAATCATGAAATAATATTATTATATGTAAATTCATTAAATACACTAATCCATTATGTTTATAGTGTATGTAATGTTATGATATTTATTTAATATTCATCTAAAATGATTTAATATTTATGTATGTAATGTTTGGGTGAACTCAATGTTAGAATTTGTGGTGTTACAATCATTCCCATGTGAAGGGATACCCACATATCCTTGTGACTGGAATAAGAATCCATGTAGTTTACTTCCACTTAATAGGACACATCATGCCTTTTACGATCTTGTGACATTGAATTATTCCAAAAAATTTAATGTCATATAGAGTGGAAATATATGTGAAAAGAACCTAGTGAAGTTTGGTTTGGGATTTTCACATGAGAAACCCTTCATAATTTATATCTAAGGTAATATAGCATCATAAAAATAGTTTAGTTTCACAAAGAATATGGCCTTATGAGTTATGAGGTGAATTCAGCATGTAGGGGTATGGGCCACAGAGCAGAATATAGATTTATATAAAATATGTCCTAATGTAAGAAATATGGTGGTACCCAAATGGAATATAGCACTGTAATGGGGGAATTATTTCTCTAGGGATATTGATTAATGAGGTTACTGCTCAAGTAATATGGACTTGTTGAGAAGGAATATTCAAAATCAAGGGGAGTACAACTCGATGAGGATGAATGTAAGTTGATTCAAAAGGAATATAACAACATAATGATGTATGTCGAGGGTTGGTAATATCATAAATCAACCTCTAATAGGAATACTATATATCATTAATAATAAAAATAAAGTCCCACATAGTTTTAGATGCATAATCTAAGCTCATATGATAGGATTCTACAGTGTATTTTAACATTGTTTGATAAGAACATAGGAAACATAGTATAATAAATATTTTTGGAGCGTATGTGTTTTCAATGGTGCGATAATAGAGGATTGAAAGAGGGTTTCACATTGAATATTCCCTTATAATTTTAACAAAAATGAAATTATAATGGATTCAATAATAATGGAATTGAGGATTTTGATTCTTATAACTAAAGAGACCCAAATTGTAGGAATTTTAATTATGGGAATGGAATAATAAACTCAGATATCTAATCACATGTGACACATAATGAGTGGAAGAAATAAGATATAATATATTATTATTCATATTATATGTGAGTGTATAATTAGATATTAATCTTTCTTACAAACAGATGGTTCCTAAATATTCCTAACCTAATTTCTAACTTATGAGAATCCAAGATGAGTTAGAGATTACACATAGTATAAATATCATCCTCTCATCTCCATTATTGTTTGTAGAAAGGGAGTGAAAAGGGAGGACTACTCCACGTTAGGGTAAGGGAGGGGTAGATGTAGTTATTATCCCAACATCAGTTTCCTTGATCACTTAGTGAACTCAGGTGTCCACCAAGTGACAGAGATAATCATATTAGGACTAGGGATAAATGAATTAGACACCATGATCTAGGACTAGTATCATTGTTGTACCCATGATGGAGACCCTTATTATCAAAGTAATGAAAATTTGTTGTTGTTTAATATCATTATTTAATATATATATATATATATATAACAATCTATAAACACATTTTATAAAGGGAATTCATGATCAAAGGTGTGTTTACTGATTTGAATTACTTAATGATATAGATCAGGTGTCTTTTGAGGGGGTCATATATTTGAATTTTCGGCTTTTAATCCCTGGTTAATGGAATCCAAAATACATATTTTTTTATTAGAATTTCCAAAAGTGTAAATCTAGGTGACATAATTCATTTTTTAATTTGATACCATGCATGGGAGGATATTTACCTAAGTGAAGAAAACATTTTCAAAATGGTTGTTTGATGACTGGGTCTTCTGAGGTTAACTTAATAGAATATATTACATGAGGTCTCCTCCCTATCATGGCCTTTGTGAGGTTTTATTTTGAGGTTGCCTCATGTTCTTGTCCCTCATGAGGTCATAGGATGTAGTCACCATATGGTCTTCGACTACATGAGTTCATCTAGGGCTCCATTAGCTCTAATTACCCTCAATTTATCAGGATCCTTGAGGTTAGATCATCCTATTATTATCATAAACCCCCTCCAATATTTCCCACCCCAGGTCGTCAGGGAAGATAATCAATGACACCTTATTCCTGCCTCCAGTAAGCCTCAGGTTGGTATCTTAGACCAAGGGTATAAAACAAAAAATGGGATTCATTACCCTTTATATATTGAAAGTATCTAGAGATAAGATAAAAACCCAACAAACCCCATTAATGTAATATAAATCATACCAAAACCCCAAAATTATGATAGGAAATTAAAATAAACGTATTTGAAGTAAAACTATTCTAAGGGAAATCCTAAATCACTAACTCCATATTGAATCCATCCTCCAAGCTAGTAGGGTCTAGCTGAGTATTAAAAACCCTCATGGAATGATAAAATATTGTATATATATATAAGATAAAAATAACATGTATACTCGGTAGGATCATATGTAAGGTATATCATGTAAATGTTAAAAGATCAAACTAATTCACTAATGGACAAATAGAAAAACTAACATTCACCTAAAAAAGTCAAGTAATATTCCTATCCTCAACAAGGATCACTCAACAAATAACACATCCAATGTGATAAAATTATATCAATTGAACATAGATTATGGTTCCCCATATCCAATTCCCCAATGAGTTTATAATCTCACACTAAAATTTCAAATGTCATGTTTTCCCATACATAACATTTATATATTCCATCACATATCATTCCATGAATGATATGGGTTATGTCACGCCCTTACATACACTAGACTTCCATTGGGCCCGAGATGATGTTATAACATCAGTTAATAACCACATCTCACATATCACTTACATAAAATCATTTTTCAATCTCATGTCCCATCAAAACCTCAAAACCAGGGAAGTAGGGTATCATAAAGGTGTAGAAAATCAATGTCTTTACCTCCTCCTACCACACATTACCCACACTACATATCACATCATCTCATCACTAGGCATCGCCACCAACTACACCATCTTTGGTAAGTATATCCCACCAACTAGGTACCTTCATAAATCATCACTACTGAAGTAGTGAGGTTGAGGGGATAATAAACGATTTTTTTCCTCACCACTTGAAATTTTATGAAAAAAACCACCCATAAATTTAGTCGTCAACACATAGTACTTCATGGGGTGGGGTTCCTCTAAAAATAACATGGATAATACAACACATACACACACATATTGACAGAAAAGAAAAATATAAATAGTTCACGTCAATAATTTATTTACATCAACTACAAACAACACCATAATACCATTACCATGTACATCAACCACTAAAAGAAACTCACCACAAAAACAACCACACACAACCCACAATTCATTTTAGTCATTTACACTATCCACCAAACTATATATTTTTATACTACCAAACACTATTTATTTATAAAGACACGTAATCCCATATTGAATGAATACCCACTATAGCCAAAAACCTCATGAATTAATATTTATTTTTATGATATTAATTATCATTATGTTTAGTAATTTAATTACCACGTAATAATTTCCATACCAAACTAATTTAATACCAACCCATCCTTTTTAATCTCATCATCTTCCACTTCATTGCATATCTACTAAGAAATTATAACCACACCATTTAATGAAATCCCCTACTATATCACCACAATTAGGTCATAACTCATTCCAATCCATTGTAAGAACCCTATCATAATATTACAACATCCACCAACAAACCAACCCAACTAACCATAAACTCATCCTAATCTAAACAACCAAAAACCTACTTCCCATCATGTTAATAACAAAATTAGTCACCACCATTACGGTAAAAACCCCATTAGATATAGAAAATATTTAAATAATAGTAAACACACTAGTAGTGCACAAAAACTAATTTCAATCAAACATAAACATCAAAATTAAATTAACCTCTATGTATGGATTACACAGTATTTTATCAATTATAGAATGGGTGATTTCACATTTTTTCAATATTTATACAAAACTATATTTTAGCTATATGTACATGAACTTTTATATGAGGAGAGTTCAAGAAATCAATTAAAAAATGGTTCATAATTTTCAAAAACTACAATACAGAAACCAAAATAATATTTAAGGTTCAAGGTAACGAGCTTCTATTGAAATAATAAGAAACCAGAAAAAACAAGTGAATACACCCAATAAAATTCAATTTAAAGTTATTATTATTCATTATCTTTTTAATTAAATCCATATTATCCATACAAAGTAAAAAATGAATTTTTATTACTTGTATTAAAAAAAACAAATACAGAACTCTTAACAAATATATGGAGAGAAGCTTCAAATCACACTATGTGAAAAAAGGAAAACAAGGGGTGATGATGCAACCTAGATATTACAGAGGTAAGGAAATATGAAACATCACAACAACATTTTGATAAAAAAATACTAAATTGGAAAACATTACTACCTAAAAAACGACAGGATGATGTAAAAAATTTTGGGATAAAAGGACAGATGAACATGCATAGAAATCAAAGGAAGAAAGAGTTGTATTTAATGGAAGATGACTCCAAAGATTCCCCAAGAATATTTTTTATTTTTTAAAATCAAGGGAAATGATGAAGACTTGAATCAGAGTACATACCATATTTTAGATTTTTAAAAATAGATTTTTAGATATCTCAATGAATAACATAATCAAATTTCCTTTTAGTTCATATTTAATTTGTTTTCCATTAAATTCTATGATATGACTCATTTAAAAATGAAAACCTTAAGTAATTCATGGCCACAATTTAGTCCGAAAAATAAAATATTTAAAAATAATTAATTTATGCATTAAATTATATATTTTATAATAAAAAATAATCTGATTTCATTCAATGAAAATTTTGTTATTTTGGAAATTTTGGATTTTGAAAACATCTGATGCAACTGCATAAAGGGATTGAACACATAAAGGGGTCAGGTGACCACACTGACCGACCACATAAAGGATCGACCGCATGAATAAATGGATAAAATGAATTAATGGAATGATCATTCATAAAAACTGAACAACTGCACAATGGAACCAATAGAACAAAATTATAATTAACTCACCACACGAAGGAACTGATCAACCAAAAGAAGAAATTGATCGGTCAAGGACTAATTAACTATAAAAAGAACTTATGGACTGTATGAAGTAAAATGTGACCATATCATCAAACTTATGTTTCTTGGACATTCGACTGACCATGATGCCAAACATAGAATTTCAAAGGTAAAAGGATATTTGAACCCTCTTGGAACCTTTAATCC
Source organism: Viscum album (assembly GCA_963277665.1). NCBI lineage: Eukaryota > Viridiplantae > Streptophyta > Magnoliopsida > Santalales > Viscaceae > Viscum > Viscum album. The sequence continues at coordinate 1,549,633,908 of OY728138.1, forward strand.
TCAACAAAACACAAAAAAATGGATTTTTTAAATCAATCACCTTAAATTAGATACCTTCCAAACAATTACCGTCCGTTATATTTAAAAAAAATCATGTAGAGAATGGTTTCAGAACAACCACCTTATGAGATACCACTCAAGGATCATGCTACACAAGAATAAATATATCCTACCCAAGGAACAAAGTGGATAGACATATAACATCATTAAAAATAAATAAATTCAAACTAATATAATAACATAATGAAAAACTTATTATCTAAATGTAATAGAAATAAATCTGTATAAAAAATCATCGATTGAACAAATTGATGTATTGATCATACATCTAAAACTCACTATCACATATAATATCCTCCAAACAACCATTCCTCCAAAACACTTTGATAAAGGTGATAAATATCCTATGCAAAACCTTATCCCAAAACCATTAGATCACAACCATGCACTCTATGAATGTCCCATCATCCTTGATGTCTGTATCTCGCTAGTCAATAACACGAGAGTCATCATAACGATACTAAAAAATATAGGACAGATGGAGTATATAGTAAAACCTGTCCACTTATTTTTGAAGAATCAACCAATAATCCATCAATCAAGTCTGTTCCAATACCAATAGATTCCATAGAAAAATAGGTGAAATATTACTCTCAATAATGAACATTCACTACCAACATCGAGGGAAAACCCTTAAGAACACATTATTTTAAACTTAAAACAGAAGGGGCCTCTTTCTATGATCTTCAAAGGATTTTTTGTGGAACAATACCACATTTATCTTCTCTATCATGATATGCACCGCCTGAATACCAAGTAATAATGACTTCCCAATCTGAGGCCAGTACATTGGAGAACAAAATGTATGCGCTGAAAAAATAACAAATAGAGCCATGCTAATGGATTTGTAGAAGAATGTATTATATGAAAACTCACCCAATGGTAGTTACTCATCCATGACCCACAAAAATCAATGATGCAAACTAAAAAAATATGATCCAGCAAGTGGATGGTCTGCTTTATCTATCCATCTGTCATGGGATGGAAATCATTATTAAGGAATAACTAAAATCCAAAATCATGTAACAATCCCCTACAAACTCATGATGTAAAATAATAATCTCATTTGGATACAATGATATACATATCTATGTGTAGTTTTACCACATCACCATGTACCTTCCTGCTAGATCATCCACAACACTCAATTCTCTGATTTTCAGAAAATCGATTAAATCTATTAATTAGTATGTGATCACCTAAAAATGAATCACAAACTCTTTGAGTGCAAGGAAATCGGGTTACAAAATACATTAATATTTCATTAATATATCCTCCCACCTCTATGTAAGGACAACCAAGGACTATAAAAATCATATATTAATATGGTTCTTTGATTTCACTAGGTGATAGATTAAACATCCATCCACAATCTCCATTTTCATAAACATTATTCTACACCACCTATGTTTCCTTCTAAGACCATACTACAAATTATAAAAACAATATAAATAAAAAATATTTTAGAATGTGTTTTATTTAAATAATGTTACATTCCATAAAATTTTGTATACATAATATAGAACTTAAAACAAAGAAATGCATACTTTTAAAATATTATTATTAAAATATGATTTTTATAACATTGTAGATAGATGGATGAGCATAAAAAAGAGTAAAAACAATATAAAATATTTGTATAAAAGTATTACTAAATAAAATTCACTGATTAATTCCTCATAAATAATAACTCTATTCTAAATAAAATCATATAATATTAAATGAGATATTCTTATAAAAATTGATTTGCGTGTGTTGTGTATTTTCATCTATGTAAATTATGTTAATCATTAAAGACAAATAATTTTAAAGAAATTTTGTAGAACATAAATTTTTAATAATATAAATTTACATTGAACTAATACTTGTTACTAGATAATGACTGAGTGTAAATTTATTTTTTACTTTAAAAATACATTTTCTTCAAAAGAGGTTTTTACTAAATTTTGTGCATGAATATTATTATTAATATATATTAATTTTTGAAATTATTTTAGATTAAATTGATATAATTTTAAAAATCATCACATTAAGGTAATGTTAATATTTTTTTTGTATTTTTATGGAAAGGTTTATTTTTGTTTGAATAGTAAAAAATACAGATTTTATTAACAAAATAAATTATTTAGTTCTAATCAAAGTAATTTAAATGGTCCATTTGGTATTTTTTTCAATGTAAAATAAGTTTTAGTTTACTAAAAATAATCCAATAAATTCCATAGGAATAAACATTATGATTTTTTTGTTTTATCATGTTTATGGTTAAAATTGTTACTTTTTTAAAAACATTTTTTCATTGAATTTTACACACTTATATTAAAATTATGCTTCAAATATAAAACAAATTGAATCTTGAAAATTTTATTTTATATTTAGAATCAAGAGGTTAATATTATTTAATGAGGGTCCCTTAATTAATTGGCATAATGAATCTTAACGATGCTAACACTTTATCATCATGGTAATGGGTAAAATTTGCTAAAAAGGGTTTAAAATATGGGATAAGGACTCAAAATTAATAAAGAATATTAATTTATTTCAATGGATGATTTTAATAATACCAAAAAATTATATTAGAAACATTTTCATTTTGGTTCAACTTTCCCTTTTTTACAACCTTTATATTATTTTAAGTTAAGAGTAATTTCAATGTGTCACTCTCTATCACTTCTTATGTTGTCTAGAAATATTTATGGATTAAAATGATATATTAACTATTATAAATGATACATTTGAAGTGTTATAAAGTAATTTAAAATTATTAATTCACTTATTATTTTTATTGATTGTATAATTACCTTTAATGCTTACGCAATGCAAACACATAACTTATACAAAGAGTAATAAATTAATGAGATTTTTTTAAAAAACATTAAAAGTAACATGTTTTGGAAAAATGTTAATTTCACACAAATTTATTGTATAATTATAATTAATATTTCGTGGTAAAATAATTTTTTTTGGATTAAAATTTTATCTTGAAAATTTTAAATTCAATTTTTTTAAATCATTTGGAAAATGACCTTAAGTGATACTCAATGTTTAAAAAATATTTCTTAATAATTATAAAATTTAAATAATATTAAAATAACTCAATGTTATTAGAAATAATTAATTATATATTTAATGTTCCATGTAGTTTTCATTTTTATTTTTTAAAATATCTTTCTTGGCTCAGAGAGACTAAATTTTGTTTTAACAAAGTTATGGTTAAAAGGATTAATGAGGGGGTTAAACTAATAGATAAGGTTTGAAATGCCACATAAACATGAAAATGTTTTCTTGGATGAATTTATTTATACCTTATCATAAATATATAAAATATATATCTCTTTTGATAAATTTCTCTTGAGTTAGACACACATTATATATTAATATTTTATGTGTTTAAAAGATTATTGCAAACCACACTTATAAATGGACACATCATATCCTCTATTAAATTTACTAATTGAAAAATTTATCTGGATCAATACTTACCAAAATAACTTTATAACATTCCTCACCTTTTCCTATTGGTTTTGGTATCACTAAGTTTCTAACTTATAATGTTTAAGGTGTATGCAATAAGAGGTTTTCCAATGTAGAGGTATAACTCTTAATCGAGTGTTTTCATGTTTATTTCTTATTCCAACACCTTAAAAAAATTAATCATGCAGAAATGATGAAATAACAAGGTAAAATATAATAAAATTATATTATGTTGATGGAGGAAAAGTTTTTAATATACTTCTTCAACCTATAAGAATTCTAAACATTACTCATGCACATGTGTGGACTACCACCCCCACGAAGTGAAGTGTTTCATTTTTCAGCCTACCAAAAAAGAATGGTTATTAAAAATAGATTTAATAAATTGATAATATATTCTTGAAATAATTATGATTCTTGAAAGATGATATATTTTATACCTTTCTTCCCTTCCAGTAGTTGTAATGTAAAAACATTTTCCTGTGTATGTGTGGACTACCACCTCCACAAAGCGATGTGATTAATTTTTCATATCCACATTTAATCGACATTTATAAAATATTAATTAATGTATAATATAAAAAATAATTTCTTTATTTATATTCTGCAGATTGTAGAACCATTATCCTTTTTATCATGGTCAACCTTCTAATGTATTTTTGGGAATATGAACTGAACGTCCTAAAAACGTATGACATTTACATACTAATTTAGTAACTAAATAAGTCCTGCTAAGAAATGAAATAAAGGAAATAATGGAAATGAAATTAACATGAAATATTTTATTTATTAATTATAAATATTATTATTTTGGAGTTAGATAATGTATAAAAAGATTCAGGACTCGAGGTAAGGGACTTTCTTTTAAAAATATTGTTTTATAGTTTTTTTATGATCTTTTTGTTCCAAGTTTAGGTTCTTTAAGATTTTTCAAGAATGATCTTGTTTTTTATTAAATTTTTAATAAAGTTAATTTTATACTATATTTTAATTTATTTATAAATTAATAAAAATGAATCATTTAATAAAAATTTATAGTTGTTATTTAAGACTTTTTACAAAAGTAAAAAATGAATGTTTTTAACATATATGACACGACTACTTTTTTTGACCATGGTATCCTTTATTAATTACCAATATTACTCTACAAGTTAACATGATTTATATAATTAAATCCCATTCCCACTATTTTGGGAATTTTTTTAGACTTTTCAAAGAAAGAGTATATTTCTCCTTACAATTATACGAAAATTGAAAGGATTTTTAATAGGGTCTGAAATATGTTTTTCTTGAGATTCTAGATGAAAAAGTGAAATATTTAAAAAAAATCCCTGATACGATATATTATAATTATAGATGATGATGTGTGAGCCTAATGTAGCTCATGTTGATGGGTGATCCAGATATAGACCCCCAATACATTTGTTAGTGATTTAATTTTCAAAAGTGAATAAGGAGGGAGATAACTAGGTAAGTTACTCATATAGAATTAGATTGGACTCAATTATTTATCACATGGGTTAAAAATAGAGAAAATAGATTATAAATGTGATTCTCCAAGGAACCTATATAATTGTTGAAAATAGGAATTTTAAAGAAACTATTAGATTTAATATGGTAAGTAAAGTATACATACTTTTAAAGGTAAAGTGATTGATTTTCTATGAAATGATTTCTTGATTATTTCATGTTTTTACTATAATTGATAATGGGTTTCAAATTTTTTCTTTATGAATTGATTTAATTTCTCATGTTTCTATGTTTTATTTATGTTCTAAAATTTTTATTGTGACAATGGTAAAAATTATCTTTGGTTTTAATGTTATTCACTAGACCAATGAGATTCCTTTTTTTATATCTTTGAATGATAATTTTTTATCATCTAACATTTTCAAATGTTTCCAATATTGAATATTTTTTATTAAGAATAATTATTATTTACATACCTAAAAATAGTTAGGTTAGTTTGAATGAATAATTTGTGTGATGAAAGAAACAAGACTGTGAACATTAGAATCATATTTTTGTGGAAAATATAAACTTTTGGTGTTAGGTTTCTATATATATTGTGATGTTTTTGTTAATTATATAAATATATAAAGCTAAAGTATACTATATAACCTAGAAAAATATTGATTTATCACTCTAGATGATCACTCACTCATTTATGAAAGGTAATACATCATTTTGACCAAGATGGTGGCCCCTGCCACACACTGGGTGAGGGGTTGGAAGCATAGAAAGGTTTTCAGAAGATATTATTTGAGTCCTTATATAAACCCTTTAACATAGTCAGAATATCTCCCTATCATTATAGATATTTCTTCTACATCATGTGTTCCACAATTTGTGAATGACTTCTTAGTGGTGGAGATATTTTCCCCTGAGCTAGATGATATAGATTTTTCTCTCAATTTTATATTGGTTGTAAAAAAAATTTATCATAGATAGCCTTCTAATGATGATTTATACTAACATGTTAATTTATAATTGTATTTAATGAAGATGGTGTCATTGAGGATTCTTAATAATTGACACATTTTATTTATATGATTTAATCGTGAGTATTTCTCAATATCATCATCTCACATGTCTCATGTATTTTGATATTTTTTCCATCACTTATTTAGGTCACTAGGGATTCCAGATCCAAAACACTATCGTTTGGAATAAAATTGGATGAATCTTCCTTGTCCTCAACTTTATCTCATTAAAATATAGATTCTCAAGTGTTTTGGTAATTCTATTTGGAGATGTTTATATTTTGAATTTTATACAAAGACTGGGAAGCACCCAGTTTATTCCAAAGTGTGTTTAAATATTGAACTCTCTGAAATCTCCCAAAATTCATCTTGGTTAGTGTTGAATATGGAAATAGTTTAAGTTAAAAAATTAATAAAGTGGGTTTCTCTTATCGATCAATCTGTGAGTTATATGTTCATGTTCATGATCAATGTCGTAAGAGTAGAGATTGGTATTTTTCCACGGGTCTTTTTTCTAAGAGGCCAAATAAATCTACACTAGTGGAGAATTGTGTGAATTTGGTGGTGATATTATCTAATACTCATCAGTACGTCACCATATACCAGTCATCTATCTTGGTTCCCTTTATTTATTTTGAGGATTTTGGGATGATTTAAGCCTCATTGTGGACTATCCGTAGTGGTTTTCTAGATCCTACTTATTCCATGTATCGAAGGATACAAGTTGTCTTAAACTAGAGAGGAAGAAAATAAATCCTTGTAAACCATAAATTAGGCGTTCATCATAAGTAGTTGAATCCTAGTCTAGAATCTAGCAGACTCGTGGCTATGATATTTATAAGAATATTTCCATGAATTCCTCCCCCTATTCATTAGAATTACATCACACATGACCTCATTTTGGTCAAGATTCATGATATTGATATGATCATCTCTTGAAGAGAGAATATGTTTTTTAAGGGAGGATTAATCCAAAAATCCTCAACACTATAAATATATAGAATCAGGTACTGTATGAATCCATGGAAGGACCAACATTAGCCCCTCAAGTGTTTTTGAAAACCCTGTGTTCATGTTTGGGTAAGATAGAATAATGGTATAGTAATCATAGTGTAGAACTTTTATGAAATCATATAAACTGATTTTATATGACATTATAATGTACAAGATGACCATTCACATTAATTAGATGAACCTCAAAAGACATATGAAGATATACTAGAACCTTTATATTGTAAGCTGGATATTCTTGCTTAAAAATTGTTTACTCAAAATAAGAATAATAATAAATATGAATGATTTGATTTTAGGGGATACCCATTCAATAAGATAAGTAGAAATAGGGATAAGAAGGACTACTATAAGCTTCCAAAAACAATATTCACCATATTGGATGATAAATTACTAGTAAAAAAACATGTATTGGATGATGGAATGGGTATGATGGAGAAGACCAATATAGTGTAATGGTAACTAATAATACAAATTTTGATTATGAAGTTAATTATATTGAAGAGTATCATTCCAAATTGTTAAGATAACTATAATCTATGGGTGAGAAAATGGATCTTAGAGAGGAAGGAGTTAAAGAGAAAGAGTAAGAATGAAAGTCAGGTTATCCATATATAAGCGATAGCTCACTTTTGATGTTGGTGGCATGCTATTAACCAAGATTAAACTTTTTCTATACATTAATGTAGAAATAGAGGATGCATATTTTACCATACCATGAATAAAGGAAGAATCCATGATAATGTATGAATGAGATATACAAGTCTTCATGAATGGGGAATAAGGAAAATAGGTCAACTAACAAGACCACTCTCTTATATGTCCAAGTCCACTGGTTCTATTTTGGATCCATGTGAGAATAAAACTTAAACTATAAAAATTGATTTATTGAAATAAAATTATTTAATTTCCCAGAAAATAAAATTCCCTTGGAAATGTTATAAAGTGAAAACCACATTTTAAAATCAAGTAATCATGGGGTTATTTATATCAGAGGAAAATATAGTTTATATGAAGGAAAGGTCTTATATTAATTTAGAGGATAAGATGACTCATATGTTAATGTTTTAAAATCTTTGGATGTCATAATCAATTAACACATCTATGGCAGAACATATGTTTTAAGGAATAAATAACCATTTTTTAGGATTTATATCACAATATTTTAAAATGATTATGAATATTTTTTGTAAAATTTGTTGAAATACATTCTTTGGGTTTGAGTATTTGTTGTAGGGAAAATTTAATTTAAAAAATAAAGAAATTATATTTTGTTGGGATAAGATTAAAGGTATTCATATCTTTTAGGTTTAAAATTATTTTTGAGGCTATGTTAATTATTTTTAATTGTGATAAAACAATTAATAAATTTTGACGAACATATGTTTTTTCCAATATATAACCATGGAAATGAAAAGTGAACTGATGACTATGCGATTAAAGTAATTTTTCAATAAGCTCACAATTTTGGAAAAATTATACAATTAAGGTAAATTGAAATATTAATTTTATTTTAAGGGAATAAATTTGAATTTTATTTTTTAATTATATATTATTTTATTTTTGTCTTTATACTGGATCTAGTTATTTATGGAAAATATTAGTATATTTTTAAGAATTTACAATTAGGGAATATAAATTTTTGGTATGTTAATTTTTAAGTGATTGATGTTATTTGGAGATAAAGTATATTTTCATATTGGAATAATATGTGATAAAATATTTATAATATTTGTATTTTTATTTTGGTCTAGATTAATTTGAAGAGTGTTAATTTTTTATATATATAATTATTTATGTTCAACTTTCGGTGTTATTTTTATGTGGCTTTAGACATTAATGACGTATTTCTTCATATTGGATGTTATCATACCATGTGATAACCATTTTTTTAATTTATAATTAATGGAGCAATTACATTATATCCTTTTTAGATCTTTTTATTGGTTATAAGTTTATTTCAGTTATTCATTCATCAGAAATTCACAATGAGTTTCATTGGCAAGTGTGTGAAATTAGATAGAAGTTAAAATTTCTCAAAGCATAATAAAAGGATGAAATTTTACTTATTTAAAGTATAAAAATTTATTTCATATTTTTAAATTATCTATCTTGATAATAAAATAATTCCTCAACATAAGATAGAGGAAGATATAACTATCATGTTTCATCACTCAACTCTTAAGGTATTCTTTTAAAACATATTTCACATGGACGAGCCTCATATTGTAGAATAAATCGATTAATAAATATTTATTAAATGATAATATTACAATTATTAACAAAAAAATAATGTTATTTACAAAAAAATTATCGATGTGGATTAAAAGCTAATTATTTCAACTCACTTATATTTAATTCCACTCCACAGAATTAATTTTCAAAATGTTGTAAACCCGATATATCAATAATGATATGGAATTACTAGGAAAAAATTTATTTAAGGGGTATAGAATGTAAAAACCCAAAATTTAAGAAGTTATTTTCATTTAATAATATTTAATTCTATATCATGGGGTATACTCAACACCTGACTTAAAACAATCTGTGATAAACTTTTAAAAAGATTATTATTAAAATATGACTTTTTATAACCTAGTTTTCAGATTTGAATGTAGAAGTACGAGTAAATAAATTATAAAACAAATATAAAATGGTTTCACTCATACATTTTAATTTATTAATTCCTAGGAAAAAATAACACAATTCTAGATAAAATCATATAATTTTAAATTATGTTTTCTTTCAAAAAAACTACTTTATATGAATAAAATATTTTTATCGAAGTAAATTAATTTAATAAATATAGATGAGTTATTTTAATAAAATTTACATATCAAATTTATAATAAAATAAGTTAATATCTATCTTATAGTGGTTACTAGATAATAAATGAATGTAAATTCATTTTATGCATCAAAAATAAATTTTCATAAAGTTTTTATTACACTTTGGGCATGGATATTATGATTACTTTTTGACACTTCTAGAAATTTTTTTGATAAGAAGGATTTTTTTTTAAATCATTATGTAAAAATCATATTAAGATAATTTTTCGTATTTTTATGAAAAGGGTAATTTTTCGATGAATATTTAAAAATACTGATTTTGAAAAAACTGCCATTTATTTACATTTAATCCAAATAAATAAAATATTACATATAGTTTTGGATTTATTTTAAATTCGCGTATGTTTTATTTTATTAAAAATAATCCAATTATTTACATGGTAATAAATATTAAACATGTCTGGTATAAAATCATTTTTATGCCTAAAGTAGGGATTTTTACAAAAAATATTTTGGTTAAGTTTTGCACATATATATTAAAATTTATTTTTATAAGTTATACAAATAGAAAATTTAAATATTTTGTTTATTTTTTTGAATTAATAAGTTCTAATTTTATAGTAACATTCCATTCATTTTTATTTATAATAAATAGTAACCACAATAAAAGTTCAGCATCACGTTAAATGGTTAAATGAGATAAATGAGGGTAAAAGTATGTTATAAAGTCCCAATATCAATACAAAACATGACTCTGTTTAATTTTATTTTACTAATTATACCATATTTATCCTTTATTTGAAAATATTTAATTTTTTTCCACTTTCCATCGATTATGAACCTTATATTATTTTATGTTAAGAGTAATTACAAAGTTTCACTCTCACTTACTTATTATGTCATCATTATATTAATATTGATAAAATTATATATGAATAAATATAGAAGATAAATTTTATTAATAAAAAATACTAATTATAGAATTTTTTCCAAAAAAAGGGATGGTATAATTACCTGGAATGCTTACACAACGTTGATGCAACTCTTGGAAAACCAATTTAAAAAAAATCATTTTCCAAACTTTAAAAGTAGTATATTTTCAAATAATTATGTTCTTCATTAATTTATTACATAATTATGATTTATAATTTATGGTGACTAATATTTTATTCAATTTCCATTGTTTTATTGGTATGTTTAAAGTCAGATATTTGGAATTATCCTATAAATGAACTTAAATGTTATTTAATGTTTAAATATTATTTTTAGGTCATTATAAAATCCTGAAAATATAATAATTGCTAAAATAGATGGTAATTTTTCTATAATATCATTAGTTTCCCATGTATTTTCGACTTATAAATTTTATAATTTACATTCATGACCTAGAATGATTGAAAATGTTGTAACCATGGTTTAGGTTAAAAGGTTTAATGATGGGGTTAAACTGAGATATAAATTTAGGAATGAAAATTAAAGTTGTTTAAATATTATAGTATTAATATATTTAGAAATAATACTTCTTATAATCAAATATTTATCACAATCCATCCATTTTATAAGATATAGATACATATTATATATTAATATTTCATGTATTTACAAGATAGTCACCCACCTCAATTATAAAAGGATAAATTCTTTCCTCTATTTATTACACTATCAAGGGCATAAAAAATCACTTCCAAAAATTCCTCCCCATTTCCTAGTTGTTCTGGTTTTACTAATATACCATCATTAAAGGATTTATGTGTAATCCTAAGTATGTTTTCCAAGGAATAAGTATAACTATTAATAGTGTGTTTTCGAATTTATTTATTTTTAATCCTTATTCAAATATTATATAACCATGTTGATGTAATAACATTATTATCTTCCATATAATTTAATTTTATTTATGTTGATGGAATGATCCTCTTTCATCATAATATCTATCCTATGCGAAATGAAAACATCTCTTGTGTGTGAATATGGACTAGCACCTCTATGATGCGATGTTTTTCATTTTACATCACTGCCTCACAACACTAGTTATTATGATGTATTTAAAGATTATATTTATGACATAATTATGATTATGGAATTATAATATAGTAAATACCATCATTCACTTCCATCATTTGGAAAAAGATAATGTCCTTCATGTGTACATGTGAATCACCACCTCTCTAGATCAATGTGATTCATTTTTTTAAAAGGATGGTGGTCGAGCCCCCTTTTCTTGAACAAAGAAAGTAAGATCCTATTTTATAAACGGGAATGTGGAAACCCATTAGAAGAAGGGAAACAAGACTTAATAAAAAATTGGTCCAAAACAACTACAAGACCAAAAGAAACAAGCATCCAAGTAGTCATTGGAAACACTAATCGCCCCTTTCCAATCATCACAATAGTGAGATCTGTCAACATAATGAATTTTTTATCGGAGTATGAACAAAACATCCTCAAAACGTATGATGTAATGCATATTTATTAACTAAATAAGTCATGGTAATAAATGAAATAAAAAAATAATGATAATAAAATTCTTGTAAAAATGGTTCTTATGAAATTAAAAAAAATACATAATTTTATTATGAATGATTTTGAGAACATATGAAATGATTCGGGACATGATGTAAGTGACTTTCTTTTAAAAATAAGGTTTTAATGTCTTCCTTCCAACTCATTTTCTTCCATATATAGGTTATATTAAGTGGTTAAATAATGTTATTAAATATGATAAAAATATTTTTATAGGTCATTTTAAATAATATATTACCTTCTATATGAGTTTTTTAGAAGAATAAAGTCAAAATTCTCTATAAGGGTTATTTTTAACCCTTAACATACGATAAACAAATTTAAATTTTATGACTTGACCACTGTTTTCAACCATTATATCCACTATTAATTATCAATATTCCTTTATAAGTTAATATTTTATTTCACAGTACATCATATTACCACTCTTCTAGGAATTTTTTAGGTTTAGTAGCTTTCAATGAAAAAGTATATTTCTCTTTAATGATTATGCAAAAATGGAAAGTGTTTTACTTATGAGTTAAAAATATTTTTCAATGGTTTTATGCGGAAAATTTAAAATCTAAAAAAATATTAGTCTAGGATAAAAGAAAATTTGTGTCATATATTATAATGGGTAATCCTAATATATCTATTCAATTAATTATGTAAGGATTTATTATTTGATGGTTAAAATGAGAGAGACAACTTGGTACATTACTCCTGTGGAATTCATCAGGAATTAGTTATTTCTAACATGATTTCAAAATGAGTGAACATGTGCTATAAATATGATTCTCCAAGATAACAATATTCATCATAAAAAATATTTTTTTTGGAAATATTTGTATTCTATATGCTATGTAATGTTTTTACACGTTTTATGTTGGTAGGTTTGATTTTAAATGAAATGTTTTCTTGATAATTTTATTGGTTTCCAATTCTTGATAATGGGTTTTAATGTTTTTCTTTGAGAAAAGATTTATTTTATCATGTGGATATGTTTTATTTATGTGATCAATGTTTTACTATATAAAATCAAAACCTTATCATGTGTTCTCATGTTTTTCACTGGATTAATATGATTCCTTTATATTTATGTCCATTACTGTTCTTTCTTTTTCTCATCAGAAATTTTAAAATGTTGTTATCGGGGATAATGATGAGTAATAACTATAATTAATTCCATCCCAAAGTAAAGGAAATTATAATTGAAAGATGAACTTTTGTCACTAATGAAATTGGACTGTGAAGTTAATAATCATGATTTTATGAAAAAATGGACATTTTATGTCAGTGTTCCATCTGTAATTTAATGGTTTTCTTAATTATATAAAAATATTAACCTAAAATATACAAGAAAAAATGGTAAATTATTTATGTATTTATCGGACTAATGGATATTAGTATTTAATTTAGAAATTATTTCATGAATTAAATTTGATTAGGAATATAAGAATAAGTTTTTTTTTGCAAAAAATGGACATTGTGTGTTAGTGTTACCTATGTAACGTAATTGTTTTTATAATTATATTAAACTATAATCTTAAAATATACATGTAATGTAATAATTTTAAGTCCTTGTTATACATAATGTAATAATGTTTTATTTATGTTATATTGAATTATACACTCAGATACATCTCAAAGGGTGAGCGGAGAAACTCATGGAGAACTCAATCACATATGGATAGGGAAATAATATTACTTCCCTAAAACATTATCCAAGTATTACCATCATCATATGACCCCTAGGAAGAATCAACATGATTGAAACAATCATGAATCACCTCTACCTTAGAGTCTCTTCACTAAGACTCCTCCACCTAAAACATCAGTGATGATTCCACTATCATTTGATAGAGACAACCTCTACCACAAACACAACCCACATCAGGATTCATCATTTCAAGATCTTATATAACTTTCCAAACATCCATAGACTCTTGAACTATATCTACTTATTAATTTTATCAAATCATTTCTTCTACAAAATTTCTATTTCCTAGGAAATAGTGTATCTCAAAATTTCAATTCTGGAGAAACTCCCTCCACTCCAATAATTTAGATTCAGTTCTTATAGAGTAAAAATATACCTCAAATTTTTGTGGTTCATGAAATAAATAAAGAATATAATGATAAGGTAATTCCTCTATAGATTCAGGTCAAAATACACTAACCCAAACTCCATATCATGGGTGGAATACTAACACTCATTGGGACACAAATTCCTACACCCATAAGTGATGAATATCTTCTGGTGCATCAAGACACATGAAAAAACCTAGTGTAAAGCATCATAAAAGACCTAAAACATAATGCGTTATTTTAGAAACTAAAGAAATGAGTCATTAATCATACTCTATTTTAGGTACTAAAAATACGCCTGACACTGATAAGTCCAAACGATGTTCATGAACTTCCTGGAGAGAGCTATCAATGGAGTTTCAATGAAAGAGAATTCATATATAACGCTTATATAATTTCATGCAAGACTAAGGAAATTGTGAAAACTTACCACATTATTTGGTTTTATCCAAAAAATACCTAAAACTTTATTGGGAAAATTGTCACACTATATTAAAACACCACATGTCCTTGTAAATACACAATCCATATACAAAACATTCACATGGAAGGATTCTAGTATAGTTGATTATGTTAAAGAAACTATAGGATAACTCTATGATCTCATCATACTCCACATCATAAATCAAGTATATAAGGATGTATTCAATGAAAATTACCATGAATTTGTCTAATAACACATATAATATAGAGTTCATGAGTTCCAAGAGAAAAAAATAATGTGTTTATGACACCAAAAAAGATGATTAAAAAATCAAATTGTCCATACCTACACCACAAGGCGGTATCTGGGATATCCTCTTTCTTTAACCTAATTTGGTAATATACAAACCAAAAATCACACTTTTAAAACCATCAATCTTGTATCAACTATTTAAAAATATATTTTATAATTACATGTGGGTAAATTTTTTTGACCATCACCTAATTAAACTTTTGGATGTCCATGCACAATATAAGAATACCATTAACCTTCTTTGAGAACAAAATAGGAGAAACTAAAAGAGATACACTAGTTTTGATGGATAAATTCTACTTTAAATCATCAACATAGTATCCTAAATCATATATCTTTTTGGGTATCACATGATAAGGATTCATTGAAAATATAGGGGAATCCTTAATCAACTTTATCCCAAACATGACATCATGACAAGGGGGTAGTGTCAAAACCTCATCTGAGAAGTCATCCAAGAAAACCTCAACAACCTTGAGAACAACCAAAACTATAAAATATAATTGAAAATCCTCTATTTGATATTATAATGTCTCCTCATGCCTACTACCCAACCAATAAAAATACTCACCAATAAACCCTTCTGTATAGACCTTAACATCAAAAAATAAAACTCTCCTATGAATGAAATCAATGACCTCAAAAAAAGAATAAAACCATTCCATTTCAAGGAATACATCATATGGTAATATATTTAATAAAATCAATACATCATTTAATGGATTAAACCATCATTATTTTACATTATTGAAAAATATTAAACAAGAAATACCGTACTCTAACTAGCTTGATAACACAATGGGTGTTGGATGTCACCAAACATTATTTTTCCAAAAATGTGGCTCATGGAGGGTGTAATATAATAGTGAAATATCTAGAATAAATTAAGTATGAAACTAAGTTAGATGAAAAATATTTTATACCAAAAAAAACATCTTGTACTTTTATGGTTGGAACCTCTGTTACATGCATCTTCCCACACGAAGCTCCATTTACTCACTATTGATGACCTCTATGACCAAAATCTCTTATGGATCCCTCTAAGAGAGGACCATCATGAGAATAACCAATATTATCTCTATCTCCCCTCAACTGATCATAATCATATGGACTCAGTTATTGAATAAATGTTGGTGACCTCTATTTCAGATACAGTTATAGGTGTATCTGTTGTTGTTTCAGCTAGAAAGGGTCATAACAACCTTTATTAGTCTGATCACCTTGAGTGGTCAAGAACTGAGACTAATTGTGACCATGAACCATAACATATTCAAACAAAAATCCCTTGGAATATGTATGGGAATAATTTACCTCTTAATATTTTATATCAAACTACTCTGATTGACTCCATGATAAATGGAACCTTGATTACCCTATATGAGTGCATCCTACCTATATAATAATCATTATTATATAAAAAAAATATGATCAAATCTAGAAATAGGTAACTACATATCTGATCAATGGGTATAACACCACCTGAAGACATCATACTATGGAATCCTTTTCTAGAATGATTATTGGATTGAAACATAGAATGTCTAAGAACTTAATTCAAAGATGTCATGCGATGATGCTTACATTTATAAATATATAACATCAATATACTATTTTCTACCTTCATCACTGGAAATGAGAACTCAATGTGAAACTCCTTCTGAAATTCATCCAAAGTAACATCCTCATCCTTCCACTCCCAAATATACAATTTCCACCACTGAGCCCCCTGTATATGAGTGACTACCAATGGGACCCATTACATATCTCAATCCTAAACAAAACAGAATATAATCAAATGACCCTTTAATTTATTTTCTTTTTATAGAGCATAGATTTCCCATTGTACTTCTCCAGACCCTCATACTAGAAGAAAAAGAAATAACCTCTACCAGGTCCCCATATCCCCTATCATACTAATAATTTGATTATAAACTAGAGAGGATTGAGGAAACTCTCTTCCAAAAACCTAATGTGAATGATGATCCTAAGACATGTAATATAACACAAGGGATAACCCTAAGTGTAGTAGAAAATAATTTGTTAATATATATTTAATTAAAATCAATAAAATTTCCTAAAATCACATTTTTTTTATTTAAAAATTCCTTCAATTATAATGAATGTACATATTCTCATGTCTCTACCTTATAATCTGAACTATCTATAGGGTATTTTTTATGCTTAAGGTCTTTGTGTTAGATCACACAGGGCTCTAAATTCTCACGTCCTTACTGTTTTCATTTTTTATACCAAATTAAAAATTTTTCTAATATTGTTCCCCTACCAACCATTGAATGTCTCAGAAGTTCGTAACTCTAAATTCCATCTTATCTATGAACAAAAAGTATTAATACCACTCTATCATTACCACCCCCTCCACCGGTACCCCTCCTAATCTAATACTATAGAGGATTAAACCAAGTACTACCTCATGTAGGGATCATGTTTTTGACTACTATTAAAGGTATAAAACACTGAAATGGGAGGCACTCCTAAAATATATTGAAAGGTTCAATATAAAATATAAATAACCCCTAAAATTTCCTTAATTTAATATAAAATAAAACTATAGTCAATAATACATGAAAAGAAATAAAAATAATAGTACCCAAATTTATAAAATTTACTAATGGAAATCATAACGAAGAAACTCCAAATTGAAACAACCTACAATATAGTAGTGTCTAGATCAGTCTCAAAACCCTGCTAAAAAGTAAAAAAATAGTTCATATATTTCTACATAAAATATAATATGTATACTTAGTAGGATCATACCCAAGAGATCTTGTGAAAATTTGAAAAAATCATTCTTATAAACCATTGAATAAACAAGATAACAACCCATCACATAAACATGTCATCTAACCATCCCAATCTTATTGAGGCTCCCACACCGAATAACTCATCCAAGGTGACAAAATAATATCAAGAGAACCTAGATAAAGGTACCTAACATTCACTTCCCAGCTGATCTTCCACTCTCACAGCAAATATAAAATGTCATATGCTCCCATAACTTCCACGTATAACAGTCATTAAATATCATTTTGTGATTGATGTGGGTTAGGTCATAACCCTACCTACCCAATCCACCCATATGGCATAGTATAATGTGACATCACTGGCCAATAACAACATGTCACATTTCATTACCATATCATCAAATTCCGCATCTCATGTATAATCAGAACCTCATAACTAGGTATGTATGGTATCATGAACATTAAGGAAATCAACCTCCTAACCTCCTATTACCACACATAACCCCCACTACATGTCACATCATCTCATCAAAGGGAATTTCCACAAATTATTCCATCCGCATTAGACACTCACCACCAACTGGGTACTCCTACCATGTACTGCTACTGAAGAAAGAGCATAGAAGATGAGTAATCAGTAATTTGCTTCCTCATGAACTTTGATACTGGGGAAAACACCCCCCCCCAAAATAACTGGGTATCAGAACATAGTACTCAACATGGGTGGGATGCACACAAAAATAATTAGGAAATTATATATATATATATATATATATATATATATATTCACACACCTGACCATACTAATATTATTACATAAATATTATATCATCTCCATCCATCATCAATGACATACTATTATTATCACATACCACCACCACAAAATGAAACTCCCCAGACACACAAAAACACACAACCCACAATTCCTTTATTTCATTTACATTTTCCACAAGTCATTATATTATCATAATGGTAACCAACATTCATTTATCAAGTTATTTTATACCATATTTGATGATAAAACACTATATCCAATAGCCACAGTAATTTTCAATTATGTTCATACCATTCATTAACATTACATTTATTAATTGAATTACCACATGAAAATTACTAGAACACAGTCATTTAATTTTTAGACCTTATTTTTTAATCACACAATAAATATATTGATTCCATCGCTACATGTTCTATATGTCCTCACCAAACAATAAATACACCCATATTCCCCACAAAAACACATGAAAACTCATACCAATACATCACATCAACCCTTTCATCATATCAAAATGGACGCAAACCAAGCACTGTAACCATCCTCCAACTCATCTCAAGATAACCAACTACAATCCCACATCCCATTAAGTTATATAACGAAACATATCACCACCATAAAAATAAAAACCCAATATGATTTACATGATCACTACAATAATATAAATCACACCCATAAAGAACAATAATATATTTTTAGTTCACAGAGAAATCATGATTCAATTAATCTATAAATATTTCTTACATAATATATCAACAATTCTAGAAATGTTTTTAATAGAATAATGATTAAAATTATTTTAGAGATGAGTTGAAGAAATAAATTACAACATGGGTTTATAACTTTTAGATGCTACAATAAGAAAATTTAAAGAGTGTTCAATGTCCAAGTAAATGATCTTAAATAGAAATAACATAAATAACATAAACACATATGAATACACCCCATTACATTCAATTTAAATTTAATCTAGATCATTGCCTTATTAATTCAATATAGAAAATCTACCCAAATGAAAAAAAATCATTCTAATTACACACATTCACAAAAGAAAGTGAGAACATAGATCCTAAATCTATAGAAAAGATTCAAATTTTGTTGTACCCAAATGTAGGGGAAAGATGGAAATGTTGTTGTAACCTAGATATCACATAGGTAAGGGACATGTTGATCATTAAACATATGATGTATAAAATAATATTATTTATGGTAAATTAATACCATAAAAACCACACATATTTATACATAATAGAGGGAGAAAATGGATAATGAAAAATGATTATAAATCACAAGAAGGAGGAATTCAGGGAAATTCCAAATAACTCATATGATTTAAGAACAAGTTATTATATTATAACAAATCAAGGAAAATAATAAAAATTAAAATTGGAGAAAATATCATATTTTATAACTGTAGATATATATAGATATACCAAAAAACATAGTCAGCTTTCCTTTTAGTTTTTATTTAAATTAGTTTCCATTAAATTCCAAGAGACAACTCATTTGATAACCTAAACCTTAAGGACTTAAAAAAATTCATTTTATTAAAAATATAATA
The DNA here is from genome assembly GCA_963277665.1 of Viscum album. Classification (NCBI taxonomy): domain Eukaryota; kingdom Viridiplantae; phylum Streptophyta; class Magnoliopsida; order Santalales; family Viscaceae; genus Viscum; species Viscum album. The sequence goes on from OY728138.1 coordinate 1,549,654,146, forward strand.
TATTGAAAATAATTTATTTAATACTTAAATTCCCCATTTTATATTAAAATTAATTTTAGTTCATTCCTAGAAAATCTTGATATTTTAGATATTTAGGATTTTGAAAACTCTTGAATAAACATAATAAAGGGATCAACTACATCATAAATTCATGTGAACGCATGGAGTGAGAACATAATGTACTCACGACTTTACTAGAGTGATCATCTATATGAATGGGAGGAACAATCATAAGAACATAATGCCCACACATAAGAACAAATCATTCCTATGAAAAATGGATCAACCTGATGAATGAACTAATCAAACAAAATTAAAATCTAATTGAACGCCTGAAGGGACCAATATAATATAATAATAAACTTACAAACCCCACAAAAGAAAAAATAGACTACTAAAACAAACATACCAACCATGTGATTAAACCGATTTTCCAAACAAACAAACATACCATTCCCACGAATAAACAAGTGACCACATTACTAAACATATGTCTCTTGTTATCTCTTGTGGATATTTGACAAAAATTGATTTTAAATATATAAAAAGGCATTGAGAACCCTCTTGGTACCTCAATCGCTTGAGAAAACACAAAGGAATATTTCTTAAAAATTTGTGACCATATATAACATACATCTCAAACAATTCTCTTCCTTAATGAATTAAAAAAAAATCTGGTATAACAGAAATGGGTATAAATAACCACATCATGTGATATCTCTCAAGGATATTACTTCATACGAAAAAATTCAACCCACCTTAGGAATGAATCATATAACCATGAAATATCATCAACAAGCATGAGATTCTGTCTCATATAATAGAATAAGTACAAACTTATTTTTCTCAAGTTAATGGAAACAAAAAGAGAATCATAGGAAAAAATATCACCCATCAGAAAACATAGATTTTTGATCATGTATATATGAATCATGGTCTCATGTTTTATATACTAAACCACTATGCCTATATATCACAGTTACCAAGGTGATAAATCTCCCATACAACTCCTTATATTAATGAACCCTAATGTCAACTACATTATACATGAATTTTGTATCATCCTCGATGTGAAAATATACATAATCAAATAATGTGGGATTCATTATAAAGATATCGATGAAGTTAGGTCATGTGGAAGAAATAATGAAACAATTAAATCTACCATTATATCACTAACCAATAATACAATTCATTAATGTGTTCTAATACCTTAATAATGTGGTAGAAAGCATACATCAATGATTAAATCATTGTTTCCCCTATATAGGGGATACTCTCAAAAACATAAGGTTTCCAACCTCAAACTCTAGGGGCCCAAAACAATGATTTTTATTGGTCTTATAATGTTCATGTTCCAACATAATATACTCTTGAATCCTATTCAAATTTTCTGTTATACTCAACACCACATCCAGACTAAGGAATGATGACTTCCCGACCTCAGTCTTGCGAAATAGAGGTCAAAAATTCCACCTATAGAACACCTCAAAAAACAACTTAACTATGGGGTAGTGGTATCTATTTTTATAGAAAAACTAAAAAAGGTAGTTTCTTCCTTCATATCTTATAGAAATTCAAGAAACCAGCCCACAACATATCCTAAAACATCTGAATGGTTTACTATGTTTGTTTGTCTGTTTTGGGATGGAAAGAAGTGTTAAAGAGTTAATAAATCCAAATTAATTTTTTAATAACATGTTGAATCATGTGGTTAAATTAGAATCAATGTTAGGTACATTGGGCTTCAGTACCCCATGGTTTCTCACATCGTCATCCAAGTACTTCCTTTCTAGAGCATCTATAATATGAAATTTTTTAATATCAAAAAAATGGGATGAATTCTTCAATTGGTCCATGATCACCAAAATGGTATCCAAAACTCACTAATACTTAGGTAAAAAATTTTAAAAATCAATTGATACAACCTTACACTTCCATTAAGTCATATACAATGGTTTTAACAAACCTCTAGAAATGTGGTATTCTTCTTTCACTGGCTGACATAACAAACACCGTACCACAAAATCATTCACATACTTCTTTACTATAATCCACCAAAGATGAAACATATGACAATAAATACTTGAATTAGTAGAAATATCATATTTTTGAATGATATATATAGATTCAATAATATCTCAAAGAATAACATAGCCAAATTTCCTTTCGGTTTTTATTTAATTTGGTTTCCATTATATTCTCAGAGATGAATCATTTAAAAACACGAACCTTAAGAAATTAAAAGATGTAATTTAATACTCAAATAATAAATCTAAATTAAATGATTTAATAATTAAATTACCAATTTTAAATTAAAAAGTAATCTTACTTCATTCTAGGAAAGGCATGTTGTTTTGGAAATTTGGGTTTTTGTTAACTTTTGAACAGACTACTTGAAGGAATTTTCAACACGAAGGAATAAATAAATCCCATGGACTAGCCGTGTGAAGGATAAACTACATGACTAATTAGATTGACAAGACGGAGGGGGAAATAAATCATAATAAATTCCATACCACATGAATGAATCAATCAATCACAAGAAAAACTAATTGACTACATGAAGGAATTAGTAAACTGAAAGAAAAAATTGACCAAATGCATGAAGGGATCGATCGCCCTGAATAAAAAAATGTCTGACTGTGTGATGAGGCCTATTAACCATAAGAATAAATTGACTAACCACATGAATTAACTAATAGCATGCATGAACAAACGGACAGACCACATTAAAAAATTTCTGACTGCATGATTAAACATAAGCTGATCAGTTACTCAAGAAACCTTGAGAAAAAAACTAAAATACCAAAGGAAAAAATGATTTGAGAACCATATTATAACCTATAATAATTTGAAGATAAAATGGAAGGGTTTCATGAAATAAATTACCTTACACTAATGCTCGAGCTTTAGCAGGTCATCTTGTGGGATATTCTACACATGGTCACTTTGCAAGCTTCGCATCACACGTCTGACCTTATTTGGATGTTTTTTTATTGGTTATATTTTTGAATAGCTATAGATTTGAAAAATAAAAAAGATTGAATTTAAATTATTTATTATCTATCTATCTCATATCCAAATATTTTTGTGTCATTTATATATCTATTTTTAAAGAAATATTGGTCTTCTATGGGTGTATGGTTCTCCATATATGTGGACAAGTGGAGGAGAAATGTGGAAATAGAGATTCAGTGGAAGGAGTGTATGGAAAGGTGATTGTAAAAATGAGGGATTTAGTTATTCCTAATTATTATATCATTATGTGGAGAAATAAAAATTAACACCCTAATACTGTGGGGTTGAACCATGTAATGTTTCATAAAAATTTACTCTGATGTCATGAGGTTATACAATGAAACATGATCATTTTAGGGCTCCACGTCATGATTTCAACCATGGAAGATTAAATTTTCAGTACATTAATGTCCCATTATGTTTCTTTATTATCTATCTATCTCAGATCCACATATTTTTGTGTCATTTATATATCTATCTCTAAAGACATATTGGTCCTCTATGGGTGTATGGTTCCCCATATATGTGGAAAAGTGGAGGAGAAATGTGGAAATATAGAGTTAGTGGAAGGAGTGTATGGAAAGGTGATTGTAAAAATGATGGATTTAGTTATTCCTAATTATTATATCATTATGCGGAGAAATAAATATTAACACCCTAATACTGTGGGGTTGAACCATGTGGAGTTTCATAAAAATGTAATTTGATGTCATGAGGTTATACAATGAAACATGGTCGTTTTAGAGCTCCACATCATGATTTCAACCTTGGAAGATTAAATTTTTAGTACATTAGTGTCCCATTATGTTTCATGGGAAATATTTAAAAATATATTTTCAATATTCCTTTTTCATTATGTTATCTAAATTTCTTATTATTTTGCAGTTTTTATAGTCTAAAAAATTAACCCCTTTATATTTATATTTTTTTGAGATGATAATGATTAAATAATGAGGAAGTAGAAAATCACACTTAGTTTACAAGAAATCCACTATCTAGTGGTCCTATATAAATTAATTTACTCAACCACATTCATTATCACTTGTCACTCAATCCATCTTGTAATCTCTTCCGGCAATGTAAAACCACTTTGAAAACTCACAACCTCTGATAACTTGATATGGAATAATTTTCATAATCTCAACTAAGTAGTTAGCTTCATAGATCATGGGACACCCTCATTATATTCAGGTTTATATCTTTTTCCAAATGAATCCATGACATTAATAAATTATTCTATATGGTATATGTAGTCAGCTACACAATCTTTATAGTCAACCATGTGATTCACATGGTGGCCACATTGGAATAAATGTTTTGTGACATTAAATATTTAAATCATTGATAGATATAAATTTTTTATTTTGGGGAAATTAATTACTCTATGACTATTGTTTACTATATAATATATCTACCCAATAGGTGTCTTAAGCTACTAATATAAGGAGGGAAAAGATGACTGATCACATGGATACCTCCCAACATCAAATTATTATCCTACAATATTCCCTTCTGTAAAATTTGATAGGGTTAGTCCTTTGATACTATTAGGTATTGGAAATGATAACCATTTATGGATTTGGATTTATATAGAATGTTCCATTCCAGTACCATGATCCATAACTCATCCACTTAGTCAGAACATCATCTAGAGATGACTTGGGAGAACATCTCTATATAAGGACATTTGATTCATGAACCAATCTTCTTTGATTGAAATAATATGGGGTATTATTGTATTAAAAATTATATTTTTAAGGGTAATAGCTTTTTTTATTCAATTAAACACATAATTACACATAAATTTTGAATATTTTGATAACAGATCATATGCTGGGTTCGCGTTTTTCTTTTTCATCAATTGTTAAATGCATTGGTCTCACTAATTGTTTTTATTTTTGGTGATAATTTCAAAATACTTAGTGATGGGTATCCATCATAGGTTTTAATATGAAAACTATGATGTAGTTACAAGTGAAAAAATTCTAATACCATTAATGGAATGAAATATAATCCTCTTACCTATCAAGGGCAATGGGTACGTTGACAAGCATAGATCACATATCCTATTTTATAATGATATTCACCTTCTTGATCTATTCAATGGTTGTATATACATCGTCTTCATATATCGTAGTGTTATATTTGAGGTATCAATTCTATAATTCCTCCATATCAATGTCATCAAAGCCAAAAAAATGGGTAATTTTATAATTATAGGATAGTGTGAAGAAATTCTTCTCTTTCATGAGTAAAAAAGAGGCATCTCTAAATACTGAGGGTGTTAGTGATGTTTTATAACTTCCAATGGAATTTGGGATGTCTTCTCATTCATCTATAGTATCTGTATAGGTATAAAAGGTGTCAATATCGTAGTGTTCTGAACATGGTATGAGGAAATATCCAACTTCTACCAGTATAGTAGATGAATCCTTAAATAATGATACTGATTTAAGAATACCATTAGTCCTTGGAGATGAAAATAGATCATTTTTATAGGGATATCTTCACATTGAGTGTAATTTTAAAAAGATAAATTGTGATCACCCTCTGGCATGCTTTCCTTGACTAACACTGTTGTCACTGTCTAAAAAATGGAAATAAAATTCATTTAAAATCTCCTTGGGTCTAGGTTTATTTTCTAGATCCGTTCCATGAGAAATAAAAAATCCTCACTATGTAGACACCAAGTGTCTGATGAGGTTGTTCTGAAATTATTGGTAGTAGTGCTCAGAATATCAATTCTCACCATCATTTATTTTTATTGTTTCTTATAGAAACCAACATCAATATTATTTGATTTAGAATATTCAATCATGGCATTATCACCATATAGAACTCTGAATCTTCCAATTATAGGGTACTTCAAAAACCACTAGTATAATGATTGAACATTTACATTTCTTCGAATCCATAGTCTTCATAATTGGAAATTAAAAATTATTCCTTATTGAACAACCATGAACACAAATTATGATATTAGATATCTAAATTGGGTTTTAATTTTAATCCTTTCAAGGGGTTTTTATCTCGTTTATCATACCCTTAGATGGTCATCTTCAAGGAAGATAGATCTTCCTTATCATAGATCAGACCTTAGAGTGTATAGACTTGGATGATAATGAAAAAATTATTGTTTTCATCAAAATCCTAAAGAATATTGAAATGTTCAAACATCCATAAGATGTATAAGGGTCTCATGTGTGCTTGGATAGAATCCAATTGATCCTACTCTTCGAATATTATAACTTTATGTAGTTACACCAGGTAAGCCTCCGCATGATACAACATTGATGCAGAATTATTAGTCTCAATTCTTAAAAGACATGAAGCACCTTGAAAATTGATTAACTATGTTATTATGAGAGGTAAGAGAATCGAATATTGAATCTTTGGAAACAAAACATTATTCTAAGATGTCTTAATTCTATGCTAGGGGTTAGAGCTTCCCAACATGGGGTGATTCCTTAGACTACTTCTTTGAGGTTGAGGAATTTTTTTCAGATAATACTTATTCCCTTCGAGAACCTGATAGAATTTAATCTAATAAAATATTATGTCGGTCTTTTTTCCCGTACATCTAGGATGTTGAGATAATTTTAAATATTCCAACTAGTCTTATAATAAAATTGTTTTTTGGAAAACCCTTGACCGATTTCTGAGTGTATTTATTATTTTTTAGAGTTACTTATGTTCTTTTCCTAATGATTTGGTTTCATATATGGCTTTAGTGGAGATGTGTCCAAAATGATGATCTTGATTTTGATTTTGTCTCCCTCTAGCTACTCAACCAGTATGACCTCCCAATAACTATTTTCAAATTGAGATATTTGAGTTAAATTTCATATGTTCATTATTCATTAGTGAGTAGGTATTATATGTGGTTAACATTGATCAATAAATATTTTTAATCTTTCTCCAGTGGTGGTTCTGTTTTGTAGGGTAATGCTCATGTGCCAAATGATGGGGATCAGATGTCCTTGAGAGATTGGACTTGTTTGATAGTTGGTCAAAGCTACTCTTACTACCACCTATCCAATTATCACTGATTACACAAGGATCTAAACAATATAGTTGAGGGTGTTATATTTGATGATATAGGAAAAAAGGCCACAAATGGTTGATAGAGTTGTTTCTTACGAATTTCATGAGCTTGGTCAACTATCTTTTGGGTTATCCAATCCATGAACATTCATTTAAACTTAGTTGAATGTCTCTACCAGTCATTTTATTTATCCAGTTGTGTAGTGGAGAGATGGGAAACCTATATTGGAGGTTCCCTCAATTTTTACTATTTTTAATTGATCATTGTCTACTTGGTTTCCATAAATATTAAGTAGTCTTGGATTTTATGGGATTACACCTCGTGTAAAGGGAAATAGATAAAATGATTATCAAGGCCAAATTAATCAGGTTTCTTCCACCCAAATAGATTGAGGATATTATTTTCCATGTGATGAAGTATCTTATAACCAACTTCTTTAGAAAATACAAGTATTTATCTTTTCTTTCCTCATATCACAAGAATCCATGGTCTTTACATGACTCTAAATAAGGGTGTTTTTTCAATTTTTTTCTCTATAGGATGTTACAAGAGATATGGGGGTTTTATGGGTATTGAATTATTTTCCAGAGATATTTTAAAAATGAAAATTTTAGTTTCTACCTTGCCAGACCATTTTCACTATGTATCTATAATAGACTGATATTAAGCCTTCATTCATCAAATAAAATCCTCTAGACATTATGTCATGTCTACAAACTCCAGGAATCCCCATAGATACATTAAAGGAATTAATAGTGTCTATAACTCATTATAGAGATTCTCTATGATAATACAAAACATATTCTCTTGTAGAAGTGTCATATTGAGTGGATAAGTAAAACCCATATATCTAGAAATAATATTATAGAACCATGTGTTTTTAGGATCCATGTAATTTGAGAGTTTAATTATTTTCATATTCCTTAGAATATCGCTGAATTGGTAACTGAATTGATGATGATGTTATTCCCATATCACAATGGATACAACTATAAATATAATTTACTAGAGAAAGGATATTCTAACTAGAGTCTTCTCAAATCATATTTTTTATGCCTACTATTAACCAGGTGTTCCCATCATAGGGACTTGTCAGGACACAAAATGAGATAAGTTCTACCCTAAATCTCCCATTCAATTAATGGTTTGAAAAATATAATTCCATAATTTGGATGGAGGAGGTGTAACATCAACCAATTCTTGGTATAGTTTCTTTTCGGGATTTACTAGTGTGGATCATCCTTCTATGGATTATATTTGAGCAGAAAGATACTCGATGGAACTAAAGATTTATAGTGGAAATACTATTTGAGGAACGACCAAAACATGGGGAGAAGATGAGGATTCATGGGGTCATCCTACATGTATTTTTTATTTATAAATGGTCTCAGCTGGGCTTCAGTGACTTTCATGACATGAGGTATGTTTCTGTTTCAATGATGGAGAATCATTCTCCTCACCAACCAGTGAGTTCATGTACACAATTTTTTTATATCCAAAGACAACCTGGTGATCAAAAACTACTCTAATGGGTTTGGTATCCCATTCTTGTTGGATGAGAGGATAATTATTCTCTTATTCATGAAGTTTATACTCAGTTAGGATAATTACACTGATTATTTTTTCATTGAGTCGTCTAAGATTATATATCTCAAAATTTTATTATTCCACCCTTTATTTAGAAGATAAGGCTTCCACTTATCTAGGTGAATAATGTGATATATTCATGAATTACCCATTATGTATAGTGTAAGGGAACAGAGGGAGTGAATACTAATTTTTTGTAGCTATCAAGTAATGGGGTTTCCATCGATGTCGGGTGAAAATTCCTTCCATGTATGCATTGTTTTGAACAACATATTAAGAAATTGTTTCTTTGTTTTTTTCCTTAATGTTTTTGTATTGTTCTAAATTTTTTATTAGATTTAAACTCATTATGTCCACCAATTCATACAATCCAGTAGTATTAATTTCATCCTCATATGAATAATTGGGGTAATCTTCATTCCTTTTTCTTGCATTGAATGGAACAATAAGGCCTCCCTTAAAGTCCCCTTTTATATCATTCTATTTTGACTTATGACCTATATGGAACATAATCTTCTTCATCAAATGATCCTCTATAATTGATATGTGAATGGTGATCCATAGGGATTCCCCAATTTTCTTTTACCAAATATAACTTACAAGATAGGTGTGCATCATATATTAAAAGGAATAGTGGGTTCTTGTTATCTTAAGATACCACCTTTCATGAAAAAGATCAACTTTCTAGGATTATGGGGTAAACATTACCCATGGATTATTTATTGGGGTTGTAACGCCCTGACCCTAGTTATCCAGATTCGGTGCATTATTACATAACATTGGCATGATCACAAGAAAGATCAAATCTCAAAAGCTCGATTAGTTTAGTATCTTTGGAAACACTAGATATATTCATAATGTTTTACATTACATCGAAAAAATGAAAACTACGACAAAATAGTATCCATAGTCCACACTCATGTCCCCATATACTATTCCTGTAGGACATTCATAAATTACTTCTTCACATCCAGGGAAAAATAAAATATTGAAAGGGGTGAGGTCAGATGCTCAGTAAGGATAACAATATAGCGGAAACTTTCATAAATAAACATAAACATTTAAGGAAATGTATAACTAAAACAAAAGCCTTTTAATCTTTAACATCAGTATAATATGGCAATGATAAAATAAAATAATTCCATTTACTTATTCACATTGATATTCTATAAGTTGAATAATCACATGAAATATCAATAACCACTTTCATAATGATGGATTGCTTAATTCCAGACAATCATAACCACATATCCAAGTCCTCGTGCCAATAATAGAAATTAGATTTTGGAAAATCCTTGTGCAAAAATACTATTTTGTCTCATGGGACCTACCGATGCATCTAGGAGCTATAGCAGGCTCCAACCGTCAATTATTAAGTCCAATACATTCCTCATATGAACAGGTTTAACCATAACATAAACATTATTATTAAAACTAGCATATGAATTGTCAATACTTTCCCCATAAACCATTAATGGTATAAAAATAACATATCCATAGTCAAACATATCAAAAAGATTTCAATACAATATGGATGTTTTGTTTCATAATAAATAAATTTCAAATAAGGTAAAAATCCATCAAAGGATGTTGACATAGATGAAATCAAAACTCTTTTTAGAGAAATATATCTTCCGATTTTGAAATCATTTAAGAGTCAAATAAATATAAAATAAAACATTTAATTTTAAAACATTCTTATAAGCTTGTAACGGAATGTTCGAAAATTTTATAATGGCGGAAAATAGCTGCACCTATCATATAAGTTAAAAAAACCATTCCTACCTTAATTCTGTCGAAAAGGTTAAAAAGAACATTTTTTGGAAAACGACGGAAATATTCCTATATAAACCTCTTATAAAAAGTCAAAAAGGCTATAAATGACTTTAATCCATATTTTTGTAAATGGTAAAAATTATTTGAAATACTTTTTTAAGAAATATGGATGTGGATGATAAAAAAATCCCAGTAGATTATTGCGTATAAACAACCTCGGATAATGAAGAGATTGTGAAATAAACCCTTACCTTGTACTTTTCCTTGGTTGAGGGTAGGTTAACCTCCTTTATAATGGTGAAATAATTGTTATTAAATTATACAAAAATTATATACATTAACATGATATCATATATGATCATTTAACATTGCTTTCTTAAAAATAGCTTGGAATTATCGTCATTTTGGGAGTTAACTTACTCATTTTCTATTATATGTTTTGTTACATAAGCTGTGTTTGTTATGGATAGGTTGTATCTTATTCATATCCAGAATTATATGAAGTCCTTAAACATTATTTTTAATCCTCAAATGAGAATTATACTTGAATGGATATGATGGAGAATGAATCTCATCGCGTTCGTGGAGACGGTAGTCTGTACGTACAAACGAGCGACAATATCATTCTTTTGATATTAAAATAATATATAATTGGATGTTATATCATATATACAGAATCATTATCATGTTATATTTATTATTTACATGAATTACACATCATTATTATACCCATCAAAAAAATAATTTATTGAATAACAATTACACCACGACGTGGAGACAGTAAGCCGTACATACACATGTATGGTGACATATCATTCAAAGGATGGATAGAATACTAAATATGGTTGTACTATATTTATAATAACATAAACTTATATATAAGATACTGGAGTTATTATTTAAGAATGGGAATAACAGAGAAAGAAGATGTTGAAGAAGAAAGGAACATGAAAGAGGGTGGTGAAAACATTACCTCTTATTTGGGTTCTTCCTTTGATTTGGTCAAAATGACTCTATACGTTGTCTTTCTGATCAAAATAAAACCTCTAGGTTTAAGTGAGGGAATTTGAGAGAGTATTTGGGTCGGGGTTGCCCGGGCCAAAAGGCTTTGATTGTGTGAAATAGTGAGAAGGGGGAGTTACATTTTATACGAGGGGTGAGGGGCACCTTTGGAAAAGCTAGAAATATTATTTTATAATAAATTCATATTCGGTTTCTAATGGATCCAATGTGGATTATTTAAATTTTAAGGTGGTTATGGGTCGAAAACCACTCAACAAATAGAATTTATACAGGTTTGGGTCAGTATATTAACCTTAGCTTTTAGTGTTAACTCTTAGTTAATTAGTTTGACACTTACCATGTCACTTTGTATTTCTATATTATATAGTTAATAAACATACTATATACCTCCAAGAGACCCCCAAGTTGTCTATTAATGATATACCTATCATGATATAAGTCTCTTGGCCAAACCTTATATTTTTAGGAATTGAATATCAATTAATAATATAATATTTTTTTAAAACTCATTTATGTCAATTTTGACACTATTTGGAAAATTGATTTTTGTGAAAATCGTTACAGAATGATTACTTCGAAAAATATTAATTAAATCAATCCTAACATGTCATATTAACCTAGAAAATTAGTTTAATTCACAAAAAGTCTAAAATTATATTTATTAGGGTATTTATAATATCAATTATTTTTATTTTTCATTATTATGGTAATTACTGCATCACCATTGTGTCATACATAAATTAAATTATTTAATGTCTAAATATTATAAATAAAATATAATTATGTCGGAAATCGTTTTATCTTTATAATTAATATTTATAATCGAATTTATCTTATGTGTAACCCTATATTAAAAATGTTTTAGTAAATAAACTTTGATTTTAACTCTTTTAACTCTTCTTTGAATTAAATAATAATAAATGTACTAATCTAATCCAAGTGGACCTAAAATATAATATTTTATTTCTAAGGTTGTTTTTGGTTGATATAAACTTGTCCAATAGAATTAGGACATGTGTTAGGGTAATATTAATATCATTTTTACCCTTAATTACCCTATTTACTTTTAACCGTGGTAAATAAAAGTAAAAAAGTTCCTATTCACCAAAAAAGTATTTTCAGCATATTGAACCAAATTTTACTCCTTGATATTTACCATGTCTCTCGGATTTTCGAAATTCCACTCACAGAAGTGGTAAAATTGAGTTTTTTGACAAATTCATTTTTTGACTACCACTTAGTGGTTTCACTATTCATCAAAAATTGATGTTTTTTCAGAAAAAAACCAAAAATTCACCCTTGGATAATTTCGATATTCAGAATCCAAAAATGAAGTCCCTTTTGAAAAGTAAAATTTATTAATTTCAAAAATTGGGTATTACTATTCACAACGGCTAGTTTGATTGGTTGTGGTGTGTTAGAACTCGACGTTGCGTACAACACACGCTATTACATTATTCAAAGAGAAGCGTACCATAGAAGCTTGGGGTGTTACATTCTCCCCTCTTTCAAATAAATTCATCCTCAAAATTTCTAGAATACTACCACATGAATAGACTCGGGTGGTTCTTCATCATAATTTCCCTGGATTCCCACATTGCCTCTTCCATCTTATAGTTTCTCTACAAGATTTTTACCAGATGAGTCGTCCGGTTACTCAGTACTTGTTCTCTCGTATAAAGATTCATGATAGGCTCTTCGCAATAAGACAGATCGGGTTCCAGTTCTAATTCCTCATATGTGAGTACATGCGTTGGGTCAGGCATGTATTTTCTCAACAGAGATATGTGGAACACATCGTGAACTTTGGAGAGTCTTGGCAACATTTCCAAACGGTAAGCTATAGCCCCAATTAGTTCTAGAATTTCGAAATATCTGATGTACCTAGGACCCAATTTACCCTTCTTACTGAAAAATATAACTCCCTTCCATGGAGATACATTCAAGAAAACATGATCTCCTACCTGAAATTCCAAATACTTCCTTCAGTTATCGGCATAGCTCTTCTGCCTACTTTGAGCTGCTTTGATGTGGTTTTGGATTACCTTTACCTTTTCAATTGTTTCCTCCACCAGTTCTGGGCCTACAAGTTTTCTTTCACCAACGTCATCCCAACAGGTCGGTGTGTGACATATCTTTCTGTATAACGCTTCATATGACACCATCTAAAAACTCGAATGGAAGCTATTTTTTTAGGAAAATTCTACCATAGGTAAATATTGATCCCACATACCCTGAAAGTAATGTGAGCAGGATCTCAACATGTCTTCTAAGGTTTGAATAGTTCTTTCTGATTGTCCATTTATTTGAGGGTGGTAGGCAGTGCTCAAATGAAGTTTAGTATCCAAGTCTTTCTGAAGACTTTTCCAAAATCTTGAAGTAAAACGGGGATCATGATCAGAAACAATCGATAGGGGTACTCCATGAAGTCTCACCACTTCATTAATATATTGTCTTTCTAGAAATTCCAGTGGTAGATCTTCTCTTATAGAAAGAAAATGTGTTGTCTTGGTAAGACGATCAACAATAGCTTATATGGCATCGTTTCTTATAGGAGTCTTTGGTAGTCCCATGAAAAAGTCCATCGTGATATTATCCCATTTCCACTCCGGTATGGGAAGAGGTTGCAATACTCCACCAGGCTGTTTCCGTCCAGCTTTCACTTGTTGACAAACCATACATCTTGACACAAAATCAGCAATCTCCCTCTTCATGTTGTCCCACCAAAAATGTTCCTTCAAATCTCTATACATTTTGGTGCTCCCAGAATGTATAGAAAAATTGGTACTATGAGCATCATCCAGCAATTCCCTTTTTAGATTAGGTATATCGGGAACACAAAGTCTCTTCCCGAAATTAAAAATTCCTTCTTCATACACATAGTATCTCAATCTCACATCATTCACAACTTTAATCTTATTTTGAAATTCTTCATCATTGGCCTAAGAACTCTTAATTCTTTCTAGTAAAGATGGTTTGGCAACCATTTGAAAAAGCATTGATGTTTCACCTTCCCTGGTTATTCCCATGTCCATCTTCACTAGATCCATGAAAATTGGATCCCTTTAAATTCTCATATTGTTCAAATCTCCATAATATTTTCTTCTCAAAGCATCTTCCACCTTGTTTACCTTCCCCGAGTGGTAGTGTATCGTACAATCATAATGCTTGAGTAATTCAAGTCATCTCCATTGCCTCATGTTGAGTTCTTTTTGTGAGAAAATATACTTCAAACTCTTATGATCAGTATAAATTTCACATTTTTTACCATAGAGGTATTGCCTCCATATCTTCAAAGCAAATATCACAGATTCTAACTCGATATCATGATTTGGATAGTTGTGGTCCTGAATTTTCAACTATCGTGATGCATAGGCAATAACCATATCATTCTGCATAAGGACACAACAAAGTCTTTTCTTCGATGCATCACTATAAATAACGAACCCATCGTTCCCCGATGGAAGATTCAATATAGGAGAATTGAATAATCCTCTCTTAAGTTCATCAAAACATTATTCAAAATCTTTTGTGCAAACAAATTTAACACCTTTACGTGTGAGCTTTGTTAATGGGTTAGCAAAACGGGAAAAATTCTGGACGAAATGTCGATAATAACATGCTAAACCAATAAAACTACATGCCTTAGTTATACTCATTGGTGCATGCCATTCTTGGATTGCCATGGTCTTACAAGGATCAATAGAGATTCCATCTTTAGAGACAATATGTCCTAGAAAAGAAATCTCTTGAAGCCAGAATTCACACTTGCTAAACTTCCCATATAATTCATGTCTTCTCAGATTTTTCAGGATAATGTGCACGCGATTTTCATAATATTATTAGCTTTTGAAGTATACCAAGATATCATCAATAAATACCACCACAAATTCATTGAGATATTCCTTGAAAACTTTATTCATCAGTTCCATGAATATAGAGGGTGCATTAGTCAATCCAAAAGGAATTACTGTAAACTTGTAATGCCCATACCTAGTTCAAAATGTTGTCTTCGGAATTTCTTCCTTCTTCACACACAACTGATGGTATCCCGATCAAATGTCAATCTTTGAAAATTATTGATATCCATGCAATTGGTCAAATAAATCATCAATGTGGGGTAAGGGATACTTTTTCTTTATTGTTATAGCATTGATCTCCCAGTAGTCGATACATAACCTCCTAGATCCATCTTTCTATTTAACAAAAAGAACAGGGGCACCATACGGAGAAAAACTAGGGAGAATAAATCCCTTATTACTAAATTCCTCTAGTTGTTTCTTTAGTTCAACTAATTCCATAGTGGTTATTCTATAATGGGTCTTCGATATAGGCCTTGATCCAGAAATTAAATCAATGGAAAACTCAACTTCTCGTTCTAGAGGATGTCCAGGTAAATCTTTCGGAAACACATCTACATAATCTTTCACAATAGGTACATCCTCTATTTGAACATTACATTCCTCACCCACTGTAATTTCATTCTCTTCCTCCCCAATAATTGAATTTAGTTGAGCTACTGGGGGTGAATTTAGATAAGAATTAGGTGGTGACGATTCTGCTCAAATGATAAGGTGTTCCTCATCATCATCCTCGAAAATCGCAACCTCCTAATTCATACAATAAATATTCTCATCATCGTCTGAAAGCCAATCCATACCAAGGATTATGTCAAACTAAATCATAGGTATGACGATGAGATCAATAGATAAAGAACATTTATGTTCTCTAATGGGGACTGATTCACAAAACATTGTTGCAATGATACTTACCTTAGGAGTTTTAACTGACAACCCCCTTGTTAAATCAAATTGGAAATATCTAATTTTTTTAGAAAACTGGGAAGATATGAAACAATGCGATGATCCAGAATCAAATAATGCATTTTCTAAACTTGTGGAAACCATTAAATTACCTGCCACCACGTCTTTCAGAGCTTCTACCTCAACAGTAGTGAGAACATAAGCTTGGCCTTGATCCCTTGGCATTTTCTAAGGTAAGTTCCACTGACACTTAGGACATTCATTTTCATAATGTCTCATCTCCCTGCAATTGTATCATTGGACATCAGTATCTTCCTTCTTACCCTTGGAATCACGAGCTTGGTGGCCTTTTTCACCACACTTGTAACAAACTCCAATTCCTTTTAATCAAGTGCTGGGGTGTTTCTTACCACATTTACTACAGGTTGGATATTCAAATTTTCCCTTCTTCCCCTTATTTCCATTCCCTGATTGATCAGAAGATCTCTTCTTCTATTTCTTTGCTTTAAAGTCATAAGACATAGAGAATTCTTTTTCTGTCTTGATATCACATGAGACAATGTCTTTGTACGAGGAGAAGGATTGTGTGACTAATGCTCGACGGAGAAATGGTTTTAACCCATCAAAGAAATGATCAATCATACTTCTTGGGTTACATATATAATCTCTATCATACCTTGCTAACCTTATAAAGTTATCCTTATACTTTGTGACATTCTCATCCTCCTTTTGTCTCAGACTCAGAAATTGCCTTTCCATATCTACTCGATGGTCACGAGGAAAGTATTTTTCTAAAAATATATCTTTGAACTCCCTCCATTCCATATTTGATAATTCATTATCTTCCTTCTTGTTTTGAATCAATGAACACCATTGATCAGCATATCCGGTGAGGCGGTAAACTTCAATGATAAATTTTTCCCTTTCACTACTCCCCAAAGCCTGAAATATTTTCTCTAGGAAATTTATCCATTGCTCAGCTACTAATGGATTTGTACTCCCATTGAATGTTGGTGGTTGCTGCCTCATGAAGAGATCTAACATTGATCCTCCACACTATGGATCAGGGTGCTCCATACGGGTAAGGTTATTATTCATATCCTGACTGAGTTGTCCCAGTATGGTGACTAGCTGATTAGCACCAGTTGCATCACCATCTCCAGTATAATTATCTTGAGTAGGAGGGAAATCCCTACATAGAGTGCGTGCATTGATACAGTTTCCATTTCTTCCACTAGGTGCCATTTCTAAACAATGGCATAAACTAGATCAGTTTATGAATCAAAATAAATAATTCCATACTTATAAAACACTTAACATAAATTGAACTATTTATGGATATAATTCATAATCATAAAAAAAATTTCGTTGAGGAAGTATATACTTGTAAAACCTTCATAATGATTTGTAAATAAAATGAGAGTTATCCTAAGCATATTCCCCGGTAGTGTTGTAACCCTGAGTGCAGCAAAGCCCATTGTCGTGCACCAGTTCCCGTTCGGGTCTAGCTCAAAGCAGTGTTTTCAGGTTTTACCCCTAGGTACATCTGTACCAGAGCCGCCTCTACCTGCTCGTATCCATACAAGGATGTATTGATCGGAAAACTCACAAAATATCTACAATACCAAAATTCTAGGAAGTTCTTCTATACTAATCCTTAATGTCCATCTTAGGTTTATGTGATCTAATCAGAGTTTATCTAAATCTAGCTTCCAAGGTTTGTACTAAACATCCTTTGATACGAACTATAACGCCCCGACCCCAGTTACCCAGAGTCGGTGCATTATTACATAACACTGGCATGATCACAATAAAGATCAAATCTCAAAATATCAATTAGTTTAGTAGCCTTAGAAACACTTGATATATTCATAAAGATTTATATTACATCATAAAAATGAAAACTACAACAACATAGTCTCCATAGTCCAAACTCATGTCCCTATATACTATCCTTGTAGGTCATTCATAAATTACTTCTTCACATCCTGGTAAAAATAAAACATTTAAAGGGGTGAGCTCAGATGCTCGGTAAGGATAACAATATAGCAGAAACTTTCATAAATAAACATAATCATTTATGGAAATGTATAACTAAAACAAAAGCCTTTTAAACATTAACATCAGCATAATAAAACAAAGATAAAATGAAATAATTCCATTTACTTATTCACATGGATATTCTACTAGTCTAAAAATCACATGCAATATCAATAACCACTTTCATTATGATGGGATGCATAATGCCAAACTATCATAACCACATAGACAAGGCCTCCTGCCAAGACTACAAATAAGATTTTGTCAAGGACTTGTTCCAAGACACTAGTTTTTCTCATGAGACCGACTGATACATTGAGGAGCTATAGAGGGATCCACCCATAACTTATTAAGTCCAATGCATTCCTCATATGAACAGGTTTAAACATAACATAAACATTCATATTAAAACTAGCATACGAATTGTCAGTACTTTCCCCATAAGCCATGAATGGTATAAAAATGACACATCCATAGTCAAACATATCAGAAAAAATTCAATACAATATGGAAGTTTGGTTTCATAATAAATCAACTTCAAATAAACTTAAAATCCATCAAAGGATGTTGAAATAGAGGAAATAAAAACTCTTTTTAAAGAAATATCTCTTCTTATTTTGAAATCATTTAAGAGTCACATAATTATAAAATAAAACCTTTACTTTGATAATTTTCTTATAAGCTTTTAAGGGAATCTTCAAAGATTTTATAATGGCAGAAAATAGCGGCACCCGCCGTATAAGTTAAAAAAACATTCTTACCTTAATTATGTCAAAAAGGTTAAAAAGCACATTATTTGGATAACGATGGAATGATTTCTTTATAAAACTCTTATAAAAAGTCAAAAAAGGGTATAAATGACTTTAACCCATATTCTTGTAAATAGTAAAAATGTTTTGAAATACATTTTTAAGAAAAATGGTTGTGGATGATATAGAAATCCCAGTAGATTATTACATATAAACAACCTCAGATAATGAAGAGATTGCGAAATAAACCCTTACCTTGTACTTTTCTTTTGTTGAGGGTAGGTTAACCTCCTATATAATGGTGAAATAATTGTTATTGATTTATACAATAATCATATACATTAATATGATATCATTTATGATCTTTTAACATTGCTTTGTTAACAATATCTTAGAATTATCATCGTTTCGGGTGTTAACTTACTCATTTTCTTGTATATGTTTTGTTATATAAGTCGTGTTTGTTATGGATAGGTTGTATATTATTCATATCCAGAATTATATCAAGTCCTTAAACATTATTTTTAATCATAAAATGAGAATTATACTTGAATGGATACAATGGAGAATGAATCTCATCGCGTTTGTGGAGACGATAGTCCGTACGTAAGCACGAGCAACAATATCATTCTTTTGATATTAAAATAATATATAATTGGATGGTATATTCTATATACAGAATCATTATCATGTTATATTTATTATTTACATGAATTACACATCATTATTATACCCATCCAAATAATAATTATTGAATAACAATTACGCGACGACGTGGAGACGGTAAGTCGTACGTACACACGTATGGAGACATGTCATTCAAAAGATGGATAGAATACTGAATATTGTTGTACCATATTCATAATAACATCACAATATATATAAGATACTGGAATTATTATTTTATAATGGGAATAACAAAGAAAGAAGAAGTTGAAGAAGAAAGGAACTTGAAAGGGTGGTGAAAACATTACCTCTTCTTCAGGTTCTTCCTTTTGATTTGGTCAAAAAGACTCCATATGTTGGTTTTCTGATCAAACTAAGGCCTCTAGGTTGAAGTGAGGGAAGTGGAGAGATTATTTGGTCAGGGGTTGGCCGAGAAAAAAGGCTATTAATGTGTGAAATGGTGAGAAGGTGGAGTGCCCTTTTATAAGAGGGGTGAGCGACACCTTTGGAAAATCGTGACATATTATTTTATAATAAATTTATATTTGGCTTCTAATGGCTCCAAAGTGGATTATTTAAAGGTTAAGGTGGGGATGGGTCTAAAACCACTCAACCAATAGAATTTAGACAGGTTTGGGTCATTATATTAACCTTATCGTTTAGTTTTAACTCTTAGTTAATAAGTTTGACACTTACCATGTCACTTTGAATTTTTATATTATATAGTTAATAAACATACTATATACCCCTAAAAGACCCCAAGTGGTCCATTAATGATAAAACTATCATTATATAAGTCTCTTGGCTGAACCTTATATTTTTAGGAATTTAATATCAATTAATAATATAATATTTGTTTTCAAAACTCTTTTATGTCAATGTTGACACTATTTGGAAAATAGATTTTTGTGAAAATTTTAACAGAATGATTACTTCGAAAAAAGTAAATTCAATCAATCATAACATGTGATATTAACCTAGAAAATTAGTGTAATTCACAAAAAGTCTCATATTATATTTATTTGGGTATTTATAATATCAATTATTTTAATTTTTCACTATTATCGTAATTACTGCATCACCATTGCGTCATAAATAAATTAAATTATTTAATGTCTAAAAATTATAAATAAAATATCATTATGTAGGAACTATTTTTATATTTATAATTAATATATATAATCGAATTTATCTTATGTGTAACCCTATATTAAAAAAGTTTTAGTAAATAAACTTTGATTTTAACTCTTTTAACTCTTCTTTGAATTAAATAATAATAAATGTCCTAATCTAATCCAAGTGGACCTAAATGATAATATATTATTCTTAAGTTTGTTTTTGGTGGAGATAAACTTGTATAATAGGATTAAGACATGTCTTAGGGTAATATTAATATCATTTTTACCCCCAATTACGCTATTTACTTTTAACCGTGCCAAATAAAAGTAAAAAGTTACTATTCACAAAAAATTATTTTCATCTTATTGAACCACATTTTACTCCTTGATATTAATCGTATCTCTCAGATTTTTGAAATTCCACACAGAGAAGCGGTAAAATTAAGTTTTCTGAAAAATTCTATTTTTTAACTACCACATAGTGGTTTCACTATTCATCCAAAAATGATGTTTTTCAGAAAAATACCAAAAATTCACCCTATGCTAATTTCGAAATTCCGAATCCAAAAATTAAGTCCATTTTGAAAAATAAAAATTTAAAATTTTAAAATTTGGGTATTACTATTCATAACGGCTAGTTTGATTGGTTGTGGTGTGTTAGAACTCGATGTTGCGTACAACACACACTATTGCATTATTCAAACAGAAACATACCATAGAAGCTTGGGGTGTTACAGGGGTTGACTCTGTTTCACCGCTAACACTCCTTGATCACATTAAGGATGTAATGATCCTAGGGGTGGTAGTGGCGCTAATTTTTTTTCAAAACCTGTGAACTAGGGTCACTTTTAGATGGTTTCCATAGCAGCGGACAATGCATCCTTCTTGATATAGTTTGTTTTTTTTCTCAAGAATGAGTAGGGTAGAATGCATGTACACTATGTGAGTTTTTCACCACAATATGGGTTTATATAGCCAATGAACTTTCTTTCCTCTTTTAATATTCTTACATGAACATATTGGTTTCTTGGAATTAGATTTTATCAATGGGTTGTTACTTCCTTTTGTGTTGCTTTTATTTCACAAAGATAGTATGAATTATTTTACAGGACATCTACTTTATGTAGTGTATGGGACCAAGACATCTCCATTTTGTATAACATTATTGGATTCCTTATTTAGGGTACTCTTCTATCCTAAGATGGGGAGAAATGTAATTTTTTAATATTCTCCTTATCCATGGATACATGCATTATATGGTGAAATAGTGATTATCTTCTATAGTACATTCAGGATATAAGGAAAAGAATGTCATAAGTTCTCATAGTGTTTCTTGGATCTTAGTTTTTTAGATAATGAGAAAGAAGAAAAGACATTATGGCGATAAATATTTCTCACATATTAGATATGGTTGTCATACTCTTGATAAGGTAGGCTCTTTCCAATTTTATGATGATGATTCAACCATAAATTTTCATACAACAATGTAATGCACTCCACTTTCATCATACACATGATGTCATATGAGGGAGTGGCAATGGGCCAGAACATATATGATAGGATAACCTCATTGAATTCTTTTGACATTTCCATGTTTTTATCATTATCTCTAGAGGGGACATATTCTTCCTGATTTAATTTATATTTTGGTTTTCCAAGTATTTTTTCATATAAGGGAGGGTTTCATAAAAGTTACTTTAATCATGTTGGATAATATATGGCGTGATCGAGATTTCGAAACCAAATACCTCCCAAAATAATCTATTGATATAAATGAAATTTTATAAGTGGAGACTGTGGTTATGGGCCAAACTAACCATGATCCTTCAAGCACACCTCAGTATGAGGAAATCAAAAAATATTTTTGATGAGGAAGGGGGCTTCTTATAATGTTTTCTATGGATGACCTAGATAACAACTGATCATATTATCATGGGGATAACCTTACTAGACGATGTTTCTCTCATTTTCTGAAAAACATTCTGTAAACACACATTCCACTATAAACTAGCAATATAAGTCCATGAGATCTTAATAACTCCTCAATTAATTAGTATGTGCCTAGTGTAGGGTCACTGTTTTCCTTTGGTGATGTAATAAACCATCCTAGGTCGACTAGAAAAGTAACCCATAATGTTTCTCTACACGGTGAGAAAATAAAATTAACCACAAGTAACATGTAATACTAAAGACACATCAAATAACAACGAGGAATAATTAAATTAATATCCATGAGACATACATAAACAAGACAAAGAGGGAAAAAAATAAAGATAAAGAAGACAAGACTAAACTAGTCTCAATGTGACCATCCGTCACAACTAATCGATCCCAAAAAAGATGATAGATGATAAGAGAACCTATAATTCTACATGACGACTGTACCTTTTTCAAAGTCTTGAAAAACAAGGTTTAAAACCTCCCAAAGGAAAAAGTATGGTTTGACAATATATCCGAGTAGGATACCATAAAAGAATCTATATAATTTAAAATAATTGGAATTACTCAAGTTCAAGCCTTAAAAAAAATCCAATTTTAAAAAAAAAAATTATTTTCCAAAAAAGGTGTAACTTATTTATAAAATCCAAGAATATATCAAGTATAAAATAAGAATAGTTAAACTAAACATGTGGGAAAATTCCATTTAAATAAACCATCATGAAGTTAACTATGTATTAAATAAAAAACACATTGGTATTTTGGCCAAGGAACAATCCTTTGAAAAAGAAAAAACACACCATTTGGGCTCTAGACTATAGGAAAATGTACTAGAAATAAAATCATCATAATCCAGAAATATGATGTTTCCAACTGATATTTATTCCTACCAAATTCATTCAATATCATTAGTGTAATCCCTAGTTGGGTTACACAATCTAGGGTTACACATGTTTATTTCTTTAATCACCCTAGGTTCCAAATGTGTTAATTTTGTACAAAATCATTTCCAAATTTTATGATCAATTTTTTTAAAAAACCATATTTATATAAAAAAGAAATTTCAATTAAGAACTCAAAGTTTTCAATAATAACATATAAAAAATTAAGAATTATGAACACTTTCATAAATACACCTACCTCTTGAACAATAGAAACCTATATGCCTTCAATAATAAAGATTTAAAAACCATGGATCAACATTAAAAAGAAAAGGAATGAAAAGAAACTATAATGGATCAATAAAAAATACCAATTGATCACTAATTCTAATAAAAAATCATTTCCAAATCTGCCATTATGACCATAATAAATAGTTATTTTGAAATACTTCTTACCATGGATATGTGAAATAATCACGATAATATGGAAATAATCAAGCCTGAAAGTTGTTTATAACCAATATAACTGAGGAATTCATATCTTTAACACCTTTAGCGCGTGAAATCATAGGAATTATTAATATGCCAAAAAGTCGTAAACATGGATTAAATTCAATTCCCATCAATGTATTCAGATTGTGTATTGGTTTTATAGAATATAATATTTATATCCATTCATAAGACTCAAAACATATTCCCTAAAACCGATTAACATCATTTAACCCTTTCACGATGTGAATTTTTTCAGTAGGTAGTGGTCATCCAAATTTTCTACAAAAAACCTACGAACTAAAACATGATGATATATGGACCCAATGAGAACCCTATAAATCCATTTACACATTTATACCCAAAATAAATTGATCCAAAAAATAATATTTCCCAAGAACATAGTTATTTTTCTATATAATAGGATACCCATTCATGATATTACAACAATACACACAACTAAAATGGAAATTAAAATAAAAGTTAAATCATTCTTGAAGGAAAAGAACTTTTTGTTACAATATCCCCAATATAAATAGATTCTATCATTAAAAATTCCTCAATATCCTTGGAATTCCAAAATTAAAGGCCCTTACATTCTCATAAAAAATTCCTTCACCAACATATCTTGTCTATTCCATCTTCATTGCCACAATATACTGACAAAAGAAATTGTTTTACCCTCTTAATCCTTCTATTAGTTATCCATATTCTAAATTGGTTTCTCATCCATAATGATGTTAGGATCTAGATAAAAATCATCCCATTAAATTACATTTGAAGGATCTTGTAGATACCTCTTAACTGGGAAACAAGAAACATATTGTGGATGGAAGTCAAATGAGAAAGTATGTGCAACTGATTGGCCACCATTCGCATTCATACAATGATATCAATGGTGCCCATAAACCTTAGTGGCAACATTCCCTACTTTCACAAATTATGATTTCAACAGAAAGGTGAAACACTAATAAAGAATCAAACACTAACCTCAAACTCATATGGTCAGTATAAAAGGTCCAGATAAGATTTATGATGACTCTTTGACATGGTCAATTTCTTCGAGATTAGCTATTATTTATATGTTATATCCAAAACATGACTTGACCGAACCAAGTACCACTCTCCAAACAATGCCCGGTATAAGGGAGATCTACATGTCCTCACATACAAAGCCTCTAAGCATGAAATTTTGATTAAGGACTAATAACTAGTCTTATAGTAAAACTCAACTAAAGTAAAATTATTTTCCTAATATCCACTAAAATAAAGTAGACAATATCAAAGAATATCCTCAAGAACCTAGATAGTTCTCACTGTCTTTACATCATTCATTGGATGACATGTTGTTCTCAATATTATGTAAGAACTCAACACATCATACAAACCATCCCAAAATCTAAGTGTGAACCTTAGGTCCCTTTCACAAGAAACCATAGAGAAAACCCCATAAAATCTCATAGTCTTTGAGATCTAAATGTTCTCAAGATGTATACTTCATTAATATCCTTGATTGGTAGTAAATACACTAATTTATTAAGTCGATCTATGTTCACCCATATAACATCCTTACCATTTAAAGTATATGTAAAACCGTTGATGAATTCCATAGATATAAAATCCAATTTATATATCTTAATAGGTAAGGGTTATAACAAACTAGTAGGTCTCTGGTGTTTTGTATTAATTCAATGACAATTAATACTTTATAATACAAAATATTTAATCAATCATATCATTCTAGACCACTAATATTGACATTTAAAATCATGATACATCGTGGTAATAACATGGTGTATAGAATAAAAATAATGGTGTCTACTTTCCATCAAATCCTATCGTAGAGAAAAAGGAACAACCATCCAATTTGGAAAACACAAAGTTCCACTGAGAGATTGAGACTACTCACCTGGAGTATCCACACTATAAATGATTTTACTGATGCTCTGCCACGTTGGTTTAGATATCATCTCAAGCCAAACCCACCCATAATATGAAGATTCAAACATTATCAAAACCAATAATACTAACCCACCAGCTTCTCCCATTCCCAAGATCTTCTTACCAAAAATACTCATCAGATACCACCCTTCCACTAATTATTGTACTACATGTGTCAATAATTTTCTTCTCACTTCCTCAACAACCACAATTCCTTTTCCAGAAGTATAATCAATAAAAATCACATTTCTAGAGATAATAATCCAAGAATATTTATAATTTCTTATCCCACTATGTGAAAATATAACTTAGGCTCTTATGGTTAGAATAATCCATAAAATTTACCCCAATGAATTAGTGATTCCTTTTTTTGAGTGCATTCATAACCAATTCCGATTCAAGATCATTAGTAGTTTTTTTATCTCATGAGGTCAGAACTAACGAGAGCCTTAACCTTCCACATATCTCCGCTACATCAATACACTCTCAAAACCCATACTAGAAGCATCAAAGAAAACATCATGACAGAAACTTGGCTCTACAAGAAAGAAAACTAGAGTAGAATTAAATTTGTCGGTTTTGTCTTTAAAATATCTATTACACATTACATTACACTCAATATTTACACCCTTATGGGATAAAGTTGTCACCAAAGATAAAATAGTGGTGAAGTCCCAAATAGAATTCCTGTAATATCCATCTAACCCAAAGAAGCTTTAGATCTCAAAAAACATTATGTTCCACTCTAATGAAATAACTACCTTTACCTTTCTAAGATACACTAATATCCCCCTCTCAAATATAACATACCCCAAAACTTTACTTCTTGAATCCAAAACACACATTTTGAAAAATTACCATGCATATTATGTTACCTCGATGTTCCAAGAATGATACCAAAATGTTCCATGTGATTAGACTCTGATTTAGTGTAAACCAAAATTTCATCCATGTACACCATAATAAAAAATTCCAAGAACCATAGATAGATCTAGTTCATAAATTCCATAAACACCACAGGAGAGTTAGCTAGTAATAATGGCATAACTAGAAACTCAAAATGACTATACTAGATCCTAAACATTGTATTTATTATATGATATTCTCATAATATCAACTATTGGTTCCTTTTCCAAAGTTCAATCTTTGAAAACAAATGATCCCATGTAAGTTGATTGAACAGACCATTAATACTAAGGGGTGTTTTTTTATAACTATCACCTAATTTAACCTATGATAGTAAATACAAAGTCTAAATTTATTATATTACTTATTATCAACAGGGATAGGTGAATCACATAGCGACACACAATGATGAATAAATACCTTTTCCTAGAGATCCATAAGTTGGACCTTAAGTTCTACCAACTCAACATGCACAATATGGTATGATGGAAACGAAATGGGAATCATATAAGGTACTAGGTCATTGGTAAACTCAAAGTATATATAGAGAGGTAAATAAGAAAAAGCATCCAAAAATACCTTGGGGGATGGACACACCACCTCAGGTATTTGACTTCACAAACAAGGGTCATCAATATCAAGAAGAATCTCTAACAACTGACATGAGATTACCCCATCATAAGAAACAACATGACCTTCCATTCCAGATCTAGAATCCCACACACCCTGAAAACCATGAGTGACCCAATTGGAATATAGGAACTAAACCTAATGACTATAATAGTCTATTTAGGCCATAACACTGTTCATATAATCCATTACGATTATCATGATGAATATGTAAATATTGAGAAATAAGAAGTCACACACCACCTCATAGTCTCCTATCATGACATGACATATTGGTCACTTGAAATATTTTTTTGTACCTCTTTCCCAAAGGAATGGAAATATCAAACAAGATTGGAATAATATATGAATGAAATAATGACAAAGAAATATAATTTATGATATAAAATAATGATTTGTTCCTATATTAAAGAAATCTAGCACCATAGAATAATAAATAAACATTTTGCCTGTAACTATGGTTGGATATACTTCAGATTCGTCTGATACATACTCCACCACATAAATATACATGGTCCCAGATCTTACATGATATTTCTCAGCCACATGATCATCCCCAATATCTTTATTATAATACCCACCACACTTGTATGAACCGGTACTAACCTGAGAGCCCTTAGTGGAGCTGAATCAAGCCTTACTACCTTGGGACATCCTTTAAAAAAATGATTCTTATGGAAAATTTTTGCCTAGAGATAAAAATTATATTAATATTTCGTACAAATATTCTTAGTATAATGGGGTTTCCTATAGTAATAGAAAACCACATGCTACTATCTAGATGATGCTCCTGAAACTGGTCCTGAAGAAAACTAGTTATCTTTCTTCATCTTTCTCTGCCCTGAAGATACTCCTTGGATAACGAAAGTACCAATTTAGGTTCCTCCTAAACCTATTTTTACAACCATGTCAACATTATTTAGTGTTTCCTTCTAAACTACCAATATAAACTTCATAAGGAATATGCGAATTAGCATTGACCAAATATTAACCCCCATCCCCAACTCAATCCTATGAGGCTTTAGGTAATCATTTCTGACTAGCTCTGGTGCCAAGTGCTCCGATATAGTAAAATGGGTGGAATTAACTAGAACATTTCACTCACCCTAATATAAGGTCAAAAACTCTTGAGTATTTTACCCATGTTATTTTTCAGAACGAAATAGTTTTTAGAATTTTTTCCTGAAAGATATCTAGGTGATATTCTTGTACAACTTAGCCTCCACAATAGATTCCCTCCATCTCTATCATGGTCCTTCAAAAATATAAGCGGAAAAAACCAACCATATATTTCTCAAGTTTCTTTTGAAAGTTGAATATCCTCTCAATCCACACAATCCATTCTTTATAATCATGGGGTCCTTTGTCACCATGGAAGATAGGTGAATGGAACTTTGTAAATTATTATCCTTAATCTACTACTCATCTCAGGTTTCCAACACCTACTTTACTGAGAGTATGAATAGTGTGTATTATAGATTATACCAAAGAAGGTCCCATAATGGAATTTTCCTACCAAACCTATCTCACCGCTTTATCACTTGGATTGGGAATAGATCTTATAGGAGGAATTTTTGAACAATCATATGTCAAAAACCAATCAACCACGAAAAGATTAAAAAATCATACAACCAACCTTAGGAATCGATATCAACACTTCAAAATAATATTAATTTAAATAAAATATTAATTATTATAACAACAATTACAAATCAATATAATAATATCTTCATTTAAAATAACCCCAAATTTGGTTAATTCAATTAACCACTACCAAAATGTCTCAATCTTAGAAAAAAAACCCTGACCACCCATGGGTACCCAAATTCAAACAAATAAGTGATCTTTCAATGAACAGTTTACACACTTACTACATAAATTCCAATGGTCTTAACTTCAGTATACCAAGTCACCAATACAATATTTGGAAATATCAATTACTCTTTAGGGTGGGTATTCCCTATGATACCAATTTGTAATGAATCAACCTTGTCAAACTAGACAAGTCACCAAAAGATGGTCCACCACATAGTGAAACACATAAAAGAACCACAAGTATCATGTAAAACTACAGAAACCTAAAAGTATCATATGAAATTAAGAAATTCATATATTTGAGACATACAGAAACCATCCCGACATGCCAAAACAGAAAGATAAGGTATAACAGACTATACAAGTCTCCGTGCGACTATCTTTTTCCACCAGTCCATCCCACTATAAAGGTGACATACAAAAAGAGAACCCAGCATGATACATGATTCACTTCCTTTTACCCAAGGCCTACAAATAACGGTTTAAAACCACCCAATGTTAAAATTAGGGTGTTACCACAAGTCATAGTAGGATGAAACTTAAGATTCTATATAAGTTCTAATATCAAGAATGAACAATTTATAACATTAAAACAAAATCCATTTTATAATGATTTTTTAAAATAAAAAAGTTTGTAAAAATTCCATTGTTTTCCCAAAACCTATACCATATTCACAAAATCTAATAATATATTATTTTTAAAAGAAAAATATGTAAACTAAACATGTGATTACGTATCGATGAAATAATCCATCATGAGACAAACCAGGTCTAAAAGAAAAAGAATACCATTTGGGCTCTAACATATGGGAATACATAATAGAAATAAAATAATCCTAAACTCGGTATATGTTAATTCCAACCGATATCAATTCCTAATATAGTTTTTGATATCACAAAAGTAACCCCAAATGGTGTCACACACACTAGAGTTGCCTATGACCATTTATCGATGACCCATGGTTCCCAATGTGCTATGTTTTTCTAAACCCATTTCTAAAATATATGATCACATTTTCTAAAATCCAATTTTATATAAAAAATAAAATTCAATGAACAACCCAAACGGTTCAATGTGAATGTATAGTAATTCAAGAATTAGAAAAAATTACATAGATACACCTACCTCAAGAATGATGGAAACCTATTAACCTTCAATAATAGAGTTTGAAAAAACCATCGATCGGCCTTTGAAAGACAAGGAAAATGAAAAAAATACAAAGGATCAATAAAAAAACAATCAATCACAATGATAAAAAAAGAATAGATAACAAATCTACCATAATAAAAGTCAATGAATAATTAAAAAGACTACTTAGCAGGGATATGCAATGCAATCACCATTAGATTAAAATTCCAAATAGAGAAACCAAAAAGGAAGGATATCACTATAAATAATCACAGGGTTAGAGAGGAAATACTAAATTCCAAATGATCAAATAATCATATGTGTGACATGTTTAAATCCTCTAGATCCAAATAATTCATTTCATAAATCCCTTTCATAACATGAAATCCCATGAATTGTAAATACACCAGAAAAGGTGTTTCCTTGGGTAAATTTAATTCTTGGTCATCATGTAATGGTTTCACAGCATATAAAACTTTCACACTAGGTACGACACTCACAAAATCTTACGTAAAAATAATTTATTATATGTAATAAATTCACAACTTGAACGTGTCTAGTACATATTACTCAATCCTATTTTCTAAAAAAGATATATGAATGAAAACTTAAGGCTCTCCAAGCAAGTGGAACACACTATAAATCCATTTTCACATTTTTAAGTAGACTCTATTGATCCTAAAATATATACATCCCCAAACCTTTGTTATTTTCCCTCGAAAAGGATATCAATTGCTAGGAAGGTTGTATTTCACTCAAACAAAAAGAGAATTAAAAAAGTCAAAGTGTTCCTAAATGAATGAAATTGGGTGTTATAGGCGAGGCCTCCTTTTATATGCACTTATTTGGGAAGAAAAGTGACCTCCATGGATATGAGCCTTATTAGGCGAGTCTTGTGATATTGATAGAGTTGTATGATGTTCTCTTTGGTGTTAGGAAATAATATGGGAATGTACCTTGATTTCTTCTTGAATATAGTGATTGGTCCCTTCAAAATAGGTGGGAATATGTGCCAACTTTTTTGTAGTCATTGATGGTTGTTGATGATATTCATTAAGCTGAAGAGTAGTGTAAATATACTCCTATTACTAAGTATCTTCTAGGATATACCAACTAGACTCTTAGAGGGATGTGGGAATATAATCTCACACATACGTTTTTGTCCAAATACATTGATTTTCATCCAATATGGAAGAAGATATATTGTCATACTCTTAGGTGATCAATGGGATATTCCTACTATAACCTTATACTTCCACCATAAGAATTTGTTGAAAAAATTATAGGATATCGATAGGGACATAGGTTTATGTATCTATTTCTTTTAATATGTATTACTGAACTTTCTTAATAATAATGATAATATAGGCTCATTATTTAGTTGCTTGGAAATATGTTACCACTATTTGACTTAAATATTCATCAGAATATTCCCAAAGATATCATATATTGGAATTGGTATTTACTATATTGTTTCCAATGAATCCATAAAAATATATTGGTTGACTTGTCTTGAATTAGAATGGATGTGGTTCTACTATTCCTTCAGTAGGCGACAATGGATACAACTCAACTGAACATGATAATTGGCTAGTTACCAATGTCCTCGAGTCATATTTCATAATTGAGACAACTTTATGGATTCAAAGGCCTAAGTGATTGGGGTTGGTACCTCATGGGTAGCCTCTTTAGTGAATATATAGGGAATTGGTTCTGGAAAACAGTGTCTACAGTGGTGGTGAGTGGTACAATACCTTATATGTGACTGTTTCACAATAGCGAGTTTATAATAATCCCCTTTATATTCTTCTCTATGATTTTGAGATAGGGTAGGTACTAATTATTCAACTTTTGGTAGGGGATATTAAATCTATTAAAGGTGGTATGGGGCACCCATGAGTTTACTACAACATTCATTTAGTAGGATGAGAAACAAGTTTTTAATTCATTGAAGTTCACATGTGTATCCTCCTAGGTCCAAATAGTACCACAGAGATGATAATACATCAACAACGCATTAACCACTTGAAGTTTGGTGGGTTCCACAATACTTCCTATTATGGGGGGTCATGGATTTTATAGTGGTTGAAGTATAAGTTCATCTTCTGGATGAATAAATAATTACATTGTTTTGAGGGGAGATATTCATAGGGGTATGCGTGACATAATAACAGAACAAACAAGAACACACATTAGTGAATCATACTAAATAACCACTTGTTTAACCAATTTTTTTCATAGTTTAAAATATTAATAGTTGTTTAACCATTTTTTATTGATTGTAATGAATGAAAAAAGATTTTTTAACTCCCTATGAAGAAAATTTGTTTTTAGTTAATGAAGAATTAATGTCGAGTTCCCAATTTTGTTTTCAGTGAAATGTAACATGAGTGGAAGATCTAAATATTCAAATGGATTACACATCCATAGTGATTCTATGTGAATGTATTCATTGTTTTTCAATCATAAGGTAGTCGATCTCTATGGTTTTTGACATGTTTTTCATATGAATTCACATTGTTTGATTGGAAGGGAAGTTGGAATCATCATACCCTTTAGGAGTAATTATTTATTTATTTGGGACTTTATTATGTAATTAAATCATTTTTTGGAATCCTTCCAAAATACTAGTGAGATTCCAGCTATCCTTAAACCAGTGATTAGTTGTTAACATGTACCAATGTGAACATTTAGTGATGTTGATTTTTAGGGTATTATGTTTAAAGACACATCATGGGGCCCATTAGAGATTATCTCCATCTAGGAAGGTGGTTGACAATCATGGTGTTAGTATTACACCCTTGGTAAGGGATACCTTGGAATCCTTGGGAAAGGAATAAAAACTAATGTAGTTCAATGATGATAAATGTTAAAAATCATTCCTTTTATGTTCACGTGACACAGATTGAACTGGGGTATTTTAAAATCATTTAGAGTGTACTTTTAGGAGGAAGGATTATACTAATGGTTGTTGTGGGACTTACATATGAGATTTACATTCTAGTTAACCTTGAAGTAATTATGAAGCTGTGAGTATTGGTTGGTTTCAAAATATATATAGCCATGTGGGTTATGTGGTAGATTCTGTTAGAAGGAGTATGTCTCATTGATCATAATACGAAACTAGTGCCTAAAAGGGTTTTATTATTTTTCACATCGGTTATTAAGTAAATTTAAAATAGGGGACATAGTAAATAACATTTTCACATCAGTTAACTAAAATAGATGTTATAAAATAATATCCATAATTGGTTTTTCATTTCGTTTATTATAAAACTGATGTGGAAAACCACTTTTTACATTGATTATTAAATAAATGACATGAAAGACAAATTATGTGATGGTTTTAACATTGGTTATCTAATAGCTGACATAAAGAACCATTTATCTTACTGGTTATTTAAAATAAATGAAAATATATATATATGTATTTTATGTCATTTATTGGTTAACCAATGTGAAAAAAATTAAAAACAAAATTGTACATTTATTCATCCTCCATTATAAAAGAAGCTATAGAACAACAAAAAGGGTTGTAGAAAAACCAGAAATAGATATATATAATTGAACATTGAATTTAACTAAAATTCAATCAAACATGTGAAATTATTTTCCTATTCAATTTTTAAATACCTCAACTCATATGTTGTATATGACCATGCATCATCAAAATGTTAAAAAAGTAAAGTAGAAATCAATTGTAATGAATTTTTAATAAATCATATTTGTAATTAAAAAATGATTTATAAATAAATCTAACCTTATGAAACTTTGTAATTTTCCCAATTAAAATTATTTCTTACATGAATCATAAAACATAATATCCACATTCAGTTCCACCTTTTTGTTTATGACACTATTTCGAAGAGATTTTAATTCAAAATAACATTTGTAATTAATATATCCAAAATTTAGTAACTGTAAATGAAAATTCACCATAGATTTTACAAATTAGATCTTAACACTATTCATTCTTGTCATCTATATAAATAAATTTTATTCCCTATTTAAAAATAATATTAATATAATAAAATTTATTCATTATATGATAAAAAAAATTTAAAATAATAAAACATAAGTGTTCACTACATTCTTAAAATTTTCTCCCACGTCACTATGGATGGAACACTGCCAATAAAATGTGTTCTCTATTAGAAAAAATACACAAAAAAAACCAATGAAAATTGATATAATATAAATTTAAACAACAGTTTTTAATATGTTAAGTGATATAATACACTTTGTGATAAATAAATTATACTCTTCAAGATATGGAAACATCCAACACTGAAAAATGACATTCTTCTAAAATCTTTCTTCTTTATAAACTATTCTTTCATATTAGGTAATTTTCAAAGCTATTTGAGAAATAATATATGGGTCCATAAATCTATATACATCTATCATGTCATGTTTTGTAAAAATTTTATATAGATAACTTAAAAAAATAAGACCTAATTAGAAAAATTCAATAAATAAAAGGAACAAAAAATTTTCTAATAGAAATAAATAGAAACAATATCCATCATGTTGATGCCAAATTAATCTCTAGCTATAAGCTCCAAGATATAATTTCTCAAAATCCCCATAACATTTGCAGATCCATATACAATAGTATCAATTGGAATGTTATTTACTCCCAATAAAAAATTTGATTACGTTGACACTCAATCAAGACTAGAAAAGTCTGTGTCTAAAGTCATGAACCTTTCATTTTTTTTGTTTCCTATAAAGTATTTATTTAACTTTAAATTATTATTATAAAAAATTAAAGAAACATATAATATTTTAAATAGAAAAATAAATTTAATAACAAAATGAAATAAAATATATCATATATACATACATCTATGTTAATATGTTGTAGTAGCCTAGATCGAAAAACTAAATATGACTGATACTTTTTCCAACTATACCCACCCCACCTGTAGGACATGGAATTTTGGATGATCTATCTATAATATCTTTTATATTTACCATATGCTTATTTATCTGAATATGGTGTTGATGAATGATATCACAGATATAATATATTATCCCATGTGAAACAATATGATTAGGATCATCAACATATAACTCACAGTAACTTAGAGTCTATGGAGGGGTGGTTTTTGGGGTAGGACAAGGAGTGGGTTTTGCAAACATAGATGTGTGAGTAGGATTAGGAGGAGTGGGATTTGTGGGTGGAGTAGGAGGAGTCAGATTGTATGGAAGAAACTATCCTTACATGTCTGCAAACATAGCATGTACCGAATCTCTCATCCTATCCACCATCATCACTTGAATATCTTGAACTTTGTCTTCCAATGATTATATTTTATTTATAAACATGCTCCTTTTAAAAATCATCCAAAAATTGAACATTTTCTTACTGATACACCTGTTAGGAATCCTCGTACACAACCTTGGTTTTCAGGATTTCCTAATGCTATTGATAAAATATCATATATACCCTCCACAATAATGACCCCCTATGTGCTCTACTCCTCAAGAGAATTTTATATGGAATATTTGAAAAAATATGTAATGAATCACAATATTTAAATATTTTATTTAAATTCAACAAATAAATAAACATCTTAAAATCTTCTTAGAAACAACCCTTGAATCTTCTATAATTTTTTTTCTCATTCGATCATTATTCCATTTTTCACATCTAGAGGAAGGAGTAGGGGAAAACTCTATAAATCCTGATGAAAAAGTTCTCAGCTTTTGATGTTTTTCTTTTAGAATGTGTTCTTCCAATAACTTATACCATCCAAAACAATACATATGATGGTACACATTTACATCTTGAATCTCTTGATGAGATCTCTATGATTTATTTAAATTAAGAATTAAGAATAAATATTTTATTAACATGGACATTAATATAAAAAATCTAAAAATTTAACATTGAAATTACTAAAAACTATTATCGTCGTCTTCTTTCGAAAAATAGTTTCCATGTATCTTCATCTATAAATGTATATATCAAATAGATTTTTATGCTGACTATTCCCAAACAATGAACTGTAATGTGAGGTATGATTTAAAATCCCTCCATCTCTTAGCATCCAATGATAATCATTTCTTTAGGACTCCTCCAGTGTCAGGTATATAATATTACATCTGATAAGAATGGGAAAAACATATATTAC
The DNA here is from genome assembly GCA_963277665.1 of Viscum album. Classification (NCBI taxonomy): domain Eukaryota; kingdom Viridiplantae; phylum Streptophyta; class Magnoliopsida; order Santalales; family Viscaceae; genus Viscum; species Viscum album. The sequence continues at coordinate 1,549,690,803 of OY728138.1, forward strand.
TATAAAAATGTAAAGATAAGTTAAATAATAACAATTATTATTACTATATTGTTCTCCAAAAATAATGATAATGTCTCATTTTAAACACATCGCTGATCATCAATCAAAATACTAACTTTGGTTTATCCTAAAATGATACAACAGTCTTAAATTATTTTGAATTTAGACATCTTGGAATATCAATATCATCAATGTCTATTGGTATCATATGTTTCTGGCTATAAAAAACTGATAATTTTGGTAAATGTGTTATTCCATATTTACTAACCCTCAAACGCTTCCCCCCCAAGGAAGTAGATGTCTCATGTAAAGAGGGATGAGGAGGCTCATCAATAAGAGCATATGTAATTTCCTCCCTAGAGGTATGAGTATTACCATCTCGAAAAATATGTGATGGAAAATAGGATTGATCTATCATTATCCTAAAAATAAAATCAACATCAATTAATACAAAAATATTCAAATACAATAATTACATACAAATATAAAAACAATATAAACAATTATCAATAAAGAGAAAAGAAAAATAAATATAACACCTTTTTATTATTATTTTTATGGTTACCTAAAATAATGAAAATATTAATGAGAGATAATATAACATGAATGAATGAAAATGAAATAATATTAATAATAAATGAAATGAAATAGTGAAAATTATCCAACTTCATAAATTATTTTCAAAAAAATGAATTATTTTATAATATAATCTTATAGAATATATTTTATTTTTATTTAAAAATCTATATTAATAATAATTGGTTTTTAATAAAATTAGTTAATAGATATGTTACCTAAGGGTAAACATGAAAAACTAGACAAGAATAAACAAATACTGACGAAAAAATTGACATACTGGATATAATTTTTGCTTTAATAAAGTATATAAAAATAAAAATATATACTTTATGAAATTTTAAAAAGTAAATAATAAATAAATATATGTTACTTTAATATTAGGAATGTACTAAAGATTTTGTTTCCCTAATACCTTCTTTATGATCATTCCATATGGCACAAACAATGTCTTCAAAGTGTTTATCATTATTATTTGTTAATCATTCGATGGATACATGGATCTCACTTAAATAAGAAAATTTATTGCGTTTATCATCACCAACATTCTATTTTTTCCATGTAAAATAATAGACCACTACATATCATATTAATAAAGAAAATAATTTCTTTTCAGGCGATTCCCTGATAAAAGGATAATTTTTGTATTCTAATTTATTCAGATTAACAAGTGTCATTCCAAATTCATCATGTCATACATTTTTGTTACTAATAAACCATTTATACAAAAATACTAGACCTTTAAATTTAATTTAACCATCATCCCATATTTCATCAATGACTCTATAATATGTGTTTGATGTAGAGATTGGGTTTCTGTCTTTGTCACTCGAAAAATGAATTGCTTCTTTGAACACTAACACACTACTATTCATAACCACACTTCTATTATCTTGATATTTTTTATGAGAAGTATTTTCTTTAATGTAATATCTTGGCCATGTTATCAAATTTAAACATGGAAGACCCACTAAACATCTCAATGTTTCTGATGCATCTGGTCACTAGGCCATTTTAAACAGTGGGTAAAATGTTTTTTGTGCTCATTCAAGATCCACATATATTTCTTCTTTGGATAAATTTGTTTCAACTCATTAATATGCGGTGATATATATGGTTAATAATATTCTATATTATTCAATATGTATAAATATACATTCTATATATGTTCACTTTTCAATTATTTGACTTTCAAGACACTAATAACCATTCTCTCAAAATTAACTCGTTCATTGTGAGATTTATAAAACTAGATGTGTTCCATATTAGGAAAATATATTGTACAAAACTCTACAGCCACTTCATAAATATACTACTCACCAATGAATGATTTAGGTCTATATGTTTTCTTAACATACCCCTTCAATATCATCATATAACTTTCAAATGGATACATGCAATGTAGATATATAGGTCTGCAAAGATTTGTTTCTCACACCAAATAAACCATTTAATTCACCATGATTTCAAAAAAAATGAGTAAAATAAATTTCCAATTGAAATAGTATAGAATATAATTTGTTCCCCAAAAAGGTAAAATAATTAGAATCAATAATCTTATTACATATTGAATTAAAAAATAATATACCTTTAGGATATTTATTTTGACACGGGCGGGTAATATCCCATTCAATGCAACTAGTAGGAGTTGTTTCATCACGATGTGATAGTCATGAGATTTTATACCTATCAACATCAAATATTTAAAAGGGAATAACAATTTTACATATGAAATATATTCATGTGGGTATTTTTAATCATGAATACATCGACAAAATCTAGTATTCTCCCTCTTGGATAAGGTATGACAAGCTGGTGGTAGGAATCTTCGACTTCCAATAAGAGTGGGATTCAACTCCCAATATATTCCTAGTGAGAGTATATTTGTTCATGTATTCAACCCATCTTAATTATTTCAATTAATATCTAACAATATTTTAATAAAACATTCACATATTTTCTTTACCACCTATATGACATCAATTTTGTGTTTCGCCTCATGATATCTACAATACGGTAGCTCAAAAAACATTGACCATTTCATCCAAATATTTATATCATTACCAGATTTATGTGTCATTCAGAATGTCACATCAATGTTTTTCACCCTATTAAAATACTAATTAGAAGATAAATTTTTTAGAGTAATATCAAATTTATGTGAGCTGTTGAAAGAATTATTTTTAATCTTATATAAGTGTGATCCATATGGAATAACTATTGAAGATCCATGCATACTGTTTTTCTCCCATGATGTAGCTGATAATGTTATGTTTATTTTTCACAAATTGGATTAGATACATACCCATTAACACGGTTTTTAGAAAAATTTCTATATGATAGTAATTCATTTATAATGAACATAATCACTTCATGTAGATATCAATATATCATTTTATTAGAATCATACACAATTATACATTCCTCCCATAACAATTTTAGATCATCATGTAATGGTGATAAGAAAACATCAATATCATTTCTAGATTGTTTTAGTCAACAGATCATTAAAGTCAACATGATATATTTTCGATTCATACAAAATTATGGAGATATGTTCTGAATTCCAAATAAAATAGGATATGAATTATGTGTTCTATTAAGGCTTTTATATGGATTCATTCCATCTGTTCATAGTGCAAGTATGAGATTTATAACCTCATTTATGAATTTTGGAAACTAGTGATCAATTTTATTTCACTATGAAAAATATGTTTGATGATGTTTTTTCCATCACACATTCACTCATCTATATGCCATATTAACCTTTTTCCATCATTTGAAGTAGAAAATAAAAATTTCAAATGTTGAATTACAGGAAGATAACAAAATGATTTTCTAGGGGTCTCTAGACCTTCAAAATAAGCCTGTAATTTTTCTTTCAACTTATACGATGGTGTCTCACATTTAGGATACTCTAACAAGAATTTTGTATTCGTTCATATATAACACACATTCATTCTGGTAGACATGTATTTTCTTGTATCTCAATCCAATTAGGGATAATATTTTCTTGGCCATATATTGTGAATCTGGAAGATTGTTTTCTGTAGGAATTAAGCCTTTCAATGATTGTAGTAGCTCTATAAAACTCTTATCACTACATCCAAGTTTCTCCGCCAGTTTTATCAATCTTAACACAATCGAAAAAACTGTATATTCTGTACAAAAAAGATACAATGGGTTTTCAGAATCACCATATAAAAACTCATTTTTTGGTTGTTTCTCAATTTCCTTTACTTCAATATCACAAATAATTTCATCAAGTTTATCATATTCATCATTTTTAATGCACCATCATCAATAGATTATAAATTCTTCCTAGGTTCACTATGAAAAATACAAGGTCTGGAACTTGAATTAAAACAATGAAAAATTAAATGATTTTTGAACTCTATGATATTCAACCATTTAAAATTTAAAAATTTCAGTCATGGATGGAAAAATAAATCATTGTTTGGAATATTTCATTTAGAAAATTCCAAAAAAGAATCGACACCTTCCTCATATTCAGCACATATTTGAGGTACATTAATAATACATAGATTCATTGTGTATAACAAATATAAAAATGGTAGTAATTTATAAAATATAGATATTTTAAATGAAATAAAAAAATATTAAAAACCATGAATGGAAAAAGAATTTGAAAAATAGAAAATTTTGATTAGAAAATTAATTTTTGTCAAGGGAATTACAGAATAGATTATTTTAAAAAATTTATCAAGGAAAAATAAATGAATATAACCTTAAAAAATTATTAAAAAAATATGTACACTGATATCTATAAACCAATATTCATAAAAAATATAGAATGAGAAAAAAATTCAAAGTTGATTAATAAAAAAATTAATCTATATTTTTATTTAAAAATATAATCAACTCATAAATTGAGACTTAGATTAAAAAAATATCACATCAAACCTTGTTTTATGGGACTTCATATGGTATTCAATATTCCATTACAGGTCACCCAGTTGGTCTGTTACATTAAAAAGTATCCCCATCACACATTCAACAATTTTTAAATGCCCCAAATACCATTTAGACACATGAGCATGCATAAAAATACCACTAGAAGATGCTCATAATCCCTAAATTATCATATGAGTCTTATTTATCAAATCACCATAACTTTTATACAAGTAATTAAATCTCCCTAAATTGATTAACTTGTAATGACTCTCCCCATAATAAAAAGTAGACCATAAGTATTATCATAAATAAGAAACATTTATGATCCCCTTAGTCTTTATCATCCATTATAAACAGTTTTAACTAATAATTACCAATATTAATCTCTCTACTAGTTTTTAACAAAAACTCTCATTCTATTAGATAATAAACCTGAACCATCTCTTAAACAAAACATATATTAGAAAACACATTAAAAACCCATCATATGACGTGAAATTACTTGAAAATGAATTGTATAACTCTCCCATGAACAAACTTTATCATAACTGAAATGAACCAACTTTGATATCAACACTTAATTAATTTTAAACCCAACTCATTAAACTGAATAATAATGTAGAAGCACACAACATCCACATATCTTTTCTCTTGAATAACACTCATTAACATGACATATTCTAAAAAATAATTTTAATGTAATCCTAATAAGATAAAATAAATTGAATGGGAACAACTAATTCATACTATAAATAAAATCATGAATAACTAATTAACACAATATTAAAGATATTCAAAACTTCAGGAGAACTAGTTAGAGATGAGAAGATCTATAATCTAATGTGTAATAATGAATCAAAAAACCCAAATGTAAGAAGATGTTAATACAATAATGAAAAAAAACTATTAAAAAAATCATCTGTTAGTGATTTCAAGCTAAATAATGACCAAAAATAGAGAAATGAAATTTTTTTTTGATTACCTTAGACCTATCATCAATGTATATCATGAGGATGATGAAACATAAGGATTTATTAAGATATTAATGTGTTATTGGACCACCAGATCAATGAAATCAGAGAGGTATGGATTGAGAAAGAGAGAAAAAATACATGTGTCATGATAATTCAAGACTGTGTAATGAACCCTTGGTTGATTCATATTTTTTAAAAATATTTTTTATGTCCGTTATATTATAACTGATGTGAAAATTAACCATTTTCCACTCTTTACCATAGATTATACTATTCCAAGCATCAAAAATCAATCTTTTAGATTGGTAAAATTATTGAACAGATGTGAAATAGTAGAGAATATCCATTTTTGATATCGGTCAATGTAAAACCGAAATGAAAAATTTTTATTCAGTGATTGTCACATCAGTTATAAATAAATGACATGAAAAATGTGACATAATGAAAATTTTTTATTCAAGTATGGTTTCGTTATAAATATGGACTAACAAATAAAATATGGTGGTACCTAACGGTAATATATAACTCTTGGTGGGGGAATTATTTCATTGGGAGTATATCCATAGTGATATGGAATGTATGGGAGGAACATATGTATAGCCCAGTAAGGAAGAATGTGAGTGGATTCACAAGGAATATTTACCAATGAAAATGGATATGGAAAATTGGAGATTTTGGGTTTGAACCCCTAATATGAATCCAATGATATCCTCTTTATCATAAACAAAAACCAATATACATCAAGATAAAAAGTTTAATATCATACAATAGGACTGTATCATGTAGTGTTACATCTATCGGTAAGGACATTTGACACATATTTTATCATAGTGATAGATATATATATTTTCTAAAGAAGGTGTGAAAATAGATGATTGACAGGTTTATACACATTGGAACTAATCGTATGTGATCATCTAATAGAACCTTGTGATGAATCCATTATTGAGGGAATGACTATTTTTGGTCTTTCACCTAAGGAAGAGCCCAAATTGTAGAAATTTTGATTATGTGAATTTTATTATCAACTTATATCTCTATCCACATGTGATTATTTAATAATTTAAGAAACAAGATATAATTTAAGACCATTCATATTGAGAGGTAGTGTAAAATAATATTTGAATGAGGATTATGCACTAAGGTGACCCAGATATGCTTAACCCGATTAGTTACATAGATGAATGAATGGAGAGATATGTTTTACAACTACTATGATGTTATTCTTCCACTATTATTAAATTTTTATAGGAAGGGAGGTATAATTAAAGTACATTCTTGGTCATGTGACTATAAGGGTAGACACAGGTCATATGGCAGTTATGGCCACCTCACTCACTGAACGGACTTAAGAATTCACCAAGAATCTACTATAATCAGATTCAAACTGGGGTTATCTAGATTATATTGTAAGATCTTTGAAAATTATCATTTATCATACTATGAAGGGGACCCTTATTATAAATGGAATACATGGTTTAAATTCCATAAGGGCCCTAACGGATTAAAATTATACGAGAGACGCAAATTTTATCAAGGGAATTCATGATTAAAGGTGTGCATGCTGATGCACATGCCATAATTATATAGATTGGGTGTATTTTTAGGGGTCATTATCTTGGTATTTTATAGGTTTTAACCTCAATGGATGTAATACCACTAGAAATTTTCAATTGGCATGTCATGAAGGGTAAATTATTGAAACATAATTTATATTTCTAATGTATACCCTATGAGGGAGTCCAATTTTCTAATCATGATATATCCTAGTAAAAATGATAGTTTTTCAACTTTAACTAATGAGTGTGACTTCCTAGATTGGATTACATAAGTTCACATCATGAACTTGTACTTCATGAGGATGTCTTGTAGGTTCACATTGCGGGATAAGACCTCATAAGTTTTCCTTGTGATCTTGGACCGCATGAGGTAATTCTGAATGGTTTCTTTGAGGGTTTGGCCTCTACGAGGTCAACTCATCCTATATGAGGTCACCTAGATTTTTTATTCTTGGTATCGTTGAGGTCATATCATGGGATTCAACCCACATGATCTCTCTATGGGATTGGCCCCACGATCCTGAACATTCAGGGTCATTTATTTTATCGGTCACACTTTTCATTACATATATCTTTGCGAGAGAAATATTTCAAAAATCAAAATTATCTTCTATAAAGATCTCATGTTTCCTATTTTTTATGTTTCTTCTATGTGCCTATATTTTGAGAGGAAGTGGGGTAATTATTGGAATCCATTGGATGAATAGTTTCTCAAAATTGGTGGACATGTGGAGATAGCATGTGGCCACAATGGGCTAGTGGATGGAGTGTGCGATGAGGTGAGGCTATAACTAGAGTATGTGGTGGTTCCTCCCCATGAGGAAACTACATGGAAGTGTCACGAAAACCCCCCTGAAATCATGATGTTTTACCATACAAAGCATCATAAATAGACTCCCTAATGTTGTGAGGTTGGACCATGTGGCCTAATGGATTCATGGATCCACCTCATTAAATCAACCTCACAGGGTCAACCTCATGAGCTCACCCTCAAGAGATCATCTCAACTTTGTATTATAGTACCATTATATTTCTTTGAATATATTTACAAACATATTTTTTATATTCTCCTTTCTTTATTTTTCCCTCATTTTTTTGTTTAGGAATTTATGGGCTTCAACGATATTAATTTTTTTACATATAAAATGTATATTAAAAAATAAAATTCATATCAAAATAATAATTTATTATAAATCATATTTTCCAAATCTATATATCAAAATATTATTATATTAATGAATAGAAATACTTAAAAAATTATTTAAACATATATAATAGTTTATATGTAAATATAATATAATAAAATTTATATTAATAATCATATGAATATATAAATGACCGTATATTTATATACGTATATTTTAATTAATATTTGAAAATATATAAAAATATATAAATATTAAGATAATTGTTTTGTGATGTGAATCTTATTTGATATGGGCTTAAAATCTCACGGTGTGAGAAAAGTAGAAATTCAGTGAAAAAATAGCTGGTTATTATATGTATATATTTAAAATAATTATTTTATGTGTATGTATGTATATTTGTGTATATATAAGTATATGTGTTTTTATGTATGTATGAATGTATGTATGTGTATTTGTATATATTTATGTATGTATGTTTGTGATTGTATGTTTTTAAATGTGTATATACAAATACATATGTGTAGATATGTGTATATGTATGTATGTGTATATATGTTTATATATGTACATATATGTGAATATATTTGTACGTGTGTAAACATATGGGAGTGAGCATCAATATATCTATATTTATGTGTATCTATATGAGCATGTATATGTGTATATATCTGTATGAATGTGTATATATGTGTATGCATGTGTATGATTATAAATGTGTATCTATGTGTTTGTACGTGTATGTGTGTGTATGTATATGTATTTATGTGTATGTATGTGTATGAATGTGTATGAATGTGTATGAATGTGTATGTATGTCTATATAAGTGTATGTATATGTATTTATGTGTATGTATGTGTATGAATGAGTATGTTGTGTGTGTATATGTCTGTGTTAGTGTGTGTGTGTGTCTGTGTCTGTGTATGTGTATGTGTATGTTCTGTGTGTACCCGTATATATGTGTAGGTTTATGTGTATATGTAGGTATGTATGTATATGTGTACATGTATGTGTATGTGTATGTATATGTGTACATGTATTTGTATATGTGCATGAGTTTGTCTGTGTATGTATATGTATGTACGTGTATGTCAATTTCTATATATGTATGTGTATTTATGTGTATGTGCATGTGTATGTATGCCTGCGCATGTGTGTGTGTGTGTGGTAATGTGTTTGTATGAGTATGTATGTGGATGTATATTTGTACGTGCATGTATATGTGTGTGTGAGTGTTTGTGTTTATGTTCATGTGTGTGAATATATGTATGTATGCATGTGTATGTATTAATGTATGTGTATGTATGTATAACACCAATAATTAATGTCATTCTAATGTAATTAATGAAACTATATTTATATATGTGCATTTTTATAATAAATATATACCTGTATATGTAATTTATAATTTTTTTAATGTAATAATATAAATATTGAAAAAAAGAATATATATTTTTTTTAATTAAAATTGATATTAAATTTAATATTTGTTTTTTAATTATTAAAGTTATTTGAACATCTATTGTATTAAAACATAATACAGTTATAATATTTAAAAATATAACAATACATTTTTATTTAGTGTAAAATAATTATTCATTTATATAATATGTATTTTGTTTGTAAATAGAACTACTAATATTTAAATATAATTTATAATTTATAATTTTTATTATAATGTATAACACTAATAATATATATATTTGTATTATTAAATGGTTTGGGATTAAGCCTCTTTTTTATTAAATAAAGGATACAATTATTTTATTTAACTAGGCTGAGGGGGGGCACTACATAACTCGTAGCCCCTTAGACACTTTTATAGACCAATTGGTCTATTGATATAAGTGTTATTCTCCTAATGGGGTCAGTAGTTCCCTAGAAGGTCACTAAAGATGGCTCAAATTCTCACAATATATACCCGCCTCCGCCAGTCTGCACTTCCATCCCCACCTCCTGTCATCCCCATGCTTAAACGACAACCCTTCACCTTCTATAACCTAAAACCTCATCCTCAACCCCTGCCCGGACCATCTGCCTCACCAACATCAACCTTCCTTCATGTACAAAATATTATACCACCCAAATTCGGGGCCTACACACAACTCCCATCTGTGTGGGAAAATAACTTACTCCCACATGGAAGCAGGCCATCAGGGTATTCAACACCCCCAACATCTAGATATTGTTTGTTATGCCCAACTACTCAGCTACGACTGAATTTTCAAACATATAATTAGTAATTGTTAATATTTATATAACAATTTTAATTAATATATGAATTTTTATTTTTGTAATAAATTTTAATTTATTTTATGTAGATATTATAAAAAATCATATTATATGCATTGAATATAGTTGGATACACACACGTGTGCATTGAGTTCGCATATTAAAAATATTTCAATAAAATTATCATTTGTATTATATATACAATTGATTATATATATATATATAATTAATTATATATATATAATTAATATTATATAACTATAAATTTGATATAACTCTTGTATTTAAATTTAATTTCTAATATTTTCTTAGTTTTATTTTAATATTTACCCATTTTTAATACATTTTATTTATTTATATAATTATTTTTTTAAATATTTTATTCTTTTATTCTTTTTTATTCATTTTTATTAATTTTTTTATGTTTATTTATTTTATATTATTTATTTATTTTAATTTTTTTTCACTTTTCTTTTAATATTTATTCATTTGAAATATTTTAAAAATCTATTTAATTAAATTTATGTATTTTTCTGATCTAATGTTAGCACCAATAAAGGTACTTTTATTAATGATATTTCGCTCTAACAATCAAAATCGGTCTTCAGAATCCTAAAAAATATTCTTACCAAATACCTAGATTGAATTTTTTTCACTAAATTGAGGTTGGATGAGGGTGTGATAAAAAAAATTCCCTCTTTGTTTCCCCTTCATCCTTGTTACATAAGACCAAGGGTATACATGGCTAACCACAAGTATCTCCTTGAAAAACCCATGACATTATCATTATTTTTCATTTTTTCCTAGAAAAAGGTTTCTTTTGTCAATGTATTTTGGTTAACATTAATAAAACTCATTACCTCTATTTAAAAGTACACAACATCTTTCTCTCCTCCCTCATCATACATGATTTTATGGAACTTAGACAATAATACCAACTTTGGGTGCTTTTTGGATGAACCGACCCTAAAAACACAATGTATTCTTTTCATAACTTGTTTTGATGGATTTATAAACTAATATTGCATGTGTTTTTATGCATTTTTTCGTTTAATTCCCCTATTCTTTAAATCCACATGAACTCGTAATCACTTTATGTGTAAATATGTATATGCGTGAAAAAATATTTATATAGAAAATAAAATCAATTTGATCCCTCATTATTTTCATTATTAGTCATGTAGTCGTATGTATATATTTGAGTATATATACCTTCACGTACAGTTACATATATATAAATGTGTCTGTTTTATGTGTTATTATATTTATAAATTGTATATATGTTTTTGTTTGTTTGTGTGTGTATTCATGTATGTATATATAAGTATATATATTTATATATTAAATTAGATTACATTATATTTAATATTAATTTTTTAGTTATATTTACATTTACAATAGACTACAATTATATATACTAAAAACGAAATTCAAATATGTATATTATCATATATATAGAATTTATGATATATATATATATATATAATAGTTAAACAAGATAATAATGGGGTTTGATGATCACTTTGAAAATTTGTTTTAGGTACTTCACAAAACATTAGCAAATTATTATATTTAATTAAATACATAGAATGAGTTACAGATTACAAGAAATTACCAATTACATTTTAAATTATCGCATTACCCATAAAATTTAGGAAATTCTCAAATCAATTAAATTCATAGGTAAATCAATTATATATAATATTTTATGTTCCTCCAATTCCATGTGTCTCTTCCATACGAATTCTCTTTGATGTGACTACATCTCTACCAACGTCTCCCTCTTTCCTATTCCTCCCTGATTTTGAACCTCGATCCATCCACAATATTTTCCACACCACCCCTCATTATTCCTCCTCCCTATCCCAACCCCCCAATCCCACATGAAATTTTCCCTCTCTGTGTTCTAGATCTGAATTCCTCTACTAAAAATGCAACCTTGAATCAATTTTCATCCACTGATATTGATTATACTTCAATAGATCTATGTCTAATTTCAATAGGTTTACAAAAAAATCCAACCCCTACATCATTGCAATCCCACTGCCTGAAAATTCTCATCAACCATTATAATTAAGAATTAATGTCAATCTCTCAGGGTTTATTGTAATACTACTTCTCACCTCTATCTCTTTCTTATTCCCCCCCCCCCACCACATTCCAAGTCTTACTCAACCTCCACCTATAGATCCATATATATCTCTGATATACATAATAAAAATCTAAAAATAAAACCAATCTATCAAGATTTGGTTATAAGTTTTCCTCTCACGTCATTCATCCTTCTCTGCCACCATCTCCACCTACCACTGCATCCCTCACCTCAATCTCCCATTGCATCCCCATCTCCCATCTATTTAGTATTACAGAAGATATTATAGAGCCATTTAGTTTTAGGTCCATGTTTTTTTAGTTTCATTCAATATCAATTCTCAATAATCAATCACAATTCTTCCATGCCTCATATTTGATCAATTAGTTTTTTATTGGTCACTTTTCATTTAAATTCATACTTGTCTATATATTTTAATTCATTTTTACCGTGAATTTTATTTCATTTATGCGATTATATTTTTGTAAAAATTAACATTATTGATTCCATAGATCAAAACAATAAGGATTGTTACTATTCAAATTCCATGTGTTTCACTATAACTTATACTATATAATTATAAAAGGTAACTATTTAATATTTTCCTTTTATGTCTATTAATGTCATGTGGTTTTAAATATTCATTTTTATGGATTCAATAGTTGATTATACTTCCTCTATTTTCCATGGAATCTATTATGATAAGGAAATAACTGGGTTTTTGAGTCTTTAATTTCCATTTATTATCTCTAATCATAATTAGTTGATGTGTTTTGACTATTACCATATATCAACATTGTAATATCAATCCTTATGCATATTTAAAATTATAATGAGTTTTTATTATATATTATTTCATATATATTTTCTTAAATTATCTTATCTGTGATATTATTTTTCATCATGGATTGTATAAAAAATAATATTTTCTTTATTCAAACATATTCATGGTTGGAGACATAAAGGTTCACGATTAATGAAAAGAATATCTGCCAGAAGATTTTTCATAACTAATATAATATCCAAAAGGATTGATTTTTTCTTAATGATTTTATCTTATTTTACATTAATATTACTCTCACTTTAATATTGTTTTACCAAATTTATATAATATAATAAAATTTACATATAAATTACATATGAAACATGTTCAATGAAAACGAATTATTTCTAATAATCTATTGAAAGCATAATTTTTTTAACATAAATTCCCTTTATCATTGTCTTATTTCATAATTAGCATTAAATTCTTATTTTAGTTTTTATTTCGATAATCAAATATATTTTATATGCACATAATTTTTTTTGTGGTCCAATATTCCATTAACATATATTATGGGGATTTTTTTAACAATTTAGGACATTCTATGATAATGATGCCACAAGTGATTAAAAATCACAAAATAATTTGGCAAGGATTCTAGGTTTAAATAAATTTTGAAAAAAAATCAACATTTCCCTAACTGTTTCATTTGGTCCTTTATATCTTTAAATAATCAATAAAAAATTACCATAGTATGAAATAAGAGTTTTTCATATAAAGAAATCTAAATTTATTGGTTTACCCCATTATTTCATGTTCTCATTTTAACCATATTTTGAAAAATTTAGAAATCCAAATAGATAATACCTTTCAAATAAATCCAATTCATAATTTTGATATCAACATGTGAACTAGAGTGTGCATTCCATTTTATGAAGTTATGATAAAAGGGTTTATACCTTTTTATCAGGTTACTACTATAATTATTAGTCATTGTATCACTTCACTAAAATATATTCACTGATTATTTTCCAAAATCTGTATGTAAAAATAGAATTATTTTAAAATAATTTACCCTTTGAACTTGAAAAAAAATTAAATACTAAAGATGAAATAATGTCTCTATCAACTAAGTACAATAGAAAAAAAACTTTGCCCTCGAAGGAGGTATGGTTGAAATTAAAACAATATATTATAAAAAAGAATGAACCATTTATAGGTATCTTCTTAATTATTTTCCTAATACCCAAAATTTTGATTAATAAAAAGTTTTATTGAAATATTCTATCTCAATTTTTTGTTAAAAAATTATTCCTTCCACATTATGGGTCAATGTACTCATTGTAGTTAATTATATTCTGACCAATTATCCAGTGCTACTACCACAACCCCTACATCCATTGATATTAGTATTTTACCAAGTTAAATCCAAATAATTATGATATAATAATGAGATATTGGTAAAATTAATATTTTTTATTAAAATAATCATTGAACTTCAAATAATTTACTATAATAAGAAATAAGTAACACAAATTAATGAATTATAGGTTTGTTGTTGTTTTATGATCATCATCAATCCATGTCAACATTGCATCGGCATCAGTTTTTATCTATAACATTAACATGTTAATAATTTTTTTATCATTTATAACTAAATCATTTTCATATTAATGAAGAAGATGTGTATTGAAGTAACACTTTACCATGAAATTTAAACAGTTAACTCAACCTAAATTGTGATGATGGCATGAACATACATGAAGTTAATATGTTTAATGTAGATATATATTTATATAAATTTACATGTATTATTGATTAAAATAAACATTTTATATTAAAATTATTTTAAATATATTACTTATAAAACATAACATTATTTAAAAGAAAAAAGATGAAAATACATACAAATCTATGTACATTAATTGAACAAATTTTTACTCTATAACCGAATATATTTTCTCAAATTATACTTTTTTTCTTGTTATATTATTTTTTTACTTAAAATAGAGTTATTTAAAATATATAACATGGATATTAGTGATTATAAACACTGTTTCATGTACTTATATGTTATGATTTATTTAAAGAAAGTTTTAAATGATAAAAAAAAAATTTTACAAGGTATTCATTATGTTATTCTATTGATAAAACTGAACAACGTAAATTTGATACACTACTTGAATACCAAAAAACCTTATTTTTTATGATAATGTGAATGATGTAAGAAAATCTCATGATCACATCCACATTTATTACAAAATTTTATCTTTCACGTCAATCGGTGGTTAAATTGATAATTATTTAAATGCTGGAGGTGGTCCCTATATTTATAGGAAAAATGGACAAAACTATCCCTGTATTGAATGCTTTTTTACACTTATGATCATGATCCAAAATTAAACTAGCTATATGTTTTTGACACATAAAATGAATTTAACAATATAATCTATTCTGTGAAGTATGTTAAAGATATTTCACTATGTATTGATGATTAATTTGTTTTGTTTTTTAATTTCCACTATACTGTTTCACACAACTCCAAAAATTATATCACTTCTTCTATAAAACCTTTCATTGTGTAAAGTCTACAATATATATTTGATGAATGAATTAAATTAATTTATTAATTTAAATATGAAAGAGAAATATTCAATGTAAATTTTAGCCCAAAGTTAATGCTAATGATAATTCGATGAAGGGGATGAGATTCACATACACACAACAATCCAACATTATCAGAAAAGTATGTGCTGATAGTTTTTGATAAATAAGATGTTAATGAGAATTGAGATATTACTATACAAATAGGATCAGGTGTCTCAAAATGTATATATAAGCTTCATCCTCTATATCTTTCACTGTAATATCCCATACTTTTTTTCCACTAGAAAATATGGGTTTACTAATAATGTTTATCATAGTTCATCTTCCATAACTAGAAAAGTTCAAAAAGTAATAGTGAGAGATTACCTTGCATAACATATTTAATTTATACCATATTAGTATGTTATGCTCTTACATTCAATGTGAATCTTACAAAAAAAATTCACAGTTGATGCATATAAAAAGGTACAATATCAATGTTTTTAATTAATTTTATTTACTAAAAAAAATTATGTATTGAGTTATATAGTGGTTTTTAAGAATAATACATAAGAGGTGAGTGTGATGGTACGTATGGTGAAGAAAATATTTTTTTCCTTTTTATTTATCTGGTGGACCAAGATACATGATTCATAATTATCAATATGAAATAGGATTTTTTAACTTGGTTGGCTATCCAGATATGTTCATTATATTAGCATGATCTCTGTGTTGGACTAATGATAAAATATTTCTTAAGATTTATAACCTTCATCTAGTATATTATCCCAAAATAATATCAAGGGTTTTCAATATCAGGGTTTACCAATTAATGAAAGATCTAAAAGATGGGTTTCTTTATGGAATGTACCAAGAAATTATGATTTTTTTATCTTTAATATAATTATAATATGTTGTTGCAGAACTTTTTAAAAAGGAACTCAATTAACTATGATCAAATTCCTTGTACAATTTTACGCACAATTAAACAAAAAAATGTTTCTTACCTCATATTCAGATAGTTTAATTCCTTCAATCTCAATATAAAATTTCAACAATTTATTATATAAATCAGACAAATTCAGTTGAAATACTAGATAAAATAAAGTAGCCTCTTTATATGAAATTGTAAAAAACTACATGATTTCTGGAAATTTTGGTCTTGATAACCCACAATCTCCTTGCATGAAAATAATTAACTGTTTGATGTTTTTCCTAAAGAAGTTAATTATTACTTCAAGTATGAATGGGGATGGATATTGTACATATAAAAGATGAGATAGTGGTAAAAATTTATAAAATAATGGTTTTGATCTAGTAAATATTTAAATTATCCCTCATAATTATATTATTTTGGTTAAATACTATGCTCACATCAACATTGGAATATATAAATAGTCACATTCTATATAGTTTTTTTACAGTATATCCACAAAGGGAATGAATGAGTCATAGTTTCACTACAGGGAATATAAAATAAAGAGGATGGTTAGAAACTAGTAGATGAGATACAAATTTATTATGATTATCTGTATATTTCATCATACGAGGCTTCTTGTGAATATAATGTTATGAAATTAATTTTCTTGTTTCCCATAGTTGAGATATTCTACTTCCATTTTCATGGTGAAAAAACATAACCTATTCTGATGGTGCTGAGATTGATTACATTCTATTGAAAAATAAAATCCCCCAAACAATGTTCACCTCAAGTTTCCAGGAAAACACAGAATACCATAAATCACTATGCTTCACATTTTCTGAATCTTATACAATTTAATTTTAACATCATTGGAAAAAAATAGTTTATCCTAAAAAGAAAGAATTTTCTATTGGTATATTTAATTATATTATTCCCACAATTATAGAGATATATTGTCTTTAAATTATTATTAGTAAAGCTAGAGGTCCAAGATCTTAATAATATATTGACTATCAAACAAACCATCCACCACACATTCTAAGAACCCTATTATGATTTGGGATTAAATAATGATGATAAAAATTTCATTTTTTCTATTTAAAAAGATTAAATTTGGGAAACGGGGAATTTATTTCATATGTTTTTTTCTAACTTTCTATTACTAAACATAGTTTCATGTCCAAGCCATGTATGATGTAGCACCTAGACAATATTGTTTGATGATATTGAATATACTCAATGAAATGGGTAACAATGCTAAGGTTTATGAATTATATAATAATGTATTACATTATCATGTTTATAATTGATTCTTCTATAATAACATTAAATTACACAATGGAAACATTTACCAGTTTTATATTCTACCCATTTTTAATATAATAACTTCACAACAACACTTACAACTATATATATACTACACAATTATAAATTTTTACACGTATTTGAATAAAATAGTAAGTGTCATTGTTTATATGTTTACTCATGATTGTATACAGTCAAGATATATGTTTTCATCTATCATAATCAACAAAAAAAGATATATATATATATATATATATATATTTCATAAATTTTTAAATATTGAAAACTATATAACAAAAAATATAATCACTATATTGCTAGTATATATACTATTTAGATACCATTTTCTATTTATGTAAATAAGTAAACATATAATATCTATTTATATTTCCCAAATTTCATGCAACTGTATGCATTTTATGTATTGGGAAAACAATCCTTAATTATTTAAAAATGGATTGTAATGCTATAAACATTCATCCGGAGTTACAGTGGTGTATTCCCACTACTATAGGATTGTAAATAGAATATTCCATTACAGAAAATAAAATCATCTAGTTGTATAAAGAATACATTGTTGTAAACATTATCGTTTTGTAAATATTAAAGGGTTATATTCCCACCTATATAGTTATACAAACATAATATTCATGTACTACAAGTATTCATGTTCTGTAAATATAATATACTACTAAATTGTTTTATGAGAAAAATAAATATTACAATGTTTAATATAGAATATCCCATGTTATAAATTAAATATCCAGTGTTCTATTACAACTTTTATAGTCCAACATCTAAATGACCACCAAGATAAAAATGTATTCCCAATACTACATAGAGTTTAATTTTATATTGTAAACGTTTTACATAACTTTTTTGTAATAACTCGTTGATATAAATTTATGTTCTATTTTATCCTATTTAAAACAAATAACTAACTAATTCATAGAATTAAAAATTTAATTTTATAACCAAACCATCATACATTATTTTAAATAAATAAATCATCATTATAAATTTTTCTGTATTACATTATCATGTTTCTATATCCTGAGTCTCACACTAAAACTATATTTTCATCCCTTATTTGATTGAAATTATATTAGAAATACATATTTTATTCATATCTAACAAGCTATTATGATAATTGAAATACATCTCACATATCATCAACTAAAAAATATAGATTGTTGGATATTAAAAGTATGATTCACCCCCATGGAATATCATTGAATAATTATCCTCCTATGCCTCTTCAGGATTAATATAGTAAATTTATTGAAAATAAATCAATTATAACGAATAAAATTATAATAATGATAACCTTCATTATAAATTTTATATTTTACATTGAAAAGTGACCAAATAATAAAAAAATTAATAACCACAATTATTAATGCATCAAAAATTCTTGCTAAGGGGGTATTATTTACACATTTATGTGAAGGGATGGGTAAAATATTCTTATAAAATATAATAATGCCAAAAATTTTCTAAAAATGATGTATTACCCTTCCTATAGCATCAAGTGATATAATATGCTTAATTATTTAGGGTGGGAGAACATCAATATATTGATTTTGTATTCCAATTACTATTACAGAAAACTCAACATGAAAATACAAAAAGGTAGTGAATTGGATAAAAAAATTTAAAGACAAAAATTTGTATTTGAGATTATCCACCAATGGTAAATGAAAATTTATTTGAATATTTGTATCAAAAATTGAGGGACATCATGTCAAAAAAGATTAAAATGCATCTATTATACTATTTAGTTAAAAATAATCTATATGTGGATGTGATTATTTATGTATTTTTTGAGTTTTGAATCATGGGAATATAAGTGATATAGTATTTTCATGTCTGAATTCCTCTTATCTATGTCAGCATTGTCATGTTCTCACCTCACAGTGAACATGAGAATGATTTACTTGAAAAAATCTATAGACTCTTATTAACTCCAAAATTATTCATGTTGGATTCTATAAATAGGTGATGGTGTGATTGGTGATCAAATAGGCATTGAATCAAAAATTCACATTCTATAGTACTGACTACTTACTGTATTTAGAAACCCAATTCATTAAATTGTTCAATGAACACACCCCTGTTTATCTAAGAAGTACAACGATACAGAATACTTAATGAAATGGTAAATTTTTGTACCAATATGTGATATTTACCAACAACTAAATGATTAAATGTTAACATACATTCCTAGAGAAGAAAATGTTTTCCTCTATTTTGATTTAGTCAATCAAGAATGTTTAGATATGGAGACATTGATGAACATATATACTGTAATGAACCAAACATTTATTAGTGATAATTACTATGGATCTAATTAATTGTATTATTTTTTAAAAAAATTATATCATATATATTTACGTCGTTGGTTTTATGTTTTTGGATTTAAAAATATCATTATGAATTGTAACCATTGCTAATATAGTCGTCAAATAGTGATCACATGATTAGTATACATATAGGGCTTTGAAAAATCTAATTTACTCAGACAAAGGAAGGTATCTTCTCATCCAATAGAATTTCTCCATACGAATCCGATTTATTGGAGCTTTAGAAGGTGGTATCATCGCTAGTCTTTTCTCTGTACCACACCCAAGCTAATCTTAAACACGTTAAGCTTGAACATAATCGTTTATGGTAGAAGTGGAAGTTAATATAGATTACCACACAAGAGATGTCATCCAACCCACCCCAAGAGTATATCTCTATTGCAGACCTTACCCTTAGGGGTTATAAGGGTTTATGTAACAAGACACTAGCACCATGATTATGTTCATTATTTTTGTATAGAATAAATACTATACATTCATTTTATTTTTTTTACTTTGTAAGTGATTTTTAAAGCACAAATAGTATTTTTAGTTAATATTCAAATTTAATGGAGAAATATTACTACTAAACTAAATTTTATTAAATATAAATTATCATATAATTTTTATGAATACAACTTTAATTTTTAATATGGTTTGAAAATAGTTATTTTCAAAACCCATGAATTTTCAATAAATGTTAGTTGTAAGTGGAAATGCACATATTTTGAAAATTATTTAGATAAAATGATTTTTTTTAATTCAGGATGTCAAAAATTATCCAAAGGTGAATTTTTCATATTTTTCTGAGACAATCTAATTTTTGGATAAAAATTAAATACCGTTTAAATATATAATTTGTTTTATGACATCATAAATACCCAATATTTATGTAATAAAATAATATAAAAGTTATTTTAGGAAAATATATGTTTTACCTTTTAAATAATGTGATTTTAGGTTTGTTTGATTAATGTTACAATGTCTTAGTGGACCCTCCAAGACTTATAATATATTTTGAAATTTTAAAATGATTTCCTTGAGATTGTGAATCACTTCTACATATGAAATCCTAATATTTTAATGAGTTAGGAAATTTTACATAAAACATAATTTTATCCCCTCCAATTTGGAAAAAAGTTTGGAATGATTTCTGGGTTTGAATAGTTTAATGTGTATTGTCCAAAACCTAAATAACACTGAATTCCTATCATTTTGTATATAAACCAACTCAATATCTCATTCCTCTTCACTCAAACCCTTTGGAGCTTGACCAAAACCTAACCTTTTCTCTCTAGATTCCTTCCAAGGCTCCCCAAGATCCCATGAAACCTCTCTCAGGCCTCTCTCAAGCCTTTGGGACCACACTTCCAAGTAAGGGATCCTCACTTTCCTTCCATCCTTATTTATGTATACGTTTAATTATATTTTTATTCTGTTTTATTTTCAATTAAAAAGGTTGGGGTATTATTTCACCAGTTCCCTATACATTCCTCCTTACCTTTGAATGATGAGAGCCCATTTTCCCACTCATTAATGCCTCCCATGAACACCTGTTACCATAGAAAAATTCCGTAACAGATTTCTCTCTCCTTATTTACATTCAAGAAATTATTTTATATTATCCATCTAAATTACATTAAATATGTTGGGATATTATGTTCCATAACCCCCTTATTGTACATTTCATTTACAAATTATGAGATACCCCTTTATCTCTAATTATACCATACCAATTTTTCTATCAGGGGAATCTAACTTTATGAACATGTACATGTTTATTGAGGACAAACATTTATGTATTCCACATCTTTTATTCATGGAATAAATTATGGTGTTTAATTTATCCATGTTGTATGATCTATGTGTCACACTTATGCATGAAATGAAATTATTAATAAAGATGTGACCTAATAGTGCTCCAATGCATTGTGTAAAAAATAGTATCATGATACATCATGTACATGCAGTGTGGAATCATGATAATTCATTTGAAATGTGGGTTTACCCATGCTAATTCATGTTCAATGAGTGTCTACTCAAGATCAATGTTCAATGAGCCTTGTCTCATGCTAATGTAATATTAAATGTTGTTTCGACATCTCTATGTTATGATAATCATGATGTATAATGACTTTATATTAATGTATCTCTTATTCTCCTTTGATATGACTATTTCATAACATGTATTTTATTCTTCATTTTATGAATTTTTAATCCTCTACTAGGCTTTATAGCGCACTCTATTCTTATGTATGTTCTCAAGTTATCCCATGTTGTGCTATGTATGAAGGAATGTTGTGGTCATGTAAAATAATTTTTCAATAAAGATGTTGTATTTTATGTCTTACGTTGTCATGTAATGGTCCTAATTTTATAATAAACTATACCTCTCGAACCTTAAATTTGTCTTATGTTAATGTTTATGTAATAAATCATGTTTAAATGTGTAATAAAGAGTTGTTTGTTATAGTTGGTATTGTAGGATAGGTGTATTTATTTTTGGGATTAGGAATAGAAAACACTAGTAAAAGAATTACGGATAAGAATCAGTATAATAAAAACATCACTAAATTTTAGTGATTATAGAGTAAGTGTTTTATCGTGAAAATACATCTCGGTCTGGATATGAACAAGTAGAGGTGGCTCTGGCACAAATGTATCTAAGGGTAAAACCCAAAAACACCATTTGAGCTAGACTCGAATGAGAACTGGTGCACAATAATGGGCCTTTCTACACTCTTGGTTAAACACTCATAGTGGATATTCTTTGGTATATTAATAATCTTAGTCTGAAATGTTATTAAGGTAATTAAAAAATGCCCCTAAAAATATATGTTGGGGAGTATATAATGGATCACATTGATTGAATCATACAAATTCATATGTTAATGAAATAAATATAATTTATAAGATTTACCATTTTGTCACTGAATTCACCTTACATGTTACACCTTAACATTGCTTTTATTCCAGCCAATGGTCGGTAATATAAAAAAATAGTTTAAAAATCAATGAAAAGATCAATGTGATGACTCTTCTAATGCGATTCCCAATCCGATGGGTGAAGGAATCACAAACTTTGTCCTGATACTCTCTCAGTTAACTCGTGCTTTGAATAGAAACATGTGTTAAGTGGAACGTACAATCCCCCATAAGAAATAAAAATCTGAAATTGAGAGCTTCATGAGACAAAGGCCTCCTACTTTTAATGGATCATATAATCCCTCAATCACTGAATAATGGATCAACTCTATTGAAAATAACTTCACCATCATTCAATTTTTCAGAAAAGAGATGGTTCTTAAGGATTCGTATCATATTGAGGGAAAATCTGATCAATGGTGGACATTGACTAAAAATATAAAGACTAAGGAATAGATCAATGTGTTGGAATAGAAGGATTGCTGTAAAATGTTATTTGATATATATTTTCCTTGAACCCTATGAATTTGAATAGAGAGGGACTTCTTTTCCTACAAGCAGAAGACGAAAAATTCAATGGAGCGTATGAGGAAAATATCACAAGGATTTCTTGATACGTCACGAGCTTGGTCATTACCCCTGAATTCAAGGTTGGCCTCTTCTTTGGTTGGATAAATCTTAGCCTATAGAAATCCCTAATGACCCATGACTTTGATATATATAAGGAAATTATCCTATGTTCCCTCAATGTCTAAATGGAGATCAAAAAAACGTAGAAGTATCATGGGGATAATAAGCAGAAAGTGAATTTTTAATTCTCACTGTTCGATGGATAAATCACCGAGTGCTATGAAATTCTTCAACCCCACCATCCAAATGTGTGGAAATAATCATCCAAAAAATTTCTTTAATGTGATGATGAAATTCTTTTGGTGCGGAAGAGAAGAGAACCTAGCCATTAATTGACGATAAGAAAAATACGATGCTACGAAATATGAGAGAAATTCTTTGTTCGACCCTCAACGCGTTGTTCATTGATTCAACTGCATAAAGACAGGGAACATTTTAAACTAGTTCCCTAATATAAGGGTTTTTGGAGGAATATAAAAACCTCCACGGCAACAAGGGAGATATTTTTCCATCACTAACGCTAAACTGAATGCCCAAAATGAAGTTGTGATTGGTATGCTAGTTATTCATTCAGGAATATTGAACATACATTTGGATTCTGGTACTAATCATTCTTTTATATCTCAAATGTTTAGTTGAATAATCCCAACACCACCATAAATCATAGAAGTAGAGATGTCGGTGAGAACGGTAAATGGGGAAATTATTTAATCCCATGAATATAACTCCTTCCATATCACAATTTTTGGATTGAACTTCTCGGCGAACCTCTTCATACTCCATCTAGTTGAATTTTTTATCATGGATCATATTTACCTATACAGATCCACTATAAATTCTCATGATAGGGAAATCACTCTCTATTTGGTTAATCGACCCCCGATTCTGTACAGGCGCATGGAGGAGGATGAATCTTCTTTACCACTATCATCTTAAGCGTGGATATTATTACCCTATGGGCATGTGTATATTTCTAAGATGATATATTCTCAGGAAGCACCTATCCTTGATGAAATTCCAGTTGTGAGGGAATTCATAGAAGTGTTTCCCAAGGAATTGTCTGGTCTTCATCTGAGAAGATATGGTAAATTCTGGATTGATCTTACACCAGGTAATTTACCAAATCCCAGACTCTATATGGAATAGCTATTTTGGAGCTTCAACAGCTAAAGAAACAACTACAAGAGAATCTGGATAGAGGTCTTATATGCCCAAGTGCTTCACCATGGGGTGCACTAGTGATCATTGTCCCAAAGAAGGATGAGTCAAGGTGAATTTTCATTGATTATCATGAGATCAAAAAAATCATGATAAAGAAAAAGTATCCTCTATCATGTTTTGATGGTTTTTTCAACCAGAAACATGGAATAAAAATACTTCTCAAAGGTGGATCTACAATCAGGATATTACCATGCAAGGGTGAATAAGGAGGATATCCCCAGGATTACTTTTCATAAAAGTTACAGTCACTATGTTTCATAGTAATGACTTTTAGACTCGCTAATGATCCAAAAATATTCAGTAACTTGATGAATAGAGTATTTACATATTACTTACACAAATTTTTTGTAGTCTTTATAGATTATATTATAATATACTTCAAAATAATAATGGAGCATGAGGATCATCTAAGAATTGTTGTAGAGACCTTACAAAATAAGAATTTCTATGAAAAGTACAACTAGTGTGATCTCGGGTTGAAGGAATTATAATTTTTGGGTCATATCATCCCAAGAAATGGGATATCTATGGATACCTCCAAGAGAAATGAAATTTAAGGAAGGTCAAGGCCAATATCGGTGACATATATCCTTATCTTCCTTGGGTTAGCATGAGATTATCACTAATTTGTGAGAAATTTCTTAGAATTTTCAAACCCTCTTACCAGGCTAACTCAAAATGGAGTCAAGTTTGTTTCGAGAGATGAATGTAAAGAGGGCTTGGAGGACTTGAAAAAGAGGCTTATGACTGCACCCATGCTCACACTAACCATAAGTGGAGACCGTTTTGTGGTATTTAGTGATGATTTGAAGAAGGATTTGGGCTGTGTGTTGATGAAAAATAATAAAGTAATTGCCTATGCTTCAAGGAAATTAAAATTTCATGAGAAAAACTATCTAACACATGATCTGTAGTTGGATGCAGTAATCTTCACTTTAAAAATTTGGAGACATTACCTATTTGGGGAGAAGTGTGAAATATATACGGATCACCGAAGACTCAAGTATATATTCACGTAGAAAGTGTTAAACATGAAAAAAAATATGGTTCGAGCTGATCAAAGACTATGACTGCTCAATTAACTATCATCTAGGTAAAGAAAACAAGGTGGTGGATTCTCTAAGTAGAAAGGTTCCATCTACACAATCATTTGATGACAATTGAAATGAATACAATCTTCTTAGATTGGATGAATATGGACATGGGAATCATAAATAAGGGAACATAATCAATTATTTCAAAAATGAATACTCAACCATCTCTTTTGGAATGGTTTTAGGATTCTCAAAAGGATGATGTGGTAATTCATAAGAATGTGGAAACTATCTGAAAAGGGAAATACTCGTAGATCAATGTTAGTAAATAAGGAATCGTGATATTTGGGACAAGACTATGTGTTTCATCAAATCCAGAGTCAATGAATGTAATTTTTTATGAGGCACATAGTTCAAATTTATCAATTCACCCAGGAAACACAAAGATATATTGAGATCACAAAGATAATTATTGGTGGGATAACATGAATAAGGATATCACTGAGTATACATCAAAGTGCCTTATGTTTCAGCAAGTGAAGGCTGAGACACATATGTCTAAGAAGATGATACAACCATTACCCATACAAATAGGGAAATGGGATAAAATCAGCATGGAATTTGTCATTGGACTTCTGAAAACATCCAAAGGAAACAATGTTATCTAGGTTGTTGTGGATTGTCTTACAAAGACTGTATATTTCATTGTAATTTGGGAGGATTTATCATTGGATCAAAAGATACATATATACATTAGAGAAGTGGTAATGATTAATGGAGTACCACTATCTATTGTACCCAATTGAGATTTAAGATTCACCTCTATGTTCTGAAAGAGTCTGAAACATACTCTGAATACTAATCATAATTTCAGTACAACTTATCATCCTCAAACTGATGTGCAATCTATGTAGACAATCCAAACACTTGATTACATGTTGAGATCATGCTCAATGTACATAAAAGGAGGATGGGATCAACATATTCCTATAGATGAGTTCTATTGCAATAATAGTTTCCCATAAAGCTTCCAAATGGGTCCTTATGAAGCCCTTTATGGAAATAGGTCCCGAACACCAGCATATTGGGCGGATGTTGGGGAGAGAAAACTACTTTGTCTAGAAATGGTTGAAGAAATGGTGTAGAAGGTTATAACCATACAACAACACATTAAATCTACTACATGTCGACAAAATTGATATGATGATATTCGTCGAGGAGACCGAGAGTTTGATGTTAGATACATGGTATTCCTCCGCATATCACTATGGAAGAGGGTTATGATATTTGGGAAGAAGGTAAATCTTATTCCAAGGTACATCATCCCTTTTGATACCATTGATCGCATTGGAGTAGTGGTTTATCGACTATCACTCCCCCTAAACCTATCTCAAGTACATGATGTATTCTGTGTATCACTCCGGAGGAAGTACATACCCGACCCAACACATGTACTCAATCCAGAGGTGGTACCATTAGAGAATGTCCTCTTCTATGAATATAATCTGGCTAAGATATTTGATCGTATAGAAAATGATATCTAAAATAAGATAATGCTCCTCATCAAGGTGTTGTGGAGAAACCAAATGACTGAAGAAGGAACGTCGGAATCGGAGGAAGTGATGAAGCAGAGTTATGCTAATCTATTTTAGCGTGGGGAAAGAAAATTTTGAGGGAGAAATTTTTTAAGGGAGGAATATTGTAATGACATAAACTTTTATTAATGAAAATTCTATTTGAAATAATTAAATGTATTATAATGTTAAATGGTTATATAAATAATATGAACTTACTTGGTTTTATGTTTTTAGATTTTAAAATATTGTTATGAATTTTTACCGTTTGTAATATAGCCATTGAACAATGAACTCATGATTGGTATAAATATATGGATTTAACATATCCAATTTATACAGACAAAGGATGTGATGGCTTCATCCGATATAATTTCTCCATACGAAGCCCATTTGTCGGTGCTCGGAAAAGAGGTAGAATCCCTTGGCTTCTCTCTTGACCAAGCCAATGATGAGCTTCAACATGTTATGCTTTAATGGAATTGCCTACGAGAAAAGTGGAAGTTAGCAGAGATTAACACCCAAGAGATGTTATCCAATCCTCCCCAAGAGTCTGTCACCATCGCACACCTTAAACTTATGACTATTGCAGTTTTTATAAAGGGTTATGTAACCAGACCTTGGAACTGTGATTATGTGAATTTGTTTTGTATAGAATGATGAATATACATTCATTTTATTATTGTTACTTTGTATGTGATTTTTAAAGAATATCATGTATTTTTAGTAAATATTCAAATTCAATTAAGAAGTCTATTATAATGAATTAAAGGACATTTTAATTAAATAATATTTTAATAAAATAATATACTAAATTTCTTTTTATTAAATATAAATGATTATATAATTTTTATGAATACAATTATAATTTTTATTAAGGTTTGAAAACATTTTTTTGTCAAAATCTATGAATTTTCAATAAATTTCTGTTTTTATTTTAAAAGTGAAAATGCAAATATTTAGAATATTATTTAGATAAAATTAATATTTTTTTTGGAATAAAGTCTCTGAAATTACCCAACACTAAAATTTTCATAATTTTCTGAGATGGTCGAATTTTTGAGAAAATATTAAATAACGTTTAAATATATAATTTGTTTTATGACATCATAAAGGTCCAATAGTAATGTAATAAAATACTATAAAACATTTTTTGGACAATAAATTTTTTACCTTTCAAATAATGTGATTTTATATTTGTTTTATTATTTTACAATGCCTTAGTGGACCCTCCAAGACTTATAAAATATTTTAACATTTTAAAATAATTTCCATGAGAGTGTGGATCACCTCCACATAAGAAAGTCTAATATTTTAATAAGTTAGGCCTTTGAAATTACAAAATAATTATTTAAACTTCACTTTATCAATAACCTATGGGAAAACAACATTGTATTTTTTTTGGTTGTGAATATTTTAATGTGTAGTTTTGGAAACCTAAATAATAAAAAATTCCATCCCATTTCCTATATAAACCCACTCAATCTCACATTCCTCTTCACTCAAACAATTTGATGCATGACCAAACCCTGTCATCCATCATCTAGAATCCTCCCAAGGAACCCCAAGATCCCAATAATTATTTCTCAATCATCTCCCAGGCCTTTGGGATCACACTTTCATGTAAGGAATCCTCACTTTCCTTCCTACCTTATTTATGTCCAAGTTCCTTATATTGCTATGCCCTTTTATTTTCAATTAAAAATGTTGGGGTATGACTGTGAACCTATAATACCATATTTATGTTTTAATTATGTTAGATCCTTTTATCTTTCATTAATTTATCCCATTCACATCTGTTACCTTGCCGAAATTCCATAACGGATTTCTCCCGCCTCATTTACATTCAAGAAATTATATCATATTATGCATCTAAATTCCATTACATATGTTGTAATATTATATCCAATGACCCCCTTACTGTCCATTTCATTTATAAATGATGAGATATCCCTGTATCTATCATTAACACATTTTTTGATTTCTATTTGACGTCGTTATGCTACCGAAGTTACACCAAAATTTCCCATGGAAAAATCATCAGGTAAGTGAATATCTTACCCATTTATCTATAAAGGGTATTTAGCCTTTTTCATATTAAAATTTTTATTGATGAAATACATTTATTTATACCACATCTCTTATTCATGGAATAAATTATTATGTTTAATTAATCCATGTTGTATAATCTATGTGGCACACTTATGCATGAAATACAATGATTAAGAAGGATGTACCCTGATAACGCTCCAATGTATTGGGTAAAGAATAGTATCATGATACGTCATGTAAAATTAGTGTTGAATCATGATAATTAATGTGAAATGAGGGTTTACTCATGCTAATTCATCTGCAATGAGGGTTTACTGATGATCCATGTGCAATGAGCCTCAGATCCTTATAATATCAGGTTAAATGTTGTTTCCACATCTTCATGTTATTATAATCATGCTATATCATGACTTTATATTAATGTTTCTCTTATTTTACATTGATATTCCAATTTTCTGACATTTATTTTATTCTTCATGGAATGCCTTGTTTACTCCCTTACTGGGCTTTATAGCTCACCATTTTCTTATGTATGTCCTCAGGTTATCCAATGTAATGATAAGTACGAAGGGATTTTGTGTTCAAGTAAAAGATGTTTTCAAAAAATATGTTGTATTTAATGTCTTAAGTTGTCATGTAATTCTCTTAAATTCCCTAGACACTAGACCTATCGATCCTTAGAGTTATATTATGTAAATATTTATGTAAATAATCATGTTTAAGTGTGTAATAAAGATAAGGGTTGTTATATACACACTAGAAATTCTAAATGGAATCAATATATCTGGATTTCTATGTCAAAAATTAATTTTCAATGTGGGGGTACTAGTTATGTTATTCAGAATTGTAGACCAATATTATTGAATTTGTAATAGAACAAGTTTAATAGTTTAAGATTTAGGAGATCATGTAATCATATTTCAGATTCTAATTGAGACTCATTTTAGAAAACATTTTTTCCAAAACAGAGTACATATGACTCATTTAGATCCCTGGATGCCATTCAAGCTTCAAATGATATAGTATATGTTAACTATTTTATTTTAAATGACAATCATCAAATGTAAAGGAAAATATATTTCATCTAATGGAATATACTTAAGAGAAAATGTTTTCTTTCATTCCCAATTATATGTTAGAATATCAAAAGTAAAAAACAAGAGAGGTTTTGAATTTTAGGTATGTGATAATGATAACTAACCATTGAATTTTACAACTATAATTTTTTATAAATAAATCATTAAAAACAAAAAATAGGTATAATGAAAATTTATCTAGTCTATTTTATGTATTTGTATTGATTTAACATGATATTTATTTTATGCTACTCATTTTATAATGATTTTATATTTATTAAAATAATTGTTTTCATTATTTATGAATTTTATTATAAATGGCCTATCTAAACACTCAATTATGAAAATTTTCCATTAAAGATGATGAATAATTGAAAATTAAATTATGAATCATTCATATGTGGTTCACAACATCCTCATGATTCTTAGATGAAATAGAACTCAATTATTTTCTATTTAGTGATGAAAATGTGAGGTTGATATTATATATTTATTAAAAAATTTAAAATTACTAAAATATAATCTTTGGTAGATATTATATTAAAAATTATGTCTATATATTTTTTCTAATTGATTTATAACTCTACAATTCTATTTCAATTTTTATAGTATATTAATAGATGTATGTTTATTATTTAATATGTATTCCATCATTTTTTGTGTTTGATTATGAAGTGGATTTTTACCCTCAATTGATGTTTGTTTATACATAAAATTTTTTTATCACTCTTTACAAAAAACTATTAGTATATGATTTGTTTGATGAATGTTTAAGGGACATATATTAGATCTATCATTTTGTAAAAAAATATTTTTTATAGATTTTAATTTGATTATCATAAATAGATTCAACATACCATCATATCAAATACATATGAGAAGATATGTAATATATTAACATATTATAGATAATATAGGTATCAAGATCAGATGTAATATGTTAGTACATGATGATCTATAACCTAAAAGATTATTCTATTAGATTTATGCATATTATTCCATGTTTTTATAAAAATATAAATTGCATATATAATGTGATCTGTTTGTATATTGGTGTGATGTGATTGATATCATATGTAATCTCTTATTTTACTAACAAATTATTATCTTTGTATCTATGTGATATATAATATGTTATATATGATGATCATTATATAATATACTAGATCTATATCAGATGTAATTTAGTAGAAAACCCATCTACTATTATATATATTTTAATTTAATATTCGGTTTACTGTTATATATATTTAAATTTAATTTTCATTTTACTATTGTATTTAGTTCAATTTAATATTATGTCCAGTCTCTCTCTCCCTCTATAGTGATACATATCAGTTAAAATCTATTAGATATCCTTCTACTATTATATATGTTTGATGTATTTATGTACATAATGTTTTTTATGTTATTAATATCTTCATATATTATGCTTCATTGATTTATCTCATTTCATTATATCTTGATCTATAATATGTAACATAGAGTTTAGTTTGATGATCATAAATAGATGCAACATATCATCATAATAAATACATCATATGATCTGTATATATAAACTCTCTAGTATATTAGATAATGATTTCTAAAAAAGAATGTTATATATAAATATATTAGTATAGTAATAAATACAACAATTAAACTTTTTTTCTCTCTCTCTCATAAATATATTTATGTACTACATGTATGAAAAATTGATAGAAATTTTGAGAAATTAATAAATATTATAATATATTATTATGAAAATAGATAGAGAATATGAATTGATAGTGTATTCTTAGAGCATACGTTGTATTTTATTGAAATGTGTATTATTGCATACATTTTATCTCACTCTATTCATTTTATTCAAAGAGAATTAATTTTATCTTAATTTAATGTACATGAATATATTAGTTCATGCAATACAACCCACATAGTGTTATGTATCTCATTGAAATGTACATGAATATATTATATTTAATGTAATTTATTTACCACTATATTTTATTCAATGTAATTTATTTAAATAAACGTATAGAAAATCCATTATTATCTTTTACATCCCATGAAATTTTTAGTTTCAATATATTTAATTCAATGAAATTTTGAATTTACTTTAGTTTCAGTTTAGCCATTATTGGATATATTTTATTCAATGTAATTTATTGAATAAATTGATTTTTTATTCCTAGGAATATTCAATGTCATATATTTACCACAATATGAACTATTATATTAAACATTTGATTAATATTAAAATTTACATGAAACAACCATTCAAGCAACAATTAGTGGAAAACAACTTATAAAAAAGTGTACAACTACTCTACGAGAAGGGTTGTGTTATGTAATAAAAAAATTCAGATTATTCTAAATAATGGTAATTATTTAGGAAGATGAAACATGTAAAAAATGTTTTTTTAACTCTATCACTCAAATAGAACCATATACCGTGTGACCACCCTATTTGGGATTCAATTTCATTCCATTTGAAGAAATCAAACAAAATTGGGTTCTTGAGAACGTTTTCATATGTAAATATTATATTAGTTTTATCATTCTCCAACATTATGTATTTTTATATTTATTTATGATATAATTTTATTGATAATATTGTTATATTAGATGTTATTGGAAAGCTACATCATCATCATCCAATCCATCCATGGGAAAAAATAACTATAGAAATAAACTAACTCATATTGATGAAAGTTAATTTGAAATACAATTTTCAGATTATTCTCAGCCCTATAATTTTATAATTATTTTTATATTACATTTACTATAAAATATTATAGAGTAATAACTATCAGTTTTACTTTGTGGGACGAATTTTTTGAACTACTTAGAAGACATCTAAAATATGAAACTGGACCAACTAACATACATATCTTGTTTCTTATCTTTAAAATGAGACACAATAGTATATTCATTCAATATATTTTAGATATTAAATATCTAATTAACAAAAAAATCTAGAACTGTTTATTAATTAAATATAATTAAACACTATCAAGACATAATAATTGTTAAAATGAGTATGAATTCAAAAAATATTATGCTCAATCATGAAATTTATATAGTGATATATTTTATAAACAAGTGACCATTTGTTGTAATAATCTTGAATTAAAATATTTTTTTTGGTATATTGTCTGTCTTTTGTAAGTGACTATATGATGACAGGTTTCAACTAAACTACTTCTCATGGTAACTTATTGAATTTTACATCTATATTAACATATGTACAATATGGACCTTTATTGATTTTTAATCTACCTCATCTTCATTGTTATTGTCTAATTATAGTCCAAAATTATTAAATTTGTTTTTATATTTAATTTTCAAATTTACTAATATTATTTAATAATTTTATAATGAAAACACTAAAAAAACATGTGACATCATGATCACAAAATACTCAGTATGATCTATATCATCTGGACCATTATCCATGATTATTTATAAGATTAAAAAATAGTCGAAATTAGAAGTTTGTGTATAGGATTGATTATAGATTTCATTAGTGGTAAATAAATTTTTACTCATGA
This sequence comes from Viscum album, assembly GCA_963277665.1. Classification (NCBI taxonomy): domain Eukaryota; kingdom Viridiplantae; phylum Streptophyta; class Magnoliopsida; order Santalales; family Viscaceae; genus Viscum; species Viscum album. The sequence continues at coordinate 1,549,725,260 of OY728138.1, forward strand.
ATCATTAAAAAATAGTTGAAAATGGTACACATTTATGACACCCCACGAGTCCCAGAGTAATCATTTTGGTGATATTTTATCTTTCCATGGGTGGTGTTGACTTTCGGTTGGGGGTAGTATAAAAATATTAATTTTTTTATTATTTTTGGGAAGAGATAAATTAGACCACTTAATTATAAGTAATCATGCAGTTCCCATACTGGTGGTCCTATAATGGTGACAAGGTTATTTTTCGTGGCTTCATCATGGTCTGACTAACCATGCAGAGATCCAATAAGATTTTGATGGGTTTGGGTTTTTTCTGAGGTGAGGTTCATAGTTTGACTAAATCATATAGCCCCTTTAGGGGAAACTATGTGAGGTGTTTATAGTCTAATAAGTGGCCACCACATAGTTGGAACCATGTTTGGAAACCCGTGTAGAGAAACCATGTGGATTTCCTATATGTTTAAATTGTGTTTTTTTTTCAAATGACCCCATTCTATTTTTAAGAGGTTTTACCACACTTCTTCCCATATACATTAGATGACTCTTGGGTGCCAAGGAGGTGCTCCACCACCTTCCTCATCTTTATTTTTACATTTCTTTGACGATTTCCAATATATTTGAGGTGAGTTGTTTCTATCGTTCCCCCTTCTTCCATTATCCCTCTTTTATTTCTTGTATTTGGATTCCCCTATAATCCCTACATCTCTCATGGATTATTTTAGGGTTCTCAGTGGTTCTAATGTTGGGTTTTTTGTGTCAAGGATTTTTAGACACCATTTCAATTCCTGTAGGAGTGATCACTACTGGAGGTGACATATTCTGAGGTGATTCAACTTAGTTTTTTTTTCATTATGGTAGGTGTTACATTTCAAATGTTTCATTTTAGAATTCAAAGTGTTATCATGCTTTATAAATTCCCATTTTATGAAATTACATCTATATGTGATATCCTTTTTTGATTTAGACAAATTTAATTATTGTTTTAGGTGTTGAATAAATTGTTTTTCTGGAGAATTCCATTTTCTCAGGATGTAAATGGAATTATAAGGTGCAAAAAGTTTTTAAAATGAATGTATCGGTTTCATAATGTTTTTCATTATAGACATTAATTTTTAACTAAATTTTGGTTTTCAAGTAGTAGAAACTATGCTAATAAAGGTTTTTTTATTTTAATGTGATATTTAAACCACAAAATAGTTTACAAATGGGTTCTTGAATAGATTTCAAATTATTATTTGAAATGGTTGTGTGGTTTCCCCTTGTGAAAACTCCTTAATGCCATGTTTCAAAGTGGTTTTTATTGAAATGGATAACCTACGGTCTTGTTTTGATTTTCAAATAGAAAGTATATTGTTTTAAAGGTAGATTTGGAATGTTTTGAAAGTGTGTATTTTTTAATTGATTTAAAAATGGTTGTTTTAATAGTGTTTTATTAAATGCAAATGATATAAAAATATTGATCGATGGTTTTGGAGGTACAGTTGGCACTTTTGTTGTAATATGGTATATGTTAAAGACACCGATTTATTTCACATTACCTGTATACCTATTTTGTGGGTTTTCTATCATTATTTTAGGCTTGTAGATCCCCTTGTGTGGTAATTTTCTTGTATAAACTATATTTCATGTTTATTCTATATACGTGGGGTTATACATCATTAGGTTTTAGGAGTGAGTGTAGAATTAGTAGTGCCTTGTGTGTTTGTATTTTCTTGTTTGTTCCTATTCCTCACTTCATTTATTGGTCATGGGAAACCTATTACTAACTAAAAGACCAAATTTATTTACTCTATTTAGTTTACATGCCACTAGTTTCCCTAAATTCATTCTAGGCATAAGGGCTTGGTGGGGTATTATCATCGCAACGAGGCTTGTGTGGGAAAGTTGGATGACTTGTAGCATAGATTTCATTATAGGCTAACAGTTGTCCAATGATTGGTTATACACATTTATGGTTAGAATATTCACACGTTAGGGTCTTTTGGATGGACCATGACACGTTCATTTTGTTTGGTGAGTTTTGATTGAGTGGAGTTTGATCATGTACTTGTTTATATGATTTCCCCAACTATCATTATTATGGAATCTTCCTCGATTTTATGGGTGTATACCATGTGATACATGGTTTGTGATTCTTATGCTTGATCCATGTGAATGTTTGGTTCTTTTAACTGGAGAATGAGTTTTCAAAGATGTTTTGGAAATCTATTTTGAATTTAAAGACAATTTTGTGTGTGATTTTCACTTGATTTTTTGTTTTCTATACAATTATATGTTTGAATATTAAATTATATATTTATATTCAAACTAGAAATGATGAATTTCATTATGAATAAAATTGAAAATTTTAAGTGGGTTTTTGTGACCTACTGGTATTTTTGCTCATACATATATCTTTTATGTTCAAATTAACAGTTAAAATCTATTTTCTTTATCATGGATGGCATGGGGTGACATGGGTGGTGGTGAAAAAATGGATTTTGCGCAGATATGGTTCTAGATTGGCTCATGTTGGTTTATAGTTGTTATAATTTTGAGTTATTGTTGATGTATATTTAAATGGTTTAGATCATTATAGTTAGTTATGACTTGACTGCCTTGTTTTCTTATTTAGATATTCTATTAATTCATTTTCCAGTTTCATTTAACTTTGATTTCTATGAAATTATTAAAAAAGTGATTCTTGTAATTGTGAGGCCCTGTTTTCTAGCCTTTTGGGATTGAAAACACCCCGTGGGCCTTGAGATGAATCATTTCAGGTGTCTAATAGGATGGTAGACTAGGTAGTTTCATTACCAAAATGGTATCAAATCATGGGATACATAAATTAGGAATGTAATATTTTATTTGAAGCCCTTTTATTTAAGAATTTTATAGTATAAATAAGGCTAAGGACACCGGAACTTGATAAGTGAGAGCGGGGAGAGTCTTTCTATCTCTTTATTATCCCGAGCCTCAAGATTCCCATGAATGTTGGGTTTCAAATAATGAACTAAATCTTTTTTAGCTTCTTTGATGATTGATGTTGTTTTAAACCCCTTTGGTTATATAAGTGATATTCGGGTTCACTCATTGGTTTTAGGTTTTAATGGAGGAGAACATGGGATTTGTAGTTTTCTCACACAGTCAAGGAAACAATGTAGTTCCTATACATCTAATTCTACCTTATTTATAGTGAGTATTTTTTTGATTGTAACATGGTTTCCTGACCGCTGTGACAAATTTGTGAACAAAATTGTTTCTTCACGGGTAGTCTTGTTTGGAACTGCTCATGATTTTGGATTCTATAAAGGTATATTTCACTTTTTGGAAGTGTATTGATTTTTTTTGTTTCCATTTTAGGATGTGGTTCTAGTGGATCTCATTTGGAATCTTGTTTTGTGCATTATATATTCTAGATTTTAAAACCTGGTTTGGAAAATAAGGTGTTTTTTGAAATGTTTGTTTCCATTACAGGGTTTTTTTGGATGTTTCAAACATTCATCATTATGTTTAAAAAAAATTATTTTTTTCAAAAGTCGGTTTTGAAAGTGGTTTAAAATAAAAAGAAGAATTTTGTTTTGAATCAATGGAAAAAGGTGTTCTAAATAGGGAAGTGGATTTTTATGGTCATTATTTGGATTCTTGGTTTTCTTAAAAAATACAATCTTAACAAGGGTTTTGTGTCATGCGTTATTTGAGAAATTTATATATTACATCAAGGATGATTGTTTATATAATGCACATTGTCATTGTTTTTAAGTGTGTACATTGTTGAAGGGTGATTTAAAAATCCCAAGGGTAAAATAGTGGTTTCAAAAAAAATCTTTTTGTAAGGTCCTTGGTGTAAAACCCCCGAATGATAAAGGTTTAAATTGCTAAATGATATGACTCATGTCAACAAGGTGGACCTTATTTTTCGGGAGCCTACATGATTAGAACTCCATAGTTAAGTGTGTTTGGCCTGGAGTAGTGATCAGGATGGGTAACCTTCTGGGATATTTCGTAGAGTGTGTGTGAGTGAGGACAAAGCACACTGGAAATGACATGTGTTGACCTGTGGGGACTATCATTAGTTAGATGACCCGTTCTGGCATGTGGGTGGACCCTTGGGTGGGGACCATGTGTCTGCGGGGCAACTGGTGGTACCGAGTGGGCTAGGACCTAACGACCATGTTATGGCGGGGTGTCTGTGCTTTCACCAGGACCCAGTTGTTACAATTGGTATCAGAGGTGGTACTCAGCCTTAAGTGTGGTGCACTGCCTGGGTTATGATGCAAAGTCCAAAACGAGGATATTTTGATCTAAATGGGGGATGATTGTAACACCCAGGAATGATAAAGGTTAAAATAGCTAAATCACATGACTCATGTCAGCAAGGTGTAAATTCCTTTTCAGGAGCCTACCTGATTAGAACTTCATAGTTAAGCGTGCTTGACATGGAGTAGTGATCCGGATGGGTGACCTTATGGTTAGTTTAACATGGTGTGTATGAGTGGGGAAAAAGCACACTAGAAAGTACAAGTGTTGGCATGTGGGGACTTTCATTAGTCAAATGACCCGTTCAGGCATGTGGGTGGACCCTTGGGTGGGGACCATGTGCCTGAGGGTCAACTGGTGGTACCTGGCGGGCTAGGAACCGACGACCATGTTATGGCGGGGTGTATGTGTTGTCACCGGGACCCAATTGTTACACTTGGTGCCTCCTTGGATGGCATGTTTCTTGGTTTGGTTTCCGGATGATAGAAGAATCACATGGTATTTTCCTTCAGGCATGAATTGATGTGGTTTATGATTTTTATTATGGTTGTCCCCAAAAATGGTAAAAGCAGTCTCTTCGGTTTTAGTGATTTCCCATAGTCCAAGTGGAGAGGTGGATGTGGAACTTTTCTTATCCTTGGACCTGATCTCAATCATCTTTAATCAACATCTACCCTCATTTGATGGTGATCATGGGTCATTGGAAGTTTTGAGTTGTTTTTAAGAGATCAAGATGATCCTTGATTATATTAGGATGCCTAAAGCTATATGGGTGAGAGCAGTTGAGATATTTATTGTCACTTTTATTCATGTTTGGTAGGTGTTCTTGGTATATTTTTAGTTTAGTGAAGTTATATATTGGGATATCTTTGGGATGGAGTTTATTCGGCGGTTTTCACTTGAGGTTCTTAATTTCAAGAAGGATATTGATATCATGAGACTTGAATAGGATGACTAAATACTAAAGTATTAAGTTGATCACTTTTTGAAGTTGTTTATATTTTCTTTAATGATGATTGTTAGAGACTCTAAGAATGCTCATTTCCATGGGGGTGGACATCACCTAGATTTTTATATTATTTATACTCACTTCTAGCCAAACATATTTTAAAAATATTTTTGGTGAGGCCATGTGAATAGAAACCGACTACTCTATGATCAAGGGGTGATGCCTTAGTTTCTGTGATTATGTAGTGGAATCTTATTTGGTGTAAGGATAAATTGGTGGGTAAAAAGTAGAAGAAAAATGGTCCAAATATTATACCAAATGATATTTCTCATGGGAGGATAAGATCGCTTGTTTGTTTCCTATGTGGGGATCCATGTCATTCAAATCCCCACTTCTTGAAGTCTCCTCAATTCTGCCATAGATATATCCATTTGAGTTTTCATCAATTTTTTTAAGTAGTGATTTCATATAAGGTCGTGGGTTTGACCATTTTATAAATGGGTTTAATGTTTTGGGAATTTTTTTAGTTTTGGTCAACCTGGTTTGAGATTTGGAGATTTATTTTTGGTTGTTGGGATCTTATGGATGATTCCCTTTTGTAATGTTTGGATGGATGGTTTGAATTTTTTTTATGTCAGGACTTATTTTGGTCGTGAAATGGTTTTACCATTAAGGGTGGCCATTAAAGATTTTATAGTTTTGTTTATCAATGTAGTTGGTCATTAGTGAAGTTTGTTGAGCCTCGTTGTTTGGGTGAACCTTTTTGAAGAGTTTGGTTGCACTCATTCTTGTGTTTATCATTCGTAGTGCTCATTACTTGGGCATGGGAGAGGCCTTAGGGGAAAAATTGGGGTAACTATGGTGTGTGATCCACTAGTCTAGTTTGGTATACTAGTTTCTGTAAGGCTGTGGACTTTTAAGATGCACCACATTAGGATGATCTAATTTTTAAAACTAGGTTATCTAGGTGTGTTGTGATCAGAGGTGAGAGAATATGTCATTATTTTGAGTCTACTTGTCTTTTTATTCCATTCACTAATACAAAATTGGTATCTAATATTGTTTGCCTTTATGAGCGCTAAAAAAACACATATAATGTTTCCATTTAGAAGCAATTAAATAGGCACTAATAAAGGCTTCCTTTATTCAGTGCTTTTTTAGAACATATAAAAGTTACCCATTTTCAGTGATTTTTTAAGTGATGATAAAGGTTATCATTTATTAAAACTTTATTTATTGCACTGATGAAGGGTAACCTTTATGAGAGCATGATATTCAGAGCTGATAAAGGTTACCCTATATCAGGTCTATATTTAGCACCCTTTAAGGGATCCTTTATCGACGTTTTTTAGCGCTGATAGTGGTCTATAAATAAAAAAATAAAAGTGTTTATTAAAAAAATATAAATTTTTATAAGTGATGTAATAATTCTTAAAATTTAATAAATTTATTATAATATATAAACATTAAAAATTCTAATAAATATTATATATTAAACATATATAAATATTTAAATTTAAAATTAATCAAATAAAAATTAAAAATATTTAAATTCAGAAAAATATTAATGATTTTATAAATTAGTCAATTGTTGTTAATGTTAATAAATAATATATATTAAATATATATATATATATATATATACTTATATAAATACTCTTTATATAATAGAAAATATTTATGCTTTACATTAAATAATATCATTTTTAAAGAATAATGGTTTATAATTAAAAATTAAAATGAATTAAAATTAATGACTAATTGCATTGAGTAGTGGACATAATTGAATTGTTTTTATTGTTCAATTTACAATATATAAAATGTGTTTTTTATTAATTTGACATGTATGTAATTAATTATTTTCTATATTTAACTCACAGATAAAAATATTTTCATAATTAATGAAATGTTATGATGAAAAACATATATCTAATATTTATGTAATTTATTTTATTTTTTATGTTCATTTTATAATTTCATTATAACTTGATAAATTTAATATATCAGGTTTTTAATCGTGGTAAATTTTATTTATTTATTTTTAAATTTATTATAGTTTTGTATTAATTCATTTTTAATATGTTTTATTTTTTATGTTTTTTTTGGAATTAAATCTATTTCTATTATTTATTTCAAGAATATATATTTTCAATTATTAATATTTTCAATATGTATTCATCTTTATTTAAATATATATCCATATTTTTTAATAAATTATATTTAATTAATAAAACATATCCACTTTTTCAATATTGTTAAGGTGTACCCAATTATAATTATTCAGTTTCATTCATTTTAAACAAACATGCACTTAATATTACATATTCATTAATAATTTTTAAAATATATTCATCAAAAATATTATAAAAAATTATATTTATAAATTAATATTAAATATATTTATACATTAATATATTTATAATTATAAATAAATAACCATTATTTTTAAAATAGTATTTGTATAATTATAATAAATTTATTTAAATAATGAATATATTTTATCCATTTATATTTATATATACTTATTAAATATACATATATATATATATAAATAATGATAAAATAATTTTTTTAAAAAGTATATAATTATAAATAAATAATTATATTTTATAATAATTTTAATGTTATTATAAATATATTAAAATAAAGAAAATATTTTCTATATTTATAATTATAAATATTATATATATATATATATTTCTTTACAGACTTTTTTATTTATAATTATAATTAAGAATCCTTTATTAGAATTTAAGTAATAAGAGCTAATAAAAGAAATATTAATCCTCATTTTTTTACATTGATAAATTTGGATCTTATCAGTACTTTTTTAGTGTTGATAAAGATTCCTTTTATGAGTAGTAATTAATTGAGCAATGATAAAAACAATCTTTATTAGTATTTTTTTTGAATGTGTTGATTAAAATTTCCTGATCTATTTAAATAATCTTTACAATTCGCAAACTCATCGTGATATCTGAAGCTTTATGCGGAAGCCACCCTCTATCATCCCTCCTCCCCAGTGAATCAAATCTCTAATCAAGGTGGGAAGAATTTGAAATTTAAAATCCAAGCCTTGAACAATTCATGGGCCGAACTAATCCTAGCGTCAAACTTTTTCCACGTTTTTGACATCTCTAATTTATCTCGAATGATCAAAGCATCAATCTAAGGTATCTGATTTTCTCTCCATCACCCTCACTCGATGAATGATTTTTTGGTGTTATATATATGTGTTCTTTTATCTTTAGTATTTATTTACCATTAGCATATCCCAGTGGTTAATAATGTTAATTGGGGATGTTTGGTTGAAAGGATATCGAGCTGGTGGAGCGTGAGTAATAGGTGTGAAAGAGTATCTATCCAAAACTCTTATCCTCCTCTATCGAGTTTCTATTTGTTGAAGGGAAAAATATTTTAATCTATTATTATTTTTTCCTTCAATTTGATCTGGGCCACAGACCATGCACATTCACTATATTTATATAGTGACCTAATTTTTATATCTATTTTATTTTGATTTAATTAAACATTTGATGGAGAAACAGATCTTTATCAAGTTTTCCATCACCATAAGCCTCCATATTTTCTAGGGAATATCATCCTAAAGATATAGATGATTGGGTGGAGAAAATTCAGATGATCTTGGACACCCTCATTAATCTACCTTCTATTAAGGTGAAATATAATTCCTTTATGATTGAATTTCCTAGCCACAAATTATATGAGATGATGGTTCAAGATAAATGAAATGAAAATATATTAGATAAATCCACCTTAGGGAAGACACATATTACCTCGAACCTTAAAATGCCTCATCTAGTTATTCAAATTAAAACTTTCTATTAAGTTGAGATAGAACTCAAATTATATGATCGCCAGTTACATCAAATTTCCACAAAAACCTAATAGAGAATATCCAATATAAAGTATCACTAGGAGAATCCCAAGGGTTGTTTTATTTAAATATATAATGTATTTTTTTAATTATTAACAATCTCCACATTCTAATTAGTAAACAATATCAATCAATTTTAACTTTCCATCAGAAAAAAATATCAACCAACCCTTTTTAATTTGGTATTTAAATATCTCATTATAAAATATGATCAATTTTTTCTGATTAAAAATCAACTTCCCTTTCAAACACAGTTACCATAAATTTTTACTTATCCCAAATTAGAATATTGTTTAGCTAGTTTTCTACACCTTTGTATAAATATATCCATATGTTAAATGATAACCCACTCATTAATACATATTAAAAATTAATTTATTTCCTTCATCACACATCTAATAAACATTATGTATGTCTTACTTTAATACATCAAAAAATATACCATTCATTAGAAATTTATTTTATTTTCAACATATATTAAATCCAAAAAAAAATATCTTTAGAGATCCACCATTTTAAAAATAATAAGTACCCTATGTAATTTTCAAAAATCATTAATTACATCAATTTACCAGTCACGTGAGATAAAAAACCAATATATAATATAAAAATATTTTTCTTTTTGTAAATCATTTAGTATGAAATCAATTATATATTCATCTTAAGTTATACTATTTTTCATATAATAAATTTCTAATATAAATAGTACTAGGCTTTGTTAGAGGATTAAAATTATTAAAAGTGGGACTTTAACTATAAATATATAATTCATAGATGAAAAAAAGATACATATATCATAAAATATCCCCACCAAGACCCCTTTAATCATGGAAAATAATGTTTATGGCTCACAAAACTCACCTTAAATAGTCTATGAGTTAATAACTAGTTTTAATGGTTTAATTCTCACAAATGGGAGGAATTTCCCCTTTTATTGAAGTTAATTTAGTACAACTATCATCCTCATTAGTTTTATCTCTTGAACAGTTATTGAATCTTGTCGTTTGAGACTCATACCAAATATATTTTATGTAGCTTGTACTACACTAATAATTATTCATCCCATTAATGACTACTACTTAGATTATTTCAATATACATAGGTGCATGTCCACAAGAGATAGAGGATGTGTGTCAAAAAACAAAATGAAATGATTAATGTTTTAGAGATGAGATGAGGAGGATGAAAATTATCAATCACTTTCTCCTTTGACTGAATGTAGAGGGTAACACCTACCATAATGGAGTAGTTATTTTTGAAAATTCAATTAAAATATTTTTTCAACGCATACTGAAATTATTTGAAAAAATTAAAATGTTTGGTTTTCCTTATCAGAATTACCTATAACATTCACATTTTATAATTAATATCATATGTGTATTTATTTATTTGTTATAACAAATTAATATTTTAAGAACCCAATATGAAGGATATGTATCAGAAATACATTCACATTAATAATTTCACAAAATTTTATGAATATGGGGTTAAATAGTTCATCATATTTGAAATAGAGCATGTATAAAACCCCTATCAATCCTTTTTCCTTGTTTAAATTGTTGTTATTTAAGAAATATTAGTCCAGAAGAGTAGGATGAAAATTAGATTTGTCATAGAATAAATCAGAACTATAAATTTTGTGCTAAACAGATGGTAAAACTAAATGTGCACACCAACTGGTATGATGTTATAGTTTATATATCATTAGATAAGAATACTAATGTAAATGATGATGAAGATCACATGTAAAAAATGACAAAAGAAATTAAAGATGACCTTCGTGATTGTCCCAAGTGTTTGAGATGTTAAATAGCTATGCTAAGAAACCATTTTATACTGATTGTTCTAGATACACAACATTGTCATCCATATTGAAGTTATATAATTTGAAATCTAGTAGAATATAGAGTTAAACCAACGTTACAGAGCTACTTAGTCTCATAAATGTTATGCTACAAAAAAATGAACTACCATATTGAACATAAGAGGGTAAACAGATGTTGCATTCAATGGTATTGATTTCTAAAAAAAGTACATTCTGTTTTTTAAATGATTTTATATTGTTTTTCATGGACCATAAATCACTCATAAAATTCCCTAATTTTATCATCGATTGATATATGAAAAATGAATCAAGTGCTTTGAAATTTTTATGGTACTTTCCTATCATTCCACGATTTGGAAGACTATATCGATTTTTTGGAAACTACAATATAATTGGAAATGAATGTAGATACAATAATAAAAGATGTGAAACTACAGCATCCAGTGGACTCTTCTTAGTGGAAGAAAATTGATAATAAGTATCCTAAATTTGGAAATGATACGAGAAACATTCCTCTTGCATTAACTAGAAATGGAATATATCCTGTTGGTGTACAAAGTAGTACTCCCAGTAAATAGCCCTAAATGTTGGTAAATTATAACATTCCTCCATGGTTATTCATGATATACAAATACATCATGTGTTTCTATTCTTATATATAGACCAACGAAACTTGATAATGATATTGATGTCTATTTGGATCCATTGATAAAAGATATAAACTTTATGTGGGATACAAGTGTCACAATGTATGATTCTCATAGAAGGTAATAATTTACATTGAGGGACATGTTGTACAAGATGATAAATGAATTCCACTCTTATATAAATTTATCAATATATTGCATTAAAGTAATGTTGGGGTGTCCTATTTGGGAAAAATAAAAAATCTTAGTTCTGTTGAAACATTCCTAAAAACTATATTTTCAGGTTATAATAAAATCTTACCTCGATGACATAAATACTGATATTGGATGATTGAATTTGATTTGAATATCGAACAAGGTTCAACACCATCTTCTGCAATTGGTGATAAACTATTTGATAAAGTAAAATATATTGACACTGTTTTAGGTAATGAATTTTCAAAAAACCTTATGAAATCGGGATGGATGAGAAGGTAAATTTTCATTGAATTATAATAATTACATCAAGGCTTGGTTATACATGATTTACATGCTGATAAGGGATGTTTTGGCACAAGTAAAGGTTAAAGGGAAGAATTTTCTTATACAAGTAGTTCACACTATATCAAGAAAGTAAAAATTGAAATTTATTGTTTAACTTAATACTGTAAATGTTCCATAGGGGTATTCATCAAATATTATGAATGCCTTGTCAATGACTAATTTTAACTTACAATGAATAAAATAACATGACTGTCATGTTTTAATTAATGATTTTATTCATGTTACTTTCTGGTGTATTCTCACTCCAAATGTATAGTATACATTAACCATGATTTTCTTCTTTGTCAATTCCATATGAAGTAAAATTATAGAAATGATAAAGTATACAATCATTAACAAGGAGGTTTCATTCAAATTATTTGAATTAGAAATGTTATTCTCACCACCATTGTTGATATAATGTTCCACCTGATGGTTCACTTGGTTAGGGAGGGTCAACTATGTGTTCCTGTCAATTACATATAGATGTACCCAATTGAACAATATATGAATATTTTTAAAGGGTATGTCAATAATTGAAGTTGGTATAAAGGTTTTATTAAAAATTCATCTATGTTTGAAGAAGATATTGAATTATGTACCGATTACTAATCAGATGTTGACATCACCAGTATCCTAATTTCTTGTGATAGTGAAAACCTTATAGGTGACTGGATTTTTTGGAAGGTATGTTGTTACAATTACCTTGATAGAGTGGGAGAAATCACATCCTTAAATTTTACATAATAGTAAATATGCTGATCCATACATTTAATCCCATATAAAAAATCGTATTCATTTAAATCCATCAAGGGTTTAAGGATGGATATCAAATACATAAAAGAAATAGTATATATAATGGTTCTGAGATCATATTTATAATGAGCTATTTGAAAATATTATTTCAATTTACAAATGACTTAAATGGATTACTATGTGACCGAATGAAAATGTTATATTCTACAATGGTTTTGTAATCAACGGTCTTAAAATCTATATAAAAAACACAATAACTCTAGTATGATGCAAAATAGTGGAGTTAGGCATATGAAAAAATTGATGTAAATATCTAGTTCCAAGGATATAAATCCCAATTATTAAAATTATCAAATAGATAAATGAGTTGGACAATAAAAAAATTAACGTTATTATTTTCCATTGAAAGTGTTTTACAATTTTAGTGCAACGAAAGTTGAAAAAAAGGGCTACATGAATGTTAATTTGAGAGAAGAATGGTAAAAATGGTTGTTTTTTTAAAATGGAATCACAAGAAGTGAATGTATTTTATGTTTTTTATCTATAAAACAATAATTGGTCTATTTTAATGCTAGTGACTAAATAAATATTGGGTTAGATGAAAATTCAATTAGGGACAACCCTTTTATTGGGAGATCACAATCAATTCATTTTTTTCCAAATGAAGACAATGTCTTCTATTCTACATGGGTCCATTTAGTGGGGATTTGGATTATTGATAGAGGGAACAAATCCCAAAAATCATTTAAATGATAGAGAGTTTTCAAAGATACTGTAAAAGTTTTTTTAAATATATATATTGTTCATCATAATATTATATGTTCATTATTGTATTAAAATAATCTAAATTAAATTTTTGACTACACATACATACAATATCTTCTATACATTATGAGGTTACCTATAAGGCCCCAGCCTTAAACCTTACTTAATCTTGAGTTATTTCAAGATTACACATTGAGGATCTTTTCGGGTTTAGAGTTTTAGAGAATTATATCATAAAACTTTCTGTACATTACACATATAAACAAAGTGGTTACATAAAGATAGTATTCTTCATTACCATCAAAGGAAACATTTTTAAAATAAAACATGGATTTATTCTTGACACTTCCTTTACACTATCATCATATCATGTACCTTTCCCTTGACTATTGAAAACATTTCAAAAAAAATTGGGATGAGCATAAAAAGCTCGGTATGGGTTATAAAAATATGGAAAGGAAACATGGGTACATATGTACATAAGGATGAGATCATACTTTACCCATAAAACATAAGCACTTTAACATACCTCATCAAATCATGAATAAATCATAGAAATCATAAGACATAAAGGTAACTTGAGGCATTCATAACATTCTTACGTAGGGAGTAACCCTCTTGGTTACGTTTGGAATACCCATCACAGTATATTCCCTAAATCTCTTCGGAGAAACCTTAACATTTCACTACTTCGCGTTACCCAATGCATTGGAGAGCTATAACGGGATCACCCACCCTTAGTTTATCACGGAACCACCCGTCTTCATAATAATTCCCAAGAACCATAACATAATCATATCACATAAAACATGCATAAAAGAAACATAAAATTTCCACATTTCAACCACGAGATATCAATACAACACATTGATATAATAAAAACATTATGAAAACCATTTTCAATACCAAAGTAAAACATGGTATTTACTTTTCGTTTTAAAAAAATGTATGGCTTGTAGAGGAAGCCGAAACTCAAATAACGGCCACGACGGCAGAGAAGTCGTTGTCGCCGCATACGTACGACAAAAACATTCCCTTTTTTCGTTTAGTAAACGCTTTGTATAAAAAAGACTCCTTTTGATTAAACTTAAAAGTCAAAGGGGTTTATACACCGTATAAAAGAAAGTTGTGTATAAAATAAAATATGCCTCAATGAAAGGAGATTGAGACGAAGTCCCGTACCTCGGGTCCGACTTGACTCGATCGTTCTTTAATGTCCTGAATAATAAACCTGAGTTAATTTATACTTGCTTAAGAACCTTTTTCAAGTTCATTATTCCTTTTATATCACTTATTACCATGTCATGAACACTATGTAATTATTTAAGTCAATAATAGTCATTTTAACGATCATTAGTACTTGAGTAAAAAATAAGCCCTTTATAGTTACATGTTGTTCATGTATTCATTATATCCAGAATGGTATTCATGATATATATATCATATATGTCATATATATCCAGTATATACATTCATTTATAATATTACATAATCATTTAGAGGTAAGAAATGAAATGCACCGTTCATGGAGACGGTAAGCCGTACGTACGCATGAACGCTACTTTCATTTCTATTTCATATTTTATAGAATGTAATCATAATCATATAAAGGTATATTATAATTCCAGTATAATATCATATATAATATCATAGTTCCATCCTTTATATGTCTCACATATGGTATTTAACGAATCAAATCACTTTGAGGGGGCGGTAGTCCGCACTTCCTAAAATGAAGATATCGTGTTTACCCATAATGGAAACCATAAAGGTATGCCAAAAATGAAAAAAAAAGATACTTAAGGAAAACATAAACATATTATATATCATATATAAAAATAGTGACATCATAATGGCCACCTTTGATGGTGTTAAATGAGTATTGAACAATCATCGTTTCGGGAGGCAAAATTTCACCATCCACGGAAACCGTATGTTCTTTAACCATTTGATGTAGTTGTGTGAGAGTGTAGCTCAAATAAATCTTATAACAACATCCTAGTACATTGAAGATACTGGTGTTGTTACAAAAGAAGTAAATAAAAAGAGTTTAGTGGGTTGGAGAATCAAAATAAAACAAATGAACATGAGAGAATGAATTACCTTTAAAAGTGTAACTCCTTTTGATTTGAGCTTAAAGGCTTCCTTTGAAAGGATTCTGCCCAAAGAGAATACTCTAGGATGAGGAGAGGGATGTGGAGAGAGTAAATGGGCACGGGTTGGCCGAGCCAAAGGCTTGAGGAGTGTGTGAAATGAGGTAGAGGTGGGGGGCTTTTATAAGAGGAGAGGAGGGGCACTTTTGGAAAGTAAAGAAATATTACTTTATTTGAAAATGAGTTTCGGTTTTAAAAGGTCAAACATTTGTATAATTCGTGGGTAAGGTGATAAGGGTTCGAAATCCACTCATCCAATTGGTTTTGGACATGTTTAGTTCATAGATTTTACATTATCTTTCCATTTTATTTAAATCGTCAAATAATGAGGTCATCGTTGCATCATCATGATGTCATAAATAATTTATTTTATTTAAAGTCTAAAAATTATAAAAAAGTAATATGATTTAGGAAATCTTTCTATCTTTCCAATGAATATTTATAATCAAAAATCTGATCTTTATAACCCCATGTAAAAATTGTTTTCGTAAAACATATTATGTTTGTGTCATTTTTACTTTTACATTAAATAAAAAGTTATTTATGTCATTTCCCAACCAAAATGTCTCCATGGGGTCCCCAAGTTGACCCATGGCTTTTCTTGGTCTTCCATGACACAACCAATAAGGTTGGGACATGTTTCTAGGTCATTTCATATTATTAAAGCATTATTTATACCTTAAACTACCATAATTACCACTAATCGCGATTAAAAACTTAATAAGTTACTATTCACCAAAAAAATATTTTAATCCCATTGAACCACATTTTACTTCTTAATGACAAACATGTATGTCGGATTTTCAAAATTCAATACACATTAGTGTTAAACTTTCATTTAACTGAAAAATCAGTTTGCTTGATTACCACTTAGTAGTTTCACTATTCATCAAAAATTGAAGTTTTTTAGAAAATTACCAAAAATTCACCCTAAGCAATATTTGATATTCCGAATTCAAAAATGAAGTCTATTTTACAAAATTCAAATCATATAAGTCACATTAATTAATTTAATAATTAATTCCCGCTGCCAGAGCAAATAGCGTGTTTTTACAAAACAATAAGTATCAAAAGATTGACACAAGTTTAAGTCTAATTTCATTGTGAAATTGATTCCAATGACCACCATTGGATAAAATGGTAAAAATATATTCTAATTTCACTTCAAAACCAATTCAAAACATAATCTAATCATATAAATAAATTATATTAAAAAGCAGTTTTGATGTAAAATGCAGTATTTTTCACTATTCATTAAAAAATGAACATTGTCAGAAAAATACCAAAAAATCACACAAGGTAAATTTTGATGTCCCAATCATAAAGAAGAAGTTTATTTTGACAAACATAGTTTATAAAATTGTCAAAATATAGATTCAAAAATGGTTTGCCATCAAAAGGCAGTAAAACAATATTTTAAGAATATTAGTGTATTCCATGCATAAGATTGTATTTATTTTCATTTTAAGCCTCTATAACACTATCATAATCATTAATAGACATAGATAAAAATATCTATTATTCATTACTTACTTGGGATGTTACATTACCAAACCCTCAGAATAACAAACTATAATGGATGAAATATTTTGATAAGATGTAAATGTAATGTTATGATATACTTTCGCTATTTTACAAAAAAAATATACAAAGAAAATTGGATTTAATTTTCATTTTTCATTAACGATTTTAATTGTTTTAGAATATTTCTATTCCTATTTCATTCCATTCCACAACAAAACTAACACAAACTTCTTCTCCTTCAAACCCTTTTCACCCCTACAGAGTTTTATTTTTCACATTCCATTATGTTCTCTCAACTGCCTTTTCAGGGAGAGAAACAACGATGTCTATTCCCAATCACAGAGGTGTTCTTAATGTTTTCATAGTAAAATAATTGTACATAGAATAAACGTATTATTTTATTTTTACATTTAATTTTTTATTTTCATTTTAACTCACATAAGAATATATTTCTTATACAGGTGGAACTTTTTTTTGGGATGGCATGTTCATCATTCATGCCTTTATGCACAAAAACTTCAACAGAATTATTCCCCAAAAAAACCATTTCATCCTTACCATTTTGGAATTTATCACTTTTCTTCATGTTTCCTCTACTGCTCAATCACATAGGTAATCCTAATGCTTTCATACTAAATTCATTTCCCAAATAAATAATGTATTGTTTCATATATATGGTTATTTTATTTCTTATTAGTATTAGAGATATAATAAATTCATTTTTCTTTAGGTTGATTCTTTTGTTTGAGTTGGGGTATTTTGTTTGAAGCTTCTCCAGATCATGATATATTGGACTTTGAGCCTACAACCGAGAAAATAAAAATAATGAAACACATCAAGAATGCATACAACCATCATGAAACGTTGAATTCTTACTATTTAATTAATTAATTTTTTAGTCATTTTATTTACTATTTTTATGATAATTTTCTTATCGTTTTTATCTAATACATATTTACTTATTTTCACAAATCCTTTGGGATGTCATATTTTCTTTTTTTCCAATGTTCCAAATCTTTCAATTTGCTTTCTTTATCGAACATGAAACAATACATATTGAATCGATTTTCATAACCAAAAAAACATTTTAATTGTATAAATATTGAAGAGAATAGAAAGATCATGTGACTATTGTTGTGAATTATCATGATATAATAGGGCATGAGACTCTTCTACTCTTATGGATTTCAACAAAAATAAATTTTTTTGGATTATAACATTGAGTAAATATGAATTTTTTGATGGTTAATAAATAAAGGGAATTAAAATGTTGTTATCATTGGAGGTTATGATTTTTTTAAGACTTTGGGACTTGTTAGAATCACCTGCACCTTAATCCAACAAATGGTGTGACCAGTATGACTAAATACATCCTTTTATTTGAAATTTACATTAATTTTAGTAAATATGAAAACTAATATACACAAAACAAATATATATAATAGTCATATTTTTTTAGATACATTAAGATAATGATCCATAAGCCTTTTTTGATGTGTTGGAATTAGAATCACCACAATGTGATACACGATGTTCCAGGTACGACTCAAGGTGTCTATTATCAGTTAAAAATTGTTATTTTACTTCAAAAAGTATCACTCAATCAAATCCAATCAAACAGATTTGGATTGTTTGATAATTTGGGGAAAACATTATATGTATTTTTTGACATGTAGGAATTGGTCTCTTTTCAAGATGATACATGATATGATCTTTATGAGTCAAAATATGTGTTTCCAGTTTAAAATGACATTTTAGTAAAAAAGACATGTGATATACCCAAAACTAATAAAAAAAAATTCAGATTATTTTGATACTTTATGAAAAGTATCCATAAGTCATTTGTGATGTGTTGAAATCATCCTCACCTCAATACGATGCACAGTGTGATCGGTATGACTCTAAGTGCATATTTTAATTTAAAACTGAAATAAAATTTAGAAAAATGGACAATTAATGGACTAAAAACTATGAAAATTAATTGAAATTATTTTTATACATTCCGAAAATTATTAAAAACACATTTTTGATGTGTAGGAATCAGTTTTACTTCAATCTGAGACGCAATGTGCCTTTTAATGACTCAATGTGTCTTTTATTAGTTTAAAATTGATATTTTTGTTCAAAAAGTTCAACTCACTGAAAACTGAGAAAACCAAATCAGATTCTCTTGATAAAATATTATTATGATTCCTACGTCAGTTATGATGTTTTGGAATTAGTCTCATGTCAAACTGACACACAATGTGACCGATATGGGTCAAAGATCATTTTTTCAGTTAAAAATGGAATTTTAGAAAAGAAGACATTTGATGTTCTGAAAACTAAGAAAAAACACATTTTTGTTCTTATACTTTTTAAAAACAGTTCAAAATTCACTTTATATGTGTTGGAATCATTTTTACCTAAACCCAATGCAAGGTGTGACTGGTATGACTCAAAGTGCATCTTATTATTTAAAATTGACATCAATTTTAGTAAAAATGACACTTGACCATCTCAAAACCCTGAAATCACATTCATATTGTTTTTATAATTAAGTAAAATAATCCATAATAAATTTTTGATGAGTAGGAATTAGGCTCACCTCAATCTAATACATAATTTCCCCGATATAACTCAATGTGTCTGTTATCATTTTACAATCGACATTTTAGTTCAAAAAGTGTCACTTTATGACTACTCAAAAAACATGCTTGGATTGTATTCATAAGTTATTTATAAGATTCATAACCCATGTTTTCTAGGTACGAATTGGCCTCAAAACATACTATTACATTATGTGATTGGTATGATTCATAGTGCATGTTTCTAGTTTAAAATGACATTTTACTAAGAAAGAAAATTGACGTACTCAAAACCAATCAAACACATTTTTATTGTTTTGATACCTTAGTAAAATTATTCATAAGTCATTTGAGATATTTTTGTATCATCTTCACCTCAATTCGATGCATGGTGTGATCGGTATGACTCCAAGTGCATCATTTTATTTAGAATTGTCATCAATTTTAGTTAATAGGATAACTAAACTACTCAAAACTGAACGAATGAGTTCATATTATTTTCATAAATTTTTAAAATGATCCATTTCTCATTTTCTCTATGTTGGATTTATCTACTCCTCAATCTGAAACATGATTTTCTGGTATTACTCAATTTATATATTAATAGTTTAAAATTGACAATTTAGTTCAAAAAGTGTCACTCACTAAAAACCTAGAAAATGATCTACGATTGTCTTGATAATTTATGAAAATGAATAATTAGTAATTTTTGACATATATGAATCAGTCTCACAAAAAACTAACACACTATATGATTGGTACAAGTCGAAGTATGTGTTTAGAGTTTAAAAATGAAATTTAGTAATAATGGAATGTGTTTTAATCAAAACTAATATTTTTTTTATTGATACTTCATGAGAATGATCCAAATGTCATTTGAGACCTATTAGAATTAGATGCACCTCAGTCCAATGTATTGTTTGACTGTAATGAATCCAATTGAATCTTTTTATGTATAAAATTAACATAAATTTTAGTAAAAAGGACAACTAACCTAATCAAAACTGAGAAAAAACATTATTATTGTTTTGAAACCTTAATAAAAAGACCCATAAGTCATTTTTTTATAGGTAGGAGTAAACTGCACCTCAATTCGATACACGATGTGCCTATTATTACTCAATCTGTCTGTTATAAGTTTAAATTTTATATTTTAGTTCAAAAAGTGTGACTTAATTAAAACCAAGTAAACACACTTGGATTGTATTGATAATTTATCAAAATAATTCATATGTAATTTTTGACTGGTAGAAAAAAGAATCAAATAAAATCAAAACCCAATGTGACTGGTATGACTCAAAGTTCATGTTTCCAATATAAAATTACATTTTAGTAAAAAATATAAGTAACATACTCCAAATTGAGGAAACACATCCATATTGATTTGATACATTACGAAAATGATCTATAAGTCGTTTTAGATGTGTTATAATTAGAAACACCTCAATATTACACAAGGTGTGACCAATATGACTCCAAGTGAATCATTTTATTTAAAATTTATTTCAATTTTAGTAAATATAAATACTGGCTTACTCATAACTGATAAAACATTTTAAAATTGTTTTCATACATTATTAAAACTGTCCATAAATCATATTTTATGTGTAGGAATAATCCACACCTCAATCTAATACATGATGTTCTTGGTATGACTCAATGTGCCCATTATTAGTTTAAAATATACATTTTAGTTAAACAAGTGATACCCATTCAAAATAGAGAAAACACACTTGAATTTTTTTTGATAATTTATGAAAACTATTCATAGGTCAATTTTGATGTGTAGGAATATGTCTCACATGAAATTGAGACATTATGTGATCAGTATGATTCAAATTTTTTGTTTCTAGATTAAAATGATATTTCAGTAAAAAAGATATGTGATGTACTGAAATCCATTCAAATTCATTTAGATTTTTTTTGATACATTTGGAAAATGATGCATAATTCATTTGAAACATGTTGGAATCATCTGTACCCCAATCTGATACGTTGTGTGACCAGTATGACTCCATGTGCTTATTTTTATTTAAAATTGACTTTATTTTTAGTAAAAAGGAAAACTAACTTACTCAAAACAGAGAAAAAAATTAATATTGTTTTGATGTTATACAGAAATGATCCATAAGTCATTTTTTATTAATAGTAATAAACTACACCTCAAACTGATACACAATGTTCCCATTATGACTCAATCTATCCATTTTCAGTTTAAAAAGAAAACTTTAGTTTGGAACTTGTCACTCAATAAAAATTTAGAAAACATGCTTGGATTATCTTAATAAATTATGAAAATGATTCATAAGTTATTCTTGACATGTAGGAATTATTAACATTTCAATCCAAGAATCGATGTGATTAGTGTGATTCAATGTGTGTTATTCCATTTTAAAATAAAATTTTCGTAAAAAAGAAAAGTGACATACTCAAGACCAAGAAAACAAATTTTTATTGTTTTTATAATTTATTAAAATGATCCATAAGTCATTTGATACATGTTGTCATTAGTGGCACCTCAATGTGATGCATAGTGTGACCTATATGACTCCAAGTGTGTCTTTTCAATATATTAGTGTCATTTTTTTGGAACACAAATCACACCACCAAAACTAATAAAAAGAGTCTATATTGTTTTCCCATCATTAAATATACTATTACTTACTTTATTTACTTAATATTTTTATCTTATACTTATCCATATTACATTGGTAAGGGTAGGGGAAATAATAAAATGAGAACCTATCTAAATGCACATGAGGAGGCTTGAAACTGTGACCTCCCAGACACCACTATAGGAAACAACCACTTAGTTGAACTCATGTGGAATTATCTTATACTTATATAATTAATTTTCACATTGATAATACTTTAATATAAACATGAAATGGTGTGATGTGTAAGAATCAACTACAATTCAATCTGATACACAATGTTCCTAGTATGACTTAATGTTTAGTTTAAAATTAACACTTTCTGTTAATTTATTTCAATATATTATAACTAACATAATACTAATTTTATAATTCATGTGTATTATATTTCTCAAGTAGGGGTGGTTTTTTAGAAATATAATTCATTGTTTTTTTCTTGTAATTGTGTTATAAATTTTATTTATTTTAAATTCTATATTGGTACATGAATTTTTTGATATTTTTTGTGTTTTTTTGCTGTAGTTTACTGTTATAGAACATTGATCTAGTTCTAGAGTGTGGTGTTATAACATAATGCAGTATGTCCCTTTATCAGCACTATTAAAAGAACTGCTAAAGGACCAATTTATCATCACTTTTAAAAGCTTAGATAAATGGGTCATTTATCTGTGCTTCTATAAGTTCCGATAATGGTCCCCTTTATCGGTGCTAAATATAATCACTGCTAAATATGGTCCTTTATAAATTCTTCTAAAAGAGCCGATAAAGGACCCCTTTATCATCAATTTTTTAGTACTGATAAATGACTAGGAATTTTAATTTCACTCCAATAGTAAGTACTTATCTAGCATTGATAATGACCATTTTTAACGTCTTCAAAGGCATATTTTTCATTATTGATTGGTTTTGGAAGAGGATATAGTTTGAGGGAATTCTTCTCACATGGTTTATCACTATTTGGGGACACATTTCTAATAGTTTATCTTTGTTTTCACAATGTTTTTTAACTCTAAAAGGTGTGGAGACCATGTTTGGTCATTCATTATTCACGGGGATTCTGGTTTTAGTTTTTAGTTTTTTTTTTCTTATAAGAGATATTGATAATTTTAAGGTATATTAATTTGATATTTTTTATGATTTTATTATTGGACATTTGGTTTAGTAGTCTTAAGATGTTTTTAGGTTCTCCATAAACCTTCTATTTGTTTTTCCTTCTCATTACAATAGGAATTCATGGGAATAAAATGGGACACAGTGGGGGTTTTTGTGGAACCCCACTTGTCAAGATGTCATTTTTGGTTGTGATTTTATCTTTCCTTGGGTGGAGTTAAGTTTTGTTTTGTAGGGGATGAAAATTCAATTTTTAGGGGATTTTTGGGAGGAGTATGGTAAGTTCTCATAGTTAGAAGTTACCATATTGTGACCGCACTAGTATTCTTTTTATAGTGACAGATTCAATTTTTTGTCTCTTTCTTGTATTTTCAAACCATGGGTATCTCCCCTAAGGTCATTTGGGGTATGGGGTGGGTTTGAGGTGAGGTTCATTGTAACACCCATAGTTTTAGGGACCTTTTTTTCAAATAAATTAAATTTCCATTAATATATTTAAATTCACTTATTCAAACATTATTTTCACATGGAACAAACGTTTCATATGTTTCACGAAACCTCTAATTCGCATATGATACATGCAACACCGACTTGGCATATGATAGACACAACACTGATTTTTTTATGAAATATCTCTTTTTTATAATTATTTAAATGATATAATTATAACCTTACTGTTAAATTTAGTTATATTAATCATAATATCTACTTTTAAAATATATTTTTTAATTTTCATATGTAAATAAAACTTGTTTATAATGAATAATATATTTTTTTAATGTCCATTTATGTTTAATAATACTATTTTCTCAAATGAACTGGTTTTAATGTTTGCCTATGAAATATAATAAAATTAATTTAAGACCCATTAAGAAATATAATTTGATAAAATAAAATTAATTTTTTAATTTAAAATGTGCAATTTATCTTTGGGTAAAATTTTGGTATTTTTATGAGAAAAACTACATTTTTGGATGAATAGTAGAAAATACTGAGTTTTAATTCAAAAATAACTTTTCATCTATTTTATTTATAAGGATAAATTTTATTTTATACATGTATCAATTCCTAATTAAATTATATTTTAATAAACTGTTCTAATGTAAGTCAATAGAACCAATTTCAAATTGAAATTGGATATATGAACTTAGAAAACTTTTGGACATTTCTACTTAAAACCCTAGAGTGTCTTCCCGTCAGGGGGATTATTTATAAATTAATTTCTGACACCTCTATGATTATAATTTGGAAAAATTTATTCCTTATTTTTAATCATCATAATTTATAATTTATAAAAATTTCAAATTAATTTTTTACAGAAAATATTAATAAATGTAAAAAAAATTAAGTACACGATTAAGATAAAATTTAGCTTAACTAGGGATTAAACATTAAATTTAAGACCCAAAATGGCCTATAAACTTTTCAAAAAATCCATTAGATTGTAATATTTCAAATATATAATACCTTGTCTCTACTATGGTTTATTATTGGATCCACTTTCAACATGAAAAATGTTAATGTAATTCTCTCTACAAATATTTACAAGAGTGACACTCCTCATCCACTATAAAAATGCTTCCTCTCATTCCACTTACTCACACCAATAATGACACTCGTATTTACCAAAATAATCTCATATAAGATCCAAAATCCACTCGCATAATCCTTGAATTCTCCCTTTGGGAATAATGTCTTTCAAGGAAGCCTTTTGGCACAAACCAAACAGAGTTACCCGATTAAGAGATAACATCTTCCCTCAAGATCCTTTCCTTTATTTTCTCTATCCACCCCATTCACTCTCTTTATTCCATGATTGTATAACATAACTAGTATAATAAATATATTAGTTTATTTTTATGATTTTTTTTTCCAACACTCACTCACACTTCTATCTAATGGGTAACAAACATACTGTTTATCTGTATAGCAAACTATCGCCTCACTAAATGATGATTGTTCATTTTTTCATACCTTATATCATGGTAGACATTATGATGAACAATATATTTATATATGTAATATATTATATTTATTATTTCAATATTTTTCTTTATTCCTTTTACAAAAAATATCTTTTTTACTTTTCAATTGATTTAAATACGATAATTTCATTTGAGGAAGTGTGGACTACCACCCCATTAAAGAGATGTGATTCGTTCATACACTAGATGGAATGTATCAAGGATGGGTTTAGTGAAAATATATTATATATATGATATAATAAAGATGATATAATTATATATATATATATATTATTCATATATGTATTTTAATTTCATCTTATTAGCATGGAAATTAAACAGAAATTATTTTCATATGTAGGTACAACCTACCTTCACCAAGAATAGTGTATTCAGTTTCATACTTCTATATTCTATAGACTGTTATAATTAAAAAATAATGAATTTATATGATATTTAAATAATTTTTTAATTTTTTTAAATTATTTAAATCGTTATATAAGTATAAGGACTAAATATATAACAAATTAAGACACATGTCATAAACAAATCAAATATAACCTGAAGTGAAACCTTAACACGGGATAGTTAACAAGAGGGAAATATAAGGTCATGATAAATCCATATATGGTATTGTATATATGAATAAGGTTATGAAAAATATGTATAACAAATTTATATATATTATTTAGGTGTTTTTAATGAGTATGATGTCATTTAAGTCACAAGGTAAGGGGATTTCATCTCAATTTCTATTTCTCTGAGAACATGCTTTATTCACCACCCATTCCTTTTGTGTGGTGTGTAAACTTCTCATGTATGTACTCAATTATTTATATACATATGCTTATGGGTACTTACATATCCATTTTATGATATTTCCTTTATAGGATTTTTGTTTCAAAAGATTCAAAATTGATAAAAAAAATTATCTCAGTTTTTTTCCTTTGGGTCTCATGATTTTTTATTCTCCTAAATAATTTTTGAGATATATATACTTCAATTTTATAAGTTATATCATGAAAATAATTATTTTTATGATATTTTAAGATTCATTTAGTTTCCTTTTATTACATAATGAGTATGATCCCTTATAACTAAGTGGTAATAGTTTATTGAAACAATCACATCGCTTTTTGTGATTTTTAATGATTAAGCTTATTTGATGAAATATTATGATCCATATCTCAATACCATTAATGATTTTACTTACACTATATTTTTTAAATATAAATCCATGAATTTGTACTAATTTTCACTCTTTAATAGTTAATAAAATTAAGAAAATGTTTTTATGAAAATATGAATGTATTTATATATTCAGTAGGAAACATGATTTTTTCGAAATCCATGTTTTAAAAAATGTTTTCAAATGATACATGGATACAATTATTAAAGAAAATTTATTTTATATTATTTTATATTTTTTAAATCTTTCTATATATGTTTTCTAATAAATTTTCAAGGAAAAATATTTTAAAAAGGTTTTGTGTTTTAAAGAGCGTTTTTCAAAGGAGAAAGGATATTTTACTCAAGAAATGTTTTGAAAATATCCTACCAATTTGTTATACTTATAAGATTAAATTATTTCATGTTACTAATTCCCTTCTAGGAAATAATCTAAATGTTCCATTCATATTATTTCTTGAATGTTTGTGTGTTTATGAAATGACGTTTTAACACCCCTTTCTCTTTCATAGGTTATATGCTTTTGAAACCCGCTTATTTTCATTGGTTATGCTTATGATGAAATTATTATGAAACCTGTATCTTTTTCCATATGTTATGAAATGATTACATGGTTATGATAACCCTTTCATTTCATGGGTTATTATATGATTTTTTTATTATTTTTTGGAAAATATGTGTATGATTTCATTATGAAATGGATGGGACCTATATCTCCCTCTAATGCATTTGGAAAGGATTTATATCTCATGAGATAGACATGGATGGAATGATAAATGTAATCAGTTCAGTATTATAGGATTTGAATGTGAAAGGGACTTGGTTCTGTCATATTGGGCTGGAACGAGTTATGAACTCAATTCAGTAATACAGGACTGTAACGGGGTGTGAATCCAGTTAAATAAAGGAATTTGTCCCCAAATATGGAATTGGATGCAATTACATGACTATATTGGAAATAATTACATATTTTTATGTGTCTCCTGCAATTCCATGTTTCATTTCAATGTTATATTTGTTATGTCTTATGTTCTTTAATACCTTATGATTCATGACATATAAACTTCCATGATTTATTCCATCATACATGTTTATGATATTTGATATGAAAGGTATGATCATCTATTTTTATGATCATGTTATGATACCCTTATTCTCATGATAATTCGTACATATATCCCTTGGTTACCCTTATTGAGAATCTGATCTCAGACCTATTTATGTTTCCTTATCCTAGGCTAGGAAGATATGTGTTATGTTTGATGTGTCTAAGAAGGTTTCTATACATGAAGAACCTAGTTTTAGATGTTATAACTCATTTACAAACCAGTGTTTATGTTTCCATGTTTCAAATGGAACTAGACTAATAAGGACTTTGGGCATCTGTTTGTATAATGTTATAAGAATTTAGTAAATTTTATGTAATATTAATGTATGAAAATATATTGTCTCTATAATCAGTATCTGAGTAAGGGTTTAGATATCATTTGGAATCTAGGATGAGAAAAGTTAGTTATAACTCTAAGTAAGTGTCTAGGGATAAGTGTAAGGACTAGGAAAAGTGTAGGAAAATGTCACAGAATTTTGGTAAAGGACAGAGTAAGTGGATTCCTAGAAATACATCCCTTTGTTGATATTACAAGTGGATGTGGCTCCTGAAAATATGTACCTAGGTGTAACAACTATATTAAAATGTCTCAGAACTGACTTGGGGTAATATGGTACATGAAAATGGGCCTTTCTGTACACCTGGTTTGACACTCCCAGGGGATAATCTTTGGGAATTCACAAACACTTAATATGCCATCATAATGGATCTAAATAGAAATTCATAATGAATATCCTAGGATAAACATAAGGTGTCATATATTAAGTAATGTGTCATAATTTAGACATCCTATAAATTAATGTTCATCATTATGTGGTTCTACAATATGATAATAGTTTCTTACTCTATGATTTTTGGTTTCAGTTAATGGATGGAACCCAACAGAACTGCATTAATTTTGATTGCGATGGGGAATTCAATAATTGTACTCATGATAAATATAATGTTACAGGATCTAGAATGAAAACCATGTTACTATGATGACATATATTTATCAAGCTATGAATCATGGTGGACATAAAAATGAGCAAAGGTCGGAATAATATTTGGTTGATTCATTCATTCAGAAACATATGCCTTCTTTCAAAGGATCTCCAGAACCACTTGCTACTAAACAATGGATCATGAATACTAAAATAATATTTACCATTCTCCAGTTTTTAGAGCATTAGATGATTATTCTGGATGTTTATCATTTATAAGATGAAGTAGATCAGTGGTGGACTCTAATGAAGAATATGAGGAATCAATATGAAATTGAATCCACGTAATCAGATAAGTTCTAGAATATATTTTTTAATAAAAATATTCTTATGATTCTTCTTACAAATATAAACAATGTGTAACTTGAGTAAAATAAAATTGATGATGAATTTATTGGAACCTCTAAGGATAACTTTAGGAAAAATGCAAGGTACACTTTAGGAAATATCATCCCACCCAAAAGTAATATTGATAGGTTCTTCAGTAGCTTAAATCCAATTTTCAAAAGGGCACTAACCATGGGAGACATTAGTAACTATGAAGAAATTGTGTATTTTTCAATCATTGTTGAAAAGAATGGTGGATTCACGTATCAACCTCATGGTTTTGACAAGAAAAGAACGATATAGTTCAAATGAAACTCTAGATACCATGGAGAAAAGAAGATGATTTATCCTTTATGATATAAATGTCAAAAGAATTATTGATGAATTTATATTAAGGGGTCTATTAAATGTTTTTTGTGTAGTGAAGAAGGACATTGGAAAATTAATTTTCGATGTTCTGGGATGAAATTAGATCAAAAGTCGAATGGATAAAATTCTACATAGAATGAACCTCATAATATTCAGTTATACAAGTGTATGGAGAGTGGGAATAATACTAGAAACTTCCCAAACCCTAGGTATGGTAATGTTGATTTATGTTAACAACCTCCAATGCTGAGGGAAAAGGGGAAATCTCATTCAATATATATTTCAAAAGAGGGGTTCCATAGTTATGTGATGAAGGTTACACTTACCATCCACTCTAGAACTAATAGTGCCATATTTTATTCTAGATCTACCCACTCTTTCATATATTAAAAAATTTCAAAGGTTGTTAAGATTACACCAAAATTATAAGATATAGAATCTTCAATGAAAACACATAATGGTGAGATTATTTCATCCTAGTTATGTGATTCCTCTATGGATAGAGTTTTTGTGAATGTTATTCATGTAAATAATGTAATTTTTCATATGGTTGAATTTGATGTCATCCTAGGCCTAGATTAGCTATCTCTACATAAGTCCCACATCAATTTTCCTGGAATGAAAAGCTTCATTTTATATTTCAAACACTCCCATGATTATCCATCCATGTGATGATAACTATGAAATTCTTATGTGGATTATATCTAGTATTTGGGTCTTAATTAAAATTCAAAATGGGTTTTTTTATCTCAAATGGTTGTTGATAAAACTGACATCAATGATATTATTATTGTTAAAATATTTTTTGGTGTATTTCTGAAGGATTTTCCCATCCTTTCACTAAAATGAGAAGTTGTGTTCTCAATAGAACTCATACCTAGTTCTACACCAATATCAAATAATCCATATTGAATGGAACTAATTTACTTGAAATAATTAAAGAACAATCTCCAAGTAAATATTTGAAAGGGATTCATTCAGACATGTGTCTCACCTTTAGAAGCACCCATTCGTTTTGTGAAAAATAAAAATGGATCAATGCAACACTGTATTGAATATCAAGATTTAAAAAAGATCACAATAAATAATAAGTATCTTCTTCCCTATATTGAGGACCAGTTTAATCAATTGGGTAGAGATAAATACTTTTCCAAGATAGACCTTAATTCTGGATATCATCAATTGAGGGTCAATAAATTGGATATACCCAAGATGACATTCTGTATCAGGTATGGACACTATGAATGTATAATGATTCCTTTTGGTCTTACTTAATCCCTTGTTATCTTCATGGATTTAATAAATATAGTATTTAGAAATTACTTAGATATGTTTGTTGTATTATTTATAGATGATATTATTAACTATTCAAATAGAATGGAATAGTTTCAAGATCACTGGAGAATTTTACTAAAGAAGCTAAGGAAGGATATGCTATATGAAAAATTTATAGAGTGAATTTTGGACGCAAAAGGATTCATTTTTTGGTCGTATAATCTCAATATATGGTATATAAGTAGATCCATCAAAGACAGAGGCTATCAAATACTGGCCTAGACTAACCATGGTGAATGAAATCCATATAATTCTTGTAATAGTTAGATATTATCGATGGTTTGTGGATAATTTTTCAAAAATATCTAATCCTCTGACCAATTTAACTCAGAAGGGTGTCAAGTTCCTCTAGAAAGATGAATGTGAGGAAAATTTCAAGGAATTGAAGAGAATGTTAGTAATTTCATCTATACATACATTACCCTATAGAGGATAAGGGTTTATAATCCCCATCAATGAATCCAAGAAGTTATTTGGTTGTGTTCATAGGCAGAATAACATTGTTATCACTTATACCTCATGGTAGTTGATGATTACTAAACAAAATTACCCAACTCATGATTTGGAGATAGCAGTTTTATTTTTTAAATTAAATATGTGGAGGTATTATCTTTATGGAGAAAATTTTGATATATATATTCATCATAAAAGTTTAAAAATATATATTCACATATAAAGAGTTTACATGCATCAGAGAAGATGGTTGGAGCTAATAAAGGATTATAAATTCTCAATACATTACCACCTTAGGAGAGAGAATAAGGTGGAAAATGATTTGAGTCGAATGGATCATTCTAGGTTATCCAGGATAAGGATCTCAAAAGTTACAATATTTCTTTATTTTCAAAGGATGGGGTTAGAAATCTTGAAGGAAGGGGAAAAATATTATCTTTATCAAATAAATGGGAAACCCTCTATCCATGCATAGATTAAAGAGGCACAAAATGATGAAGTATCGATGAAAAATAATGTTAAAATTTTCTTAAGTTTAACCATGAACAAGATGGAATTATATGGTTTAGGAACCTTGTATGTGTTTCTTGTATACTATATTTGATAAATGGGCTACTAGAGGAAGATTTTAGTTCTCCATTCTTTATTCATCCTGGAAGTATGAAGATGTATTAGGACTTGAAATAATACTTTTGGTGGGATGACATGAAGATAGATATTTTAAATGGTTATCTTGGTGCTTGGTATGACAATATGGTAAGGTTACAAGAAAAAACGTAAAAGGGGATTTTCATCAATTACCCATACCAGAGTGGAAATGGGAGAACATTAGTATTTATTTTTTCATTAGACTACCCAAAACCTCTAAATGTTTTAATGATATGTTGAAGTCAGTTAATATACTTAATAATTATGCACACTTTCTTACTGTCTGATAATACGTTTATCTGGATCATCTTTCCACGATATACATTAATGAAGTGGAATGGTTGTATAAAGCACCAAATTTCATTGTATTATATCGGGATGTGAGGTTCACCTGAATTTTCTAGAGAATTATTCAGTAATAACGTGATATATAATTGAGTTTCAACACTATTTATCACACTCAAATATATGGTTTGTCTAAAATAACAATTCAAACCCTAGAGGATGTGTTGAGATCTTGGTCTATGGATTTCAAAGGTGGTTGGAATCAACACCTTACTCTAGTTGATTTTTCATAGAAAAATATCTTTCACTCGAGAATTTAAATGGAACCTTATGAAAACCATCCATAGTAAGAAGTGTAAAGCTCCACCGTGCTAGGATAGGATTGGAGAAAGAAAGCTATTGGGGCTTATGTTTACTGAAGAAATGGTCGATAAGGTTTGTACCATTAAGTAGAATATCAAGGTAGCTCATAGTTAAAAGAAACTTTATACAAATAACTGAATATGTGATCTAGAATATGATGTTTGTTAAAAGCTTTTTCTACAAATATCACCATATAATAAAGTTATGATATTTGATAAGAAAGAGAAACTAATACCTAGGTATATTAGTCACTTTGTGATTCTGGATCTTATCATTACGATAAGATATTTCTTGGGAATTATTCCAAATCAAACTCAAGAACATGATGTGTTCCATGTATCTTTCTCGAGGAAGTATATACCTAACCCTTCGAAATTAAGAAACATAGATGGCATACCACTGAAGCATGATATTTCTTAAAAAGAATAACCAGTTGAAATTATAGACTGATCAGAGAAAGTTCTATGAAACAAGACCACTCACATCGTAAATGTTTTGTAGAGAAATAACCAATTTGAAGAAGCTATATGGGAACTTGAGTATATGATTATGTATAAGTATACTCATTTTTATTACCCTAGTGAAAAATTTTGAGGGAATAGTTAATTTTAAGGAGGGTATAATGTAACACCCTGAGTATTTATGTACATTTTCCCTTGAATAAATTAAATTTTAATTTATATATTATAATGCACTAAGTTAAACATTACTTTAATATGACACTCAATTTTAATTTTTTTCATGCAACACTAACTTGGCATATGCTACACCCCACACTATTTTTGAATATTATAAACACAACACTAAGTTTCTACAAAACATCTCTTTTTTAACAATTATTTAAACCAGATAATTATGACCTAGACATTAAATTTAGTTATATGAATAGTAATAAGTACTTTGAATTTTTTTTATAATTTTCTTATATAAATAAATCATATTTATAATCAATTATATAATATTTGATAATGTATTTATATGATTAAAATTAATATTTTCTAAAATGATCCTCTTTTAATGCCCTTTTGTGAAAAATAATAAAATTAATTTTAGACACATTAAATAATTTAATATGATAAAATAAAATTATTTTTTTAATTGATAATTTCGTATTTGTCTTAGGGTGATTTTTGGGATTTTTCGAAGAAAATTCATTTTTGGATGAACATTGAAAAACACTGAATTTTAATCCAAAACTTATTTTTCATCAAAATCATTTATCAGGATAAATTATACATTAAATTAGTTTATAATATTAATTAGATAATATTTTTATTAATTAATACAATTTAAGTCATTGGAAACAATTTCACATTGAAATTGGATATAATAACTTAGAAATATTTTGGACATTTTTACATTAAAACCCGCCATGTCGTCCTGTCAGTGAGATTATTTTTAAATTAATTTTTCCCACATATATGATTAGAATTTTGAAAAATGGATTCCATATTTTAATAAATATTATTTTATAATGTCTAATAATTAGAATTTTTTTTGACCAAAAACATTATTAAATCTAATTAAAAATAATTACATCGATTAAGTTATAATTAAGCTTATATATGGACTAAACCGTAAATTTATGACCTGAAACAACCTTGAAACTTGTCTAAGATCCATTTTATGGCCATATTTAGGCCATATAATGAATTTTAATTACTTTATTATATTATTGGATACACTTGAAAACCTGAAAAATGTGGGTGGAAGTCTCTCTTCTAATATTTACAAGAGTACCACTCCTCCACTATAAAAATGTATCATATCATACTACTTAATCAAACCACTAAATCCCCTTGTATAAAAAAACTATACTCAAATAATCTCCCAATTTACATCCCTTTCTCCTTGAATCCACCCTTTGTGGAAAGATTCTTCTATGGAAGCCTTATGGAATAATCCAAATGGAGTTACCCGATTAAGAGGCAACATCTTCTCTAAAGATCCTTTCTTTTATTTTCACTCTCCACCACCTACACTCTCTTTATTCCATAATTTTATAAAAAAATATATATTAAATATACTATGTTGTTTTTATCATATTAGTTCTACCTAAACTTACACACACTTCCATCTCATGGGTAATGAACATATTGTTTATGTGTAAGGCCAACTACCGCCTCCCTAAATGATGATTGTTCATTTTTCATTATCACCTCACATGGTGTAAATTATGATATAAAATATAAGTATACGTGTAATGTAATATATTTATTATGTATTTAAGAACATATATTCCTTTTAAAACACATATCATTTTACATTTCATTTAGTGTAAATATGAAAATTTCGTTTGAGGAAGTGTGGACTACTGCCCCCTCAAATTGATGTGTTTCGTTAATAAACTACATGGGATGTATTAAGGATGGTTTTAGTGAATATATATGATATATATGATATAATACAGAATATATAACAATGATATATATACAATGATATATATACATATATTCCTTTTACTTTATTTCTTTCAACATGACAATTAAACAGAAATAGCGTTCATGCAAACGTACAACAAACTGTCTCCATGAACGATGAATTCTGTTTCATACTTATATATTATCTAGATTGTTATAATATAAATATAACGAATATAAATTATATTTTTAAAATTATTAGAATTATGTAAATAATTATATATTTATAATGAAGAAATGTATTACAAATTAAGACACATGTGAAGAACAAAGCGAATATTACCTGAAATGAAACCTTAACATAAAACTTTTGCAAAGAGGGTAATGTATGGTCTTGATAAAACCTTATATGGAATTATATATTATAATATGGTTATTTAAAAGATTTATATTAAATTTATATTGACTATAAAGGTAGTTTTAAGGATTATAATGGTAGTCAAGACATAAGGTAAGAGGATTTATTCTTACTTTTTATTTTCGTGAGAACATGCTCTATTCACCACACAATACTTTAGGGTGGTGTGTATAATTCCCATGGATGCATTCTATTATTCTTATAGTTATTATTATCAGTTAATACATATTAATTTTATGATATTTCATTCATGGAGTTTATGTTTAAAATGTTACCAAATTGGTTAAATAGTTTTGTCTTAATTTTCTTTCTTTGATGCTCATGTTTTGTTATGCAGCCAAATTATTTTCAAAATGTTTATAATTATATTTTACATGTTATATAATTATTATCCATATTTTTCATTATATTATAAGCTTCATGTAATTTTATTTTCTTACATGAAGGGTGTGATCCCATTTAACCATGTGGTAAGTGTTTATTGAAACAATATAATCACTTTTCGAGATTGTTATTGATTATGCTTATTTGATGAAATATTATGATCCATATCTAAATAAAAATTATATATTTTATTATCCTATGTTTGTTGAATATATATACATGAATTATTTAAAAAAATCACTATTTTCTACATAGGATAATTAAGAATGTTTTTTAGGAAAATGTGATAGTATTTCTCTCCTCGGTTAGAAATTTTTTTTATTTCAAAAATCACGTTTTGTAAAATATTTTTGAAAAATAATTTCAAACTATCCTTCTAGAACATTTTCATTGAATAATTATATTAAATATATTTTTTTAATCAAACATTACTTTATATGTTTTCAAAGTATGTTTCAAAGAAACATGGTTTTAAAAGGTTTTATGCTTTCAAAATCGTTTTTCAAAGATGAAAGGTTATTTTACTTGAGAAATATTTTCAAAATACCCTTCCAAGTTAGTTTACTTATATTAATAAATATTTTGATGTTACTCATTCCATTATAGGAAATAATTCAATTCCTACATTCCTATTCTTTCTTAAATGGATTGTGTTTGGATGGAATGGTGTTTATGACACCTGTTTCTCTTTCATGAGTTATGTGCTATTGAAACCCACTTATTTTAATGGGTTATTCTTAAAATGAAAAGATTATTAAACCTATATATTTTTTCAACAGTTATTATATGATTACATTTTTATGATACCCATTTCATTACATGGGTTATGATATGATTTTTTATGATTTTTTTGGCACATGAGTGTATGATTTCATTATGAGATAGGTGGGACCTGTACAACCCTCGAAGTAACTGGGTAATGATTTATATCTAATGAGATATACAAGGATAGAACAAGAAATGATTTCCTTTCAGTATTATAGGTCATGAATGAGAAATGAACTTGGTTCAGTAATACATGGATGGAATAAAGAGTGAACTCAATTTAGTAATACTGGGCTAGAACAATGTATAGACCAAATTCAATAAAGGAAAGTATCCACTAATATTTCCTTGGAATAAATTCCCTGACTACTATGGAAATCATTATATATTCTTATGTGTCTTCAATAATTCCATGTTTTATTCCTATGTTATACTTTCATGTATTATTTTGTTTATATCCTTATGATTCTTGTCTTATGAACTACCAATATTTATTCGATGATACATGTCTATGATATTTTATATGTATGGTGTGATATTCTATTTTCATGATCATATTCTTATATCTTTATTATCATGATTATGGTAACTTATCTCCCTTGTTTACCCTTACTATGAGTCTAAGTACACATTTTTTATGTTTCCTTTTGCCAGGTTACGAAGATATGTATTATGATTGATGTTTTAAAGAAGGGTGGTACTCAAGAAAAACCTAGTAGGAGATGATGTAGATCATTTACATACCAGTTTTTATGTTTCCATGTTTCCAAAGGCACTAGACTAGTACGGTCTTTGAGAATCTGTTTGTATAATGTTTTAAGTATTCTGGAAATGTTATGTAATGTTAATGTATGAAATAATAGGGTCTCTATGTTCATAGTTTTTTAAAACCAAGATATGTTTTAGAGAAAAAAAATGTTATGGGTTCATAGCCTTGGTAGTGGCCATCACATGGTTTGGAAATCCACATGGTTAAATCATACGATCTTCCCAGGTGTTTAAATTTTTGGTTCTCTCCAAAATTCATTTTTTTATTTTTATATTGTTTCAGCACCATTTATTCCTTTATATGTCTTTAAACTCATGGGATCCAAGGTGAGATACAAGATCTTTATACTATTAAATCTTTCCTTTACTTTGATTATTTATAAGACATTTGAGGTTAGTTCTTCCTCTCTTTTCCCCTTCTTCCCTTCTCCCTCTTTTATCTCTTAGATTTTAATTATACCATGAACCCAAGATCCCTATTGGATGATTTTAAGTTTATTTGTGGTTATAATGTTGGTTTTTAGTGTCTATGGTTTATAAACATATATTCTATTCCAATGGGAGGGTTCATAATTTTAGCTGACACATTTTGATGTTCTTCGGCTCAATTTTATTCTCTTTGAGGAAGGTGTTAATATGAAATTATTTTATTTTGGAATTAAAAGTGGGATTGTCATTAAAAAATTTAATTTTTATGAGAGTATGACTATATGTGAAAAATTTTATTCAATTTGGAACCATTTCATTATTTTACTAATCTTTCAATAAAGGAATTTTCATGTGAATTCCATGTTTCATGTTTGAAATGGAATGTTATAGTTTCTAGGATTTTTTAAAATGTATGTATGGATTTTGAGATGGTTTTTAGGAGATGATTTGGGTTTTTAACCCTAATATTTGTTTTCAATTAGTGGAAATATATTTAAAAATTGATTTCTATTTTATTTTGAGGTGTTGACCACAAAATGGATTATTAAGGTATTATTGAGTAGATTTAAAATGATTATTTGAAATTTGTGTTTGTTGTTTACACTTATGAAAATTACATTATGGATAGTTTTAAATTGGTTTGATGGAAATAGATAATGTATGGTATTGTTTTGGTTTTAAAAGATAAATACCAATGTATTAAGGGAATAGTTAGATGTCTTTGAATGCATGGGTGTTTTCGATCATTTTATAAATGTTGGTCGAAATGGTGTTTTATGAAATATTAAAGGGCATGGTGTAAGGACCCAAACTACTCATACATTGTTATTAAATCATAGTGGAAAAATATTCATTATGTGACCTAAATATCTGCACTATAATAATTTAGGTCTAGTACCTTTAGAAAAATTGACACATAAAAATTGATCCATAGGTAAGCTACATAATATCCCACTAAGTTATTCATAACTAACACCCTTCTTATACATGTCAAACACAATATATTTCTTAATATCCTAAGGAAAAGAAAAATAAAAAAGTGTGAGATCATATTCATTTTAAGTTAAACAAGAGAGATATCAATATAACATGAGAATATAGGTATGATAACCTGAGAACATGGGAATAAAGTATGAAAAACATACCCTCCATATCACATATCATAAAAATTAGTCATGGAATAAATCCTGGTAGTTAATATGGAATAAACCATAATGGAATAAAAAAAATATACAAGAGAGAATAAAATTGGAATGACACATAATTTTTTGGCATTAAGAAGATAATATAAAATAATATACCAAGCCTACCCACCAAAACATTCTTAACATGTTCGGGTTGGGATAACTACATGTGTACCTTCTTTAGGCTTGAGATAACCTCCAATGTACCATATTTTTGACAAGGGATAACTGTCAATGTATTCTCTATTAATATTCGGATAACCTCCAATGTACTATTTAATATAATATAACATTAATCATTACCCAATACATTGGATTAAGATATATGTACCACCCAACACATAATCCATACATTCTTATTCCATGAGGTCATAATGAATTTTTCAAAACATAACCCGTAGAAAGGATAT
Organism: Viscum album; assembly: GCA_963277665.1. Taxonomy (NCBI): domain Eukaryota; kingdom Viridiplantae; phylum Streptophyta; class Magnoliopsida; order Santalales; family Viscaceae; genus Viscum; species Viscum album. The sequence goes on from OY728138.1 coordinate 1,549,764,598, forward strand.
GGCTATAATAATCATCTCTTCATCATAATCATAAATAATATAGTGAAATAATATGTATGGTACGATTTGATCATATCTCAATTAAAACTTAAGTAACATCATAGAATATTATCTTATATGCAAAATGATTTTGGATGATATCTTGTAATGTTGCTTGAGGAAAATAAGTTTTTCATTTTTGAAAAAGAAAAAATTTCAAAAATGAAAGATCAAAAAAAATTTGAAAATACTTTTCATTGAAAAATACATTATATACTTATAAATGCATATTAAATAAAATAATATTCATGATTTTTTGAAATTATATTCATTTTATACATATTATGAAAAATATTTATTTTATATTTTTGGTAAAATAAAAACATACCTTATTTGGAAAATGAAAATAAAAAACCATTAATCCATTTTTTAAGAAGTCAAAAATGGTTAAAAATTTATTTTAACATTTTTATGAGAAAAAAAAGAAACATTTTTAGAAAACATCAGCATTGAAGAGGAATTCTTTTAATCTAAAGAGAGATATAGAGTATATTTTCCATAGAAACATTTTCAAAATCATTTTATTTACTAAATAAATGAGAAATGGTACTATTAATTTAATATTTAATTAATAACTATAGGATAATAAAATAAAAGAATTTATTGAGAGGTATATGATAATATTCTTTATTGTAAGTGTACTCATAAAAAATCATTATAAATGATGATATTGTAATATAAAATCTATAAAACTTATATAAATTTTGTATCATATAACCCATGAAATAATAACATCAAATGAAATTTTAAATGTCATCATTTTAATTATATTCATGATATAACATGTCAAAGTGAAGTTATATTAAACTAATAACAGTAGGTTGGTGCATAACATAAGTAATGTCCCAAAGAATAAAAATTGAGAAAAAAACTCAGATACCTTAAGTCCTGACTTGTTTTATACTTGTTAAAACCATATATTTAATAAATATAGGTTAATTATACATATATTACAAAAAAATAATGATGTATATCATACCATATAATTTTTACTTGAACATTTTATTATCTTTTTTCACAATTCCATTTTAATGCCACATTTTAGGAAATAACTCTGTTTTTAGGTATGATTTGATTTATTATTTTTTCCAATAAATTGATCAAGGTTTAATAGTATTAAGAATATTAACCATGATAATAATATAATATAAATTTATTATATATGTATTTAGTGTAATCTATAAATATTATATATTTAAAATGAAATACAGTGTTCATGGAGATGGTAGGATATACTTACGCATGAACATTGATTCTATTTTCTAGAAGGAATGAAGAAAATAAAGGTAAATAATTTATTAACATAAATAATAATTTTTATTTCATATTTATAACATATTTTAATTAAAAAATTCTTATTACCTTCCATGTAAAGAGTAAACTAATCACATCCCTTCATGAGGCTGTTCTCCAACATACACAAAAGTTACGTTAATGTATTCCCTCATAATAAAAATTAAGAAGATATATAAGATATATTAATTTACTATGTATTATAGTATCATATATATCACATATAAACAATTAATCACCCACTATATCCATTCATGAGATGTGGGGATAGAGAATGAATTACATCGGTTCATGAGGCTATAGTATGTCGTACACATGATTAATGATTTCATATCACATTTGATGGATGTGGAGATGTTTTTAGGTAAATAAATTAAAATAATAACATTTTAGTATGTGTAATATATTTAATATATTATTTGAAAATATTTTAATGATAATTGAAGTATGTGGAGGAATAAATAAAATAAAACATCTAGTTAGGGATGTAATCACTTCTTCAAAATAATTTTTTTTTGTTTTCAATCGAAAAGTCCTCCTAGGATATATTTTTGACAAAAATAATTATTATAGAACATGTTTAAAGAATTAATAATATTATTTTTGTAGGTATTGTTTTCAAAAATTTGTTTTAAATGTGTAAAGTGTATATGAGAGGTAATTTCCTTTTATAAGTGGCGTAAGTGGAACACTTGAAATTTTTGAAAAGAAAAAAGGGTACCCATGTTTTTCACAATCCAAAAGATAAAAAAATAAGAAAATTTAATATTTTAGAGTCATTAAGGTATAAATATGTCTATAAAATGGGTTTTAACAACATTCTGTGTCATTTTACCCTCTATCATTTTTGTTTACCCCTAAGTATACCAAGTTCTAATCTTAACGACAGTAAATAATTTTTACTTTTCTTACTGTTCATCATGTTCAAAAGTTATGTTTACATTTTTAAATAATATGAAATTTAATTATTAAAAATATTTTATCCATTTCTATTAATTTCACTCACATAATTGGAAAATTTTATTTTAAAATTAATCTCAGACACGCGATGAAAAGGGGTCTTCCAAAGAGAAAAGATTAAAATGTTTAAAATGTTTTTATATGAATATTCAATAAGAAAATGTTTAAAATGACATAAATTGGATTTCTAGATATATAATTTATTGATGTTTACTTTTATGTCCAAATTACTAAAAAAATTACCTTATTATTTGTTTAAACGAGAAGGTAGTTTCCAATAAAAAACATGTATTTTTTACTATTTATTAAAAAAGTATTCTTTTCGTAAAAATAAAAAAAATTACCATATGAAATTTTTGACAAAATGAATTCAAAAATTAATTTCATTTCATCAAATTAATTTTATAAAAGTTTCAAAAATAAATTTTATTATTTTTTCAAAAAATAAAATAAAACCATTTTTAGAGAAAAAAATATTTTGAAGCACATAAAAACATTACTAAAGTAATGTTCTTATTTAAAAATATAATTTTTATATATAAAAAATTAGTGTTAATTTCAAAATTTTAATTATTACTATTCATACCCTTATGTCTAATGGTTATGAAATAACAACACAGTTAAATAATAAAAATAATAATGTATTTCAATTGATTAAAACTCAGTGTTGCATGTAACACAGGCTATTAAAGAAATTACCTTCATTTGAAAAAAAAATATTTCATGAAATATCAATGTGTTAAATTATACCCCGCATAAAATTAATTTTACCCTTGAAATTTCTAACATTGATACACATAATTAAGGACACTTCTTCCTTTTTACATCCTCAGGTTCCAACATATCTTTCTCAAGCAGGTGGTTTCACCAGAAGATTTTAACTAGGTGAGTGGTCTTATTTCATATATAATTATTTATTCGCTCTATAATCTCCACCATTTTTTCTTTATAATCAATATATTACTCCAATGGTATGATCTTTAAGTTCATTACATGGGAAATTTTAGGTATGATATTCCCTATGATAGATTCATGAAACACATCATGAACCTAGGATAGGTTTGGTGGAAACACTAACTGATAGGCTACTGTCCTAATACAATCAAGACATACAAATGGACTGATATACGTAGGGCTAAGTTATTCATTATTTCATAATATCATTATTTCATCAATGGAGATATTCTTAGAAACTCCTTTTCTCCAACATCAAATTCTAAATCACGTTAATGATTCTCTACGTAAATATTTGGGAAAATTTATGTAAACCTTATTTATTATTGAATGGATATAAACTTATCTATTATTTTATTATCTATCATAGGTCTAAATATATTTATTTCTCAAAATTCATTACATTAAATTAAATTTCTACACTTTTTTCCATCGAGGTATACATAAGGATCTATCTAAATTCTCAAGTAAAGAATTTTATTGTATGAAGACTCAACTAGGGGATGGTTATTATCCGAAATACCACTAAAATCTAGATAAAAAGATTTCAACAAATCCTATATGGTTTTAATTGTTCTATCAATATAAACATTTATCTACGAAAGTTACGGAGTGAAAAAAAGAACTATATATCAAGGAATTTCTAAAGATTTCCCTAGAACATCAAGGTAAACCTCAGATTTAAATTAGATACAATTGAATGTGGTACACTAAGCAACCATACCACTTCATTAATGTATATCCTTGAATGATAATCTAGATAAAAATATTCTTTTAACGTGATTAAGTGTGATGGGAATGTATTTTGTTCAAATATAACACATATCGCATTGTTCCCTTTAGACGTTTCGGGAAGTGTGATGAAAAAATATATGGTGAGGATTTCCAATTTCCATTATAGTATTAGAAATGGTTGTAACATCCAATATGAATTTTTACTCTCAACCCTAACATGACGATGTACCAAGAACCAATGTAAAAACTATGAAATATATCTCTTCTTTTCCTCGCACTATAAATTCTTCTTTAAATCTCTATACTTATGCATTCTTCTAGGATGAATAGATAATGAAGAACTATCAGCCTCTTCTAATATATCATTATTCAAATCAAATATGTATGGAACACACATATGGGTCATTAACCTTATCATTACATCATGATTATGGTTAATCATTGGAACATTTCTCACCTAATTCTGATACTCTACATCTTTCATCAGCACCTATTTAATCTTCACATAGATAATTGGATGAATATTTAACTGAACAAGGAAGGATATCTTAGCTCACTTAATGATTCTAATATCCATAATTTAAAAATAAATAAATATTGTAACTTCTATTATCCTCATCATGGATAATATATCATTATCCTTTCGACTCAAATTATTGGCCACCTTGTTCTATTTCCCAAAGAGGTAATGTGTTGTGCACTCATAATCTTTCATCATACTTAAAGATATTTTTTGGAACATATTAAACTCCATTGGTGAAAATATATAAATTAAACCACTTGGTAAATATATATATTTCACATTTTTTATAAAATACAAAGCCTCCATATGTTTAATTAAAAAATAACACAACACATACAAAATCACAATTTGGGTAATGTTTTAGATGAACCTTGAATTTTATTGAGGCATAAGCTATAACCATGTCATTCTACGTAATAATGAATCACAATAACTTCTTCAATTCATCACTATATATTGAAAACCCTTTTCTATGGTAGGGTAACATAAGAATAGGTGTTCTGACTAATCTTCTCTTACATTCTTGAAATTTTCCTCACATTCCTTCATTTAGAGGAACTTGGATCCCTTTCAAGTTAACATAGTGAGTGGATTAGTGAGTGGTGATAATGTTTCAAAAAAATTTCAATAATATCTAGATAAACCAAAAAAACTATGGATATCAATAATTATTGTCATTATGGTCCAAAATTAAATAGCCTCCATCTTTGATGGATATACCGATATACCCTCTATTGAGATTATATGACCCAAAAATGATACCTTTTTGAAAAAAAGCACACTCTGAAAATTTCCCATATAGTTTATCCTTCTTTAAGGAATTTAGTAAAATTATCAAGTTCTCTTCATTATCATCCATGAACACTGAATATATATTAATATTATTTATAAAGACTACCAAAAATTGATTCATGTAATTTTTATAGACAATATTTATTAAATTCATGAAGATAATGGGGGAATTCGTAAGACCGAATAGAATCTCAATATATTCATACTGTCCAAACCTTTTATGGGATGTTGTATTTGGTTTATACATCACCTTTAACATTAATTGATGATATGAAAAATGAAGTTCAACATTGGAAAAGTATTTATATTTTCATAGTTGATCAATTAGGTCATCAATATACGGTAGTTTATACTTGTTCTTTGTCGTGATCTTGTTCAGCTCTTAATAATCAATATAGAGTCACACAATTTATTTTTTTTACAAAAAGAATAGGTGAACCCTAATCTGATGCATTTTTCTAAATGAATCCCTTTTTAAGGTTCTCTTGGAGTTTTTTTCAATTCCTCCAACTCAATTTATTTCATTCTATACTGTGTCCTATTTATATTCGTGGCACTAAGTATGCATTATATTTAGAACTAAACTTCAATATTTTCTTTTAATGCTAAGAAAATATTCTAGATATAATTCAAAATAATATCATACAATAGTAATATCATTGATGTTGAGTTTCTGTCAAACTTTCTGAGATAATATCCTCATTTGAAATGGAATCAAAAATAATATAATGGATTTTATTTCCATCAAATGTTCATATTTACCACCGCACTAATATACAATCATTGGTTGATTTGGAATATCAAATGTGGCTCACATTCCTTGGTAATTGATGTTGTATTTATATAAATAAATCCAATAAATTCTTAATATTTCATCAAATTCAACCATAGTATGAATAAAAAGACTTTTTGGAACAACATTACCCTAAAATTCAACCAGATAGGAATCATATACACAAAACGATATCATCATTAAATTGGGGTTTATCACAACTAATCCAACATCTAATCGTTTAGGTTGTATTTTTATACCAATATAAATTTAATTAGATATAAATGATTGAGTAGATCTAGAGTCAAATGACACATTAGTTGTTCTAGAGTGGATGGTAGGTGTACCTCTCACAATGTAAATATAAAACCACTTATCTACATAGTGATTATACAAGACTTCTCATTGTCCCTTATCATAAAAGGTTTTTGACATTGATCATTATCATCAACCCTCAGATCGGGAACATATTATCAATACAAACAAACTCATTGCAATTGAATCACCCAAGTGTGGGAGGTGTATTTTGTGGAGATTTTTCATTATTAGTAACCTTATCTAAATTCATTCCATCACATCGAAATTCATATGCTCGATGACCTTCCTTTCCACACTTAAAATTTGGTGGTCCGCTTAATACAATTTTATCTATGTTTTCTTCCACTCTTTAAGCATGTGGGAAAGATCATCTTCTTCCCTCCATGTTTTGTAGTTTCCATTTAATTCTATCCTTATATTCTCATCAAAAGTACGCAATTAATGTTCCACTCCAATCTAAATTTCCACTTTTTTAGAACAATGTATGACATCTTCATAGCTAATAAAGTCCCTTATAACTGACACCCTTTAAATAAATGGATTTAAGCCACTAAAGAATCAATAAACCTTATTTTTAGGAAGGATGATAATTCCATATGTGTATCTCTCAAGTATTGTATACTTTTCATAATAGGTGACAATAGATTCACCATGATTCAACTTTTGTTTATTGAATTCCTTTGATATTTTCATAAAAAAATGAGGGAAGTACTTATTGAAAAATAATCACTCAAACTCATCCCACACTATTTTTTCAATTTCATATTTTTGCCTCATACTCATGGTAAGAGTCCACCATTGACCTATTTCACCTACAAAATAATTAATGGAAAAAATTATTTTTTTATGATTTGAATACTTGATAATATGTAATATCTATGATTATTAATGTATTATTTTTGGATATTCTATAGATTATTTTCAAGACAAGGCATTGGGAAAACATGTGATTCTGAGGCTGGTGTGTAGAGAATTATTGTTTGAAAACTATTAACATATTTAATATAAATAAAGAATAGTTTTCCTATAAATGTGGAATAACTCATAAAAGGGTTCCCAGATCAAAAATCCTAGGGAACCATTGACTTTTGAAGGGTGTTTTTACAATTTACATGACCTAAAATTGCTCAGTAAAGACTATTTGAGGAATATTGCCGTATGTATTTTAAAATAATAAAATAAATTAAGAGAAATTTATTTTTTTGATGCAAAGAATTATTTATTTTCAAATAAATATATTTTTTAGAGATCCTGGGTTTGTTTCATAACCCTATAATACATTAAAATTTATGGATATTGATATATGGGGTATTATCTCGATCAGATGATGACAGAACATTAGATAAGTGATAAATGAACAATAATATTGGTAGATCTCTCCAAAAACACTGACTCGATGACTATTATTCATCAGCGAGTAATCTAAATCTAGGTATGACATATTATTTTGATCTTCTTCCCCATTAATGCTTACTATGTCCAACATGGACCAAACCATGAATAGATTGATCTGTGGTTTGATCATATTTATGGGATAGGTTTATTTTTCTAGGTTTATCAGGATGATTTAATCTTTTTTATTATAAATGTTTATTGATTATTTTATCATTCTAATGCTGATGAACCAAGCTTGACATGAACAACGATCGAGGTTATTACCTCTCGATTTCATTGTTTTTTCTCCCCTAATTAACTGTTATTAATGTGTTCTTTGTTTTATCCTAGTTTTTTGAAACCCTTTTTGAACAATCGACCATTTTGCCTTTGATTCATGGTGTAATGAACCATAATTTTAAGTCTCGGATCATTATGATTAAATGGAGGTGCCACTGTAATGAATGTTGTGAGATTTGTCTAGTATGGTCGTTTGGCCCAACAGAAGGTGGCAGTTGAGGTGGTGGCTTTGGCTGGTCTGGCGATGCAACAATTTTGATAGCACAGGGGGTGGCGGTCAGTAGCTTATGAGGCCACAGTGTTGGTAGCAAGGGATGGGGTGAGTCTAGTGGTGCGGGACACAGTAGATGAAAAGGGGATAGTGGGGTAGGTGGATGTAGGTGTAATAAGGTTTGTGGGTTACGGTTAGGCCTGGTGGGAAATGTAGAGTGGGACTAGGCGAGACAGAAAGCTGGGACAGGCCGGTAGACCAAACCGGGTGAGTCATACCCGAGTTAGACCCGGGTCAAATGTGGGAAAACCGGGCAGAGCCAGATTATCGTCGAATGCAGTTGCCAGTCTGGCACGAATGGTGGACTGACCTTGATGGTCATCCCATGGCCATCCTTTACACATGATCCATGGACTGACTATAGTTATTGAACATAGTGGAAGGTAGTCCTACCATGGAAGTATGTCCATTGGTCCTTGGTAGTTCTACAGGAAGATTCACTCAAATGAGCATAACTCCTAAATAGTGTGTGAAATCAATGATCCATCTACAATGTTGAGACCCAAACATTGAGATTATAATTATGAGACCAATGGTGTGTTTTTTGATTTTACTAGTATTGGTTGAGATAATTACCTTGGCCCATTTATTGATGGTTCATTGCGACATTATATACACACAACTATATTTTAATCCCCTTTAGAGGTCGAGTCTCAGATAGAGTTTTGGTTTCCCTCCTTTAGACTAAAGATAGATCCTCTATAACCCATTGTGTAGTTTGTGGAATTTGCATGATCTCCATGATAAGGTCATTGATCCTCCATCTAGCGGGCCACATTCGTGGGTTTTGTGGAATCATTGGAATATGGTCCCCAATGTAGCGAGTTTATCTAGATTGGATTTGTGTTATTCCCCAGTGATTATAGGCTTGATCCCCTCTCTCTGTATCATATTTTTAATTGAACAATGTGTTATCTTTAGGTTGGCCCCAAATGAGCTATATGTCTTCTTCAAGCATCTCTGATGATATCAAGGCTCAAGGAGTGAGTTCTCGCAGAATGAGTGTGATTTGTAGCTTAATCCTATGACTGTTATTTGGATATGACCACCTGATGGTGTGGTGTCTTTCTTGATTATATCTATGTTTTTATATACTTATTGTATCTATTATACAATGTTACACATTATATTGAGTTGGATATACCCGATGCTTTATCTTTAGTGTCTTCAGGGTTTTCTACTGAGTGTTTTTATCACCGCCTCTACCCTCGATTTTCTTACATTTGTCTTGTATTGATCAAACGGTGGCCTATTTGATGGTTCCCTAGGAGGATGAAGAATAAGTGGAGCATAGCTAGAGCTAGGTATACGGAGGTGCTTTTCTGGAACATAAATTTTTGGTAGTCCTCACCCTTAGAACAGGTTGGATATTTTGTAGATTTTGTTAGTCTTGTGTACAGATTCATTGCAGTGGGCTTGAGTTATGGCACTGTTTACTTTACATTACTTCAAGTCGTACTCTAGTTGTGGGATATAGTGTATGAATTAATTTTATACTGAGTGGTTTTTTACTTTCTTGTATTTTGTCGACTTGGAGATGCATGCCAGCATACATGTACATAAGAAATGACTCCCATGTTATTGAAATTAAAACCTAGTTCTAGTCACCAGCACTTAGCCTATTGGAGGCAGACATGGGAAGTCATGGAATTTTCCCCACTTGGATCGATCATTAAAAAATGGTATTAGATAAGGTAGTTTATAATTTTGGAATGGTAATCAATGAGGTTGGTTTGGGAAAATTGGGTTAAGTGTTTCGAGTTTGGATTTCTGGCCAGGGGCCCCAGTGTTGTTTCATTGGCCGACGTATCCATACACCAGGACTATGATAGCTTGTTTTTTGAATTGGTACAAGAAAATAAGGGTTGAATGGAAAAAATGGTACATGAATCATATAGTAATGGTTGTTCCTTTTGTGTCCTTCTTGAGTGATCTCCCTAGATATAATCTATTTTCCATGGTATATCTCATTTTATTTCAGGATGGCTCTATATGAACAGCTAGTGAGGATTCAACCACGTTATCATGAGGATGAGACTCCTAGTGACCCGGAATCAGTATAGGAGCCTATACTAGAGATATCACCTCTGGGTGGTTTACAACAAATACCACCACCCATCAAGCATCAACTGCTACTAGCAATACCAGGTGGGGATTCATGCGGGATGAGTTCATTGCATGAGTTTTAGAGGTAGAACCATCTAGGTTTTGGGTTTATCCAAACCCCCATACTACTGAGGACCAGCTAGAGGTAGTCAGTCATGTTTTTCACCTTGTGAGAACACCTTCTGACCAGATGGAAGTCCATGTTTTGAGCCTTCTTTATAGATCTATAGGGTGATGGGGGATCTTGGTGGCTTAGTAATATGATGATATTGACCACTTCTAGATAGTATTTGAGAATCTCTTCAGCGGGGTGTTATATCCATCCATGTTTTGATCATTATGTATACTGGAGCTCCGGTATCTTTAGTATGGTGGTATGGTTATAGTGGTGTATTCATCAAAGATTAATGTTCGTTCACACATCTCTGTAGACATTTTATGATAGCTGTTCTTTAGGGATCATACGTTCAAGTAGGTCTTACACTAATAAATGATAGAATATATGGTTTCCTTTACCATTTCCACCTATGATGGTAAACTAGAGAGATACCAACTAGTGGAGAGTTTTCTAGAATATCATACCCTACTAGTGGGAGATATCAGTGGTTAGCCAATAATTAAGACCACGGTAGCAGCTAGCTGATGATAGTCAAAGGGATTCAAGCGGTTTAAGCGCTTTAGAGGGTGAGCCTAGGCCTCAAATTCAGCAGTGTAGGGATCCTAGGGTGGCTCTAATCATCCGTGGTACAAATGATGTTACTCATTTAGTGGTCAGGGACATTAGGTATGGGATGTCCCAACCCATCGTGTTGCGTATCAAGAGACGATCAAGGGAAATAGAAGTTAGAGAAAGACATAGGATCATGTTGGTATTCAGGGTAGCAAACATGGAAGAGGGGAAATATGGGAAGTATGAGGTGGTTGAAGGATTGACCTATTATTGACACCACCCCTAGGTGGTCCATGCCAGTCTTAAGGAGCCGATGGATAGGGATAGGGATGGTTTCGGATGACGGTGGATTATAATCCCAATTATATCGGGATGATATGAGGTGTGAACTATGCCTTTTACTCCATAATTATATTTTTTATAGACATAGGTTTTAGTCATCCCATTCTTTCCATGAATCATTTTTTAGATTCGATGATTCTAGTTGAACCATTGACTAAAAAATTACTCTAATAGACTATTACTGGAGCGAAATCAATGATCACACATTTTTGGTAACTGTGTTTTCTAACTATTGTTGGTTAGAGGTTCAGTTTGGATCTCTTGGTAGTGGCATCAAGGCCTTACAACATCATTATTTGTATGAATTGGTTATCCATGGTTCAAGTTCAAATTGATTGTTTTAGGTCAAGAGTGTGGTGTTTCCATAGTTATGGAACCCGTTTTTCTTTTATTGGTGAAAATGAACATAGGAATTTCCAGATGGAATCACACATAGGAGGGTGCATCTGGTTACCCATCTGTTTGATAGCCTCACCCATGGTGTAGTGGATGATATGTGTCCCCAGTTTCCTGTAGTGGTGGCGGAGTATGAGGATATATTTCCTGAATATGTTCTAGGTTTGCATACCCATAGAGAGATGGACTTTTTCATTGATCTAAACCCTGGGATATCAGAGATATCTTCACTCTCATAGAGATTTGGGAACCGTGGATATAGTTGGAGGACTTCTAAAGGAAGGGCATCATGAGACCCAGTGTTTCAACCCAAGAATCCTCAGTTTTTTTCCCAAGACTGAATATGGGAACATGAAGTTATGTATGGATTACTATAGAATAAACCAAAAGGCCATTAAGAAAAATTATCCACTACTAACGATAGAAGACCTCTTCGATATGTTGAATGAAGGTTTATGGTTCTCGAAAATAGATCTCATATCAGGCTATCACCAATTGCAAGTACAGTAGGATGATATATTGAATATGGAATTCAGATGCTATTATAATCAATATGAATACATGTTATTTCAGTTTTGAATGACTAATTTTCCAGCAATGTTCATTGGACTCATGAACTAGATATTTCATCCATACATAGACTGGTTTGTGGTGGTCTGCATTGGTGAAATCCTTGTGTATTCAGCATCCAAGGAGGAGAATGTAAGACACTTGAAGATGGTCTTACATATACTTTGAGAGAACCAATGATATAAGAATCTCTCTAAGTGAATGTTTTATTTTTGAGAGGTCACTTTTCTAGGACACGTCATCTTAGAGGCTGGAGTTTTAGTGGATCCAATGATGGTTGAGGTAGTGCTTGGTTAGGAGACACCGAAGAGTGTTAACAATGTGCGGCGTTTCCTTGGATTGGAAGGGTACTATCAGAGGTTTTTACCCATCTTCCCCAAATTTGATGAACACTTTACATCCTATACATTAAAGGGGAATGATTTAGTTTGGAATAAAATGTGCCAATAGTACATTTAGGAGTTGAGGCATAGGTTGATGAGTTCTCTCATCCCAAGGTTACCGAAACAAGTCATCATGTATATGGTGTTATGTGATGCATCAGGGAACAGACATGGTTATGCCCTAATGTAGTGGTAAGAAGTTATTTAATATGGTTCAAACTAGTAGATTCCAATAAAATATAACTATGTGACCAATGATATTGTGTTAGAATGGTAGTATTCGCGTTAATGATGAAGTGGCAATACCTGATGGCCATGCGGTTTATCGAAAACTATGATAAGAAAAGTCTCAAGTATATCATATATCAGAAATATCATCACTGGAAAGATATGTGGTGGCTGGAGTGTAGAGGCACAAATCTTGACGTACATGGACACTACATTTCTTTAGCGGAATACTTAATACATAACAAAAACAGACACACAAGGATCGTAATAGTTTAGTGTCTTTGGAAACTTGGAATGTAAACTTCTAATCATGTTGAATGATCTTCAACACCTCCCATAACGATCTTCCACTTTTTTTCCTTACCTAAAACCTTTATTTTAATCCTGGTGAAAAGGAAAACAAAACAAGGGTGAGCTCAAATGCTCAGTAAGGGTATGCATGGATAAAATAAAACATACCTTATACATTTGAACTTAAAAACATGAACATAATGTCTAAACATGAAAATATTGAGCAATGACATAAAACATGGCAGTATGTAAGGCATACATCATAATGGATCATCAATCATGATAAAATAGCATGGGAATAAAGCATGTAATTGTGGAATCCATTAAGCACATGTAAATATTTCCATAGTAGCCAAGGCATTACTGTCATGACCATCTTAGGGGACAAAATCCCTTTCTGAATCAAGTTCACTCCTCGTTTCAGTCCTGTAACAATGAACCAAATTAACTTACCGTTCCAGCCATGTCTATCCATGAGATATAAATCTTTACCCAATGTATTGGAGGGAGATATAGGTCTCACCCATCTCATAATGAAATCATTATTACTTGTGCCTCAAAATAAACTTAAAACATTCATCATAACCCAAATAATAAAATGGGTTTCATAAACTTCATCCCATCATCACATAATCCATATAAAACAAATGGATATTTCATCATAAGAAAAGTGAAACCATGTAAATCCCAGAGACATTATTCATGAAACATACACATATGAAGTAATGTCATCTTAGATGGAAAATGGTTTTGATAAAACACTTGAAATGAATTCTTGAGGACAATATCCTTTATTCTTCAAAATCATTTTCATTTCACAAATTTCCATGAAATTTAAATGAAATGTATTTTGTTGAAAATAATAATGAAATATTTTAGAGGAAGCTTCATGAAAATAAGGCTTTATAACATCGTAAAAATCCGTTCACACCGTATAAGTTAAAAATAACATTTTCTCGTACTTTTGTCGGAAAAGTCAAAAAGTACCTCGTATGGTAAACCAAAGAATGATTCCTTCCATACGATGTGGTAAAATTAAGAAAAGGGTAAAAATGTCTTAAATATACATGGAAGGAAAGTCAGCATTTTATGAACACATTTTGAGAGAATATGGACATGGATAATAAACATAACCCCTAGTAAATACTTACGAGTAAACAATCTCAGATAAGAATGAGATTGGAATAATTATCCCTTACCTTAGGTCCGATATGCTTCGTACGTATCTGAACCTCCAGTATAATGATTTAAATACTGTCATTTACTTAGTACAGAATCATATTCATTGTTATGATGTCATATATGGTTCACTTATGACTTTATATTACCCGTTCCTTTGTAAATTCCATGTTAAAGAGTGTTTTGGGTATAATCATTTCATTTGTCATCCGTGTTTTGACTTGTAATTGTTAATATGATTACATAGATAATGATTACATAATTAAAGAATATTAAAAATTATTTATATATAATATATATTCAGAATATACTATATTTAATAGATCGATAAATGGAAAGAAATACACCGTTCATGGAGACGGTAGGCCGTACGTACGCATGAACGTTGTTTTCGTTTCCTCATTGAATTGAATGGAATTAATTGGATGACATACCTATATATATATACATAAATAAAATATCATTATTATGTCATATATTTCATTATTACTTATTATATATACTTTATAATCATTCATGAATGGTTAATCATTGAAAATGAATCTCATTGCGTCGTGGAGACGATAGTCCATATGTACGCACGAGCGATGATATTCTTCCCATAATTATTGAATTGAATTGGATTGGATGATACAATATATCAAAATCAGTATGATGTTATAATAACTATGTACAGTTATTCTTTACACTATTATACCAATCCATGTAAGGTGGTGTTGGAAAAACAGATTACACCACGGCGTGGAGACGACATTCTGTACGTACGCACGTGTGGTGATTTCATTTTCTATAGGATGGATAGATGGTGAAATAGGGTTGTTTAATAATCATAATAACATATCAGTATATGAGTTATACTGATGTTGTTACGTCAAAATAAAACAACTAAAGAAGAAGAAGTGGAAGAAGAAATAAAATTGAAAGAATCAGTAACGGACATTACCTCTTCTTTGAAGCGCCTCTTTGAGACCTCCTCTTAGGGCACTAAAATTGGTCTTTGAAAAAGAACAAAAACTCTAGGATGTTTCTATGGAAGTGTATAAGAGAATTTTTCAGGGGTTTTCTGAGATTGAAGGCTCAATGTGGTGTGAGGAAGAGAGGGAGGAGGTGCCCTTTTATAAGGGAGGAGAGTGGCACCTTTGGAAAAACTAAAAATATTATTTTATTATAAAGTAATATTCGGTTTTTAATATCTCCAAATTGATTTATTTCGAAGATAATGTGGTCATGGGTCTAAAGCCTCTCATCCAATAGAATTTAGACAAGTTTAGTTTTCTATTTTAAGCTTATCATTTATATTTAACCATAAGTTAAATAATTTTACTTTTACCTGGTCTTCTTGTTTTCTTATACTATAAGGTTAATAAACTGACTATAACAAGACAAAATAACCCCAATTTGTTTATTTTTAATATATATTACCTTATCTAAGTCATTTGGCCGAACCTTAGATTTTTAAGAAATAAAGTAACAATTAATAATATAACATTTGTTTTAAAAACTATTTTATGTCAATTTTGAAACTCTTTGGTAATTGATTTTTGTGAAAATCATAACAGAATGATTAGTTATAAAACAGTTAATTAAATCAAAACTAACATGTCATATTAACCTATAAAATTAGTGAAATTCATAAAAAGTCTCAAATTACATTTATTTGGGTATTTATAACGTCAATTATGTCAATATTTCATAAATAAGATAATTACTGCATCATCGTTGTGTCATAAATAAATTATATTATTTAATATATAAAAATTACAAATAAAATACTATTATGTAGGAAAGCTTTTTATCTTTCTAATTAATATTTATAGTTGAATTTATCTTATGTATAACCCTATATTAAAAATGATTTAGTTATTAAACATTGATTTTAACTATTTTAACCCTTCTTTAAATAAATTAATAATAAATGTCTTAATCTTATTCATGTGGGCCTAAGTGGTCATATTTTATTCCCAAGGTCTTCTATGGTCAAATTATACTTATAAAATATAATTAATACATGTGTTAGGGTAATATTAATATCATTTGTACCCTTAATTACCCTATTTACTTTTAACCATGGTAAATAAATTTAAAAAGTTACTATTCACCAAAAATTATTTTCATCTCATTGAACCAGATTTTAGTCATTTATATTAACCGAGTCTCTCGAATTTTCTAAATTGAATTCACAGAAGTGGTAAAATTTCATTTAAATGAAAAATCCAGTTTTTTTAACTACCACTAAGTGGTTTCACTATTCATCGAAAATTGCAGTTTTTCAGAAAAATACCAAAAATTCAGCTTAAGAATTATTTGATATTCGGAATTCAAAATTGATTTCTTTTTTCCAAATTCAAAACATAGAAGTGGCATTAATTAATTTTAAAATTTATTCCTGTTATCAAAACAAATAGCGTGTTTTTTTAAGAAACAATAACTATCAAACGATTGATATTTGTTTATATCCAATTTCAAAGTGAAATTAATTCCAATGATAAACATTGGATTAAATGGTAAAAATATATTCTAATTACACTTTAAACCCAATTAAAAATATAATCTAACCATATACATTATTGCGATGAAAAAAGTTGTTTTTAATTAAAATATAGCATGTTTTTACTATTCATTAAAATATGAAAGTTATCTAAATAATATGAAAATTTTATCCAATGTAAATTTTTATATCTTGATTCCAAAGAAGAATTTTATTTTTTCAAATTGAACTTATAGACATGTCAAAAACAATATTTAAAGTGGGTGCGCCATCAAAAGGCGATAAAACTATTTTTTTTGAAAAATACTTATTTTACACGAAATATTGATTTTGTTCTCATACCATGTTCTAGAAAATGTGTAAGATGAATAATAATGTAATAAAATTTAAATTGTAGTTTAAACTATTCATAAAGGCTAGTTCATAAGAATATTATAACCATATATCGTTGTTTAGTGAAACCTGGTATTGCGTACAACACATGCTATCAAGGAAGGTCGTGATTGCGTGTAATACAAGAAAAGTCAGGGTAGCGTGTTGTGCAAGACTCCTCTGTTGTTTCGTATAACAGAATCCAACCATATTTCATTTATACATTGAATATATATATATACACTCAATGTTTTTTAGAATAAATACTATCTAAATTGTGTGTAACATGATCCAAGAATAGTGTTGTGTATACTGCAAGCTCATACGGTGTTGCTTATAGCACAAGGTAATCTTGTTGTAGCTTACAACACAAGACATCAATGAAATTAAAAGAATATTTTTCATAAAATCTCGTGGTGTTACATTCTACCCCCCTTAAAATGAATTAGTCCCTCGAAATTCGCCGGGGTTATAAATCGTTTACTATTTATAGAAACCCACATCGTAAAAAAGAATACTAAAACTTAATTTTAAAAACTAAAGTATTAAATGTAACGATTACCCAAATAAACTCATCACTGGGTTTCCATATAAGAGAAAAAGGTGAAAATATGGATATGGAAGAAAAATCTAACCATCAATTTCTTATGGAGAGTGGTAGAGAACATGGCTATGAAAAATCCATCAATCACAAAGCCATAGATTTGTGATGATCTAAGGTACCATATGATTCATAGGATATAAGGGCACTGGGACAACATTTTTGGTTTTCATGATCATTTCCCTAAAGTTTATCAAATTGGAATTAGAATAAATACTTTCGTGATTTTGGTAAAGTCTCACCGTTGGTCATTCTTTGGAAAATTTCCACTTCATATCTTACAGAAATGAAGTTGAATTTTTCATTCATGGAGTGTTAGCAGGTCATGTGATAGAATGATGGGTCATTCCATCTGTCTAAAACAAAAGGTTAGAAAAGTTATCAAAAATACATAAGTCCATCTATTGTGATATTAATCATATATGGTTCATAAAATGGATTTATACTTCATATATCATACTGCTTAATATAATAAAACTATTTTATACTAAATATGGACATCCTGTAGGGCAGTGGTAGGTGATAAAGGTCTGTCGCACTTCAGTCGTGGGTTTGATTCCCACAACCTTGTCCGACGTGACGGGTTGTCGCACGTCCTGCTGGTTGTCCTTTTTCTAAAACTACATTATAAATAATATCGAAAAAAATCTAACCTTAAACAATACTAACTTAGGTCCAACATAATTCATTCCAATCTTTAGGCTTATCCAAAATACATATGTCCAATCTCATAGCATAAAGAAAATGATTACTTGAAATGTCATCAACCAAGCATGTGAATACCATCATTTATCCCCCATATATCTTGTTGGTCACATTCCAATCATGTGAATACCTTAATCATGTATTATCTTGAAAAATAAATACCCATTAAACCTTAGTGAAAACATGAATGCTGTCAAAAGTTAACTCTTTCCACATACCAATATTCAAAAATTCTATATACTCAAACCATGATATGACCATCTCCTTATATAACTCATGAGCTCATGAATACTATCAAACATTTAATTTTATCCTTATCCTTTCATTATGCGCATATCATCTACATTCCAAAAATATCTGAATAACCATTCATGGTCACTAGTACCATTCATCATTTACTTTCAATACTTAAGGAAAGACAAAAGTGTAACAATCCTTAGATGTCTCTTTATTCCATAGTACCATGAGATTACTTATACAACATTACACTTGATAAACATGTAATCATTCCACTACCTTATTAAACTGTTGACCGATCTTCAAAAATTCTTTCATCTCACATATCATTTGTAGTCTCTTCATCATCATCAACATAAATACTACCCATACGGCCATACTGATTCTCTTCATGGGACTTTACCTTAGGGAATTGGTTTGCATAATGCTCGTACATTCCACATTTATAACATTTAACCATTGTTGATGTCATAGAAATGCAATTATCCTCATCTATAGTGTTAACTGAACATTTTCCTTTGAACTTGCTGGCTTTGTGTCCTTCTTTTCCACACCCAAAGCATCTTCCAATTCCTTTGAAACATTCTCCATGATGCCTCTTCCCACATGATTTACATAGGAGAAATTGAACTTTCTTTCCTCTATGATCATCATGAAACTCCATCTTTCTCTTATTAACAGAGTCAGGAAACTTACCAAATTTGTGTTTTTTGATCATATTATGAGATTGCTGATTCGGCATAATAATTATGTTTGGACTTCCAAATCCCTATTCATTTGGTTTCTCATGAAGAATATCATTCCATTGTCTATCATATCCACCATTATCGTGAATCATCTTGTTTCCAGCCATTTTCTAAAACCCAAAAAGAATAGTGTGAGAGACAAAAATCATAATCAAGGGGGAGTAACATCAATATCTAACATCGTAGGTTTAATCTAATATTGTTACCATAATTCAAGGACTATAACCTATACTTATATATAACCTTAGGGACAACCCTAGACATACCTTAGAAATATCTCTAGGGATCTCACTAAAGTTTTCGCATCCTAGTTTCCAAAGGTTGACTAAACCTTTCCTCTGATACCAACTGTAGAGACCCAATGCTTGACGTACATGGACATTACATTTATTTAGTGGAATAATTAATAAATAAAAAAAACAGACACACAAGGATCGTAATAGTTTAGTGTCTTTGGATACATTGAATGTAAACTTCTAATCATGTTGAAAGATCTTCAACACCTCCCAAAATGATCTTACACTTTTTGTTTCCTTACCTAAAACCTTTCTTTTAATCCTCGGGGAAAGGAAAAAATAAAAATGGTGAGCTGAAATGCTCAGTAAGGGTATGCGTGGATAAAATAAAACATACCTTATACATTTGAACTTAAAAACATGAACATAATGTTTAAACATCAAAATCATGAGCAATGACATAAAAAATGGCAGTACGTAAGGCATACATAATAATGGATCATCAATCATGATAAAATAGCATGGGAATAAAGTATGTAATTGTGGAATCCATTAAGATCATGTAATGGTTTCCATACTAACCAAGGCATTACTGCCATGACTATAACGACCCATACATTACATACATTGTTAATACTTCAAAATTGAATCATTCTTATTACAACATATAAAAAAACCACTAAAGGACCATATAGGTATAGTGTCTTTAGAAACTGGGAAACATAAACAACTGGTTTATAAAGCATCAACTTTTCCTCCCACTTATTTCATCATATCTAGAGTCCCTTTTTGGCATATCCTACTTAATAACCTTCTTCCTGACCTGGGGAAAGAAAACATACAAAAGGGTGAGCTCAAATGCTCAGTAAGGGTAAACAAAAGAAATATCAATCACATCATATACATAAGCACATAAATTTTGGAAATCTTAACCTGTAAAAGAGATCATAATTTCATAACCTGGGATAACTCATGGCAGTGAAATGTAATCACAATAATCATAACTTAAAACATTAAACTTTGTGGAATACACACATAATCATAGAGAATCATTTCTTATTATTGAAGACTCATTTCCAAGACTATCTTAGTGGAAAAAGTCCGTTTCTGAACCTAGTCACCCTCGTTTCAGTCCTGTTTCACTGAACCGGTATAACCTACCATTCCAGCCATGTCTATCTCATGAGATATAAAATATTTACCCAATGCATTGGAGGGAGATATAGGTCCCACCCATCTCATAATGATACCATTCATATGTGTTCCACAAAATCATAAATCATACATCATTTCATAACCCATGTAATAAAAATGGGAATCTTAAAAATCATGACATCATAAAACAATTCATATAAGATAAAGGAATTCATAAAAATAATTCCATCACAACATAATCAAATCAATGTAATAATAGGGATAAAAACAGAACTATTTATTATCTTAGATGGAAAATAATTTTGATAAAACACTTGAACTCCATTCTTGAGGAAAATATCCTTTCTTCTTCAAAAACATTTTTTCCTTTCTTAACATGTCACACAACTTTAAACTAAAATAAGTTGATTAAAAATAAACTTGAAAACTTGTAAAGGAAGCTTCATGGAAATAATGTTTTAAAAATCCATTCATGCCGTATAAGTTAAAAAAACATTCTTCTCCTACTTTTATCGGAAAAGTCAAAAAAATACCTCGTACGAAAAACGACAAAAGATTCCTTTCATATCTTTTACTAAAATCTCACCGAAGGGTAAAATAGGATTTAAACAATTGTAGTTTAATAATATTACATATTGAGGAATCATGTATGTGGATGATAAAATACACCCCAGTAAATACTAAATTATAAACAATCTCGGATAAAAATGAGATTGTGATACTTCCCTTACCTTAGATCTGATTTGCTTCGTAAGTGTCCGAACCTCCTGTATAATGATTTAAATAATGTCATTGACTTATTACAGAATCATATTCATTGTTATGATATCATATATGGTTCACTTATGACTTTATATTTCCCGTTCTTTTGTAAATTCCATGTTAAAGAGCGTTTTGGGTAAAATTGTTTCATTTGTCGTCTGTGTTTTGACTTGTAATTATTCATATGATTACTTAGATCATGATTACTTAATTCCAGAATATAAAACATGATTTATATATATATATATATATTCAGAATATACATATATATAATAAATCAGTAAATGGAAAGAAATACACCATTCATGGAGACGGTAGGCCGTACGTACGCATGAACACTGTTTTCGTTTCCTTATTGAGTTGAATGGAATTAAGTAGATGACATACATATATATACAAATAAATCCGGTATCATTATTATGTCATATATTTCATTATTACTTATTATATATACTTTATAATCATTCATGAATGGTTAAAGTGGAGATTGAATCTCATCGCGTCGTGGAGACGGTAGTCCGTACGTACGCACGAGCGATGATATCATTCTCATGATTGTGGGACTGTATTGGAGTGTATGTATACTATTTAAGAATCAATATTACTTTATAATAGTAATATATAGTCAATATTTACACCATTATACCCATCCAAGCATGGTGGTGGTGGAAAGTAGATTACACCACGGCGTGGAGACGGTATCCGTACGTACGCACGCGCGATGATTTCTTTTTTCGTAGGATGGATAGATGGTGAAATAGGGTTGTTTCATAATTATAATAACATATCATTATATGAGTGATACTGATGTTATTACTTCATAATGAAAAAACTAAATAAGAAGAAGTGGAAGAAGAAATAAAGATGAAAGAATCGGTAACAGACATTACCTCTTCTTTGAAGTGCTTCTTTGAGACCTTCTTTTAGGGCACTAAAATTGGCCTGTGAAGAAGACCAGGACCTCTAGGATGTCTCTAGGGAAGTGGAGAGGCGAAAGTGGTAGGGGTTGGCCGAGATTGAAGGCTCAAAGTTGTGTGAGGAAGAGGGGGAGGAGGTGTCCTTTTATAAGGGAGGAGAGGGGCACCTTTGGAATAACTAAAACTATTATTTTATTATAAAGTCAAGTTCGGTTTTAAATAGCTCCAAATTGATATATGTCAAAGCTAAGGTGGGGATGGGTCGAAATCCTCTCATACAATATAATTTAGAGAAGTTTAGGTTCCTATTGTAACCTTATCATTTAGATTTTAACATTAAGTTAAAAAAATTTACTTTTACCATGTCTTCTTGTGTTCTTATACTATAAGGTTAATAAACTTACTATAAGCAGCAAAACGAACCCCAAGTTGTTTATTATTAATATATATAACCTTATCTAAGTCATTTGGCCGAACCATAGATTTTTAGGAATAAAATAACAATTACCAATATAATATTTGTTTTAAAAACTATTTTATGTCAATTTTGACACTATTTAGTAATTGATTTTTGTGAAAAATATAACAGAATTATTAGTTCGAACCAAGTTAATTAAATCAATAATAACATTTCATATTAACCTAAAAAATTAGTGGGATTCATAAAAATCCTCAAATTACATTTATTTTGGTGTTTATAACATCAATTATGTCAATATTTCATTAATAAGATAATTACTGCATCATCATTGTGTCATAAATAAATTAGATTATTTAATGTATAAAAATTACAAATAAAATACCATTCTGTAGTAAATCGTTTTAGCTTTCTAATGAATATTTATAGTCTAATTTATCTTATGTATAACCCCATATTAAAACTTATTTACTTATTAAAATTTGATTTTAACAATTTTAACCCTTCTTTAAATAAATTAATAATAAATGTCCTAATCTAATCCAAGTGGGCCTAAATGGTCATATTTTATTCCTAAGTTTGTTTTTGGTCGAATTAAACTTATCCAATAGAATTAGGACATGTTTTAGGGTAATAATAATATCATCTTTACCCTTAATTACCCTATTTACTTTTTATCGTGGTAAAAAAAGTAAAAAGTTACTATTCACCAAAAAATTGTTTTCATCTCATTGAACCACATTTTACTTACTGACATCAACCGTGTCTCTCGGATTTATGAAATTCCACTCACAGAAGTGGTAAAATTATGTTTTATGAAAAATTCAGTTTTTTTAACTACCACTTAGTGGTTTCACTATTCATCAAAAATTGAAAGTGTTTAGAAAAATACCAAAATTTCACCCTAGGATAATTTCGATATTCTGAATCCAAAAATGAAGTCCATTTTGAAAAATAAAATTTATAAAATTTCAAAAAGTGGTTATTACTATTCATAATGGTTAGTTTTAATAATATTTTAATAGCATATCGTTGTTTAGTGAAACTCGGTATTGCTTACGACCCAAGCTATCGAGGGAGGTCACGATTTCCTGTAAAGAAAGCCAAGCAAGTGTTGTGTAGAAAAAGATTCCTTTGATTATTTATATAACATAAAAGTCTAGGGTGTTACATTCTACCCCCCTTAAAATGAAATTCGCCCTCGAAATTCGTCACTTTGTAACAAATAGATGAGGATACTTCTCCCTCATCATATTCTCAAGCTCCCATGTAGCTTCTTCTAATTGGTGGTTCCTCTATAAAACTTTCACCAATCGAGTGGTCTTGTTTCGTAGGACTTTTTCGCTACGATCCAGAATCTCTATCGGTTGTTCTTCATAAAAACGATCTTGCTCTAGTGGTACAACTTCTGAGCTGAGTACTTGTGAAGGATCAGGTATGTACTTCCTCAGGAGAGATACATGGAACACATCGTGAACTTGAGAGAGATTCGGTGGAAGCACCAATCTGTAAGCTACCTTCCCAACACGATCCAATATTTTGAAAGGACCGATATATCTAGGGCTCAACTTCCCCTTCTTTCCAAATCTCATAACCCTCTTCCAGGGAGATATTCGTAAGAACACTTTATCACCCACTTCAAACTCTAGGTCTTTTCTTCGGTTGTCGGCATAACTTTTCTGTCGACTCTGAGCTGCTCTTATGTGTTGTTGAATAGATCTGACCTTTTCTGCCATTTCATCAATGAGATCAGGTCCTAATAGCTTTCTTTCCCCAACTTCATCCCAGTAAGTTGGAGTCCTGCATTTCTTTCCATAAAGAGCTTCATAAGGAGCCATATGAATACTGGAGTGAAAGCTATTATTATAAGAAAATTCCACCAAATTTAGGTGTTGATCCCAACCTCCTTTGAAATCCATAGAGAAAGCTCTCAACATATCTTCTAGGGTTTGAATTGTTCTATCAGACTGACCGTCTGTCTGAGGATGATAAGCAGTGCTGAAACTCAACTCTGTAACCAGAGTATGCTGAAGACTTCTCCAGAACTTCAAGGTAAATCTCAGATCCTGATCAGATATAATAAAAAGTGGTACTCCATGCAATCTTACCACTTCCTTTACATATACCCTGGCAAGCTGATCCAGAGAGAAATCCTCTCTAATAGCAATGAAGTGTGCAGACTTTGTAAGACGATCAACTATGACCCAAATAGCATTATTGCCTTTGGATGTTTTAGTATGTCCTGTGGCAACGTCCATAGTAATGTTTTCCCATTTCCATTCAGGTATGGGTAATGGTTGTAACATCCCCTTAGACTTCTGTCTCTCATATTTAACTTGTTGACAAACCAAGCATCGAGAGACATATTCAGCAGCATCTCTTTTCATGCCATCCCACCATAAGTACTCTTTCAGGTCCCTATACATCTTCGTACTTCCAGGATGAATAGATAATGATGATCTATGAGCCTCATCCAGCAACTCCTTCTTTAATTCAGGGATGGGAGGAACACAAACCCGATTCCTGAACTTTATTATCCCATCACAATCAAGGTTGAACTCAGGAAATTTTCTCACCTTCTTTTGTAACTCGACATCTTCTTTCTATGCCTCTTTAATATTCACATGTATAGATGGTTGAACATTCATTTGAGAAAGATAAGATTTTTCCCCTTCTATTATAATTCCAAGATCCATCCTTTGTAAATCCATAAATATTGGATCTTCTTTGATCCTCATCATGGATAAACTAGCATGGTCTTGTCGACTTAATGCATCTGCCACCTTGTTTGCTTTCCTAGGGTGGTAATGGATTGAGCAGTTGTAATCCTTAATCATCTCCAACCATCTTCTTTGACGCATATTCAGCTCCTTTTTTGTGAAAATATACTTTAAACTTTAATGATCAGTATAAATATCACACCTTTCACCATAAAGGTAATGCCTCCAAATCTTTAATGCAAAGATTACTGCAGCTAACTCCAAAATCATGTGTTGGGTAATTTTGATCATGGATTTTCAACTGTCGTGAGGCATAAGCTATCACCATATCATTTTGCATAAGAACACACCCTAATCCCTT
Organism: Viscum album; assembly: GCA_963277665.1. Lineage (NCBI taxonomy): Eukaryota > Viridiplantae > Streptophyta > Magnoliopsida > Santalales > Viscaceae > Viscum > Viscum album. The sequence continues at coordinate 1,549,790,812 of OY728138.1, forward strand.
CTTGGATGCATCACTATAGATCACAAACCTTTCTCCACTACAAGGTAGTGTGAGCACAGGTGCACTGGATAACCTTCTTTTTAACTCCTTGAAATTATCTTCACATTCTTCCGTCCAGACAAACTTAACTCCTTTCCGAGTCAACTTGGTGAGAGGATTAGATAATCGTGAAAAATCTTTCACAAAACGTCGATAATATCCAGCCAAACCAAGAAAACTTCGGATCTCAGTTACTGTTGTTGGTCTCGACCATCTTTCGATAACCTCTGTTTTTGCTGGATCCACAGATATCCCCTCTTTTGAGATTATGTGACCCAAAAATGCAACTTTTTGAAGCCAAAATTCAAACTTGGTAAATTTGGCATAAAGCTTATCCTTTCTCAGGATCTTCAATATAATTATCAAGTGATCTTCATGTTCTTCCTTACTCTTTGAATAGACAAGAATATCGTCTATAAAGACTACCACAAATTGATCAAGATAGACTCTAAAGACTCTATTCATCAGATCCATGAAGATAGAAGGGGAATTAGTAAGACCAAATGGCATCACAATAAATTCATAGTGTCCATACCTTATACGGAAAGACGTATTTGGTATATCCTCCCTTTTGACCCTTAATTGATGATACCCTGAATGAAGATCAATCTTGGAAAAGTATTGAGCTCCGCGTAGTCGGTCAAATAGGTCATCAATGCGCGGGAGAGGATATTTGTTCTTGATAGTGATCTTGTGATGTTCTCGATAATCAATGCAGAGTCTCATTGATCCATCTTTCTTCTTAACAAATAGAATAGGTGCTCCCCAAGGTGACGCACTAGGGCGTATGAATCCCTTATCAAGATTCTCTTGGAGTTGCTTCTTCAATTCCTGCAACTCGATTGGGGCCATTCTATAAGGTCTCTTTGAACTAGGCAATGAACCCGGTACGGGTTCTATTGAAAACTCAACTTCATGATTTGGTGGAAGACCCGGTATTTCCTTCAGAAAGACGTCATAAAACTCCCGTACAATGGGCATATTCTTAATCGTGAGTTTATCGCAAACCATTTTAGATAAATAAACTTTATTTAGTGGAATCAATACCCATAAAATGGAAGAAATTTCCACTGGAAGGTTATGTTCATCCTTGCATTGATAGACGATCATAGATTGATCTAGAATATGAAATGTGACTTCCCTTCTTAGGAAATTGATATGAGCTCCATATAAAGAAAGCCAGTCCATGCCAAGAATCACATCAAATTCCACTATAGGAAGGATCACAAGATTTGCAGGAAGCACTTTCCCACAAACTTCGATCGGAGAAGAATTATAAACTTTTGATGCGACTGTTGTGCCATTAGGTGTTGTCACAGCTAACTCAACATCTAATTGTTGAGGTAATACGGTGATACCCTTAGAAAATTCTTCAGAAATAAAAGAGTGGGTGGATCCAGAATCAAATAAAACATTTGCTACTTTAGAGTGGATGGTAAGTGTACCTTTCACCACATCGTTATCGTACTCCACATCGCTGATAGAAATTGCATGTGACTTTCCTTTGTCTTTAGCCTTAAGAGTTTGTTGACGTCAACCATCATCATCAACCCTTGGATTAGGGAATTTATTGGCATAATGCCCCATCTCCTTGCACTTGAAACATTGAAGTGTAGTAGGTTCATTCTGTGTATCCCTTCTTTTGTTTTCATCATTAGACATCTTCTTCCCATCATCACGGCATTCAAATGCCCAATGACCTTCCTTTCCACATTTGAAACATTTACTTGTCCCTTTAAGACAACTCCCTCCTTGTTTCTTTATACACTTTGAGCATAAGGGAAAGCTCATCTTATTTTCAATGTTCTCTTTAGATTTTCCGTTGAATTCCATTTTCCTCCTCTTATCAAACCCATACGACTGATGTGTTACTCCAATCTCCATCTCGACTTTGAGAGCACATCGAACGAATTCCTCGTAGCTATTGAAGTCCCTTATGGCTAACGCCCTTCGAAGACTTGGTTTTAAGACTCTAAAGAATCGATCGATCTTACTCTCAGGTTGGATAATAATACCAGAAGCGTACCTTGCAAGTCTTGTAAAATTTTCATCATAGGTACAAAAAGATTCATCATCCTTTTGCTTTAGTTCAAGAAACTCTTTCTACATCTTTGTTCAGAGAATACGAAGGAAGTATTTATTGAAAAATAAGTTCTTGAACTCGTCCCATTCCATGGACTCAATTTCATCCCTTTGCCTCGTATTCTTAATAAGATTCCACCATTGATCAACATCTCCTTCCAAACGATACACTGCTAGGATGACTTTATCATGTTCAGAACATTGAAGAACTGAAAATATCTTTTCTGTAGTACTAATCCATTGTTCAGCAACTAATGGATCAGTAGACCCACTGAATGAAGATGCACGCTACCTCATGAAGGATTCAACAGAATGTTGCTCCTTCCTTTGCTCGTTTGGAAGTCCTGCATGATTCATAGCTTGAGAAAGTTGTGTGATCATGGCTACAAGATTTTTCATTACAGCTCCCATAACGTTTGGTTGCTCAGGGGGACAATCATTGCATTTCCCGTCGCATTCCGTATTAACACGATTCCTTCGGGTTCCATCCATTGACTAAAACCAAGAAGAATAGTGTGAGCAACACTAATTATAATAGGAAAATCACATAATTAAGAATAAAATTTCACACTTAAGGTCTTATCCTAGGTTATTCATGGCCATTTCTAAAACAATAAGATTGTGTTCTATGCTTAGACATATCCTTAGGGTTCTTACTAAGGCTTTTACATCCTAGTTTCCAAAGGTTGACTATACCTTTCCTTTGATACCAACTATAACAACCCATACTTTACATACATTGTTAATACTTCAAAATTGAAGCATTCTTATTGCAACATATAACAAAACCACGAATGGACCGTATAGGTATAGTGTCTTTAGAAACTGGGAAACATAAACAACTGGTTCATAAAGCATCAACTTTTCCTCCCACTTATTTCATCATATCTAGAGTCCCTTTTTGGAATATCCTACTTAATAGCCTTCTTCCTGACCTGGGGAAAGAAACCATACAAAAGGGTGAGCTCAAATGCTCAGTAAGGGTAAACAAAAGAAATATCAATTACATCATATACATAAGCACATAACTTTTGGAAATCATAACCTGTAAAAGAGATTATAATTTCATAACCTGGGATAACTCATGGCAGTGAAATGTAATCACAATAATCATAACTTAAAACATTAAACTTTGTGGAATACACACATAATCATAGATAATCATTTCTTATTATTCAAGACTCATTGCAAAGACTATCTTAGTGGACAAAGTCCCTTTCTGAACCATGTCACCCTCGTTTCAGTCCTGTTTCACTGAACCGGTATAACCTACCATTCCAGCCATGTCTATCTCATGAGATATAAAATCTTTACCCAATGCATTGGAGGGAGATATATGTCCCACCCATATCATAATGATACCATTCATATGTGTGCCACAAAATCATAAATCATACATCATTGCATAACCCATGTAATAAAAATGGGAATCTTAAACATCATGACATCATAAAACAATTCATATAAGATAAAGGAATTCATAAAAATAATTCCATCACAACATAATCAAATCAATGTAATAATAGAGATAAAAACAGAACTATTTATTATCTTAGATGGAAAATAATTTTGATAAAACACCTGAACTCCATTCTTGAGGAAAATATCATTTTTTCTTCAAAAACATTTTTTCCCTTCTTAACATGTCACACAACATTAAACAAAAATAAGTTGATTAAAAATAAACATGAAAACTTGTAAAGGAATATTCTTGGAAATAATGTTTTAAAAATCCATTCATGCCGTATAAGTTAAAAAAACATTCTTCTCATACTTTTGTCGGAAAAGTCTAAAAATACCCCGTACGAAAAACGACAAAAGATTCCTTTCATATATTTTACTAAAAACTCACCTAAAGGTAAAATAGGATTTAAACAATTGTAGGTGAATAATATTAAATATTGAGGAAACATGGATGTGGATGATAAAATACACCTCAGTAAATACTAAAGTATAAACAATCTCGGATAAAAATGAGATTGTGATATTTCCCTTACCTTAGGTCCGATTTGCTTCGTAAGTGTCTGAACCTCCTGTATAATGATTTAAATAATGTCATTGACTTATTACAAAATCATATTCATTGTTATGATATCATATATGGTTCACTTATGACTTTATATTACCCGTTCTTTTGTAAATTCCATGTTAAAGAGAGTTTTGGGTAAAATTGTTTCATTTGTCGTCTGTGTTTTGACTTGTAATTATTCATATGATTACTTAGATCATGATTACATAATTCCAGAATATAAAACATGATTTATATATATATATATTCAGAATATACATATATATAATAAATTAGTAAATGGAAAGAAATACACCGTTCATGGAGACGGTAGGCCGTACGTACGCATGAACGCTGTTTTCGTTTCCTTATTGAGTTGAACGGAATTAAGTAGATGACATAAATATATATACACATAAATCCAGTGTCATTATTATGTCATATATTTCATGATTACTTATTATATATACTTTATAATCATTCATGAATGGTTAAAGTGGAGAATGAATCTCATCGCGTCGTGGAGACGGTAGTCCGTACGTACGCACGAGCGATGATATCGTTCTCATTATCGTGGGACTGTATTGGAGTTTATGTATACTATTTAAGAATCAATATTAAAATATAATAGTCATATATAGTCATTATTTACACCATTATACCCATCAAAGTAAGGTGGTGGTGGAAAATAGATTACACCACGGTGTGGAGACGGTATTCCGTACGTACGCACGCGCGGTGATTTATTTTTCTGTAGGATGGATAGATGGTGAAACAGGGATGTTTCATACTTATAATAACATATCTGTATATGAGTGATACTGATGTTATTACTTCATAATGAAACAACTAAATAAGAAGAAGTGGAAGAAGAAATAAAGATGAAAGAATCGGTAACAGACATTACCTCTTCTTTGAAGTGCTTCTTTGAGACCTTCTTTTAGGGCACTAAAATTGGCCTTTTAAGAAGACCAGGACCTCTAGGATGTCTCTAGGGAAGTGGAGAGGAGAAAGTGGCAGGGGTTGGCCGAGAATGAAGGCTCAATGTGGTGTGAGGAAGAGGGGGAGGAGGTGTCCTTTTATAAGGGAGGAGAGGGCACCTTTGGAATAACTAAAACTATTATTTTATTATAAAGTCAAGTTCGTTTTTAAATAGCTCCAAATTGATATATTTCGAAGCTAAGGTGGGTATGGGTCGAACTACTCTCATCCAATAGAATTTAGACAGGTTTAGGTTCCTATTTTAACCTTATCATTTAGATTTTAACATTAAGTTAAATAATTTTACTTTTACCATGTCTTCTTGTGTTCTTATACTATAAGGTTAATAAACTTACTATAAGCAGAAAAACGAACCCCAAGTTGTTTATTATTAATATATATAACCTTATCTAAGTCATTTGGCCGAACCGTAGATTTTTAAGAATAAAATAACAATTACCAATATAATATTTGTTTTAAAAACTATTTTATGTCAATTTTGACACTATTTAGTAATTGATTTTTGTGAAAAACATAAAAGAATTATTATTTCAAACCAAGTTAATTAAATCAATACTAAAATTTAATATTAACCTATAAAATTAGTGGGATTCATAAAAAGTCTCAAATTACATTTATTTTGGTGTTTATAACATCAATTATGTAAATATTTCATTAATAAGATAATTACTGCATCATCATTGTGTCATAAATAAATTAAATTATTTAATGTATAAAAATTGAAAATAAAATACCATTATGTAGTAAATATTTTATCTTTCTATTGAATATTTATAGATGAATTTCTCTTATGTATAACCCCATATTAAAAATTATTTACTTATTAAACTTTTATTTTAACAATTTTAACCCTTCATTAAATAAATTAATAATAAATGTCCTAATCTAATCTAAGTGGACCTAAATGGTCATATTTAATTACTAAATTTGTTTTTGGTCGAATTAAACTTATCCAATAGAATTAGGACTTGTGTTAGGGTAATAATAATATCATCTTTACCCTTAATTACCCTATTTACTTTTTACCGTGGTAAAAAAAGTAAAAAATTACTATTCAACAAAAAATTATTTTCATCTCATTGAACCACATTTTACTTACTGACATCAACCGTGTCTCTAGGATTTTTGAAATTCCACTCACAGAAGCGGTAAAATTAAATTTTATGAAAAATTCAGTTTTTTTAACTACCACTTAGTGGTTTCACTATTCATCAAAAATTGAATGTTTTCAGAAAAATACCAAAATTTCACCCTAGGCTAATTTCGATATTCCAAATCCAAAAATGAAGTCCAATTTGAAAAATAAAATTTATAAAATTTCAAAAAGTGGTTATTACTATTCATAACAGCTAGTTTTAATAATATTTTAATAACATATCATTGTATAGTGAAACTCGGTATTGCGTATGACGCAAACTATCGAGGAAGGTCACGATTTCATGTAAAGAAAGCCAAGCAAGTGTTGTGTAGAAAAAGATTCCTTTGATGATTTATATAACATAAAAGTCTCAGGTGTTACAATGACCATCTTAGTGGAAAAAGTCCCTTTCTGAATCGAGTTCACTCCTCGTTTCAGTCCTGTAACACTGAACCAGATTAACTTACAGTTCCAGCCATGTCTATCTCATGAGATATAAATCTTTACCCAGTACATTGGAGGGAGATATAGGTCTCACCCATCTCATAATTAAATCATTCCTACATGTTCCACAAAAAAACTTAAAACATTCATCATAACACAAAGAATAAAATGGGTTTCATAAACATCATCCCATAATCACATAATCCATATAAAACAAATGGATATTTCATCATAAGAAAACTGAAACCATTTAAGTCCTAGATACATTATAAATTAAACATACACATATTAAGTAATGTCATATTAGATGGAAAATGGTATTGATAAAACACTTGAAATGAATTCTTGAGGAAAATATCATTTATTCTTCAAAATCATTTTCGTTTCACAAAATTCCATGAAATTTTAAATGAAAATTATTTTGTTGAAAATAGTAAAGAAATATTTTGGAGGAAGCTTCATGAAAATAAGGATTTATAAAACCGTAAAAATCCATTCACACTACATAAGTTAAAAATAACATTTTTCTCATACTTTTGTCGGAAAAGTCAAAATGTGCCTCGTATGGTAAACAAAAGAAATATTTCTTCCATACGATGTGGTAAAAGTAAGAAAAGGGTAAAAATGTCATAAACATACATGGAAAGAAACTAAACATTTTATGAAAGCATTTTGAGAGTATATGTACATGAATAATAAACATAACCCCCAGTAAATACATACAAGTGAACAATCTCAGATAATAATGAGATTGGAAGAATTATCCCTTACCTCAGGTCCGATATGTTTCGTACGTATCCGAACCACCTGTATAAAGATTTAAATAATGTCATTAACTTTTTAAATAAGTATATTCATTGTTATGATATCATATATGGTTCACTTATGACTTTATATTACTCGTTCTTTTGTAAATTCCATGTTAAAGAGCATTTTGGGTAAAATCGTTTCATTTGTCGTTCGTGTTTTAACTTGTAATTATTCATATGATTACTTAGATCATGATTAAATAATTCTAGAATATAAAAATGATTTATATATAATATATATTCAGAATATACATATATATATAATAGATCGATAAATGGAACGAAATACACCGTTCAAGGAGACGGTAGGCCGTACGTACGCTTGAACGTTGTTTACATTTCCTCATTGAATTTAATGGAATTAATTGGATGAAATACATATATATATACATAAATCCAGTATCATTATTATGTCATATATTTAATTATTACTTATTATATATATACCTTATAATCATTCATGAATGGTTAATCATTGAGAATGAATCTCATAGCGTCGTGGAGATAGTAGTCTGTACGTACGCACGAGTGATGATATCATTCCCATAATTATTGAATTGAATTGGAGTGGATGATAAAATATATAAGAATAATTATGATGTTATAATAACTACGTATAGTAATTCTTTACACCATTATACCCATCCAAGTAAGGTGGTGTTGGAAAAACATATTACACCACAGAGTGGAGATGGTATTTCTTACGTACGCACGCGCGGTGATTTCATTTTCCGTAGGATGGATAGATGGCGAAATAGGGTTGTTTCGTACTTATAATAAAATATCAGTATATGAGTTATACTGGTGTTATTATGTCATAATGAAAAAAATAAATAAGAAGAAGTGGAAGAAGAAATAATGTTGAAAGAATCAGTAACGGACATTACCTCTTCTATGAAGCGCCTCTTCAAGACCTCCTCTTAGGGCACTAAAATAGGTCTTTGAAGAAGACCATAATCTAGAGGATGTTTCTATGGAAGTTGATAATATAATGTGGCATGGTTTTTCTGAGCTTGAAGGCTCAAAGTGGTGTGAGGAAGAGAGGGAGGTGGTGCCCTTTTATGAGGGAGGAGAGGGGAACCTTTGGAAAAACTAAAAATATTATTTCATTATAAAGACTTATTCGGTTTTTAATAGCTCCAAATTGATTTATTTAGAAGCTAATGTGGGTATGGGTCAAAATACTATCATCCAATAGAATTTATACTAGTTTAGGATTCTATTTTAACCTTATCATATAGATTTAACCTGAAGTAAAATAATTTTACTTTTACCGTGTCTTCTTGTTTTCTTACACTATAAGGACAATAAACTTACTATAACAAGCCAAAAGAACCCAAGGTTGTTTATTATTAATATATATAGCCTTATTTAAGTCATTTGGCCGAACCTTATACTTTTAGGAATAAAATAACAATTAATAATATAATATTTGTTTTAAAAACTATTTTATGTCAATTTTGACTCTATTTGGTAATTGACTTTTTTGAAAATCATAACTGAATGATTAGTTCGAAAAAAGTTAATTAAATAAAAAATAACATGTCATATTAACCTATAATATTATTTAAATTCATAAATGTCTCAAATTACATTTATTTGGGTATTTATAATATCAATTATGTCAATATTTCATAAATAAGATAATTACTGCATCATCTTTGTGTCATAAATAAATTAAATTATTTAATGTCTAAATATTAAAAATAAACTACCATTATGTAGGAAATATTTTTATATTTCTAATTAATATTTATAGTATAATTTAACATATTTATAACTCTATTTTAAAAATGATTTAGTTATTAAACATTGATTTTAACTATTTTAACCCTTCTTTAAATAAATTAATAATAAATGTCCTCATCTAATCCAAGTGGTCCTAAATGTTCATATTTTATTCCTAAGGTTGTTCTTGGTTGAATTATACTTATCAAATAGAATTAGGACATTTTTTAGGGTAATATTAATATCATTTGAACCCTTAATTACCCTATTTACTTTTAACCGTGGTAAATAAAAATAAAAAGTTACTATTCAGCAAAAATTGTTTTCATCTCATTGAACCACATTTTAGTCCTTGATATTAACCGCGTCTCTCAGATTTTCTAAATTCAATTCACAGAAGTGGTAAAATTTCATTTAAATGAGAATGTCAGTTTTTTTAACTACCACTAAGTGGTTTCACTATTCATCGAAAATTGCATTTTTCAGAAAAATACCAAAAATTCAGCCTAAAAATTATTTGATATTCCGATTAAAAATTGATGTCTATTTTTCCAAATTCAAAACATAGAAGTGGAATTAATTAATTTTAAAATTAATTCCCGTTATCAAAATAAATAGCATGTTTTTTTAAGAAACAATAACTATCAAAAGATTGATACTTGTTTATATCCAATTTCAAAGTGAAATTAATTCCAATGACCAACATTGGATTAAATGGTAAAAATATATTCTAATTAAACTTTTAACCCAATAAAAAAAAGATAATCTATCTATATAAATTATTGCGATGAAAAAAGTTGTTTTTAATTAAAATATAGCGTGTTTTTACTATTCATTAAAATACGAAAGTTATCAGAATAATATGAAAAATTTATCCAAAGTAAATTTTTATATCCTGATTCCAAAGAAGAATTTTATTTTATCAAATTTAACTTATAAACATGTCAAAAACAAGATTTAAAGTTGGTGCCCCATTAGAAGGTGGAAAAACTACATTTTTTTTAAATACTTATTTTACTCAAAAAATTGATTTTGTTCTCATACCATGTTCTACAAAATGTGTAAGATGAATAATAATGTTATAACATTCAAAATGTAGTTGATACTATTCATAACGGCTAGTTCATAATAATATTATAACCATATACCGTTGTTTAGTGAAACATGGTATTGTGTACAACACACGCTATCGAGGAAGGTCGCGATTGCGTGTAATGCAAGCCAAGTTAGGGTCGCGTGTTGTGCAAGACTCCTCCATTGTTTCGTATAACAGAATCCAACCATATTTCATTTATACATTGAATATATATATTTATATATATACACTCAATGTTTCGTAGAATAACTACTATCAAAATTGTGTGTAACATGATCCAAGAATAGTTTTTTGTATACTGCAAGCTCATACGGTGTTGCGTATAGCGCAAGGTAATCTTGTTGTAGCTTAAATCACAAGACATCAATGAAATTAAAAGAATATTTTTCATAAAATCTTGGGGTGTTACATGGAGTTCCTCCATGACTATGACATTGGGATTCCTTATACTCTTGAGAAGAGGAACATGATGACGGATTCTCCCAATATGAGGAATAGTTCACAGTTGATGGACAAGGTGATAGAGAAGATGTCACGATTTTAGATATTATTTATAGATGAAGATGAATCAGATTACCTCCATTTGATGGTTTTCACCCCACTACTCTTACAGCGAGTCATGGAGACATATCTTGGGAATACCAACTACAAGACCCAATGCACATAGAATTCCACATGGCATGCTCTTCATGGATATTATAAATGTGGGGATCACATCATTGTGGGAGGAGGTATTTAGAGAGTTCCATATATCCCCTTAGGCGGTGCGTCCATGTGTGGTAAAGATGTACCAGGACCTCTAACACTAGTTTGGGTGGCCAAGGATTAAGAAAGGAGTTATAGAGTTTATTTTTCGATGCCTTATTTATTTTCAAGTGAAGGCTGAGCACCAGGTTATGACAAGATTAGGTCATCCCCTTGAGGTGTCATAATGGATGTGGTGTGGGATATTGATAGACTTCATGATGGGTTTACCATGTATGTCCAGGGAACACGATTCAATCTAGGTGATCATTAACCGACACACCACGTTGGTCCACATCCTAGCTACATGAAAGTAGAGTTCAATATAGAGATTTGGATGCCTCTATGTATAGAGGATAATTCAACTCAATGGAGTTCCATCGATGATAGTTTTATATTCTAATGCTCTCTTTACATCCTTGTAGTGGAATAGATTACATGAGGAATTTGGGACCCAGTTATGCTTGAGCACAGCATCTCCCCATTAGACAGGCAACTAGGCTGAGCATACCATTCAGGTTCTGGAGGAAATACTGCAAGCTTTCACGTTAAACATTGGATATAGATTGGAGGACCACCTACTACTAGTGTATTTTTTATACAACAACAACTACCACTCCTCCATTGGTATGACACTATTCTAGGATTTGTAGTGGTGACCCTACAGGTCACCACTATTCTAGACTATCATAGGAGAGTTATCACTCATGGGGCCAACATTGGTGTGATCTAATATAGAGATGGTGCATAACATGAAAGAGTAGATGAAGTCTCCATAAAGAATCATAAGTCTTATGATGACATGTGATAGTTTCCTTTTGAGTTTGAGGAATGAATCATGTTTTCTTTCTGGTTTCACCTTGATGGGGATCACAAGGATTAGGTAGTGGAAAAAATCTATCTATGAGGTTCACTAGACTTTTCCTGATAATGTGTAGAGTTGGATAGGTGGAATACCCCTTATAAATACCTCTGTAGTGAGATTAGGTACATGAAATATTCCAAGTGTCATATCTAATGAGGTACATGCATGAAAAATAGTACGTCATTTATTGGGTGATCTGGATATCAAGGATAGAGTGAATTTTTCTAAGTACCTATTGGATATCATGGATTGGTAGGAGGGGATCATTAATGGGAGATTGATTCCTTTGGTGGGTGTTTGGTGGTAGTATGTGAATCCCAAGGAGAGCACATGGGAGATGTAGGATCAAATTCAAGCTCAGTAACCCCATCAATTTGTGTATCCCTTGTTTTAGCTTTTTAGGGATGTAGAGCCCCATGGTGGATAGAATGTAATGTATTTTATTTTAGATGTATTATTTTTAGATATTAAATAGATTAGTTTTGAGAATAGGTGCTGAGATGTTGTAAAATTCTGATACCCGGGGTGCTCAAAATAAATGATGGAAAACATTAAAATATTTAGAAGCACACACACACGAATTTCCTAAAACAATCCAATATCTTTTAAAATGGATTTTGGATAAAATATCCATGGCACTTTTATGTTTAGAACGGTAGTTTTACCCTGGGAATAACCTAAATGTTTTTAGTGTGGGTTGTTTGTGGAAATGTTTCATGAGTGTTTTAAAAGAAATAAATAAATTAATAAAAAATTATATTTTTGATGTAGTGAAGAAATGATATATATTTTTTAATGAATTTTTTTATAGATCGATGAAATGTCTCATAAACATGGAATCCTCTTTGGGACATGGAGAGGGAATTGGGAAATTATCTCGAGTATGCGATGATGGAACATTGTATTGAAGATCGACGAACACCAATCTTGGAAGATCTCACCAAAAACAATGACACGTCACCTGTTCTTTGTCAGCAAGTTATCCGAATCTAGGTAGGACATGTTATTTTTTTATTTTTCTCCTTTATTAGTAAATATGACTAACACAGACCAATACATGAATATATTGATCTATGGTTTGATCGTATTTTTGGGATTGGATTTTTTTTTCGGGTCTGTCATGATAATTTAATTGTTGTGATTATAATTTTTGATAGATTATTTTACCATTTAATGGTGAAAAACCATGATTTACATTAAAAATGATTGAGGTTTGTCCCTCTTGATTTCATTGTTCATTCCCCCATATTCCCCATTCTTCTCGGATTCTTTGTTTTCTCAAAGTGCGCAGAAACCCTCTCTGAACAATCGATCATTTCACCTTTGATTGATGGTGCATCGATCTAAAATTGTAGATCCATGATCAGAATGATATTATGGAGGTGAAACCATGATGGAGATAGTGTTATTTGTCCAATATAGTGGTCTGGTGTGGATATGGCATGGAAGTAGGTGGCGACTTGGGAGGGGACTTCGGATGGTCTGATGAGTTAGTGACGCCGGCATCTCAGGTCGTTGGTGGTCGGTGGCATAGGAGGTGGTGACGTGAGCGAAAGTGAAGGAGGTGGTATCAGTGGTGTGGGACATAGAGGACATAGAGGGGCCGATAGAGGCATATGTGGTGGGGTCTGTGGAGGCAGATGAAATGAGGGTTACGGGGTGCACCTGGGCCAGGCAGGCCGCACAAAGCGGGCCCATGTGAGACAGCGGTCCGAGACGGGGATGCCGGAGGACTGGGATGGATGAGGAAAACCCGGTTCTAACCCAAGTCAGATCCAATGTAACTTGGGTAGAGACCGGTTGTGGTCAACCACGATGATCAAATGTGGTTCCATGATAGCTTGTTCTGCAGCAGTGTGCAGTTATTACGTGACCAGTACCCACCTGGTTGACCACAACCACCGATCAGGCATGACAGGAGGACTAAACGTGAAGTTACATCATTGGGAAGCCATTTTACATTGAAGGTTCATGGAACATGGTAGTTGACTATGGATGTAGGTTGACCTACCATGGAGTACGGTCTAGAAGCCCCCGAAAAGTCTTCGGGTAGCTTCACTGAAACTAGCATAGCTCGAAAACAGAGATTCCAATTGAAGAGTTTTCTATAGAGTTAATACCATAACATTGAGAATTTAAATTTGATACCAATGGTTGGATTTAGTATGGAATAGTATAGGTTAAGAGTATTCACATGGTCCTTTCCTTAAAGGTTTAGTGCAGCATTGCATCCACATCATTGGATCGAAATCCCCTCTAGAGGCCGAGTCTCGGATAGAGTTGTGGTATCCCTTCGCTATACTAGATTGAGATCCTCTATTACACATATTTTAGTTCTTGAAATCAACATAATATCTATGATTAAGGTGTTTATCCTTCATCTAGCGATCCACATTTTTAGGGTTGTGTAGTCATTGACATAAAATTCCCGACATAGTGGGTTGATCCAGATTGGGTTTGTGTTATCCCCCATCGGTTCTAGGAATGATCCCATCACTATTTTTAATAGTCTTCCTTGAATAATGAATTATTTTTTGGAATTTCTCAAATGATATATACCTCTTTTTTGAGTTTCTCCGATGATATCATACATCGAGGAGTGAGTTCTCTTAGAATGAGTGCTCATTGCAGTAGAATCTTGTGGCTAGCAGTTGGTTTTAACTTCCTTATAGAGTGGTGTCTCTCCTGAGTATTTCTATGTTTTTATCTACTTATTGAATCTATTATACAACTTCAAATCTTGTATTGAGATGACTATACCCGATACTAGGTGTTTTGTGTTTTCAGGGACCCTAAATGAGTATTGTTACACTCACCCCTTCACAGACTTTTCTGGCATGTCCTGTGTCATTTATAGAAGGAAACCTTTTGGATGATGCCCTAAGAGGACCAGGAGTAGGTAGATCATAGATGGAGTTAGGAAGATCGAGGTGTTTTCAGGGAGCATAATTTTGATGTAGTCCTCAATCTTGGATTAGTGTAGAGCCTTTATAGTTTCAGTTGGTCTTGTGTAGAGACTCTTTGTGATGGGAATGTATTCTATCCCTTTTTTCCTTTACATTAGTTCCTATCATACTCAGGTTGTGGGATATAGTGTATTCATGAATTCTCAACTTAGTTTTTTTTAATTTCCATAATTTTGTGGGTTTGTAGATGTGCATGTTCTTATAGGTACTTAAGAAATTCCCACCATTTTTGTGAAACACCGACTCAGTGCAAGTTACAATCCCTTGGCCTATTTGTGGATGGATTGGGGTGTTAAGAAATGGGCCCCACTCAGATGGTTCATGATAGAAAAGAAAAAATTGTTTCATTAGCACTAATACATTTCACAAAAACTATAATATTAGTGGAACCTTTAAAATAAGTTGGAAGTTTCCTCATGAAGGAATCAACATAACATTGTTCTCTTCGTTTCTAATTTATAAGTTTTGAATGGTTCGTTTTTTTTGGATTTTTTTGTGAGAATTGCAATGATAATTTACTTAAAAATCTTATAAAATTTTGTTTATCTAGAGGAAAAACAGTTGACTATATATTTCATTTAGTATTAAAATGATTCTATTGGGTTCCATCCATCGACTGAAACCAAAAATCATAGTGTGAGAATCAATAATCATTTTTAAAAAGCCACATTATCATAAAAAATAACATATTGAACATCAAAATCATGAAAAATTATTTTAAATATATAATTCCTTAGGTTTAACATAGGTTATTCATAGTCATCATCTATCTGAAAATTTCCTGATATTTTATAAAGAGTTTGTAAATTTCCAAATCGTATCCCCCAAGAGTTTTAAACTAAGTGTGTAGTAAGGCCTCTTTTTATGCCATGTGTGATAATACAGTCTAGCTCAATTTCCCCTTTAGTAGATATCACCTTCATGTACCTCTATGCTAGAGCCACATCAACTTTTAGAATCCATACATAGATGTGATTTATTATTAACAACCACTCTTTAATTTACTAAAATAAAAAGACATATTCTTATACTTTGTAATATCCTAATTTTGCTCACTAAATTTATATCATCCTAGTTTCCAATTGTTAATTAATTTATTATATGATACCAATATTAAAGACACTAAAATTCTCTTACATAGATATTACATATTAGTAGATTAATATTCATTAAAAAAATAATGATCCATTCCATAATTATTTCGGTCCAATGACTTTGGAAACAAAGACACATAAAAAACTATTCAACAAGTGAGCTACATCATATCCCACTAATTTATTCATAACTATCACCATTCTTAGAAATATTGTATATAGTAGCTTTATTCATATTCTAGTAAATGGAAACATAATAAAGGGTGATATCATATGGTCATCAAAATTATATAAGGGAGATATCAATACAAAATTATCATATGGGTCTAAGAAGATGAAAATAACATAAAAAAACAATACCATGAATACCAATGATCATAAACATCATTCATGGAATAAATCATAGTAGTTTATAAAGCATCAATCATAATGAAATCAAAAAAAATTCTATGAGAGCATAACTATAATACCCCTGCCTTAAACATTACATAATCTTGAATTAAGTTAATAATTCACATTGAGTATCTTTTTAGGTTTGTAGATTAAGAGAATTATCAAATAACTTATACATAACAACATGAATATTACAAGTAGACACTTATAATCTATCCAATTTTTTTTTACAAAAATAAAACTCCTTAAATAAAAAAATAATTCTTTTATTGATAAAAATCTTATTGAATTGTTCCTTTCTTTTACCCTTCCTCATACCTAGTTTAAAACATTTCAAAAACATGGGATGAGCTTAAAAAGATCAGTAAGGGTTATAAAATAAAGAAAGAAAAAATTAGTCCACCAATACATAAAAATAAATGAAATCACACTTTTCACTCATAAAACATAATCTATTTAACATTCCTCGTGAAATAACTTTGAAATAATAAATCGTAAAGGTAACTTGTGGAATTAATAACATAATTACATTGTATCTTTCACAGCCACATAGGGAGTTACATTTAGAATACCCATCATAGTATATTCCCTAAATTTCATAGGAGAAAAATTAATGTTCAACTTTGTTACATTACCCAATTCATTATATATATATACCATGTTCACCCTCCCAAGATTTATCATGGAACCACCCATAAACATAAATAATTCCAAATAATCATAACATAATCCTAACACATAAAACAAGCATAAAGGTAAGATAAAATTTCCACATCACAATATATCATTTCTAGATATTAACATAATCAATGATTTATAGAAACCATTTTCAATACCAAAATACATAAAAATGTTATATGGCCTTTATTTTCCTTTTAAAGACATTGTGTCTTGTTAAGGAAACCAAATATCAAATAATTCTCATGGCGGCAGAAAGCTCGTTGTCACCATGTATGTTAAGAAGAAAGATTATTTTTGTCATTTAGAAAAATTCTTCATAGAGAAAATATTCCATTTGAATGAAATTAAAATTAAAATGGTTTTATACACTTTATAAAGGAATATTGTGAATAAATCAAAATATTCCTCAATGAAACGAGATTGAGAAGAAGTCCCTTACCTTGAATCTGACTCGTCACATATGTTACTTGTTCTTCCAAAATAACAAACATAAGTTAGTTTCTACTTTCCTCAGAACCCTTTTTAAGTTTATTATTCCTGTTATATCACATATTACTACATTATAAACATTATATAATTATTTATGTTAATATCGGTCGTTTTGTCGATATTTGGCACTGAGTCAAAAATGAACTTGTTATAATTACAAATTGAATATGTGGTCAAAATTAAATTATCTACAAAATGATATTAAAGATTTAAATATAATATAAATACAATATATATATATTTATAATAATACATAACATTTGGAGATAATAAATCAATTGCACCGTTCATAGAGACGGTAAGCCGTATGTACACATGACCACTACTTTGATTTATTTTTCATATTTAAAGGAATGAAAACTAAATGATATATAGGTATATAATAATTCCAGTATTATATATAAGTTATATATGTTACATAAGTTCATTAATTATATCCTTTATAAGTTACATGTATATCATGAACGAGTCATATCATTTTCAGGGTGTGGTAGCCCGCGATTCCTCAAATAAAATTATCATATTTATGCATTATGGAAAGCATAAAGATATGATATAAATAAAAAATATTGAAAAATAGAGACAATATAAATATAATTAATAACATATAGAAATAAAATTCCATCATAATGGCCACCATGAAAAGTGGTAGGGGGAAATCGAACATTCATCGTTTCATGGGGTAGTTGTTCACCGTCTACAGACACAGTGTGTTCTCTATCCATTATATGTAGGTGTGTGTGTGTGAGTGTAGGTATAATTATTAGAATAAAAAATCATATTATATTTAAGATACTGGTTTTTTTATAAAATAATTTAATAGAGTAATGGGGGTAGAGAAGGGAAAATAAATGAAAGAATCTTGGGAGAAGTCATTACCTCAAATCGGGTAACTCATTTTGATTTAAGATAAAATACCTTATTTAATTTCTTTATTCCCAAGTTAATGATTTTTGGAGGAATAGAAATATTTATAGATCTTATTATCATAGAGGACGAGTGATCTAAGGGGGATTTAGAGGTGTGAGAAAGGGATAGAGATGATGCCCTTTTATAAGAGGAAGGAGGTGCACTTTAGGATTGTCTTGAAATATAATTTTATTAGAAACAGAATTTAGATTTAAAAAATACCCCAAATTATTTAATTCAATGATAAGGTGATTATTGTTTTAAATCCATTCAACCCATAAGTTTTAGACAAGTTTTTTCTTCAAATTTAACCTTATTATTTACCTTTAACTCTTAGTTAACTAATTTAACTCTTACCATGTCCTCTTGTATATTCATACTATATGGTTAATATAGTTACCATAAAATGAAAATAGAACCACAAGGGGTTATGTAATGAATTTTTAAACATTATATAATTCATTATTCAGAATCATATATTTTTATAACTATTATATCATTGTAAAAAATACAATATGTTTTAAAAACTCATTTATGTCAATTTTAATACAATTAATATCATGAATTTTTAAAAGTCCATAACAACTTCATTCATTCAAAAAAAATAATTAATTCAAATATAAAAAGTCTTAATCATCCCCATAATTCGTGTTTGGGATAAATAGTTTCAAAATAAAATTATTTAAATCTTTATAATCACATTTATTTAAATCATTCATTAATATGGTAATCACTGCATCATTATTGTGTCATAAATATATTTATTTATATCATGTATAAAAATTATAAATAAAATACCATGATGTAGTAAATATTTTTATCTTTCTAATAAATATTTATAGTCTAATATATCACCTATATAGCACCATATAAAAATTTTGTTATTAAAAGATACATGTTTAGGGTATATTTTCCTTAACTTTAAAATAAAAGTAATTAAAGGTCATTTTCACACACAAGTGGCTCCATGGGGTCTTAAAATTGACCAATGGATTCCCATGGTCAGAAATATCTCATCCTATATGGTTATGACATCTTTTAGGGTAGTTTAATATTATTATAATATTAGTTTTTTACCCTTATGAACCAGATTTACCCTTTAACCATGGTAAATAAAATATTTACTGAAGTTAGTATTAGTAATGGATAAAAATAAAAGGAAACCATTCAAAAAATTTGTACCAACATTTAAAAAATATTGAATCCATTTTTACATATTTAAAATATATAAATTTCTGAAATTATTTTAAAAATTAATTCCCATTTTCAAAACCAAAAGCACGTTTTTAAGAAGAAAAACTACTAAAAGACTAACATGTTTTTATGTATAATTAAAATGTGATATTACTTCAAATTACCATAATTTTATTAACAAATAGAAATATAATCCAATTATACTTTAAAAAATTAATAAAAACAATTTTAATATAGAAATAAATTAGATGGAAATGTGGTTTTGAATTAAAATAAAGTATTTTTAAATATTCATGAAAAAAATTAACTTTATCTGAAAAATACCAAAATTTCTTCCAAAGGAAATTTTGATGTCCCACTTATAAATAATATTTTTATTCTGTAAAATATAAAATATAAAAGTGACAAAAACTAGATTTAAAATGGATTCTCCATCAAAAGGTGGTAAAATGACCTTTTAAAAAAATGGAGTTTTTCATGCTTAAAATTGGATTCATTCTTATTTTAATCCTCTAAATTTTATTGGATAAATTTAAAAACATTTAACAAACATTTGTAATATTAATGTAGTTAGTTATTTTCATTCCTAGTAATACAGCATCTATGCGTTAACTATAATTTAAAATAATAATAATAATATATTATTTTTTAGTATGACTCAATGTTTTGTGCAACGTAAGATTTCAATGAAACCCTCTGTTGCGTGTTGAGTACGCTATTAGACAAAGTGTCTTCCTAAAAATAAAATTAATATTGTATTCATAAATATTAATAGATATGAAAATTTATTATTATATAAATACCTAGGTCATTACATCCTTCCCCCTTTTGGAAATTTCAACCATGCAATTTTAAAATTAGGCTCGGAAACATCATTGAAAGCCCCACATCATAACAATATTCAATAAAACTATCACTTTAAAAGAAAAAAAGTAAAAAGGAAACCCATGATAACCCATAAGAGGATTACATGTAGGAAAATATGGGTATGGAAGGGAAACTAACCATCATGTTTTGAAGGATAGTGGTAGAAATCATGATCAAGAGAAAGTTAACCACTAGAAATTCACAAACATGTGATATGTAAAATGGTATTTGATTCCCTGGTAGGAAAAGAAAAAAAAAACGTTTTTTTGTTTAAAGATCCTTTTCATAATGTTTGAAAATTTATTAATGTGATTTATTGAGAACATAAGGAAATATACTTACTGTTCAAGTAGGGTTTTATCCTTTAATAAATTTCTACCACAAACACATCTTTTCCCCCAATTATGAGTACTCAAGATGACTTGGTCACACCTGATGCACTAGAATAAACTTCTAGAGAATCACGTAATCCATAAAAGATGAACTATATATTTCCCCTATCTTCAGACATTATCCAATACCAAAATATTTAGTACGATATCAGATAATCCCCAAAAAGGATAGTCCTTTATAAAAAGAAATAATACTCTTAATCTCCATAATTGAACACACAATACCCAAAGTTAGTCAAAAACCACTCAATATGAAATTGTCCTTAAATTTTTTCAAAACAATCCAACTAAAATTAAATCCCAAAATTCAGAAATATTTGATCGCATAGTCTTCCATGATAAATCTTAACATTTATCCCCAAATAACATCAACTACTCTTAAAGTATCATACTTAAAAGTAGATAAATTGATCACATATTATCTATGATATGATAATAATTTTAATAAATAACCCAAATAGCCATAGGTCCCCAATAAAATAATGATTTTTCCAAAATAATATCTCAACCATTACTCTACTAATTAAATCCCGTAGTATTTTATTTTTCTTAAGCATATAGCGTTCCCAAAAGAGATAATGTCCTCCAAAATAACATTTATCACTTAATCACCATTTGTTTCCCGATAGTAAGGATATACATTCGATAAAACATAAGTTCCAAAGTCAACTTATCCTTGATTCATAAAATCATTTAACTAAAAATAATATTTCATACTAACTAGGGACATCATGTAGGCTAGTGGTACGTGATGCAGCCTTGTTGCCCTTTGGTTATGGGTTCGATTCCTACAAAATTTCCAGATGTGATGAGTTTTCACCCTTTCTAAGAGTTTTCCATTTTTTAAAAACATATTATTATTAAAAAATTATTAAAAATAATATAATTTCCCCAAAAATTACCATAACCTTCTTTATCCTCAAATTTTATCTAAAACCTTTAATTTTGCATCCCAAAATGAAATAACTGTTCATCACCTCAAAACAAAAGATCATATGAACCCCTAAGGTTATCCATTCTGTCCACACAAGAAAAGGTAATTATTCATTGAATAACATTTTCACATATCAAATAGCAGGGTTTCACATATTAGAAAAAGTCTTCCAAAATTAATCTGATTATCAAAAGATCATTAATACTTTTAATCATTTCATAACCCATAACTCTTTAATTTCTTAAATGTGTACATCTTGATCATCCATCAATCTTCAAGATACCTTTAACATTTTTTCAATTTTTACATAATACCTCTTTCCTACATCCTTAATCATGAATTATATCCTAAGATTCAATAATATCAAAACACCTGCTAAGATAAAATCCATACCTTTCATAGGTCATTTTCAGTTTCATCATCCACAAATGGTATTACATTAGGCATTGGAAAACATATATTTGTACGTTATTACCGATCCCATTCAGGAACATTTTTCATAGTACATCTATTTTTGTTATTTTCATGCACACAACATTTAAAACATTCAATTGACCCTTTAGAAATAACTTCTTTCCCTTTTCTAGAGTCAACTGGACGATTCCTTTTTTACATAGAAGGTTATTGTTTTATGACTTTCATTACAACATCTTAAACATCTTAACGTCCCTTTGAATAATTTTCATAGGTGTTTATTTCCACAAACTTGACACATATAATTTTGAATATACTTACCTTTATGATTATTACTTGAACATCCATAGGGATTTGTTTCTCGCATATATGATTCCTTACAAAAATCACCAAGTTTTAAGTGGTCAATAATAACTCCATATTTTTGGTTAAGAGTAACCATACGAGTATTCATTGAAGCTCCCATTTCATTAAACTTCTTATTCAGAAAACCACCATAGTTTCATTCACATCCATTGTTACTTTGGTTCCTGCTAGATAAAACCATTTACAAAAACAAAAAATGTCAGTGTGAGTATATTAGTAAAATCATAATATAATATAATATGATTAGTGTAATCACTAAGATATACTTATTCATGTTATCTTAAACTCATTAAATTTATCTAAAATATGTATGAATCCTTCTAATATGCTAACCATTATGGTTATGTCACTTATGCTTAAATAAAATGCTAACCTCTAAAGTTATCTAAACCTACCTATGATACCAACTATAAGGCCCCAACATTAAACATTACAAAATCTTTAATTATGAAAATAATTCACATTGAGGATCTTTTTGTAACACCCCGAGCTTCCACGATACGCTTCTCATTCAATAATGCAATAGCTTGCATTGTACGCAACTTCAAGTTCTAAAACACCGCAACTAATCAAAGTAGCCGTTATGAATAGTAATAACCACTTTTTAAAATTATAGAAATTTTATATTTCAAAATGGACTTCATTTTGGTATTCGTAATATCGAAATTATCCAAAGTTGAATTTTTTGTAATTTTCTGAGAACTTCCAATTTTTTATGAATAGTGAAAATTACTTAAAAAAACTTTTTTAATCAAAATAATTTATAGTGATAAATTATACAATTTGGTGGTTTTAAAGTATAATTAGAATATATTTTTACCATTTTATCCAATGGTGGTCATTATAATTAATTTAACATTGAAATTGGACATAAACAATTGCCAATCTTTTGATATAAATTGTTTCTTAAAAACACGCTATTTGTTGTGACTGCGGGAATTAATTATAAAATTAATTAATGCAACTTATATGTTTAGAATTTTGTAAAATAGACATCATTTTTGAATTTGGAATATCAATTATAGCTTAGGGTGAAATTTTGGCATTGTTCTGAAAAACTTCAATTTTTGATGAATAGTGATACCACTAAGTGGTAGTTAAATAACTGATTTTTCGTTTAAATGAAATATTACCACTTCTTTTATTTGATTTTCAAAAATCCGACATACATGGTTTTCATTAAGAAGTAAAATGTGGTTCAATGAGATTAAAATAGTTTTTTGGTGAATAGTAACTTTTAAGTTCTTAATCGCGATTAGAGGTAATTAGTGTAGTTTAAGGTAAAAATAATGTTTTAATAATAAGAGATGAGCTTGAAACTTGTCCTACTCCTATTGGATGAGTCATGGCCAAACAAGACAACTCATGGGTCAACTTGGGGACCCCATGGAACCACTTTGGTTGGAAAATGACATTAATATATATTTATTTAATGTTAAAATTAAATTGACACAAACATGAGTTGTTTTACTAAAATAGTTTTTAAGTGGGGTTACACAAGTCAAAATTTTGACTATAAATATTCATTAGAAAGCTAAAGAAATTTCCTACGTCATAGTAGTTGTTTTATAATTTATAGACAATATATAAATTAAATTATTTATGACATCATGATGATGTAGTGATGACCTCATTATTTAACGATTTTAATAAAATGAACATATAATGTAGAATACAAGGCTTACACTTGTCCAAAGTCTATTGGATGGGTAGATTTCGAACCCTTATCACCTTAGCCCCGAATTATATAAGTGTGGGACCTTTAGAATCCGAAAAGCATTGTATAATAATGTAAAATTTACTTACTTTCCAAGAGTGCCCCTCCTCTCCTCTTATAAAAGCCCCTCACCTATACCACCTCATTTACACTTTCAAGCCATTTGGCTCGGCCAAACACTGCCCAAATACTCTCCCAACATTCCCCCTTACTCTTAGAAGCCTCACTTTGGGCAGAACTCTTCCCAAAGAAGCCTTTGGCTCAAATCAAATAGAGTTACCCGATTTTGAGTTAATGTCTTCTCTAATGTTGTTTTGTTTTATTTTTCTTCTACAACCCCCTAAACTCTTTTTATTCATTTATTTTGTAACAACACCAGTATCCTCAATATACTAGGTTGTTTTTATAATAAAGATTCGTGCTACAATTACACACACCTACTTCTAATGGTTAATGAACATACGGTTTCTGTGGATGGTGAATTTCTGTCTCACGAAACGATGATTGTTCAACACTCATATAACACCTTCAAAGGTGGCCATTAAGATGTCACTATATTTATATATGATATATAATATGTTTATGTTTTACTTATGCTTCTGTATTTCTCATTTATGGCATACTTTATGATTTCCATTATGGGTAAACGCGATAATTTCATTTTAGGAAGTGCGGACTACCGCCCCCTCAAAGTGATGTGAATCGTTAATGCCATATGTGGGATGTATAAAGGATGGAGTAAATGATATTATATATGATATTATACTGGAAATATATTATACCTTTATATAATTATGATTTCATTCCATTAAATATGAAATAGAAATGAAAGTAGCGTTCATGCGTACATACGGCTTACCGTCTCCATGAACGGTGCATTTCATTTCTTACCTCCAAATGTTACGTAATATTATGAATGAATGTATATACTGGATATATATGATATATATGATACCTAAATAATGAATATAATTCTGGATATAATGGATATTCCACCACATGAGCAACTTGTAATTATAAGTAGTTTATTGTTGACTCAAGTACCAAAGATCGACAAAATGTCCGTTATTAACTTAAATAATTACATAATGGTCATATCTTTGTAATAAGTGATATGAAAAGGATAATGAAATTGAAAATGGTTCTTAATAAGGTATATATTAACTCTAGTTTATTATTCAGTAGGATAAATAACGGTTGAGTCAAGTCAGACACGAGTTAAGGGAACTTCTTAACCCAATTTCTATTCTTTGGGTTAATCTCCTACATTCAAATTATGTCCTGATATTATTATGTCCCATCTTGTATTTTTACATTATTTATGTGTACTTATAGTGAGTACACATTATAGATGTACTTTATTTAAAAAAATGATCTTTTTAAGGACTTCGTCTCAATCCCCTCTCATTAAGGCATATTTGGTTTTATACACAACTTTCTTTTATACGGTGTATAAACCCCTTTGACTTTTACGTTTATTCAAAAGGAATATTTTTTATACGAAGCATTTTTCTAAAATACAAAAGGGAATGTTTTTCTTTCCGTACTTATGCGGCGACAACGACTTCTCCACCGCCGTGACCATTATTTGAGTTTCGGCTTCCTCTACAAGCCATCATTTATTTAATGAAAAATAAATACAAAGTTTTAACTTTCTTTTATTTTGGTATTGAATATGGTTTTGAAAGCATTTTTAATATATCAATGTGTTGTATTGATATCTTGTGATTGAAATGTGGAAATGTTATGTTTCCTTTATGCATGTTTTATGTGATACGATTATGTTATGGTTTATGGTATGTTTAAACCTATTCATATGAGGAATGTATTGGACTTAATAAGTGACGGGTGGAGCCCGCTATAGCTCCTCGATGCATCGGTAGGTCTCATGAGACAACTAGACGTGGAATTGGACGAGGCCCTTTCCCAATTTGATTTATGGTTTTGGCCGAGGCCTTAATCATTTTAGACGTCTTGGACGAGGCCTTGACAAAATGTGTCAGAATGTCTAGCATTATACATTCCCTCATTATGAAAGTGGTTATTGATATTGCATGTGATTATTTGACCAGAAGAATATCCATGTGAAGAAGTGAATGACATTATCTCATTTTACTTTTTCCATATTATGCTGATGTTCAAGTTTAAAAGGCTTTTGTTTTAGTTATACATTGCCTTAAATTTTTATGTTTGTTTATGAAAGCTTCCGCAATATTGTTATCCTTACTGAGCATCTGCGCTCACCCCTTTCAATGTTTTAATATTGTCTAGGATGTGAAGAAGTATTTTAATAATGACCTGCAGGGATAGTAATAAGAGGATATGAGTGTGGACTATGAAGAATTTGTTATTAGTTTTTCACTTTATGATGTAATCTAAGACTTATGAATGTATCTAGTGTTTCCAAGTCTACTAAACTAATCGGTCTTTTGAGATTTGATCTTTTGTGATCATGCAAATGTTACGAAGTAATGCACCGACTCCGGGTAGCTGGGGTCGGGGCATTACAGTTGGTATCCGAGGCAGTTTTGTACTAACCTTGGAAGCTAGATTTAGATAAACTCTGATTAGATCACATAGCCCGAAGATAGACTTTGAGGATTAGTATAGAGGAACTTCCTAGAATTTTGGTATTGTAGAGATGTTGTGAGTTTTCCGAGCAATACATCCCTGTCTGGATACGAGCAGGTAGAGGCGGCTCTGGCACATATGTACCTAGGGGTAAAACCCGTAAACATTTCTTTGAGCTAGACTCGAACAGGAACTGGTGCACGACAACGGGCCTTGCTGCACTCTTGGTTACGACACTCCGGGGGGATATGCTTAGGATAATTCTCATTTTCATTTCAAACCACTATGAAGGGTTATGAGTATATACTTAATCAAAGAAAAACTTTCTTTTTATGATTATGGATTATATCCATAAATAGTTCAATTTATGTAAAGTGTTTTACAAATATGGAATTATATATTTTATTTCATAAACTAATCTAGTTTATACCATTGTTTAGAAATGGTGCTTAGTGGAAGGAATGGAAATCGTATCAATGCATGAACTCCGTGTAGGGATTTCCCTCCTGCTCATGATAATTATTGTGGAGCTGGAGATATAACTAGTGCTGATCAACTTATTACCATACTGGGACAACTCACTCAGGTTATGAATAATAACCTTACTCGTATGGAGCACCCTGATCCGCAACGTGGAGGATCAATGTTAGACCGCTTCATGAGGCAACAATCACCAAAATTTAATGGGGGTACAAATCCATTAGTAGCTGAGCAATGGATAAACACCTTAGAGAAAATATTCCACGCCTTGGGGAGTAGCAAAAGGGATAATGTTATCATGGCAGTTTACCGCCTCACTGGAGATGCTGATCAATGGTGGTCATTGATTAAAAATACAAAGGAAGATGAAGAAGTGTGAAGTATGGAATGGAGGGAGTTCAAAGATCTTTTCTTAGAAAAACACATACCTCATGACCATAGAGCAGATATGGAAAGGCAATTTCTGAGTTTGAAACAAAAGGAGGATGAGAATGTCGCAAAGTATGAGGCCAACTTTACAAGGTTAGCGAGGTATGCTGCAGATTATATACGTAACCCAGGAGGTAAGATTGATCGTTTCTTTGATGGGTTAAAACCATTTCTCCGTCAAGCATTAGTCTCACAAACCTTCTCATCATACGAAGATATTGTCTCGTGTTCTATCAAGACAGAAAAGGAATTCTCTAAGTCTTATGACAACAAAGTAAAGCAAGAGAAGAAGAGAACGGTGGAACAAGAGACAGATAAATGGAAAAAGGGAAAGAAGGATTTTCCATTATGTGATAATTGTGGGAAGAATCACCTTGGTACTTTCCTAAAATGAATGGGAGTTTGTTATAAATGTGGGGAAAAATGTCATCAGGTGCGTGATTTCAATGGAAAGAAAGACGCTATCAATGTTGAATGCTACAATTGTAGGGAAATGGGGCATTATGCAAATGAATGTCCTAAGCATCAGGGAAACTTACCTAAGAAAAGGCCAAGGGATCAAGGACAATATTATGCTATGACTACAGTTGAAGCGGAATAATTAATGTATTGATGCTTTTGGACTCATGGACTATATTCTGGTTATTAGAATAATGTGATATATATATAAGGATTGTACTGCAGTACATGATTTTTTCATTAAGGATTTAATATGATGAAGGTAATCATGTTTTTAATCTGTGACAATAAGAAAAACTTTACTTTGTTTGGGGAATCTGAGGTTACAATTGATTTTGGAATTTAGAGACCTTTTAGAGAAAGTCTGGACGGAGGTATTTTGGATAACTATAAAGGTTGGAATGGATTAAGTTGATCTTTGGATAGTATTTTTTAAGGTTAAAACATTTCTGAAGATTATTTTTGGAATAATATAATACTACAGTTTTGGGAAAAGGACAACCTGCAGGGTGGGGCATAATCCATCGCATCGGACAAAGGTGCAGGAATCGAACCCACAACCATAGTGCGACATTCCTTTATTTCGTACCACTATCCTACAGGAAGTCCCTAGTTATTACAAAATAATTTTACTAATCTAAATGGTATGGGTTAACATTTGGAACCTTATACAATTAGGGTAACTATAATATTTTTTGAGTTCAATTATCTTTTTGAGTGAAAGATGAGTTGAAGGTTGAAACTCTAATTGTCAAGAATAAATATATATATACCTACCTCTTATTCAATGAATAAATTAATTCTTAAACTTTAGTAAAGGGATATTAAAACAAAAAAACGTGTTATCCTAATACCTTATGTCTTGTTGAACTGATGATATTTTAAATCAACATAGATTGAAGGCTTTGAGGCCCTCAATTTGACAGTTGATTGTGATTGATGACATCAATCACTCCATACAAATATTTACGTTTTTCCTCCAATTATATGTCTCTAATTGCCACCAATGTTCTCCTAATCGAGATCATAATTGGGTGGTGACTTTTTCATTTCCCTTTCCCTCTTTTTAAGCCTAAATTTTATTAATCTTATTTCTGATGTGGGTTTTCCTCAAAGGTATTTTCTCTTTTCAACCTTTTATTTTCAAAGAAAAATTTCAAATTGCGAGGACGCAATTTATTTAAGGAGGGGAGAATGTAACACCCCGAGCTTCCACGATACGCTTCTCATTCAATAATGCAATAGCTTGCATTGTACGCAACTTCGAGTTCTAAAACACCGCGACTAATCAAAGTAGCCGTTATGAATATTAATAACCAATTTTAAAAAATATAGAAATTTTATATTTCAAAATGGAATTCATTTTTGTATTCGTAATATCGAAATTATCCAAAGTTGAATTTTTTGTAATTTTCTGAGAACTTCCAATTTTTTATGAATAGTGAAAATTACTTAAAAAAACTTTTTTAATCAAAATAATTTATAGTGATAAATTATACTATTTAGTGGTTTTAAAGTATAATTGGAATATATTTTTACCATTTTATCCAATGGTGGTCATTAGAATTAATTTAACATTGAAATTGAACATAAACAATTGCCAATCTTTTGATATTAATTATTTCTTAAAAACACGCTATTTGTTGTGACAGCGGGAATTAATTATAAAATTAATTAATGAAACTTGTATTTTTGGAATTTTTTAAAATAGACATCATTTTTGAATTCGTAATATCAATTATAGCTTAGGGTGAAATTTTGGCATTGTTCTGAAAAACTTCAATTTTTGATGAATAATGAAACCACTAAGTGGTAGTTAAATAACTGATTTTTCGTTTAAATGAAATATTACCACTTCTGTGATTTGATTTTCAAAAATCCTACATACATGGTTTTCATTAAGAAGTAAAATGTGGTTCAATGAGATTAAAATAATTTTTTGGTGAATAGTAACTTTTAAGTTCTTAATCGCGATTAGAGGTAATTAGTGTAGTTTAAGGTAAAAATAATGTTTTAATAATCTGAGATGAGCTTGACACTTGTCCTACTCCTATTTGATGAGTCATGGCCGACCACGACAACCCATGGGTCAACTTGGGGACCCCATGGAGCCACTTTGGTTGGAAAATGACATTAATATATATTTATTTAATGTTAAAATTAAATTGACACAAACATGAGTTGTTTTACTAAAACAGTTTTTAAGTGGGGTTAAAAAATTCCAAATTTTGACTATAAATATTCATTAGAAAGATAAAAATATTTACTACATCATAGTCTTTTTTTTATAATTTTTAGACATTAAATAAATTAAATTATTTATGACATAATGATGATGCAGTGATGACCTCATTATTTAACGATTTTAATAAAATGAAAATAAAATGTAAAATACAGAGCTTAAACTTGTCCAAAGACTATTGTATGGGTAGATTTAGAACCCTTATCACCTTATCCTCGAATTATATAAGTGTGGTACCTTTAGAATCCGAAAAGCATTGTATAATAATGTAAAATTTACTTACTTTCCAAGAGTTCCCCTCCTCTCCTCTTATAAAAGCCCCCCACCTCTACCACCTAATTCACACATTCAAGACATTTGGCTCGGCCAACCTCTACCCAAATACTCTACCAACATTCCACCCTTACTCCTAGAAGCCTCACTTTGGGCAGAACTCTTCCCAAAGAAGCCTTTGGCTCAAATCAAAAAGAGTTACCCGATTTTGAGGTAATGTCTTCTCTAATGTTGTTTTGTTTTATTTTTCTTCTCCAACCCCATAAAATTCTTTTATTCATTTTTTTTGTAACAACACCAGTACCCTCAATATACTAGGTTGTTTTTATAATAAGGATTCGAGCTACACTTACACACACCTACATCTAATGGTTAAAGAACATACGGTTTCTGTGAATGGCGAATTTCTGCCTCACGAAACGATGATTGTTCAACACTCATATAACACCTTCAAAGGTGGCCATTAATATGTCACTATATTTATATATGATATATAATATGTTTATGTTTTACTTATTCTTCTATATTTCTAATTTATGGCATACTTTATGATTTCCATTATGGGTAAACGCGATAATTTCATTTTAGGAAGTGCGGACTACCGCCCCCTCAAAGTGATGTGAATCGTTAATGCCATATGTGGGATGTATAAAGGATGGAGTAAATGATATTATATATGATATTATACTGGAACTATATTATATGTTTATATAATTTTGATTTCATTCCATTAAATATGAAATAGAAATGAAAGTAGCGTTTATGCGTACGTACGGCTTACCGTCTCCATGAACGGTGCATTTCATTTCTTACTCCCAAATGTTACGTAATATTATGAATGAATGTATATACTGGATATATATGATATATATGATATCTACATAATGAATATAATTCTGGATATAATGGATATTTCACGACATAACAACTTGTAATTATAAGAAGTTTATTGTTGACTCAAGTACCAAAGATCGACAAAACGACCGTTATTAACTTAGATAATTACATAATGTTCATATCATTGTAATAAGTGATATAAAAAGGATAATGAAATTGAAAATGGTTCTTAATAAGGTATAAATTAACTCTAGTTTATTATTTAGGAGGTTAATGAACGGTTGAGTCAAGTTAGACACGAGGTAAGGTAACTTCTTAACCCAATTTCTATTCTTTGGGTTAATCTCCTACTTTCAAATTATGTCATGATATTATTATGTCCTATCTTGTATTTTTACATTATTTATGTGTACTTATAGTGAATACACATTATATATGTACTTTATTTAAAAAAAATGATCTTTTTAAGGACTTCATCTCAATCCCTTTTCATTGAGGCATATATGGTTTTATACACAACTTTCTTTTATACGGTGTATAAACCCCTTTGACTTTTACTTTTATTCAAAAGGAATCTTTTTTATACGAAGCGTTTTGCTAAACGAAAAAAGGGAATGTTTTTCTTTCCATACTTATGCGGCGACAATGACTTCTCCGCCGACGTGACCATTATTTGAGTTTCGGCTTCCTCTACAAGCCATCATTTTTTTAATGAAAAATAAATACAAAGTTTTAATTTTCTTTTATTTTGGTATTGAAAATGGTTTTGAATGCATTTTTATTATATCAATTTGTTTTATTGATATCTTTTGATTGAAATGTGGAAATGTTATGTTTCCTTTATGCATGTTTTATGTTACACGATTATGTTATGGTTTATGATATGTTTAAACCTATTCATATGAGGAATGTATTGGACTTAATGAGTGATGGGTGGAGCCTGCTATAGCTCCTCGATGCATCGGTAGGTCTCATGAGACAACTAGACGTGGAATTGGCCGAGGCCCTTTCCCAATTTGATTTATGGTTTTGGACGAGGCCTTAATCATTTTAGACGTCTTGGCCGAGGCCTTGACAAAATGTTTCAAGAATGTCTGGCATTATACATTCCCTCATTATGAAAGTGGTTATTGATATTGCATGTGATTATAAGACCTGTAGAATATCCATGTGAATAAGTGAATGGTATTATCTCATTTTACTTTTTCCATATTATGTTGATGTTCAATTTTAAAAGGCTTTTGTTTTAGTTATACATTGCCTTAAATTTTTATGTTTATTTATGAAAGCTTCTGCAATATTGTTATCCTTACTGAGCATCTGAGCTCCCCCCTTTCGATGTTTTAATATTTTCCAGGATGTGAAGATGTATTTTAGGAATGACCTGCAGGGATAGTCAGAAGAGGATATGAGTGTGGACTATTAAGACTTTGTTATTAGTTTTTCACTTTATGATGTAATGTAAGACTTATGAATGTATCTAGTGTTTCCAAGGCTACTAAACTAATCGGTCTTTCGAGACTTGATCTTTTGTGATCATGCCAATGTTAGGAAGTAATGCACCGACTCCGGGTAGCTGGGGTCGGGGCGTTACACTTTTCATGTTAATAGATTTAAATAATTAGGTAATAACTTATACATAACAACTTGAATATAACAAGTAGACACTTCCACTCTATCCAAATTTTTTCACAAAAATAAAACTCCTTAAATAAAAAAATTCTTTTCTTCATAAAAATATTCTTGACTTATTCCTTTCTCTTACCCTTCCTTATACCCTATGATAAAAATTTCAAAAACCTAGGATGAGCATAAAAATATATGTAAGGGTTATAAAAAAAAGTTAAGAAAACCTTAGTCGATCAATATATACAAATAAATGAAATAATAAATTTTCATTCATAAAACATAATCTATTTAACATACCTCATATAATCACACAGAAATCATAAATCATAAAGGTAACTTGTAGAATCCATAACATACTTACATTGTATATTTCACAGCCACATAATGAGTTACATTTGGAATACCCATCATAGTATATTCCTTAAATATATTAGGAGAAAAATTAAACATAACCTACATCATCTTACCCAGTGTATTCGACAGATATCTCAGCCTCACCCACACTAGGTTTATCATAGAACCACATGTATATGTAAACAATTCCAAATAACCATAACATAATCTTAACACCTAAAACAAGTATAAAGGAAATATAAAATTTCGACACAACAATATAACATTTCAAGATTATGAAATAATAAGTGCTTTATCAAAACCATTTTCAATACCAAAATACGAAAAAAATGGTATAAGGTATTTATTTTCCTTTTAAAAACATTACATTTTATTAAGGAATCCAAATATCAAATAATACTCACTTCGGCGTAATGGTCATTGTCACTGCATACGTAAAAAAGAAACATTATTTTTTTCATTTTGTAAAATTATTCTTAGTGAAAAGATTCCATTTCAATGAAATTAAAAGTCAAAAATGTTTATACACCATATAAAAGAAAGTTGTTAATAAATAAAAATATGCCTCAATGAAATGATATTGAGACAAAGTCCCTTATCTTGAATCTGAATCATCATGTATGTTCCTTGTTCTTCCTGAATAAGAAATGTTTGTTAATTTCTAGTTTCTTCAGAACATTTTTAATGTTTGTTATTCTTATTATATCACTTATTTCCACGTTATAAACATTAAAAAATTATCTATGTTAATATCGGCCGTTTTTTCGATATTTGGTACTTGAGTCAAAAATCAACTTATTATAATTACAAATTCTACATGTAGTAAAATTTTCATTATCTTTAATATGGTATTCATGATTTATAGAGACATATAGGTTATAAGGTTTCAAAATGTCCATAAATTGTTTTCTGGACAAATTTATATGTCATTTTACCCTTTATCTTTGTATTTTAATACCTTGATAAACCCAATTTGACCTTAACCATGGTAATTAATTTTTACAGTTTTTAAAATTTATTATGGTAAAAAAATTATTTTTACTTAATTATATAACAATAATTATTCTAATTCTAAATAAAGAATCCATTTTTATAAATTCCATTCACAAAAATGGGAAATTTTAATTTAAAATTAATCTCAGAGACACGAGGAAAAAGCAGTTTTCCATTTGATAAATGTTTAAAAAGATTAAAAAGTTTTTATATGAAAATTAAATATGAAATTGATTGAAATAAACTAAATTTTATTAATATATATATTATTTTAATAATTTTTCTTTTAATACAATCTTAAACAAATTATCCTCATAAATTCATTAAATGAAAAGGTGGTTTTCAATAAAAACTAGTATTCTTCTATATTCATTGAAATATTAATATTTTCATAATAATCCCAAAAAATAACCCTAAGTGGATTTTTGCATGATTATTTTAAAAGGGAATATTATTTTAGGAAATTAATTTTTTAAATGTTTCAAAATTAATTTTTTTTATTTTTCACATAAATAAATATGATTTGTTTTTCAAGAAAAAAATATTTTCATATCATATAAATGCTTTACCAGTGGTAGGTTATTATTTTTAAATATATTTTATTTATCTAAATCATTTATAGTTAAATTTAAATAAAATCTATTTTTATTAATACCTTCTACTTTTTGGGATATGGTATAAAGGTCTCGTTTAAAAAATTATTTAAATAAGAAATTATGGTTTGTTAAAACTATCTATTGCATTCAATGCAATCTATCAAATAAATTAAATTTATTTGAAAAAATATTTCATAAAATATCACAGTGTTACACTTGGAATCTTGATCCATATTCTAGTGTTAAATTTTATTTTCATAGTTTCATTTCAAAATGTTATATGTGAAAGACACCCCTGGATGACATCATTCTTGTATACCCCTTGTGTGTTTTTTTGATCACCATGTGAAGTTTTTTTCTCATATTTTATTGAAATGTTATTGAATATACCGTGGTGAATTTTTATTCTATATTCATGGTGTTATTAAATATTGGGTGTTATAGGCGAGGTTAGATTTGGTTATGTCTTGTGCATCAGAATTTTAATGTTTATTCCTACTATTGTATTTATTTTTTTTTCATGGGAAATATTTTACTAAGTGCAAGATATAATTTTATTCTTCGAGTTCATACACACAACACATGTTTCCCACTAGATGTGCTAGAAATAATGACTATGTGGATTTTTTTCATTACAATGAGACTTGTGTGGGAAAAATGAATAGAATGAGGTTAGGACTTCAACATTGGATGATAGATGGATTGTGAGTCATAATAGTCATATATGGATAGATTTTTGACACGTTAGTGACTTTGGGATGGACCACTACTTATTCGTTTTTCTTGATCAGTATTGATTTATGGGAGTTTGATCATGTTCATTTTTGTATAATTTTCCATGATTTAATTATTCAGGTACCTTCCCTATTTTTATAGGTGTATTCCTTTTGAGATATAGTGAATGATTTTTATACATGACATGTGTGGCTGATTGGTTGATTTCGTTGGAGAATGAGTTTTAAAATATGTGTTGGAAATGCATTTTGAATATAAAGACACTTGTGTGGGTGTATTAAAGTTAATATAAAATTAGTTTTTTTAATGTGTATGCATCTGGTGAAATGTTTTAATGTAAAAAATTATTTTTAAATAAATAAATTTGGTTGTTTTTTAGAAGTGTAAAATGGGTGTGTGTGGATGTTGGAAACGGTTAAATATTGTGGATTTTTTTTCAAAATGTGTATGTTTGGTTTTAGAAAAAAAAGAGGAATGTTTTGGAAAGGTGTTATGAGATTATTTGATTTCCACATATATAAATATATATATAAGTAAATCGTAATTTATATATTTATATTCAAACTATAATATATGAATTTACTTGTGAATCATATTGTATTGTTTTGGGGAGTGGTGGGGAAAATAGTGATTTTTAGATCTTTCTAATATCATTGCTGATCTAGGTTTGGATTTGGACTCTATTTTTTGTCATGAAAGATATGGGGTGATTTGGGTGGTGGTGAGAATGTGGATGTCTCAAGAAGATGGTTTGATATTAACTTGAGTTGGACTGTAGATGTTTTCACTTTTTTCATGTTGTTTATGTATATGGTACTAGGTTAAATCATTATAGTTTGTTATGACCTCTTTGTCTTATTTTCTTATTTTTATCTTACATTTATTCATAGTCCACTTTAATGTGTCACTAATATGGGTAAAATCATTCCAAAAGTGATTCCTATGATTCCTAGGTATGGATTTCCATCTAGTGGGGATAGGTAAAACCCTTCAGAACTTGTGATGAATCGAGTTGATCGTCTAATAGGATAGAACCTTAGGTCAGTTAATTACAACATTAATGATGAATTTCATTGATTATAGGAAAAAAATATAACAAAGGTGTCTACAATGAAAAGTATTCAATGTAACTAAAACTAGTATTATAAATCATGCATTTATTTTAGAAATAAGGTAGATTAATTGAATGGAAATATTTAGTGTAATAACAGTTACACATCACCTCCATCAACTATTCTGAGGTAGTTTCTAAAAATTCCAAGGTGTATATTCAATTTTATGACATTTTCTAAGTACCCTGGTTTATTCTGTAATGATAATAAATTATTAAATAGTTTTATAGAAATTTACACGCATCATATTTTATATAGAATCAACAATTTTAAAAAAATTGGTTATTAAAATATAATTCAAGTTTCATTTCTATATTACATATTCTTTCAAGACATTAAATGGTTCATTGAAAAAATATTAAATTATAGGATATTTGATATAATTTTAAACTACATCTAAGTAGAAAACTTTATTCTCTCAGATAATGAGTCCAACTAAAGGAAATAATTATTCATCTATCTAAATCATCCTATTTGAAAATAAGTTATGAAATTTATATAAAAAACAACATTTGAGATAATAAGTATACATATTTGAGTGATTGAATAATATTCATTAATTTTTTTAATACATGTAATAATTTTAATGAATGTAATCATCAAAAGGTAAGATAATAGTGAGTTGGTATTTTCTCTAGACCTATGTATATTCAAATATATAACTATTCATGTTAGTGTTGATGTGTTTGAATTTAATATATTAAATAGAAAATAACTTTTAGAATAGAATTCATTTAATGTTATCTTTGTTACAGATAATGCGAAAAAATTAGTGGTTTCAAGAAGTCATCATAATAACACATAGTACATCATTAAGAAAAATTCCCATAACATGTATAGTTATTTTGGGGGCTTGAATTGAAATTTCATTATCTTATAGGTTGTTAATTTTCATGAAACCATCCGGTGATCTGTTTCAAGTACTATAATAATTTGGTCTTCATACCCCATGGTATGAAATATTTAATTTCATATCTATTTGAATTCTTTATTGAAAACACATTTTCCATATATGTGTACCTTCACATTTTATATGCATACCTTCACATTTCAAATAGTTCTACTCCCATGAAATATAATATGATTGGTGGTGTTTTTTAAAGGTACATGAATAATATTATTATAATTATGCATATAGTATGATTACTGGTGTTTTTCAAGTAATGTGATGTTATATACACTATTTTTTAAAATAACTAAACACATGAGAATAATAAAAAAACAAGTATTCTGAATTTTAATTTGCTTAAAATTAAATTTAATATCTTTCTCTAATTCTAGGTGTACTATTATATCAATTTCATATAATGAAATTCTAATAAATTTGAAATTTTATTACTTTCAAACCTCAAATACTATAATAACATTATACAACTCATCTTTAGAGTAATTAATGTACTTTTATTATTCAGTAATTTCAATTAACTTAATCTAATTATAGTGTGTGAACTGGATAATATGATTACAATATGTGAGCTTTGACACATGTAGATGAATTATTCTGGATAGTATGGCTACAATCTATGATCATTGAAATTTAATATTCCATTATTATTTAATACGTTCCTTTATAGTCTATAAATATTGAAATTTAATAATTCAGTAATTTAAAATTAATGAAATATATATTGAATTTCATAAAATTATTAAAGGTTACAATAAAAATTATAGTAATTTCAAATGTTCACGTACTATAATCACAATATACAATTTAGTCTGGTATACTAAAATGAAATTTGAATTTAAGTTCCTTTAATTGAAATATGAAATTAAATTAGGAAAGTTGATCATAGATATAAATTAAACATTTGAAACTATTGCAACATTATCTCCATTTAGTCTGTAAACAATGTCTCACATTTTAATTAACGTGCTATCCAAAGATACATTTAAAACATGAATTTGATCAAGAAATATTTGACATGGTTGAGGATATCAACACAACAATTAGAAAAGACAGTTTAACATTAGAGTATATTAAAAAGAAGTTTAATGAACATCAATGTAGGATAAAAAGAAAAATATAATAGACTAACCATAAAACAATTTCTATATTTAATCATTTATTTGTGATTAGACTTTTTTTGTGAATTAACTATTATTTACTATTAAATTTCATTCTCAAACTATATTACATCTGTATATTGGTTTTATTAACTCCATGTTTTGAGCATGTGTATGGGAATTTGTAATTTAATGATTATACAAAGAAAATTAAGGGGATAGGTATTAGTTCCTAACTAAAAAGAAAAAAAATTATAATAATATGATAATTAGCATAAAAATCTAAATATCAAGAATTATAAAAGGGTATTTAATTAATTTATGTGACAAATTTATACCCAGGATAAGAAAAAGAAATATAAATAATAAAGGAATACTTAAATTAATGAATACATAACCCATGACAATAATAATGAATAACACATTTGACATAAAGTCACATTCCATGAGAATGTATAAAATGACATGAAGTATTTTAAATAAAACCCAAGAAATCTTACTATTGGTTGATGGCAATACATACCATGATACTATATAATGAAATCAAACTCTACTTTTTTTCATTGTATACTAAAACAGAGGATATATATTTTTACACAGACATATATAAAAAATTATATATTTACACAAAAATATTTAATTTTTTTTACATATTTATGTGTGTGTGTGTATATATATATGTATTAAAAAATTATATTTTCATATTATAAATTTGTTATATATAAATATGTGTGTGTATTATAAAAAATATTTATTATATATATATATATATATATTATTTTATAATATTTATAAATGTATGTATTATAATTTATAATTATATTTTTTAAAGATATACTTTATATAATTTATTCATGAAGAGAAAATATATTAAAATAATAACTTATGTTTTTTTATTTAATTTTTTTAAATATTAATTTTTTGGAACGCATAAGGTGAATATGAATAAAAAATGGATAGATGTCAATTTTTTGACAAAAGTGAGTGAAGATGGGGTTAAATGGTTTATCATGTTTATAAAATTTTGTGGAAATGAACCCTTTCAAATCATTTTTCAATGTTTATTTTGTTTCAATTCATGGAAAATTTATATATAGGTATTTTAAGAATACTTCATATATGATCGAATAGATTGGGGTTATAAATGTTGGAACAAACATAGGGAAGAACTGATTGTAAATGGTGATTGGGATAACATTATGGTTTATAGATCATATGATAGGATTATAACTATAAACAATGATGATGTTTGTATTGTGGAAATGAAATTGATAGTTAAAGATAACCATCATGAGTGAACAAATCCGTGTGAGAAGTTAAATAGTTATGCAAAGAATTCAATCTATGTTTTTTACTAAATATAATATATTTTCAACCATAATGAAGTGAAATAATGTAAATGTTGAAATGAATGGAGAGAGACTAACTTTATAAAACTAATTTCTCTCTTGAATGATATATTACAAAAATATGATGCACATTTTAGAACATATAATGATAAAAAAACTTTATGCTCAATTTGTATGATCTCTAAAAGAATGAATGCATGTCCAAAGGATTGTGTTTTGTTTATAAAGGATAAGGGATTACATAAAAATGGCATATATGTGTTGTGGATTAATGCAAAAATGTTGAATAAAACCATTTGGTATTTTATGGTACATAAAAAATAATTATAATTTTTAGATGGAAATATAGAAGTGAGAATACTACAATATAATTTATGTGACATGAAAATATATAAATTCTATATGGGAAACTTTATCAACTAAAATAAACTCCTAAGTAAAAGAAAATAGATCCATAGTAACCTAAATTTACAAATAAACCAAGAAACCTTTGTCTTTCACTATTTATAGATTTAATGAATCTGTTTGGGGTACAACATAGCACTCATTTTACATGGATGGTTATGTTAGTAAATAATAACATTCTATAGTGGTTATGCATGATGTGAAAATATATTTTGATTTATCTAAATATATTAGGACCAAAACATCATCATAATGAAAATGATGTTTATTTGGATCCATTGATCAATGACATGAAATTGATATGGATTTATGTTGTTACATTGTATTGTTGGAGTTTTTTCCTTAGAACCAGCTTACATTTTACTATTAGTTTCCTATTTATTCAAATTCATGAATAATAATAGAAATACTATCACATGATTATAGGTTCCCTAAATGTGGAGATACAATGATGAAACATGTTGAAATTGTTGCACAAGTTATGGTTGAAGACGTGGGGTTTGTGAAGCACGTGGTTACATGCATGGTAATGTATGACCCGGTAGTGAAGTACGCCTCTTTGTTCTCAACCATTATATATC
This sequence comes from Viscum album, assembly GCA_963277665.1. Lineage (NCBI taxonomy): Eukaryota > Viridiplantae > Streptophyta > Magnoliopsida > Santalales > Viscaceae > Viscum > Viscum album. Next base: position 1,549,832,232 of record OY728138.1, read on the forward strand.
ATAATGTTTCCAATGTCAAAGAGTTCATGACTATAAAACCCAATGATGTTCAAGAGGGGATGGAAGAGGTATATAACTTAACACTAATCATATTATTATTTTTCTACTCTATTTTTTTATTATGGGTTTATTTTTATTATTGGAATTAGTGGTTGAATATTTTAGAGTATTCATTGTAGTCTACATGTGCACTAATGAGCATAATATTGAGGAAGATACATATCTATTATAGAAATAAATTTAAACAATATATGTTTGTTTATTCATTTATATGTTTATATATAATGAATTTTTGGGCTCCACCCACACTTTTGATAATCTTTCCCTATTACAAACAAGGCATTTATATGTTCTAGAAATCACTTTTATCATTGCTAAAAATGAATTGATGTTTTGATCACCTTTATAAGACAATATTTTTATCAGTACTAAATAATGAATAATAAATCCTACCATTTTGAGCAACAAAATATTATTGATTAAAAGGGTCTCTATCGGGGTTTCATATATCACTAATAATGGCATAATTTATCAGAACATTTTTGGCAGTAATAAATGCTCATACTATCAACTCTATAATTAATGTTAACAAAAGTGACCTTTATTAGAACTACACCTAACCCTGATAAATGCCAAAACTGGCTGTTGTAGAGTTCTAGTAGCTATTTAAATTATACTATGTAGTAGATAATAAGAACATAAAAATAATTTAATTTATAGTTTAAATATTAAATTAAGAATCATATAATATTTAAAATTACATTGTATGACCATTTAATTACAATTATTAAAAAAAGTAATTTATGTAAAATAAAATTTTATTATTATAAATATATCAAAAAATTATAATAATAATTCTAGTACAAAAACCGAACAATCATAGAGAGGATTATCAAATGTTCAACCCAACAATATAAAAAATATGTATTTAACTGTAATAAAAACATTTATTAGTTTAGTAATAGTATATAAAATTTTTAAAAAAATTATAATTGAGTTGTTATATAATCCTTTTAAAATTTAAATTGGAATGATATACTGGTACTTATGACAAGTAAAAAATGAATAATCAGTTATCTTTCGAAAGTATCCTAAAAATATGAGCATATTTTCTTTGTTTTTAATATTTCAAGTTCATTGTGAGATGAAATATTACATTTATATTGAAAACATGCACCTTGAGTCATACCATTAACACCATATGTTGGTCTGGTTTTCTAATGATTATTACACATAGTTAATTAATTATGGATATTTTCCCATAGTATAAAGCAAATATGAGTGTACTGGCTTGGTGTTTTGTATGTGCTGAATATTCTGAGCTTAAATATAACATCAAAATTAAAATAAAATTCTTCTGTTTTATTAAGCACATAATGTTTCAAATTGATGTTCTGTTAATTACTTCACATCAAAAATAAATATTCTATCTTTTTCAAAAAATATCCAGACAATCCCTGTATTTTTCTTGGTTTTTAGTATGTCATCCACCTTTTCAACTATAATTTAATTTTTAAATGAAAAAAAACTTTGATCATACGGTCCATGATGTGTTTCATTTTCATTTAAGGATAATTTATATATGTCAAAAATAAATCACAACTTTTTTCCTAAAGTATCAAGTTAATACAAGTGATGTTGTATGATTTATATTATGTGATCCATTTTTTATACTAAAATGTCACTTTTAAATAAAAAACATGCACTTATACTTTATCCAATGACATTGTGTGTCATATTGTGGTTGGGATAATTCATACATGTAAAAAATAGATCTTGGATAATTTTTATCATGTACCAAGACAAAATGAGTTTCTGTTATTAGTTTTGACTAAGTGAATCATGTCCTGATCTAATATGTTACCCTTATTCTACAAATATTCACTTAGATTCATCACAATCACACCATGTGTTGTATTATGTGATGCTTATTGCTACAGAGAAAAAGAAAATTAGTGATTAGTTTACTAATGTATCAAGACAATCCTGGATCTTGTTCTTGGCATTGAGTATGTGGCATGGATTTTGAACTTAAATGTCATATTTAAATAAAAACACACACATTCAGCCATAATGATCACATCATTTGATGGATTGACTTGTGGTTAACTCATACTTGTAAAAAATATTTCGTGGACTGTTTTTCTAAAGTATCAATCCAATACTAGAAAGTTATCATAATTTTTCTTTGTGTGTGACATGACTTTTGAATGAAAATATCCCATTAAATGAAAATTTAAACATTGAATCATACTGGTCTCACCCTATGTTGACTTAATTTGATATAAATTTATATTCATAAAAAAAAATTGGAATTTTTTCTGCAAAAGTATCAAGTGAAATTTAGTATTTTTTTTCCGTTGATTTGAGTATCCAACACATGTTTTTGACTAAAATGTCACTCCTAAACTATTAACATTCACATTTAGTCAATTAATCCACACTATACATCATTTTGATGTGATTTTAATCCCTATATATAAAAAATAATCCTATTTTTTCATTGAATTGTCAAGATAATTTGAGAACGTTTTTTTAGTATGCCACACCTTTTTTGAAAATGAATTATTATTAAATGCAAATATAGACTTTTATCCATAATATCCACACCATATATCATATTAACATATTGGGGGATTACCTTAGTTGTAATGTCTCCCCATAATCTAGAATTTGAGAAGGGTTTAAATTTGGGTGGGAATGAATTTCTTGTATAAGGATGTGATGTAGGCATGACTCATTCAGGCGGTGACGTAGGGATGGTGCAGGTCGGAGGTGACGTAGGAAGACACAATCATGATGAGAGATGATATAGGAATGATGCATCCATGATGATGCATAGGGCCTTTAGGCCAATTGTGTGTCATTGGGCTATATAATTGGCTTCATGCCCACTTGGCCATTTGGCCATCTACTGAATATATAAGGCTTGATGGGCGGTATATCACTTGGGGGGATATGGATTGATTTTTTATCCTATGTGTGTTGTGTGTGTGTGTTTAATGAAATTATATACCCAATAACTTAATATTTAAAAATTTATCAAGATAATCTTAGTATAATGACATAGACTTAACATACATATAAATCACATAATTTGTTTTAGAATATTAACTACATCACATAAACAAACTCCTAAGAGTTGTAATAGTTTTATGACTTTGGAAACATAGAAACATAAATACTGGTCCATAAGCGAGCAACTTCATCGATCACTATGTTCTATATAACTAGAATACTACTTTGAATAATCATGAATAATGAATTTCTTCATAAAATATTAATGGGAAACAAAAAAAGGTTGATATTAGAATCTTAAAAAGTATAATAAAGGGAGATATGTAAGCGTAACATGAATATAAGGGAATGAGAACATGTTCATAACATTTACAAACCATACCCTATATATCAAGGATCATAATAATGATTCTTGACAAAAACAATTGAAGTTAATAAGAAATGATTCATATGAAAATAAAAGAACACGATTAATGAGATAATAAGACATGGAATTTGTGGCATAAACATTATCATTGAAAATAATTTACATTTTATTCGAGGCTCACGTCTAAGACCATCACAATGGATAAAGTCCTTTACTGAACTAGGTTCACTCCTAATTTATACTCTGTATTAATGAATTTGGTTAACTTCCCATTCGATCCATATGTTATATAATATAGTTCACCCCCATAACATTCTTATATATCTAATGGTTTATAAGTCGTTACCTGATTTATTGGAAGGATACATAATTACCACCCATCACATAATGAAATCATTCATATGTGTTATACTAGATCATATAATGTCATGATATCATAACCCATGAAATGAAATGGGTATCAGAAACTTATCATCATATCATAACCTATTGTAAATATAAGAGTTTCCTAATCATTTCATCGTAGCATAACCCATGAAAAGTAGCATGTTTCATTATAATTTTGTCATGGTATAACCCTAGGAAGAGAAAAACAATTCATAAAAATCACACCATCATGACATAAAAAATTCATAGAATAAAATGAATGTATTATGGTATCATATCCCTCTTAAGGAATAGGTAACACCGACTTATGTTTTCATATATAGAATATAATTTTTTGAAAGAGCATATAAAACATTTTTTGGTAGAATATGCTTTCATATTTATAAAAAAAATATAAAACATTTTTTTTGAAAAACTTATTATCATAAAATATCCTTTAAAATTTATTAATGAATCATCAACAAAATTATTAGTCATGACTTCATAATTATTTTTCATGTCGTACACATTAACAATAATGTTCCATTAAAATTTGTGGTAAAATAATAATGTGAATTGTTTTGGAAAAGAACATGAATATCAATTTATGTTTTTTTTTAAAACAACTGGGTAAATATTTCTTTTAAAAATCATAATGGAGTAATAATAAATTATATTTTTTTTATAAAACACGTTTTTTAAGGAAAACTGATTTTTAACTAAAGAGATAAAAAATGTCGTATTTTTATAAAAACAATTTAGTAATTATCTTAATTATCCAAGAGTGGGAATTTAGTACAATTAAAAGATAAAATAATTAATAAGTAGAGTATAATAAAATTAATGAGATTTATTTATATGTAAAACATGATATTTCTTCATTGTATACTTAATCATAGAAAATCTCTATAAATGATGAGATTGTAACATGAAGACTTTTCCACTTTGATAACACTAAATCATAAGCCCAATTAAGTAATGAAATTAAACGGAACATAAAATATCATGTGTGTAAATAAATTCTGGATATTACAAGTAAATTTTTTTTAAACACACCACATAAAGGGATATAGGTGCATAACATAACATGCGTCTCAGAGAAAGAAAATTGTGACAAAATTCACTTACTGATTTGTTATCTTTTTAACCATAATCCCAATAAAAGAAAGATCCTAAAATTTATATATAAAACATAATAATTTTAAATAAAAGAATCATTAAATAAATTCATGGGTATTATATAAACCACATAAAAAATATGTGGTGAATATGACATGTGTCTCACAGAAGAGAAAAGTGAGACAGAAATCCCTTACCTTAAGCCTTTACTTTTGTCTATAGAATAAATCCTCATATATAATAAATTTAATATTGTTATACATATATTATAGAGTAATATTCATATATATCATACAATATATGATTATATTATGGCCTATTATTTCTTGGATATTAATGATTTCAGGTAAAAATTAAGTTTCGGTAATAAATAAAATGTTTTTCATAAAAGATTTGATTTTTTATATTTTTTATTATAATAATTTAATCATTATCTAATAATTTTAAAAATTATAACCATGATATAAATATCATATATATTCATTATATATGTATTTACTAAAATTTATAAAAGATATAATAAGGAAATAAAATACATTGTTCCGGGAGAGGGTAGGTTTTACATATGGATGGATGTTGTTTCCATTTTCTTATCAGGTTAAAAGAATGAAAATTTTTAGATATATTATCATTTTATAATAATTTTTATTTCAAATATATAAAAAAAATTATTAAACAAATCCTTTATATATTCCACGAAAATCATGAATGAATCACATTGCTTGGTGAGGTTGTAGTCCTCTATACACACGAACAATGTTATCATATTCCCACAAAATGGAATGTATGAAGGTATGTGTCATATAAAAATTAAATAACAATTATAAATTCATAAAAATAATATATATTATATTTATAAAAAATAAAACCTTCATAATGATAAGACTTGAGTACTATAAATAGAAAAAACGAACGGCCTTGTTTTGTGAGGCGGTAGTCTTCCACACACAAGAATGATGATTTGGTAACCCATTTGATGGAAGTGGAAATTATTTTAGGTCATAAAAAAATCATATATACATATAATTATTTTTAATATACTTTTTTTATATAATAATGATATTAATTTAATTAAAGGGTCTTGGGGAAGAAATAAAACAAAAACATACATTGATAAACATTACCTCTTATTTTTGTATCGTCATTAGGCTTCACTAAAATACTTCCATGGAAAAATTTATGCAAAAGATATGGCCTATAGGATGAGATGAGGGAATTTTAGAGGTGATATGGGTATATTTTTTCCCAGACCAAATAGTTTTTACGTTCTGAAAAAGAGAGGATAGGGGATGGCCTTTTACAAGTGGGGGAGAAGACACACATGGAATTTTTTAAAATAGTTGAGTTATCCCACATTTTTTACATGTATAAAGTGAATAGAATGGATAAAATTATAGAACCATATATTATAAAGTCTAAATATAGTCATAAAATAATTTTTTAAACTTTTATACTTAAACTTGACCCTTATAATCTTATTTTAACCCCCAATAAACTCATTGTTACCTTAACTGTGATAATTACTTTTTACTACCTTCATAATTAATTTTGGTCAAAAACAAAGTTAGAATTATTATAAATTAATTATTATGATCATTCAAAATATGGAATCAATTTTACTAATTTCCATTAATATAAGTGGTAAAAATTAATTTAAAATTAATCCTGTATATTTGAAGAGAAATTGGGTTTTTTAAGAGAAAATAATCAAAAGGTTAAAAAAATATCTTATTCCTATGTAAAAGTTATTCCAAAAACCGACATTTAATTTATATATGTATAAGTGATCTAATATTACTTTATAACCAATTTGAAATATAATTTAACAATTTTAGTTAGGGTTTGGACTACTGGTAAGCACCCCGTAATCCTACATAAAAAATCATGGTTTGAAAACCCATTGGGCACAGGTTATTGTAGTTGGGGTTTGGATTAGTGTTAACATTATTATTTACCTTTTACTCTTAGTTAAAAAAATTAACTCTTACCATGTCTTCTTGTATATTCAAACTATATGGTTAATATAGTTACCATAAAATGACAATCGAACCAGAAGGGGTTCAGTAATTACTTTTCAAACATTATCTATGTAATTTGGTAGAATACTAGATTTTTTGGACTATTATATCATTTAATAAAATAATATATGTTTTAAAAACTCATTTATGTCAATTTCTATACTATTCATATCATGAATTTTTAAAATCCATAAAAACATTATTATTTCCAAAAAATTCATTAATTAAAATTTAAAAGGTCATAATCATCCCAAAAATTCGTGTATGGAATTAAAAGGTTCAAAATAAACTTATTTGAATTTTTATAATCTCATTTATTTAAATAATTCATTAATAAGGTAATCACTACATCATCATTATGTTATAAATTTATTTATGTATATGATGCATAAAAATTATAAATTAAATACCATGATGTAGAAATATTTTTATCTTTCTAATGACTATTTATAGTTGAATATATCACCTATATAACCCCATATAAAAATTGTGTCAGCAAAATATACATGTTTAGGGTCTTTTTTCCATAACATTAAATTAAAAGTAATTAAATGTTATTTTCACACACATGTGGCTCCATGGGGTCATAAAATCTACCCCTGAATTCCCATGGTTGGACATATCTCATCCTATAGGGTTAGTAAATATTTTTGGGTAGTTTAATAATATTATGATATTATTTTTTACCCTTATTTACCATATTTACCTTTTAACCATGGTAAATAAAATATTAAACAAAGTTAGTATTCATAATATATAAAAATAAAACGCACATATTCACACAATTTTTACCTCCTGATTAAAAATATTGAATCCATTTTTTTATATTTAAAACACTTAAATTGAGGAAATTATTTTAAAATTAATTCTTATTGTCAAAACCAAAAGCGTACTTTTAAGAAGTATTACCTACACAAATATTGAAATGTTTTTATGTTTAATTAAAAAGTGAAATTACATAAAATGACCATCATTGGATTAAATTATAAAAATATAATCCAATTATACTTTAAAACCAATAAAAACGAAAAATTTAATATAGAAATAAATTAAATGAAAAAGCAGTTTGAATTAAAATGAAGTAATTTTCCCTATTCATTAAAAAACTAACTTTATCCAAAAAATACCAAAATTTAATCCAATATAAATTTTGATGTCCAAATTCTAAAATAGATTTTAATTTTTTTCAAATAGAAAATATAAAATAGACAAAAAAATATTTAAAAACTATCAATAGGCGCTAAAAAGTCCTTTAAAAAATAGGTTTTTCCTGATTAAAATAGGATTCATTCTTATTTTAAGCCTCTAAAATTTACTGTATAAATGTAGAAATAGTTAACAAACAATTGTAATAATAATGTAGTTAGTTATGTTCATTCCTGGAAATAAAATAGCTATGAGTTAAGTACCATTTAAAATAATAATAATATTATATTATTTTTCAGTATGACTCAAAGTTGTGTGCAACATAAGATTTCAAAGAAACCCATTATTTCATGCTGAGTACGCTATTAGAAAAAGTGTCCTCTTAAACATAAAATTAATATTGTATTCATAAATATTAATAGATATGAAAATGTATTGTTCTATAAATAAGAGGTTCATTACATTCTTCCCCACTTTTAGAAATTCCAACCTCGTAATTATAAAATTGGGCCAGGAAACATTATTGAATGCCCCTCATCGGAAAAAGAGTCAATAAAACTATCACTTTAAAAGAAAGTAACTGATGTACAAAGGTCACCCAAGATAACCCATAGTAGCATTCCATGTAGGAAAACATGTATATAGAAGAGAAACTAACCATAAAGTTCTAGAGGAGAGTGGTAGAAATCATGATCAGGAGAAATTTAACCACCAGAAAATCACAAACATGTGATAGGTTAAACAGTATTTGATTCCACGGTAGAAAAAGTAAACAAATAGTGTTTTTTTGAATTTCCTTTTCATAAAGTTGGAGAATTTATTTATGAGATTTCTTAAAAACATAAAAAAGTATTCTTACTTTTCAAGTAGAGTTTTATCCTTTAATAAATTTCTACCATAAACTCATATTTTATCACAACGATGAGTACTCAAGATGATTTGGTCACAACTGAAGCATTGGAAAAAACTTTTAGATAATCACATAATCCAAAAAATATGAACTATACATTTCCCATTTCTTTTAACATTAACCAATACCAAAATGGTTATTAAGAGATTTGATAATCCCCAAATAGTATAATCCTTTATAAAAAGAAATACTACTCTTAATCTCCAAAATTGAAAAAACAATACTAAAAGTTCATCAAAGACCATTCAATATGCAATTTTACTTAAATTTATTCAAAATAATCCAACTAAGATTGAAACACAAAATTCGTAATTATTTTATCCCATAGTCTTCCATGATAAATCTTTACATTTATCTCCAAATAACATCAACTGCTCTAAAATTCTCATACATAAAAGTAATTAACATAATTACATATTCTCTATGATAGGTTAATAATTTCTATAAATAACCCAAATAGTCATATTTCCTCAATTAGTTATAGATTATTCCAAAATAATATTTCAACTATTAATCCACAAATTAAATCCAATAGTATTTTATTTTCATTAAGCATATAGTGTTCCCAAAAACGAGAACATCCTCCAAAATTACATTTATCACTTAACCACCAAATAATATTCATATTCTAAAAAAATACATTTGATAAAACATATGTTCAAAAATCAACAAATTATTTATTCATAAAATTATTGAACTAAAAATAATGAGTCATACTAACTAGGGACTTTATGTAGGCATGTGGTAGATGATGCGACCATGTTGCCCTTCAGTTGTGGGTTCGATTCCTAAAACCATACTAGATGTGATAAGTTGTCATCCATCATACAAGTAATCATTTTTATAAAACAATATCATCATTAAAAAATTAATAAAAATAACATAATTTCCCCAAAATTACCATAACATGATTTATCCTCAAAGGATATCTAATACATTTCATTTTGCATCCCAAAATGAAATAACCATTAATCACCTAAAAAAATTGATCATATGAACTCTTAAGGTTATACATTATGTCCACACAAGAAAAGGTAATTCTTACATGAATAACATTTTCACATATCAAACATCATGGTTGTACAAATTAGAAAAAGTCTTCCCAAATTAATCCCATCATCAAACGATCATTAGTACTTTTAAACATTTCATCACCCATAACTCTTGAATTTCTAAAATGTAGACATCTTAATAATCCATCAATATTCATGATCCCATTACCTTTTTTTCAAACTTTATATAATAATTATTTTCTACAAACCTAATCATGAATCATATCCTGAGATTAAAAAATATCAAAAATAGAAGCTAATAAATAATCCATACATTTCATAGGTCATTTCCTGTTTCCTCAACCTCAATTGGAATAACATTAGGAATTGGTAAACATATATTTACACATTACTAATGATCCCATTTATGAACCTTCTTCACATGACATATATTTGTGTAATTACCATGCACATTACATTTAAAACATTCAATTGATCCTTAGGAAATAACTTCTTTCTCTTTTCTGGAGTCAACTGGATGCATCCTTTCTTCGTGGAAGGTTATTGTTTTATGACCATCACGACCACATCTGAAAAATATTGTCATTCTATTGAATAATTTTCATATGTGTTTCTTTCCACATCCTTGACACATAGATTTTTTAAAATACATACCTTTATGATTATTAGCAGAACATCCATCGAGATTTTTTTCTCGCATATATGATTCCTTAGAAAAATCACCAAGGTTAAATTGGTCAATATTGAATCCATATAGTTGTTTATGAATAACCATGAGAGTTATAATTGTTTTTCCCATTTCATTTAGCTTCTTATTCAGAAAACCACAAAAGTTTCCTTTACATCAATTATTACTTTGGTTACTGCTAGGTCCAGCTATTTACTAAAACCAAAAACGATAATGTGAGTATATCAGTAAAATCATCATATAATATAATATGATGAGGGTAAACATGAAGATATACTTAATCATGTTATCTTAAAATTATTAAAATTCTCTAAAATATCTACTACTCATTCTAATATACTAACCATTATGGTTATGCCACTTATGCTTAAATAAAAACCTATCCTCTAAAGTTATCTAAACCGGCCTATGATACCAACTATAAGACCAATAATTATACATTACATAATATTTAATTATGTAAATAATTCACATTTAGGATCTTTTCAAGTTTAGAGACTTAGAGAATTAGGTAATAACTTATACATAAGAGCATGAATATTATAAGTAGAAACTTATACTCTCTCAAAAAATATCACAAAAATAAAACTCCTTAAATAAAATCCAAAATTCTTTTATTGGTAAAAATATTTTTTAATTATTCCTTTCTCTCCCCCAAATTAACATTTTTTCCAACACTTTTAAGGGGGTAAAGTGAGAAACCTCACATATAAAGCGGATTAAGCATTGCAAGATTAAATTTTCTTATTAAACACAAGTCTAAGGCGATTGTAATCTTTTTCCCTAAATAGATTATAGGGAAAGAAACTAATATGGTTGTCTGGATTGACCTCCATGATTTCTTCATAATGACGTGCTAGACAATCCCAATATTTCATATACTCGTCTGTGCTAATCTTCTTTACGTTAAATCCTCTAACCAGTATGCGATTTTTGTTGTCAATCCAAACGTCTTACTATCTGTTAATTTCTACATGGATTAATATCCCCATCATTTGATCAATATGATTCCTCGTATTATTGATAACCAGAGATGCCTCCTTCATTTATTCACCAGAATGCATGAGTAATTCCATCTACTTATCCACCTCCACATCCTCCAGGCCCTGCCTACCGTTAGGGGGCCCTTCCTCACACCTCTTTATAGGGGGAATGGTATCCCCCACCACTAGTATAACCTCCTATTATTGCAAGTTCATATCCTCATGTTGATCCTCTACCTTTTATGTTTCTTACTCTTGATCTTGGGGTTGGATTACATTTCCTTGTTGACTCTCATCTCCTTCCACTGGCAGGATAACGTGCTCATTGAGTTTACCCTCTTTTTTGGCAGACTGGTCTCCATCGGACTTGGAAGGTAGGAGTAATCTTTCCACCCATTTGCTTTCAGCTTCCTATAGACAACGCATCTCCCTAGGTCATTGTTTTCATTATTCCATTTCTTCCTTCTTTGACTATGCAGGACTTTGCTGGCCCTTCCCAATCCATTACCATCTGAGGATAGTCCAACATCATCAGACACAGTCTCAAAGGGACAATTTATATTTCCTTCCAAATCTCCTTCAATACTCAAACTTTCAAACTATTTGTTTAAGTATAGACAGGACAAGTTCCTCGTCAGGTTGGTTTCCTGTTTGGAATTCAACAACCTGCCTTTTCCATATGAAGTCTCATCCCACTCATGTTCCTCCATAGTCCATCAATATATAAAAATCAATGAAATCATAATTTTAATTCATAAAACATAATCCCTTTATCATACCTAATGAAATCACACAGAAATCATAAATCATAAAGGTAACTTTTGGAATTCATAACATATTTAGATTGTTTATTGAATTGCCACATAGGGAGTTACGTTTAGAATACCCATCACAGTATATTTCCTAAATCTGTTAGGAGGAAAATTAAAATTTACCTCCATCATGTTACCCAATGTATTAGAGATATATCTCAGGCTCACCCACCCTAGTTTTATCACCTAAACACCTATATACGTAAAGAATGCCCACGAACCATAACATAATCACAACACATAAAACAAGTATAAAGGATATATAACATTTCCACATCATAATATATAATTTCAAGATATTGAAATAATAAATTCTTTCTCAAAACCATTTTCTATACCAAAATATGTAAAAAATGTATATGGTGTTTATTTTCCTTTTAAAAACTTTACAACTTGTTACAGAATCCAAATATCAAACAATAATCACAGCGGTGGAATGGTTATTATCACCACATACGTTAAAAAGAAACATTATTTTTTCATTTAATAAAACACTTAATAGGGAAAAGATTCAACGTGAATGAAATTAAAAGTAAAAGGTTTTTATACACCTTCTAAAATATTGTTGTGTATAAATCAAAATATGCCTCAATGAAAGGATATTGATACAAAGTTCCTTACCTTGAATCCGACTCGTCAAGTATGTTTCTTGTTCTTGCTGAATAATAAAATTATGTTAATTTATACTTTCTTCAGAACCATTAAAAAAATTTATCCATTTTATATCACTTATTACCACATTATAAACATTATTTAATTATTTAAGTTAATATCGGTCGTTTTGTTGATATTTTATGCTTTATCCAAAAATGAACTTGTAATAATTAAAAAATTTCCATGTGATCAAAATTCCATTATCTCCAAAATGATATTCATGATTTAAATAAAATATAAATACATTATATATATTTATTTATAATAGTACATAACATTTTGTGATAAGAAATGAAATGCACCATTCATGGAGAAGGTAAGTCGTATGTACACATTAACGCAACATTCATTTATTTTTCATATTTAAGGAAATGAAAACTAAATGATACATATGTATATTATAATTAAAGTATAATATCTATGTTATATATGTTACATAATTTCACTAATTACATACTTTATACATTTCCTGTATATCATGAATGAGTCATATCACTTTGAGGCGGCGGTAGTCCGCTCTTCCTCAAATGAAATTATCGCATTTACACGTTATGGAAATCATAAAGGTATTATGTAAATGAAAAATACATAAGAATAGAGATAATATAAATATAGTATATCATATATAAATAGAGTATATGTCATATATAAATATAGGGCCATCATAATGGCCACCATGAGATGTGTAGGGGAAAATCAAACAATCTTGGTTTCGTGAGGAAGTAGTTCTTCATCCATAGAAACAATATGTTCTAAATAAATTAGATGTAGATGTGTGTTTGTGTAGGCTGAATATTGGAATGATAACATCATAGTATATTAAAGATATTGGATTTATTATAAAATAATTTAATAAAGAGATTGAAGGAGGTTTGAGAAGGGAAAATAAACGAAACAAGCTTGAGAGAAGACACTACGTCAAATCAACTAACTCCTTTTGATTTAAGATAAAAGGCCTTCTTTAATTTCCTCATGCCAATGTTAAGGATTCTATTAGGAATATAGGGATGTTAGGAGATTATTTGGGAAGAGTTTGGACAAGAAAAGGGGGCTTGAGAGGTGTGATTAAGGGTTATAAGTGATTCCCTTTTATAAGAGGAAGAAGTTTCACTTTAGGAGTTCCTTCAAATATTATTTTATTATAAATTTAATTTCGATATAAAAAGATCCCCATCTCATTTTATTCTAAGAAAAGGTGAGGATTGTTCTAAAACCTCGCAATTAATTGGTTTTAGACATGTTTTGGTTTCAAAATTATGTTTATTATTTAGCATTAACCATTAGTTAATTTATTTAACTCACAACATGTGTTCTTCTATATTCATACTATAAGGTTAATATAGTTACCAAAAAATGCCAGTTAAACCATAAGGGGTTCATTAATGACATGTCAAAAATTATCTGCATAATTTGGACAAATCGTATATTTTAGAACTATTATATAATTTAATAGAATATTTTTTTTAAAAAAAACTCATTTATGCCAATGTTTATACTTTTCATATCATGACTTTTTAAAAGTACATAACAACTTGATTCATTAGAAAAAAATTCATTAATTAAAATATAAAAATTCATACTCATCCCTAAAAATCTTGTATGTAATATAATGTTACAAAATAAACTTATTTTAATTTTTATAATCACATTTATTTAAATCATTCATTAATAATGTAATCACTACATCATTATTCTGTCATGACTATATTTTTTTATTTGATCTATAAAAATTATAAATAAAATACCATGATATAGGAAATAATTTTTTATTTCTAATTACTTTTTATTTTAAAACATATCACTTATATGACCGCATATAAATTTTTTAATTAGAAGATACATGTTTAGGGTATATTTTCCTTAACTTTAATTTAAAAGTAATTAAAAGTCATTTTCACACACAAGAAGCTCCATGGGGTCCTAAAATTGACCCAATGATGACCATGGTCTGACATAACTCATCCAATTGGGTTAAGACATGATTTAGGGTAGTTTAATATTATTATAATTTTATTTTTTACCCTTACATACCATATTTAATTTTTAACCATGGTAATTAAAATATTTACTGAAGTTACTAATCATAATGTCTAAAAATAGAAGGCACCTATTGATAAAATTTGGACCACTTGATTCAAAATATGGAATCAATTTTTGTAAATTCAAAACACATAAATTTCATTAATTAATTTAAAATTATTTTCTGTTGTCAAAACCAAAAGCGTGTTTCCAAGAAGTAAAAATTACCAAAAGATTGATTATATGTTTATGTCCAATTTAAATGTAAAATTACATCCAATAACCATTTTGTATTAAATGATAAATATTTAATTTAATTATACTTTATAACAAATAAAAAGGACAATCTAACTATATAAATTAATTATATGAAAAGTTATTTTTGAATTAAAATGCGGTATTTTTCTATATTCATTGAAAAATGAACATTATCCGAAAAATACCAACATTTCATCCCAATTAAATTGTGTTGCCATTATTCTAAAGAAGGATTATATTATTTCAAATTGAACATATAAATGTGACAAAAAGTAGATTTAAAAAGAGTTCGCCATCAAAATGCAGAAAAATGACCTTTAAAAAAATTAGTTTTTTCATGATTAAAATCAGATTCCTTCTTAATTTTATCCAATAAAATTTATTGGATAAATGTTAAAAAATTACAAACAATTGTAATAATAATGTAGTTATTTTTTTATTACTAGAAATACAACAGTAATGCATTAATTACCATTTAAAAATATTATTATTATATTATTTTTTTGGTATAACTCAAAGTTTTGTGAAATGTACGATTTCAAAGAAACCTTCTGTTGCGTGTTAAGTACACTATCAGGAAAAGTGTCCTCTTAAACATAAAATTAATATAATATTCATAAATATTAATAGATATGAAAATGTATAATTCTATAAATACCTCGGTCGTTACAATAATATTGGCATAATACATAAACGTTTGGCATATAAATAAGAATAAAAAATATTTAATCAATTATATCCACCAAGGAAATCCTAAAATGTTAATTTTTGGATAACAACCCATATACCTACCTTTGTCTTGGGATAACATCCCATATACCCAAATTTAGGCTTCAGATAACCTTTCATATACCCTCTTTCAGGCTTAGGAAAACCCCCATGTACCCTCTTTTTTGATTAGGATAACCTCCCACGTACCATTTGATCTCATATAAAATTAGTCATAAAACAATACATTTAAAATGAGATATAGGTACCACCAATCAAATAATTTTTACATTCATATCCCACATGATCATAAGACATTTATCGTAACATAACCCATATAGAGGAAATAGTCTTCCTAACCATCTCTTCATTATAATTATAAATCTTTTGCAGAAATAATAAGGATAATTAAATTGGATCATATCCCATATAAATATCAGGTAACATCAAAAGATATCATCTTATAAGAAAAATTATTTTTAAAGATCTCTTGGAACATTTCTTAAGGAAAATAACATTTTCATTTTAAAATTTTATTTTTCAAAAATAACACATCACAAAACATTTTAAAAATAATTATTTTTGAAAATTACCTCTATAAATTATAAAATAATATTTACATAAAAAACATTCATAAAGACATGAAATTTATTTCATGTTATCAATGTTAAGAAAAAGATTCCTTTCGTATTTTTGATAAAATCTAAATGGTATTTATTTGGAAAATGACATTAATATTAATTTAGAACATGTTGTAAAAATTAATACATGGGTAAAAATTACTTTTATAAATCATAGTAGAATTTATTTTATTTTTTATAAAACATGAATATAGAAGGGAAAGGGTTTTGGGACGAAGAAGAAGATAAAGTATATTTTCCTTAAAAAAATTCACAGTTATTTTAATATAAAAAAAGAGATAAAATGGTAATATTATATAAAACTTATATTAATAACAACAATAGAAAATAATAAATGATTTTCTAGATATATATATTATAATATATTTTTAATTGGAAGCATAATCATAAACAATCACACTATAAAATGCAATTATTCCATAAAATAATTATCACTTTAGTAACATTTGTATATTAAGAACCATGAAAGAATATCATCAAATGAAAATTTAAAATATTATTAAAAGAAATATCTTCATGATATAAAATGTCAAAGTGGAATTATATACACCTCAAAAAATAACTATGTTCATAAAATAAATAATGTCTAAAAGGAGAAAACTTGAGACTAAAATACTTTAACCAGGTCTTTAATTTCTCCGTAAATGTTCAAACCTCATTTATAATAAATTTTGGTTAATTTTTAAAATTTTATAAAACATTAATTATTTATATCATACAATATAAAATTTACATTGACCTTTTAATTAACTTTTATTAACAATTACATGATAAATTTATATTTTTTGAAACAACTGATTTGATTTTCACATATATTTTAATAATTTATTTTTCATTATATTATATTTATCATTGTTAAAAAATATATATAATTTTATGAATTATATAAATATCATATATATTTAACATACATATAAATATATATATAATATTTTATAAAATTTATAGATATAAAATGAAATACACCGTTCTTGGAGAAGATATGTCATACGTACGCATGACGTTATTCCATTTTCATGAAAAAACGAATGAAATAAAGGTAAATAATATATAACCATTATAGATTCATTTTTATTTCATATATATCACATATATGAATAAACCCTATATTTATTACTTTCTTTGTATAGCGTGAAATAATCTCATCATTTCATGAGGCGGCTGTCCCCTGCACACATTAGCAAAGTTATTATACTCTCACAGTATGGAATGTAAGAAGTTATATGTGATATATTAATTAATAAGTATAATAAAATCATATATATTATACATAAAAATTTAATATATAATTATATCCATCCGCGAGAAGTCATAATGGAACATGAAATTAATCATTTCATGAGGTGGTTGTCCACTGTACACAAGAATGATGATTTTGTATGTCATTTGATTGATGTTTATATGGTTGTATGTCATGATATTAACATAAAAAAATAATATTATTTGGAATATAATGAGGTTTTTATATCAACATTATTTAATAATAATTTATGTAATTTTAGTAATAAATTAAATAAAATGCTTTGTTAGGGACATGACCTAATCTTAAGATAAATTTGTTTACTTTTCACCAAAATCCTTCCATGGATTAATTTATGAAAAATATAAGGATCTTAGGATTAGATTAGGTAAATGAAGTAGTTATTTGGTGTGTTCATGTTTGAATAAATGGTTTTTTTATGTTCTAAATGGAAAAGATAATGGGTGACCTTTTATAAGTGTGGTGAGGGGAACACTTGTACTTTTTGAAAAGAAAAGGTGTAGCCATGTGTTTTGTTTTTTGAAAAAGACTCAAAAATGGAAAATTATAGAGAATTATAGTTTATAAAGTTAAAAATCCCCCATAAATTTTTTATGGACAAATTTCAAGGTCATTTTACCCATTATCTTTGTATTTTAACACCCTGATAAACCCATTTTGACCTTCACCGTGATAATTATTTTTTACAGATTGTAAAATTTATTATGATAAACAATTACTTTTACCTAATTATATATTATATGTTATTCTAATTCTATTCACAGAATCCATTTCTCTAAATTCCATTGACAAAAGTGGAAAATTTTAATTTAAAATTTATCTCACTGACGTGAAGAAAAAGATGTTTTCCATACAAAAATGTATCAAAAGATTAGAAAGTTTTTATATGAAAATTAAATATGAAACTGATTTAAATGAACTAAATTTTATTAATAGATATGTAATTTTAATAATTTTACTTTTGATATCATCTTAAACAAATAAACCTTATAAATTCCTTAAATGAGAAGGAATTTTTTAATAAAAACCAGTATTCTTCACAATTCATCGAAAGATTAATAATTTCAGAAGAATCCAAAAAATAACCCTAAGATAATTTTGACATGATGATTTAAAAAATGAATATTATTTTAGAAAATTGATTTTCTAAATGTTTAAAAAGTTATTTTTATTATTTTTCAAAAAACGAAATAAGAATCTTTTTTTTGAGAAACATTACTTCCAAATCATATTAAGTATTTACCAAAGAAAACTTCTTATTTTTAAATATATTTTATTTATATAAAGAATTTATAGTTTATTTAAAAAAATCCATTACTATTAATACCACCTCTTTTTAGGGATATGTTATAATGGCCTCATTTAAATAATTATATTAATAGAAAATTATGGTTTGTTAAAACTCGTTGTCGCATTTAATGAAATATATCAAAGAAATTTAATTTATTTGATAATACATTTCATAAAATATCATAGTGTTACACATGGAATCTTGATCAATATTTTAGTGTTAAATTTTCTATTCGTAGTTTCATTTCAAAATGGTATATGTGAAAGACAACCCTTGATTATACCATTATTGTATAACCCTTGTGTGTGTTTGTGATCACCATGTGATGCTTGTTGCTCCTATTTTATTGTAATTTTATTTAGTATTCCATGGTGAATGTTTATTCTATACTCATTGTGTTATTAAATATTTGGTGTTAGAGGTGAGGTTAGATGTGGTTGTGGCTTGTGCATCAGACATGGAATTTTTATTCCTATGCTTGAATTCCTTTATAATTCATGGGAAATATGGTACTAAGTGGAAGATCAAAATTTTTTCTTCTAGTTTGTACACACACCACACTTTTCCCTCTAGATGTGATCGAAACAATGACTATGTGTATTTTTTTCATAAAAATGAGACATGTGTCGGATAATTTAATATAATGTGTTTTGGACTTTAAAATAGGATGATAGCTAGATCATCATTCATAATAGTCATATATGGATATAAGCTTCACACGTTAGTGACTTTAGGTTGGGCCATTGCATATTTATTTTTCATGTTCAGTATTTATTTAGGGGAGTTTGATCTTGTGATTTTCTGTATCATTTCCCATTATTTCTTTATTATGGAACCTTTCCTATTTTTATTGGTCTATTTCATGTGAGATATAGTGACTGATTTGATTGCATGACCTGTTTGGGTGATTGGTTAATTTCATTGGAGAATGAGTTTTCAAAGATGTGTTGGAAATGAATTTTGAATTTAAAGACACTTGGGTGGGAGCATTCAAGTGAATATAAAAATTAGTTTTTAATGTGGATTCATATGGTGAAATGTTTTAATGTAACCATTTTATTTTAAATAAATAAAGTTGGTTGTTTTTTAGAAATGGAAAATAGTTGTGTGTGGATTTTGGAAATGGTTAAAGTTTGTGGATTTTTTTTGAGAATGTGTAAGTTTATATTTGGAAAATAAAGATGAATGTTTTGTAAATGGGTTATGTGATTATTTTATTTCCATAGATATATATATTTATGTCATTCTAGTTTTTCCCAAATTTACCCTACAGGTATGCGGTCGTTGTAGTACAGGTAGGGGTCAAATCTACAAAGACCGAAGAAGAATCCTACATACACTCTGAATACGGAGAGATTTGGATTTGGAGTGGCCAACTATTTGTATTTATTTTATTTGAAACTAGTGATTTAATTAAAATAAAAAATAAAAAAACCAGTAATTACTTAGTCTAAAACAATTAATTGAGATGAGTTGATCCTAAGTTGTTACTAGGGTTAGATTGGATGTATTTATTTTCTTATAACATTTCAGTTCATTAATTCAAGACGTATCCACAAAATGATATAATTACTCAACATCATTCAATAATTTAATACATAAAAAATTCCAAGGTTAATCACCAATGCACTTAGAGGATAAATTTAATGATCACTCCATGGAGTTGGATCGTAATAGCACTTGAAATGTGTCATTGTTAAAGTTGGTGAAGATGAAGAAGAAAATAATCATCCAATGGAAATCTTAAGTTAGTGAAATGATAACAGAATTTTAAATCATAAAATAACATAAAATATTCCCCATTCAACTCCCTAGGACAATCCCATAAGGTTTTATCCCTCCATTGATTCTATGATATCAAATGAAGTGGAAAGAAGATTCATAGGGGCAGAACTAAAGAAGAAAAATAAAATAATAAAACAATCACTCCACCATTGCGTGAATAAATTCACAAGTGTTGGTTTGAATAAGATCACACCATGGGGAAACGGTATCAATGTGAAAAAAAGAATAAAAGAAAAAGAGGAATGAATAACTTTTATAAAGAACGAATGTAATTCAAACAACTTACATGAGAATGTGGAACAATTACAACATCAAATCGACAGCATAACATTACAATGAAACAAATCACCCCCATACCTAAATCCTCCACCTCTACTACCTTAAATAGTATAAAAGGAATCCTTGGGTCAAGAAACCACTCCCCAGGTCTCTTTAATTAATTTTTGGAGGCCAAATTGGGTGGACATTAAATGTAGAGGAGACTTTTCAACTCTTGCCTTGAAGTGGGATCCATCTAGCATCCATCGAACTGAAGCACCGAAATCACCTTATAGAAGGACTAAATAAAGGGGGCCATAAAATACTTAAATGAATCCCCCAATCTCCCCTAATATCTTGTAAAATTTAATCCTATAATACTTTGTGGTTTGCGAGATATGATTTAAATGGTGAGCTGTTTTTCTAGGCCGTGGAATCTGGCCTAGAATTGCATCTTCAACATGGGCCACCTGGAACTCTATTAGAACATTCCAATTAGCTTGATACACTATGGAATAAAATGTTCCCCATGATTTACTATATCTCTAGTTAAATTGTGAGACCTTTTAGGAATGAATCATGGCCTCTATAATACCTTTATTGGGCTATTGTTCAGCTTACTTCACCCAGAATGTGGTTGGTTCAAAGCCCACTTTGGTGGTCTTACAAATTGAATCTCAAAGTGCTCCAAATTAATGAGTAATTCCTTATATCATGGGAGACATTAAAATAAAAAATTAAATAAAATCATGACCATTTGGAGTTTTATGAGAAGTTAAATAATATACCATGTAATAGTGTATTTTATGAAAGAATTGCAATCACGATGTGAAATGATGTTCAAAGTGTAAAATACACTAAAATGGTATTTATGAATAACAAATCCCATGAAAAATATATATATTTATATTTAATATTAGCCTCTTACAAGGGAAAATCACACCCCCAACTTGTGTTTTTCTAGTCCCGAGAAAAATATATCTCACAAACGTGAAATTCGAATAACCTTTTCCAAAAACATTTTAATTTGTATTGCTCACCCAAAGACATCATACCAAAAAATTATGAAACCCATCAAAATTATTTAAAACAAGCTATTTCCAGAGACATAACCCAAGCCCAAGCCCATTCCTTTATTCAAATTCATCCCCATATTTCATCCAATTTCAATTAATCATGAAGAAGTGTTGTGAATCACAATAGACATGGGGGTTCATTTTCATTCACAGGGAGAAAAGATGTAAGCTCTAGGAGAAATAAAATTTTAATACTAAGAATAGTACTCATTTTTAATTTATTTTATTTTTTTGTTTTTTTTCAATTTTTCCATGGTAATTGAAATTGAACTCAGTCATGTCAACCCATGTTGCAAGACTTTGCTGATTACTCCCAGGCTAAAATAACTTTGGGCACCAAGTGAATCTCACATACTCGGGCATCATCTCAAGTTTACTCAATCAAAAACAAACTCAAATTACCAAAAATAGAGATAAAATTCCCAATTCCTATCCAGAAAATTATGGAGTCACGATCCCCAAGCGACAAAAGCAACACATTAGGTCATTTCATTTCTCTACGCGCAAATTGATTTTTTTAATAGTAATTTTAAAATTAAAATGATCACCAAACCTATGCCATTTTTTATGGGACCCCAAGTACTAAAACTAAAACCCCACAATCTAGAGGACGTACATTGTGTTTTTTTAAATGGGTGAAAATATAATAGTGAAAAATAAAATTGTACAACCAATCTTTCCAAAATCTATGCACATGATCCTAAAAATGCATTAAAATCAGAATCAAGTCATGAAAAATTAAATGATATCCAATTTCAAAGATTACAATGTGTGTTATCATTTTCAAGGTTAATGAAATTTTTCCTTCCACACATTTTGTTTTGCACAGAAGATCAAAATTTTTATTTCATCTCCCCCCAACATAGAATAACATTGTCCCCAGTGTTTAAAGAAAATAAAATTTAGAAGGGGGTAGGAGAGGAGTTCAAAGAGGAAATTTAAAATGATAAACATAGAACAAATTCACCTTGTTTTTGAAGTTGAAGTTCATGATGCTCCATATTACTCTTTTGATCTCTTGGGGGATGTAGGCACCTCCTTGATTGAACATCTACCACCCAAAATAGTCCCTAAACCATAAAAATAAGAACAAACCAAACAAAACAAACAACACAACGATTTATTTAATTCTATGTATCATCATTTTTATGGTATTCCCTGTTTTTTTTTGTTTTTTTTAATCCAAATAATGATACATTGTCTTCTTTTAAATTTCTAAGTATGGTATTACATAGGGATCACACCGAGTGACACAGATGAATACGGTGCTCCCCTTTCAAACCCATCTATACTCATTAAATATGAACATGTCAACAGTCTAAATTTTTTTAACCTACAAAAATAGAAATAAAATAAAATAAACTGATGATACATTTTCCTCTTTTAAATTTCTGGGTATGGTATTACTCAGGGATCACACTGCGTGACACAAATGAATACAGTTCTCTCCTTACATACCCATACATACTCATAATCGAAAAATAGGTCAATATTCTAAGTTAGAATATTATTATATCAAAATTATCCACTAATCCTATTGGAAATATAAAGTTCATTAAAATAAGAAAATGATTGGAAACTTGAAAACCACAGGTTTCCTCCCGTGTATCGCTTAATTTAACATATTTATCTCGACTTGAACCCCCCAACATATCCAATTCCAGCATTAAAAATTTTAATGTCCTCATCTTTATCCACTTAAACATGATTGAGAATGTGTATCCCTTGTGGTTGGTAACAACATTCTGAATTTGGTTCATGAATAATCATATTTTCTAAAATGAATGGGAAAATCCAAGGAATATTAGAAATGGTTGATTTTTTTCTTCTGTATCTTTTCCTAATAAATCAAAGATCAACCCCTGTTTTGAGTTTCATGAGATGAATGAATTAAAACCCCAAGCTCTTGATTAAAATAAATGATGGGATACTTGAGTGGGGAAGGAAGGCCAATGATTTTGAGTTTGTGTTGATTGAATTTTCTTAAAGTAGATTAGAAATTTGAATCAAAATCTGTTTCTTATACAAAGTTTTTAGAATTAATAGGTTCCTTATAAAAATTTGATTCATCCCCAAAAGTGTTCATTTTAATTCTATGGGTGGGTATGAGCTTAATGTTTTGGATTTCTTCCAATGGTTCAGTGATCGGTGGTCCTCAAAATTCACTAATGGATCCATATTCAAGAAAATAAATCCATGATGTCAACTTATTATCTTTTGAATTCAAAAAATCAATTTCCTCCTAATTTAAACACGCTTAGGCTTCACTTTCAACATTACATGACCATTTCAATTCATTATCTAACTCTGAATTCCCAAATTATAAACTGATTTATTCACATTTTTTAATGTTTTGTAGTCCTAACCTCAAAGATGAAACCTTATAATTAATTAACTCTATTTTATTACACATTGTTCAAAAATGATTGAGGAACATATATGATGTTATTTTGAACATTATGGACATCACAATGATTGGAATCTTCAATCATCCTTGAGAGGGCAGGAAATTGATCATTAAAACATTCATTATCCCATTGATTATAAGTCTCATCTGGTGCGGGGTAATCATTCAAGGGTTGATCAATGTAATTACCTATGTTTTTTGATTCCCAAAATTTATTTTCAATTTTATTCCATCTTGGTTCTATGTTGGGGTATTGTTGAAGATAATTTATTGGATTAGAGAGAGATTTGGATTTGTGATTTTTAGGACATAGAAAAATAGAAAGGGGAAGAGAGAAGATAAATAGAGGTGAAAAAAGATAAATTAGGGTGAGAAAAGAAATTGAGTTTATAAGGTGACTTACTTGGGTCCTCGATAATGATACCAAAATTTGGTTTTGCCCAAATTTACCCTACAGATATGCGGTTGTTGTAGTATAGGTAGGGGTCGAATCCACAGGGACTGAAGAAGAAAACTAGAGACACTTTGAATTTGGAGAGATTTGGATATGGAGTGGCCAACTCTATGGATTGATTTGATTTGAAACTAGTGATTTAATATAAAGAAAAAATAAAAAAATATACAATTACATAGTCTAAAACAATTAATGGAGATGAGTTGATCCTAAGTTGTTACTAGGGTTAGATTGGAAGTATTTATTTTCTTATAATGTTTTAGTTCACAAATTCAAGATGTATCCAAAAAATTATATAATTCATAAACATAATTCACCAATTTAATCCTTAAAAAATTTCAGGGCTAATCACCATTGAACTTAGAGGATCAATTTAATGATTACTCCAAGGAATTGGATTATACTAGATCTCTAAAAGTGTCATTGTTAAAGTTGGCGAAGATGAAGAAGAAAAATAATCATCAATTGGAAATCTTAAATTTATGAAATGATTACAAAATTTTAGAACATAAAATAACATCTGATATGCCCCATGAAACTACCTAGGACCAAACCAAAAGGTTTTATCCCTCCATTTATTCTATGATCTCAAAGGAAGTGGAAACAAGACTCATAGGGGCAGAATTGAAGAAGAAAAATAGAACAATGAAATGATCACTCCAATGTTGCGTGAATAAATTCACAAGTGTTGGTGTGAATAAGATCACACTTTTGGGAAATGGTATCAATGTAAAAATAATAATTAAATAAACAGAGAAAATAAAAAATGTTTACAAAGAAATAATGTAATTCAAATAAGTTACATGAGAATGAAGAATGATTACAACATCAAATTGACAGCATAATATTATAATGAAACAAATCACCCCCTTCCATAAATCCTCCACCACTACTGCCTTAAATAGGAAAAAAATTATCCTGGGTTTGAGCCACCACTCCCCAAGTATCTTTAATTAATTGTGGGAGGCCAAAGTGGGTGGAAATTAAATGTAGAAGAGACTTTTCAACTCTTGCCTTGAAGTGGGAGCTAGCTTGCATCAACTGAACAGAAGAGCCGAAATCACAGTCTAGAAGGCCGAAAAGGAGTGGTACATAGAAAACATAACTGAATCCCCCGATGTCCCCTAATATCCTGTAAAATTTAAGCACAAAATACTTTGTGGTTTTCATGATATGATTTAAATGGTGGTTTGTTTTTCTGGGCTGTAGAATCTGTACCAGAATTGCATCTTCAACTTGGGACACATTGAACTCCATTAAAAAATTAGAATTCTCTTGGAAAAATGTTTAATTAAATGTTCCTCATGATTTATTCTATCTCCAT
Source organism: Viscum album (assembly GCA_963277665.1). NCBI lineage: Eukaryota > Viridiplantae > Streptophyta > Magnoliopsida > Santalales > Viscaceae > Viscum > Viscum album. Next base: position 1,549,858,808 of record OY728138.1, read on the forward strand.
TTAACTTCTTATTTTCTTTTCATTTGAATCATGGCCTCTATAGTACTTTTATTGGGCAGTTGTCCAACTCACATTGCCCAGAATGTGGATGGTTCAAAGACCACTTTGGTGGTCATCCAAATTGAATCTGCAAGTGCTTCAAATGAATGAATTGTTCCTTATAGCATGGGAGACATGAAAATAAAGCATGAAAATAAAATAAAGACCCTTTAGTGTTTTGTGATATTTTCAATAATATACCTTGTAATAGTGCATTTTAGGAAATAATTGCAATCATGATGTGAAATGATGTTCAAAGTGTAAAATGCACTAAAATGGTATTTATGAATAAAAAATCCCATGAAAAATATATAAATTAATAATGAATATTAACCTCTTCCAGTGTCTAATCACATTCTTTCTAGATTTATTTTTAAACTAGAATAGATGAATTTCCTTATGAATCATATTGTATAATTTTGGGGAGTTGTCGGGAACAACTGTTATTTTTAGATCTTTCTTATATCATTTAGGTTCTTGTTTTTGCGTTGGACGCTATTTTTTTAATCATGATAGACGTGGGGTGACTTGGGTGGTGGTGAGAAAGTAGAGGTCTCAAGGAGATGGTTCGAGCAAGGATTGAGTTGTTTTTTAGTTTTCTTCATTTTTGTTGTGTTGTTGATGTATATAGAACTATGTTAAATAATTATTGTTGGTTATGAACTCTTTTTATTGTTTTCTTATTTGGATCATATATATTTATTCATATTTCACTTTCATGTGTCAGTAATTTTGGTGAAATCATTCCAAAAAGGGTTCATGTGATTCCCAGGTACTAGTTTCCATCTAATGGGGATAGAGAGAACCCTTCGGAATTTGTGAAGAATCAAGTTGAGCATCTAATCGGATGGAAGCTCAGGTCATTTCATTGCAACATTAATGATGAATTTCTTGGATTATAGGATAAAAAGTGAACAATGGTGGCTACAGTGAAAAATATAAAATGTCACTAAAACTAGAATTATGAATCAAGCATTTATTTTAGAAATAAGGTAGATTAATTGAATTGAAATCTCTAGTGTAATAACAGTTATACATCTCCTTCATCCACTATTCTAAGGTAGTTTCTCCAAATTCCAAGGCATATATTCAATTTCATGACATTTTCTAAGTACCCTGGTTAATTCTTTAATGATAATTAAATATTAAATAGATTCATAGAAATATACACCCATAATATTTTATATAGCTTCGACAATTTTAAAACATTTGGTTATTACAATAAAACAAGTATCATTTCTATCGTACACAGTTTTTTGAGACAGAAAATGGTGCATTGAAAAAATATTAGATTACAGGATATTGGATATACAGTTAAACTACATGTAACTTAAAAACATAATTTTCTCAGATACTAAATCCAACTATAAATAAATAAAAAATTCGAACTATCTCAATTACCTTTTAGAAAATAATTTATGCAATTTATATTAAAAACAACATTAGAGCTAATAGGTATACATATTTGAGTAATTTAATAATATTAATTAAATTATTTTATACATGCATGAATTGTAATGAATGAAATCATAAAAAATTTAAGAGAATAGTGAGTTGGTATTTTGTCTGGAACTATGCATATTCAAATATAAAACTATTCATGTTGGTGTTGATGCGTTATAATTCAATATATTAAAAAGACAACAACCATTAGAATAGAATTTTTTCAAAGTACTCTTCATTACAGATAATGTGTAAAAAATTAGCAGTTTCAAGAAGTCATAATAATAACACAGAGTAAATCATTAAATATCAATTCACTTAATATGTATAGTTTTTTTGTAGCTTTAATTGATATTTCATTATCTTACAGGATATTCTTTTTGATGAAACCACCTGGTGATCTGTTTCATGTTCTACACCAATTTCGTCTTTATACCCCATGGTATGAAATATATAATTTAATATATATTTCAATTCTATATTGATGACACATTTTATATATATGTGTGCCTTCACATTTTATATGCATACCTTCACATTTCATATAGTTACCCTACCATGAAATGTAATATGATTAGTGGTGTTGTTTATAGGTACATAAATAATAATATTATAGTTATGAATATAGTATTATTTATGGTGTATATCAAGTAATGTGATGTTATATATAGTATTTTTTAAAATAACTAAATATATAAAAATAATGAAATAACAAGTATAATGAATTGTAATTTTTTTAAATCAAATTTATTGTCATTATCCAATTCTAGGGGTACTATTATATCAATTTCATATGATGAAATTCTATTAAATTTTTAATTTAATTACTTTCAAATGTCACACACTATAATATTGTTATACAAATCATCTTTAAGGAATTAATGTACTTTAATTATTAAGTAATTTAAATTAATGTAATCTAATTATAGTATGTAAACTAGAAACCATGATTACAATATGTGAGCTTTGACACATGTAAGGAAATTATAGTAGATAGTATGACTAAAATCTATGAACATTGAAATTTAATATTCAATTATTATCTACTACTTTCATTTATAGTCTATAAATATTGAAATTACAATATTCAGTAATTGAAAATTAATGAAATGTATGCAGCATTTCATAAAATGCTCAAAGGTTGTAATCAAATTTCTAGTAATTTCAAATGTTCACGTACTATAATCACAATATATAATTCAGTCTGGTATACAAAAAAGAAAGTTTAATTTCAGTACCTTTAATGGAAATATGAAATTCAATTCTAAAAATGGATGATAGATATGAATTAATAATTTGAATATATTGCAACACTATCTCCTTTGAGTCTGTGAACTTTATCTCACAATATAATTAACATGTTATCAGTAGATACATTTTGTACATGAATTTGATCAAGAAATATTTGATACGGGTGAGGATATCAACACCAAAATTAGAAGATACAGTTTAACATCAGAGTATACTAAAAATATTCTTAATGAACATCAATGGTGGATGAAAAGAAAAAATTTGCACACTGGAAAAAATCAATTACTTTATTAAAAAATTTATATGTCATATGCTTTTGTTTTGTGTGTCAACTATTATTTACTATTAAACTTCGTTCTCAGACTATATTTTATATTTATAATGGTTTTAATAACTCCATGTTTCGATCATGTGTATTTGAATTTGTAATTTAATGATTATACAAAGAAAATAAATGGGCTGGGTATTATTTAATAACTAAGAAAAAATATTAAAATAATTTGATAATTAGAATAAAAATACAAATATCAGAAATGATATAAGGGTATTTAACTAATTTATGTAGACAATTTATACCCAGGATAAGAAAACCACAATATAAATAATAAAGGAACTGGTAAATTAATGAATACATAACCCAAGATAATAATAATGAATAACACATTTGACATACATTGACATTCCATGAGAATGTATAAAATGACATGAAGTATTTGAAATAAAACCCAAGAAATCTAACTATTGATTGATGAACATACATACCATGATAGTATATAATGAAATAAAACTCTACTTTTTTCAGTGTATTATAAAACATATGATATATATATTTACACACAAATATACAAAATTATATATTTTCACAAAAATATTTACTTTTTTACATATTTATATGTGTGTGTGTGTATATATATATATAATATAGAATAATATTTTTATATTTTAAATTTATTATATATATATATAAACGTATTATATTAAATTGTTATTATATATATTATTTTATATAATTTATATATGTATGTATTATAAATTATAATTATATTTTTTAATGATATTTTTTATATAATTTGTGCATATAAAAAACATATATTAAAAGAAAAATTATGTTTTTTTATATATATTAAAATATTAATATTTTTTGAACCTCATATGGTGAATATGATTAAAAAATGGATATATGTCAATTTGATGACAAAAGTGAGTGCAGATGGGTTTAAATGGTTTTTCATGTTTATAACATAGTGTTCAAATGAACCCTCTCAAATAATTTTTCTATGTTTATGTTTTTTATATTCATGGAAAATTTATATAGAGGTATTTTAAGAACACTTCATATATTATGGAATAGATTGATGTTATAAATTTTGGACTAAACATAGGGAAGAACTGAATGTAAATGGTGATTGGGATAACACTCTGGTTTATGGATCATGTGATAGGAATATAACTACAAATAATGAGGAAGATTGTATTGTGGAAATGAAAAATATAGTTAAATATAACCTTCATGATTGTGTGTTGTGGATTAATTTAAGAAAGTTGAATCAATCCATTTGGATGTTTTATGGTACTAAAAAATAATTAAATGTTTTAGATGGTTATATGGAAGTGAGAATACTTCAAGATAATTGATGTTACATGAAAATTTATGATTTCTATATGGGAAACTTCATTAACTGATAGACACTCCTCAGTGGAAAAAAAAGATCCAACGTATCGAAAATTTATAAATGAACCAAGAAACCTTTGTATTTCACTATTTACAAATGGAATGAATCTGTTTGGGGTACGACATAGCACTCATAGTGCATGGCTGGTAATGTTTTAAAATAATAATATTCCATAGTGGTGTGCATGATGTGAAAATACATTATGTTTTATCTATATATATTAGGACCAAAACAACTTCATAATGAAATTGATTTTTATTTGGCTCCATTGATCTATGATATGAAATTGATGCGGATTTAAGATGTTACATTGTATTATTGGAGTTTTTTCCTTTGAACCATCTGACAGTGTACTATTAGTTACATATTTATTCAAATTCTTTAATATTAATAAAAATATTATCACATGATGAGAGGTTTTGTAATTGTGGAGCTATAATTATGAAACATGTTGAAATGGTTTCACAAGTTTTGGTTCAAGAGGTGGGGTTTGTGAAGCATGTGGTTACATGCATGGTAATGTATGACCTGGCAGTGATGTACACATCCTTGTTCTCAACCATTATAGTTGATAATGTTTCCAATGTCAAAGAGTTCAATTCTATCAAAACCAATGATGCTTAAGTGGGGATGGAAGAGGTATATAATTTAACTTCCATCATATTATTCTGTTTCTAAACTATTTTTTATTATGTGTTCATTTTTATTATTGGAAATAGTGGTTGAAAATTTTAGAGGATTCCTTGTGGTCTACATTTTCATTGATGAGCATAATCTTTAGGAGGATATAGAACTAAGAAGGGAGAAAAGGTGAAGAATATGGGGTTGTTTCCACTATTATATGTTTATATATAATGAATTTTGGGGCTCCACCCACACTTCTAGTAGTCCTTCACCAGTAAAAATAAGGTATTTATAGGTTATAGAAATAATTTTTATAATTGAAAAAAATTAATTGATGTTTTTATCACCTTTATAAGACAATAGTTTTATCAGTACTAAACAATGAATAATAAAGCCTTCCATTATCAGCAACAAAAAAGTGTTGATAAAAAAGTGTCTCTATTAGTGTGTCTTATATCAATAATAAAGGTTTAATTTTACATAACATTTTTAGCAATAATAAATTCCTATATTATCAAATCTACAGTTAATATTAATAAAAAGTACCATTATTAGTACTGCACCTAACACAGATAAATGCTAATACTGGCTGTTGTAGAGTTCTAGTAGCTATTTAAATTGTACTATGTACTACATAATAATAAAACAAAAACAATATAATTTATAGTATAAATATTACATTAATCATAATATACTATTTAAAATTACATTGCACCACAATTTAATTAAAAAACCTAAAATAAGGAAATTTAGTAAAATAAAATTTTATTCATATAAAATTCATCGACAAACAACAATATTTTTTACAATACAAAAACCAAACACTCAAAGAGAGGATTCTAAAATGATCAACCTAGCCATATACAAAATATGAGTTTACTTGTAATAAAAAAAATTCTTGGTTTATGAATAGTATATAAAAAAATTTTAAAAAATTACAATTGAGATGTTATATAATCCTTTTTAAATTAAAATTTGAATGATATACAGGTATTTATGGAAGGTAAAAAATGATTAAGCAGTTATTTTTCAAAATTATAATAACAATATGAGCCTATTGGATTAGTTTTTAATATTTAAAGTTCATTTTGAGCTAAATATTACATTTATATTGAAAAAATGCACCTTGAGTCATACCGATCACACCATATGTTGGGTTGGTATTCTATTGATTATTACATATAATTAATGAATTATGGATATTGTTTCCATAGTATAAAAAAATATGAGTGTACTGGCTTGGTTTTGAGTATGTGATGAATATGCTATGATTAAATATAAACTCTAAATAAAAATACAAAGATTCAGTCATATTAACTACATCATGTATAAAATTGATGTTTGGTTAATTACTACACATCATGAAGGAATTTTCTATATTTTTTAAATAATATCAAGGAACCCCAATTATTTTTATTGGTTTTTAATATGTGGTCCTCCTTTTCGACTAAAAATACATTTTTAAACGAAAAAACAATCTTTCGATCATACTTTCCATGATGTGTTTCATTTTCTTTTGAGGATAATTTATACATTTAAAAAATAAATTACAATTTTTTTCCTAAAGTATATAATTAATAAAAGTGATTTTGTTTGATTTTAGGTATGTTAATTCATTTTTTAGACTTAAATTTCACTTTTAAATGAAAAACATGCACTTATATTTTATCCAACAACAATGTTTTTCATATTGTTGTTGGGATAATTCAAACATGTAAAAAATGAGTCCTGGATAATGTTTCTCATGTATCAAGACAATAAGAGTGCATTTTCTTAGATTTTTCTACGTGTAGCATGTCTTGATCAGAAATTTTACCTTTATACTAAAACAATTCACTTTGAGTCAAACAAATCACATCGTGTGATGTATGATGTGAAGTTTATTTCTACACATAATAAAGGAATAAATGATTAATTTACTAATGTATCAAGGAAATCCTGGAAGTTTTTCTTGGTTTTGATAATGTGGCATGTATTTTGATATTAAATGTCACATTTAAATGAAAAAGACACATTCATCCATAATGGTCGCATCATTTTTTGGATTGAAATGTTCTAAACTCTTACCCATAAAAAATATTTTAGGGATTGTTTTTCTAAAGTATTCATCCAATACTAAAAAATAATCATAGTTTTCTTTGTGTTTTCCATGAATTTTGAATGAAAATATCCCTTTAAATGAAAATAAAAAACATTGATTCATACTGGTCACACCCTATGTGGAATTAATTTGATGCTAATTCCAATGCATAAAAAATTTAATCAGAATTTGTTTCACAAATTTATCAAGTGAAATTCAGTATTTTTTCATTGAATTTAGTATCTAACACATGTTTCTGACTAAAGTGTCATGCATAAACAAAATAAATTCACTTTTTGTCAACTCAACCACACTATGAATCAATTTTATGTGATGTTAATCCCTATATATAAAAAAATAAGCATAAATTTTTTCATTTAATTTTCAGGATAATTTGATCAAGTTTTATTTTTGAGTACACGACACCTTTTTTGGAAAAGAATTTTTTCTAAATGAAAACGTGCACATTAATCCATACCATCCACTACATGTGTCAAATTCACTTGCTGGGGTATTAACTTAGGGGTAATGGGTCCCCATAATCCAACATTTCACATGGGTTCAAATCTTGGTTGGAATGAATTTTTGGTGCAAGGTGGTGATAAAGGCATGAATTAGTCAGATGATGGCGTAGGTATGATGTAGGTTTGTGGTGATGCAGTAAGACACAAGAATGATGAGATATGATAGAGTAATGATGCATCCATGACAATGAAAAGGGCCTTCGGGCCAATTGTGGGTAATTTGGATATATAATGGGCTTCATTCCCACTGGGCCTTTGGTCCATGTACTGAATATATAATGCTTTATGGGTGGTATATCACATGGGGGGATATGGATTTCTTTTCTAGACTATGTGTGTTGTGTGTGTGTGTTTAATGATATTATATACCCAATAACATAATATATATAAATGTATCAAGATAATCTAGGTATAATGAACAAGACTTTAAATGCATTGAAATCATATAATTTTTTCAAAATATTAACTACATCACATAAACAAAATACGAAGAGTTGTAATAGTTTTTTACATTTGGAAACATGGAAACAAAAACAAAAGTCCATAAGTAAGTTACATCACCGGTCACTATGTGCTACATAACTAGAACACTTCTTAGACTAATCCGGAACAATTAATTTATTCATAAATTATTAAAAGGAAAAATAAAAAATGTTGAGATTATATTCGTAAAAAGGGTAATAAAGGGAGATATGAAATCATAACATGAATATAATGGTATGGTAACATGTTAATAAAATTTGAAAACCATATCATGCATATCAAGGATCATAATCATGATTCATGACATAAATATTGGTAGTCATAAGAAATGATTCATAAGGAAATAAAAGAACATGATCCATGAGAGCATAAAACATGGAATTTATGGAATAAAAATTATAATTGAAAATAATTTCCATTTTATTCAAGGCTCGCATCCAAGATCATCACAGTGGACAAAGTCCTTTACTGAATGGGGTTCACTTGTTATTCCTTCTATGAATTACTGTATTGGGTTAACTTCCCATTCGATCCATGACTTATATAATTTAGTTCACCCTAATTATTTTATTATATATCTCCTGATATATATTTCTTTACCTAATTCATTGTTGGAATACAAAGGTACCACCCATTAAATAATGAAATCATTCATATGTGTTACATAATATCATATAATTTCATGATATCATAATCCATGAAATGAATTGGGTATCATAAAATTTTCATCATATCCTAACCTATTGAAAATATAAAAGTTTCAAAATCATTTAATCATAGCATAACCCTTGAAAATAAGTAGGTTTCATAATCATTTTGTCATGGTATAACCTGATGAAGAGATATTTTTTCATAAAATCACACCATCATGAAATTAACCATTCAGAGAATAAAATGAGTGTATTTTTGTATCATATCCCTATTAAATAATAGTTAACACCAAATTATGTCCTCTTATATTGAATATAATTTTGAAAGAGAAAATAAAACATTATTTGTGTAAAATATCCATTCATATTTTGAAACACTCTGTAAAACAAAATTTTTTCTGAAAAATATATTATTATTTAATAACATTGAAAATTTGTTAAAGAGTCATCAAATAAATTATTGTTCATGACATTTTAATTTTTTTCATGTCGTAAACATTAACAAGAATGTTCCTATAACATTTGTGTTAAAATGGAAACGTTCATTGTTTTGGAAAACAACATTAATTTTACTTTAATTTTTTTTTAAAAAAAGTAATTATTTATTTTGAAAATAATAATAGTGTAATAAAATATTTTAAATTTTTCTTATAAAACATAGTTTTGAATGAAAGCTACTTTCTAACTAAAGAGAGAACAAATGTCATATTTTCTTAAAATCAATTTAGTAATTATCTTAATTATACAAGAGTGATAAAATGGGACAATTACATGATTAAATAATGAATAACTAGAGAATAATAAAATTAATGAAATTTATTTAGAGTTGGAACATGATATATCATCATTGGAGACTTAATAATAGACGATCTCTATAAATGATGAGATTGTAAAATGACATCTTTTCTACATTGATAAAAATGAATCACAATACCCATTAATGAATGAAATAAAGTGGAACATAAAATATCATGTGTGTAAATAAATTCTGTATATTAGATGTAAAAGGTTTTTTATATACACTTCATAAAGGATTATAGGTTCATAACATAACATGTGTCTCAAAGATTCAAAATTGGGACAAAATTCCCTTACTGATTTGTTATCTTTTTAACCATAAAACCCATAAAATAAAGATCCTAAAATTTATATATATAACAAAATATTATCAACAAAAAATCATTAAATACATTCATGGGTATTATAGACACCACATAAAAAATATGTGGTAAATATGACATGTGTCTCGCAAAAGAAAAAAGTGAGGCAGAAATTGTAAAGACCTAAAAATTTTAAGGAAATAGTTTTTTCATAAATACTTTGAAATTTTTGCGAGTCTGTGGTTTCTGACAGAACTTGATTCCGAGGCCCGGTGTTCCCAAAATCAATTTCTGAAGTTTATCTCGGGTGTGTTCAGTGAACGAACGAGTGTGTTTTTCTATCTTTTGAACCGGTGCTTGGAATTGAAATCTGAGGGCACCGATGAACTCGCAGCGCTGATATTTGCTTAAGGGGACCTTTACTACAATTATGTTTTATGTGGGTTGAAAGTTAATAATTGGGAATTTAGTATAAAATAAAAAAAATTAGTTACATAATTTTATTTATATCTATGGATGTTAATTTCTCCCATGGGAAGTTACTGGTGGGGCCCACACCCACCCAACTTCCCATGTGTGGATAATTGAAAGGTGGGCCCAACACTAGCCCCAACCTTTCATCATCCATAACTCATTTCTAACTCCATTTTGATGTCCCATGTTTAATTCATGACAACCCCTTTATTTATGAGGAATTTTCCTCTCCCTCTCTCTCTTTATTATTTTCCAACACACCCTAATTAATAAATTCAACCTCTTCACAGAATTAATTAAGTGATTTGAGTTTTGAATTTTGAATTTGATGTGTTAATAAAATTTTAACCAAGCCTAATATTTTATTTTTGGGGGAGATTTGTTGTGTTGGAAAAACATTGGGAGAGGTCTCTTGAGAATAGAGAGAGAAGTATTCATCTCCTCAATGAAGAACTATTTTATTCTTCGACGAAGAACATCCACGTTCAACGAAGAACTACTCAGTGAAGAACGCTCCACGTTTCTCCAATACTCTTATTCCACCATGTCCGGGGAGGAGACACCGACACGGGGAACTCTCTAACGATGAAGGTTCTTCTCCGATGTTGACGAAGTGAAATCGACTTCTGTGTCTACAATGAACAAACCATATTCTAGGTAGGGGGATTACGTTAAAATTTAATGGATTAAAATTTTTCTTCATTCATCGTTGTATAACTTTGATTGCCTCAGCCTATTACTATTGCCTAACGCGGAGGGTGCATGCCGAACAAACACAGGCGGACGAACCTCTGGTGGATTTGGATTATTTTATTTATGGAATGGGCAACCGGATGTGGAACATGGAATAGGCTGGCAGTGCAAGGGCAGCCATCGCACACGCAATGAAAAGTTGTGGCCATGCGGGCCACGACGGAGGAAGTACGGCGATATTGCGCCGAGCCGGGGACACGGAGCCGCGACCAGGGCAGGAGGCAGCGGAGGAAGCCGGCGCAGTCGCACTGGCTGTGCAGAAGGAACCGAGGCCCGCTTCACAGACTGTTTTGGTGGAAGAACCTGCCGGCCCGTCGGACGGACGGGCGGAGGAGAGTCGCGACGGTGGGAGGGCGCCGCGCCGGACGAACAGCAGACCACCTATACAGGCCGCTTGATCCAGGAGGTCGGCCGGCTTCGGCTGGCCTGTTAAGGAGGGCAGTTCCGCTTGGCGCCGCATTTTAGGGCTGCCAGCCCCCCCCCCCCCCCCCGAACTGTTCGGCCTATGGGCCGAACCCGCTGGGTCGCGCCCCGTCGGGACGGGCCGGACCACTCCTCTTCAGGCCGGGCTGCGCCCCTCGGGCCGGTCCGCGCGATTCATCGGCCAATCCGACACCCATGCCGGGTCAGACCCACCAAAACTGGGTTGACCCAACCCGCCATCCCATCGGGCTTAATGGGCCGGGCCCGTATTCACTTAAAAGTGAATAATTCTAAGACCGCTCGTCCGATCGACACGCCGTCTACGGCACTGTGACCCCCATGATGTGGCAGTCCATTTGCAAAACTGTAATTGAGTTTTGCACAACTTCGGAAAACAACCAGGTTTTGAACTAGCATATTTCCAACCGGGCCCCTAGAATGAAAAATCCACAATATCTCAGACCGGGCGTCTGATTGACGCGTCGTCTATCACTTTGAGTTCCTTTTGATGAGATGGAACTTCAGGATACGTCAACTCTAGACTTCGTGACATTTGATGTATCGACCCCATTTACTCCAAGAGTGGACCCTCTCAGAATCGAGCGTGCTGAGTGCGGGAACCCTATAGCTGGCTGCAACTGTGATGAATACGGTGCTGGGATCCTCCGTGGGTTTGACGACAATGAAGACAGTACTTGGATCCTTTGTGGGTTTGGCAGTGAGGACGACTGTACTTAGATCCTCCATGGGTTCGGCAGCGATGACGACTGTACTTGGGTCCTATGTGGGTTTGACAGTGAAGTTTTCTATACTTGGATCCTATGTGGGTTTGGCAGCGACGACTTCTGTACAAGGAACCTACGTGGGTTTGGTATAGGAGATGATTCAGAGGCTACATCTAATCATCTACACCCCTCTTCCTAAGTAGTATACATGTGTAAGCTGAGTCTGGACTTGCAATTATTACCAACGGTGTGATTGACTTCTTTCTTTTGTCAACTGGGTTGTGCATGGGCTCGAGAGTTGGAGGTGAACTAGAAATGATGAATTAGGTATATGTATGGGCATATACCTAAGTAGAGTCGGTTGATACTTCATGATTTTATCTTTCCTTTGTGATTTATCCTTTATTGATTCTAGGAGAGCTTCGAAGGTCTTGGGGTCCCTACTGAGTATTGTATACTCACCCTTCCACGGGCTATGCCCGCACTACGTTGTGTTGGATGCAGATGAAAGAAAACACTGATCGGGGTGGAGGCTTGTGGAGCTGGATGGTACCCAGAGGTGGATCACTAGATGGGACATACACAGAGTGGAAGGCCGGACCCGAGGAGCTGAGGAGACCATCTGTACCCACCCTTCAGGTGGGATATCCGGAAGACGACATAGTGGTTTCCGCTTTACGTTGCTATTGTTGTACTTTCTTTTCAGTTGTACTGTACTATCTGTTGGGTTTGTATACTGGCCCATTTACTTTTAAACACTTACTTTTGAACTCAGTTTTACATATAGCTTACTTCACTTGCATACTGTGTTGTGTTGTTTTACATTTATTAAGTCAATGCCTTCCCTTTTACTGGGATTTACACCTTTCGTGCTAGTCGCCATCCTCTGGCCTATGGAAGGTGGGCTTAGGGTAGTCACGGCATGGGCCTCGAGGATGGGTCGTGACAAATTGGTATCAGAGGAGTCCGTTCTACCGCAGAACACAGGACTCTGATAATTTCTTCTCTATGAAGAAATGGTGTTATGAATATTGAGTGTGGTTTTCAGTCCAGGGAGTCCAGTGTTGGTGAGGCATCCAACATATCCATACACCAGGACCCTGACTCCTAATTTCCAACTCAGTGCATGAAAACATTGATTAAATATGTGTTTCAAAAGTTTTCTTTGTGATTAATTTGTGTCAACTCACTAGGTATAATGTTTAACTGTGGCACACCTGTTTCTTTTCTGGATGGCCCCAAGAAGGAATCCAGCTAGGGTTCCAAGCTACGTGTGAGATGGTATCCCACCGAGCGATGAGGCCTCGCCGCAGGGCCCCATTATAGCGGAGGCACCAGCGGTACCACTACCCGCTGAGCCACCGATACCACCAGCCCCAGAGGCAGAGAGTGCAAGCCAACTGAGTGAACTGCATGAGTTTCAGCGACAAAGGGTGCCCAGGTTCCGCAGAGAGGCGGACCATCAGGAAGTTGAGTATTGGTTGGAGTCTATCATCAGAGTCTTCAGATTGGTAGGGTCACCAGCTGATCTTATGGTGATTCTTGCTGTGAGTCTATTGAACATAGTAGCAGGTTGTTGGTGGAGCCTGATGCTTCATGTGAATGATGAGGAATCTCTAATTTGGACGGACTTCGGGAGGCTCTTCCGCTCTGATTTTTTTCCATCCACCCTCTGTGTGGTGTGCATCCAGGCTTTACTTCATCTGCGGCAGGGCAGTATGGCAGTAACTCAGTACTCGGCGAGATTTACTGACCTCTCATGCTACTCCAAAAACATGGTACGAGACCCATCCTTTCATGCCCAGATCATTGAGAATGGACTGAGTCATGAGATCAGGGATTTGATGATCTCCCTCAGCATTTCGACACAGGCAGGAGTGCTGGAGAGAGCCCTTCTTGTAGAGAGATTTCTTGCTGGGCTGACACCAGCAGCGAGACCCATAGTAGGGCGAAACGTACCAGAGTCTTCTAAATCTGACAGTAGATAGATGTCACCGAGGTTCAAGCAGACTAGGCCATCAGGTGGGTGACCTTAGGATATTGGCTCGGATGTGCGGGGCACACGAAGCAGAGCCAGCCATAAGAGGGGAAGGCAGTCCTATGCATGCATCGGGCATGTCCACATGGCTTGTGACTTCTCGACCCGCCATGCGGACGAGAAGAAGACAGTAGAGGGACCTCCCAGGCAGAGGTAGAGCTTTGACTATGGTGGCCCGCTGGGAGCAGGCGGATGAGGCAGAGGGGCTGGCCGAGAAGTGGGTGGTGGATGATGCTTCGAGGCTCTACTACCACCACTATTAGGAGGACGACCTAGACAACAGGGAGATGGAAGACAGGGACAGGATCAGCTCCAGGCAGTCGAGGCCAATGACCACGGCGCACCTGATCTGATTCGAGGTACTATATGTGTCTACTCCACCATTTATGAAATTCGTATAGTTACAAAAGTGACTCATTTATTTATTTCCACTGCCGTTGTTTGGAGCTCGAGGATTCCGACGGAGCTGTTGGCTCGATCCTTATGGCTAGAGACATTTATAGGAGCAGACATGACAATTACGCACTTGTGTCAGCAGTGTGAGATTACTCTAGTAGGCTAGAGCTTAGGCTGGGATCTTCTTGTAGCGTCGTCGAGGCCTTACGAAGTCATCTTGGGTATGGACTGCTTGTCTACAGTTCATGCTCAGATTGACTGCATTAGGTGAAATGTGCGGTGTGTGTGCATGGATGGGACTAGGTTCACCTTGACTGGTGACAAGGGAGACTTTGCGGAGCATGATGGACTTACGTAGAGGAGAGGGCAGCCGATCACACATCAGTTGGCTAGTCTCATCCTAGGAGCGGTTGATGTGCGGAGTCCGAGATTTCCTGTTGTGGTGGATTAGTATGTAGATGTTTTTCCTGACGATGTTCCTGGACTACCTCCACGCAGAGAGGTAGACTTCTACATTGACCTGTACCTTGGTACAACATCGATATCTACTCTAGCATATCAGATGGCTCCCGCTGAGCTTCGTGAGTTGCGAGTATATTTGGAAGACTTGTAAGGAAAGGGATTCATTCGACCCAGTGTTTCACCCAAGGCTTCTCCGATTTAATTCACCAAGAAGGCAGACGGGAGCTTATGATTATGTGTCGACTACCATCACCTAAACCAGGTGACCATAAAGAACAAGTACCCACTCGCGAGGATTGAAGAACGCTTTGATCAGCTCAAGGGAGCATGATGGTTCTTGAAGATAGACCTCAGGTCAAGCGACCACCAGCTTAGACTTCAAAACGAGGATGTGTAGAAAATGACCATCAGGTGTCGGTATAGCCACTTCGATTTCTTGGTTATTCCCTTCGGAATAACCAACGCACCAGTAGTGTTCATGAGTTTCATTAATAGAATCTTCTAGCCTTACCTCGGTTGTTTTGTCGTAGTCTTCATCGACGATATACTGATTTAGTCGACTACTGAGGAGGAGCACGCCTACCATTTACAGGTTGTATTGGATTCACTCCGAGATCACGAGCTTTATGGTAAGCTCTTGAAGTACTAGTTCTGGATTTGAGAGGTTCACTTCTTTTGGAACTTCATCTCGGAGGCGGGAGTTGTAGTAGACCCAGCGAAGATCGAGGTGGTACTTGTTTGGGAGCCAACATGGAGCGTGACGGAGGTGCGAAGTTTCCTACGTCTGGCTGGGTACTATCGGAGATTTGTGCCTGACTTCTCCAAAGTTGCAGCACTACTTTTAGCTTTGCTGAATAAGGGGAAACACTTTGTGTGGTCAGACAGATGCCAGTAGAGCTTTCAATAGCTGAGATAAAGATTGAGCAGTGCGCCCATCTTGAGGCTACCAGAGGAGGGCATAGGGTACGTTGTTTACTGCGATGCAGCAGAGACCAGACTCGGTTGTGTCCTGATGCATGAGCGAGCGGTGATCGTTTATGGTTCAAAGATGTTGACATAACATGAGCAGAACAACACTACCCATGACCTGAAGTTAGTAGTAGTGTTCTTCGCCTTGAAGATGTGGCAACACTATCTTATGGACGAGCGCTTTATAGTCTAGACTGACCACCATAGCCTCAGGTACATCTTCTCTAAAAAGGAAATCATCCTGAGAGAGTGGTGATGTCTTGAGTTTCTCCAAGACTATGACTTTCAGATAGTCTATTCTTGTGGGAAGGGGAACGTAGTACCTGATGCTCTCAGCAGGAGATCGGGCATACAACTGTTATGGGAGGTGACGGAGAAGCTAGCCGTGTTGCAGATATCCTTCGCAGATAGAGATAGGGAAACCATTCTTTAGTCTCTCACAGTCACTCCTCCACTACTTCAGTGGGTCAGAGAGGCACAGCGTGGGGATATTGACTGTGAGACATGACGTGCTTAGATTTCCACAGTGCAAGCACCTGATAGATTTTCTAAATGAGGAGAGCACGTCATCTTCTTCAGGGGACGTACCATGGTACTAGTTCAACTTTAGGAGGAAGTGCTGAGGAAGTTTCAAACTTCCCCACTAGTGGTACATCCAGGAGTGGCGAAGATGTACCATGAACTCAGATGAAAACAATGGTGTCCGAGTATGAAGAAGGATGTAGCAGAGTTTGTTTCATGATACCTCACTTTCCATCAAGTAAAGGCAGAGCACCAGGTACTAACAGGCTTGGTACAACCCTTAGATGTTCCGGAGTGGAAGTGGGATGGGATATCCATGGATTTTGTGATGGGTCTTCCACGTACTTCCATAGGAAACGACTTCATCTGGGTGATCATCGACTGACTCACCAAGTCTGCCCACTTCCTACCAATCAGAGAGCAGGGCTCAGTAGAGAGATTGGGACCCCTCTACATTCAGGACATTATACGGCTTCATGGTGTGAAATCATCTATCGTCTCCGATCGAGAGACTCACTTTACTTCCTGGCTTTGGAAGGTGTTGTAGGAGGCATTTGGGATGCAACGACGCCTGAACACTGCCTTCCATCCTCAGACAGATGGCCAGATGGAGAGGACCATTTAAACTCTCGAGGACATGCTCCGTGCAGGTGTCCATGACTTTGGTCGCATCTGGGAGGATCACCAACCTTTGGTGGAGTTTGCGTACGACAATAGCTGCCACTCCACAATCGGAATGGAACTTTATGAGGCACTGTACGGCTAACCATGCAAATCACCTCTGTGCTAGAATTACCCTGAGGAGTCAGCACTTATAAGAGTAGAGATGTCCTAGGCTACGATGAAGAAGTTGAATGTCATCGAAGAGCAGATGAGGACTGCACAGAGTAGATAGAAGTCCTATGCTGATAGGACATGGAGACCACTGGAGTTCGAGGATGGTGACCACGTTTTATTATGGGTCTCACCTCGACATGGATTACATAGATTTGGCTGGGGTAGAAAGTTATCTCCACACTTTATATGACCATTCTTGGTCCTTAGTAGGGTAGGCGAGGTGTCTTACCGCCTGGCCCTTACACCTCAATTGCACCGAGTGCACAACATCTTCCACGTATCTCAGCTGAGGAGATACGTGCATGACCCATCACACATCATCGATCAATGGGAGCTAGACATCGATGACGGGGTGACCTTCACGGAGGTCCAGGTAGAGATTGAGGATCGAAAGGATCGGGTCCTACATGGATGGTCGATTCCTCTGGTACACATTCGTTTGCAGCATGGGAACCTCCACGAGAGCACATGGGAGTAGGAGGCTCAGATGTGTGCGCAATACCCTCAATTGTTTCCCTAGTTTTTTTTGTAGCTTTACGGGGACGTAAAGCCTTGAGGTGGTAGTAATGTAAAGACCTAGAAATTTCAAGGAAGTTTTTTTCATAAGTACTTTGGAATTTTGTGAGTCTGCGGTTTCTAATGACACTTGATTCCGAGGCCCGGTGTTCCCGAAATCAGTTTCTAAAGTTTATCTCGGGTACGTTCAGTGAACTAAGG
Organism: Viscum album; assembly: GCA_963277665.1. NCBI lineage: Eukaryota > Viridiplantae > Streptophyta > Magnoliopsida > Santalales > Viscaceae > Viscum > Viscum album. The sequence goes on from OY728138.1 coordinate 1,549,876,991, forward strand.
AGTAGGTTTTTCTACCTTTTGAACCAGTAATCAGAATTGAAATCCAAGGGCACCGACGAAATCGCAGCTCCGGTATTCTCTTAGTGGGACCTTTACCGCAGTTGTGTTTTATACGGGTTGAATGTTAATAATTGGGAATTTAGGATAAAATAAATAAAATTGGGTACATAATAATATATATATCAATGGAAGTTAATTTCTCCCTTGGGACGTTACTGGTGGGACCCACACCCACACAACTTAACATGTGTGGATAATTGAAAGGTTGGGCCCACACGATCCCCAACCATTCATCTTCCATAACTCATTTCTAACTCCATTTGTAACTCCCATGTTTAATTCATGACAACCCCTCAATTTATGAGGACTATTCCTCTCCCTCTCTCTCTTTATTGTTTACCAACACACCATAATTAAAAAAGTCAACCTCTTCACTTATTTAATTATGTGATTTGAGTTTGGAAATTTTAATTTGATGTGTTAATAAAATATTATCCAAGACTAATATTTTACTTTTTGGGGTGCTTTGTTGTGTTGGAAAAACATTGGGAGATAGCACTTGAGAAAAGAGAGATAAGTATTCATCTCCTCAATGAAAAATGGTTTTTTTTTCTTCGACGAAGAACATCCACCTTCAAAGAAGAATGACTCGGTGAAGAACACTCCTTGTTTCTCCAATCCTCTTCTACCACCAAGTCAAGGGAGGAGACACCGACGCAGGGAACTCACCAACGAAGACGGTTCTTCTCCGATATTGATGGAGCGACATTGCTTTGTGTGTCTATGACAGACTAACCATATTCGAGGATGGGGGATTATGTTCAAATTTAATGGATTAAAATTTTTCCTTTTTTCGTTGTATAAATATGATTGTCTCAGCCTATTTATATCGCCTAATGCGGAGGGCGCAGGCCGAACGAACACAGCCCGGTGACCCTCCGCTAGAGTTTGATTATTTTATTTTTGGAATTGGTGACCAGAGGCGTAACATGGAAGTGGTCGGCGGCGCAAGGGCCGCCGTTGCACACGTAAAGAAAAGATGCGGCCAAGAGGGTCGTGATGGAGGAAGCACAGCGCTATCGCACCGTGCCAGGGATGTGGAGTCGTAGCCAGGGCAGGCCGCGGCGGAGGAAGTCGGCACCGTCACACCAGCTGTTCGAAAGGAACTGTGGCCCACTTCACAGTCTGCTTCAGCAGAATAGACGGCCATCCCGTCGGTCGGCTGGGCAGTGGAGAGCCATAGTGCCGGGAGGGCACCACACCGGATGAAACACGGCCCACTCGTGCACATCGCTTGCACTAGGAGGCTGGCCCGCTTCAGCCGGTGGTTAGGGAGGGTAGTACCGCTTGGCGCTGTCGGTTTGGGTAGCCGAGGTCCCCCCCTCGGACCACTCGACCTTTGGGCTGAGCCAGCCAGCCCACGACGGGCCACACCGAGCCGGGCCCCGTCGGGCCAGGCCGCACGATTCTTCGGGCCAGTCCGACACCCCTTTTGGGTCAGACCTTCCAAAACTAGATTGACCCGACCGACCAGCCCACCGGGCTTAATGGGTCAGGCCCGTATTCACTTAAAAGTGAATAATTCAAAGACCGCTTGTCTGATCGACGCGCCGTCTATGGCACTGGGACCCTCATGATGTGGAAGTCATTTTGCGAAACTCTATGTGAGTTTTGGACAACTTTGAAAAGTGGCATGGTTTGGAACAAGCATATTTCCAACCGGACCACTAGAACGAAAAGGCCAATATCTCTCAGACTGTTCTTCTGATTGATGTGTTTTCTATCAATTTGAGTTCCTTTTGAAGATATGTAACTTTGGGATACATCAACTATGGAATTCATGATAGTTGATGTATTGAGCCCCTTTACTCGAGGAGCAGACCCTCCCAGAATTGAGCATGCTGAGTGCGGGAACCCAAGAGCTGGCTACGACTGTGATGACTACCGTGCTGAGATCCTCTGTGGGTTCATCGACGATGACGACTATACTTGGATCCTTTGTGGGATTGGCAGTGAGGACGACTATACATGGATCCTTCGTGGTTTCGGCAGTGATAACAACTGTACTTGGATCCTACGTGGGTTCGGCACTGATGGTTACTGTACATGGATCTTACGTGGGTTCGGCATCGACAACTTCTGTATTAGGATCCTAGGTGGGTTTGGAAGAGGAGATGATTCCGAGGCTACATCTAATCATCTACACCCCTCTTCGTTAGTATTATACCAATGTGAGATGGGTCTTGACTTGCAATCATTACCAACATTGTGATTGACTTCTTTCCTGTGTGGAGTTGGTTGTGCATGGGCTCGAGAGTTGGAGCCGAACTGGAAATGACGACTTAGGTATATGTAAGTGAATATACCTAATTAGAGTCAGTTGATAATTCGTGATTGTATATTTCCTTTGTGGTTTATCCTTTGTGGAATTTGGGAGACCTTCATGGGTCTCTAAGTCCTTACTGAGTATCGTATACTCACTCGTGCACGCGCTGTGCCCGCACTAGGTTGTGTTGGATGAAGATGACGAACAACACTGATCGAGGTCGAGGCTTGTAGAGCTGGACAGTACCCAGAAGTGGGACACTAGATGAGACGTACACAGAGCGGACAGCCGGACCCGAGGAGCTGAGGAGACAATCTGTACCCACCCTTCAGGTGGGATATTCAGAGGATGGCCTAGTGGTTTCCCACTTTACATTACTGCTGTTGTACATTCTTTTCAGTTGTACTATACTATCAGTTGGGTTTGTATACTAGCCCCTCTACTTTTCAGCACTTAATTTTGTACTCATTTTAACTTAGATCTTACTTCACTTGTGTACTCTGTTGTGTTTTTTTACATTTATAAACGAAATTCCTTCAATTTTACCAGGATTTACGCCTTTGGTGCTAGTCGCCAGCCCCTAGCCTATGGAAGGCAGGCTTGGGGTAGTCACAGCACGGTCCCCGAGGACGGGTCATGACAGAAATTCCTTACCTTAATCCTTTACTTTTGTATAAACAGTAAATCATTCTATATAATAAAATTTAAGATTATTATACATATATAATAGAAACATATTCATATATATCATACCAAATATGATTATTTTACTATAAGGAGCCAGCCTTAAACATTACATAATATTGAATTAAATAAATAATTCACATTGAGGATCTTTTCAGGTTTAGACTATTACAGAATTAGGATATAACTATTACATCTTAAAAGATTATAAAGTAGACACTTCTACTCAGTTTTCATTTTTTCGTAAAATAAAAACTCTTGAAAAAAGAGTCATGTCTAGTTCCAGGTTTAAGACAACATGAATTTTCCTTGATCCCATCCTTGACCCTATGCCACATTATGTCATGTGAAAAACATTTCAAAAACATGGGATGAGCATAAAAATCTCAGTAAGGTATACACAAAGAAGGAAAACAACTAGTTTTAAAAAAACAATAGGTAAACCATGAATACTTTATCCTAAGTAATACTTTTCACCTTTATGAAGTAGTAAATACCCATCACTGAATAAAATATCATTAATTACCCTTTTGTATCCAAAATATTACCATAAAATCCATATAATGTACACATAACATATAAAGGTCACTTGGGTCCTAAACATACTTAAAAGGAATAACCATATGGTCGAATTCCCCACATATCACTAAATGGAATATCAATACGGCTGACTTCCATACCCAATGCATTGGAGGTTATAACATAATCACCCATCATGGTATTCATGGTACCACCCGTCATTTGGTTTATCACGTAACCACCCGTCAAATGTCCAAGTACCATTATAAAATCGTAAGACATAAAACAAATATAAAGGAAAGAAAATATTTCCACATTTCATTCGCAATATATCACTTAAATGTATTTACATAACAAATCCATTATCAGAACCATTTTCAATAAAAAATAAATAAAAGAGTATATAGTATTTATTTTCTTTTAAAAACATTACTGCTTGTTGATGAAGCCAAAGGTCAAATAATACTTGCAGCAGCGGAAAAGGTCATTGTCACCACTTACGTTAAAAGGAACATTCCTTTTGTCATTTTGTAAAACAATTTTTAGATAAATATTACCTTTTAAATGTCAAGGGTGTTTATACAGTGTATAAAAGAATGCTATGTATTAAAACAAAATATGCATCAATGAAAAGAGATTGAGACGAAGTCCCTTACCTTATGTCCGACTTGACTCGATCGTTCTTTAATCTCCTGAATAATAAACTAATGTTTCTTTATACTTTCATAAGAACATTTTTCAAGTTTATTATTCCTTTTATTTCACTAATTACCATGTTATAAGCATTATGTAACAATTTAAGTTAATAACGTTCGTTTTGTCAATTTTTGGTACTTGAGTCAAAAATGGACTTCTTATAATTACATGTTGTTCATGTGGTAAAAGGTTCATTATATCTAGAATGATATTCATGATTTTTATATCATATATATCATATATATTAAGTATATATATATATATTTATAATAGTACAGAACATTTGTAGGTAAGAAATGAAATGCACCGTTCATTGAGATGGCAAGTCGTACGTACGCATGAACGCTACTTTCATTTATATTTCTTATTTTAATGGAATTAAAACATAATGATATATAGTTATATTATAATGAAAGTACAATTTAATATATAATATCATATATAATATCATTAAATCTATCCTTTATACGTCCCGCATATGGCATTACCAAGTCATATCACTTTGAGGGGGTGGTAGTCCGCACTTCCTCAAATGAAATTATCGTGTTTACACATAATGGAAACCATAAGGGTATGATATAAATGGAGATTATAGAAGCATAAAGATGACATAAAAATAATATATATCATATATAAATACAGTTTCATCATAATGGACACCATGAGAGGTGGTAGGAGGTAATTGAACAATCGTCGTTTCATGAGGCGTCAGTTTTCCATCCACAGAAACATTATGTTATTCACCCATTAGATGGAGGTGTGTGTAAATGTAGTTAGAATATTTTTCATAACAACATCTTAGTATATTTAGAATACTGGTTTTGTTAAAAAATAATGGAATAAAAAGATTATAGGGGTTAGAAAAGAAAAATAAAAGAAAATATGTTATGAGAATTGTTACCTTTAATTTGGGTAACATTATTTGTTTTGAGCCAAAAGGACTTCTTAAAGTGACTTATGCCAAAGGTAAGGCATCTAATAGGGGAGAGGGATGTAGGGAGATTAATTGGTTAGAGGATGGACGATCCAAAAGGCTTGAGAGGTGTGAGTAATTGGTTATAAGTGGTAACCTTTTATAAGGGAGAGGAGGGGCTCTTTAGGAAAGTGTGAAAATATTATTTTATTATAAAATGATATTCGGTTTCTAAAGGACCAAAAATCATTATAGTATAAGATACGAAGACACATGGTCGAAATTAAATCATCCAATAATAATTGTACATGTTTAGGATAATATTGTAATCATTATAATCTTATTTATTAAAATCATGTATTAATGAGGTAAATACTGCATCATTATCGTGTCATAAATAATTTAATTTATTTGATGTCTAAAAATTATAAAAAAATACCATGACATAAGAAATATTTTTAGCTTTCCAATGAATATTTATAGTAAAAAATATTACTTATATAACACCATATAAATATTAACTACTAAAAGACATGTGTTTAGTCATTTTGGCCTTTACTTTAAAATAATTAATCTAAATTGTCATTATCACTCCCATGTGGCTCAATGGGGTCCCTGAATCGACCCAAAGATAACAAATAAGTTTTGGACAACTTTTAAGGAAATTTTGAATTATTATAATTTTCTTTTTACCTTGAATTACCCTATTTACCTTTAACTGTGGTAAATAATTCAAAAGTTACTATTCAGCAAAAATTATTTTCATCTTATTGAACCAAATTTTACTTAATAATAACAACCATGTATGTAGGATTTTATAAATTCAATTCACATATGTGTTAAAATTTCATTTAAATGAAAATTTCAGTTTTTAACTACTACTAAGTGGTTTCACTATTCATCAAAAATTGATGTTTTTCAGAAAAATACCAATAATTCGACTAAGCTTTATTTGATATTCTGAATTCAAAAAATGATGTCTATTTTTCCAAATTCAAAACAAATATGTGGAATTAATTAATTTCAAATTAATTCCATTTGTTAAAACAAATAGCGTGTTTTTAAGAAACAATAACTATCAAATGATTAACACTTGTTTATGTCCACTTTCAAAGTGAAATTAATTATAATGAACAAAATTGGATTAAATGGTAAAAATATATTCTAATTACACTTTAAAACCAATTAAAAATATTTTTTAACCATATAAATAAATTGTATTAAAATGTAGTTTTGAATTAAAATACAATATTTTTCACTATTCATTACAAAATGAACATTATCAGAAAAATTCCGAAAATATTCACAAAGTAAATTTTGAGGTCCCCATTATAAATAAGGATTTGATTTGGTAAAATATAATATATTAATGTGACCAAAACTATATTTAAATAGGATTCACCATTAAAAGGAAGTAAATCGACATTTTAATGTAAATTATGCTTAAAATTAGACTCATTCTCATTTTAAGTCTCTAACTTTTATTGGATAAATGTAAATACATTTAACAATCATATATAATCATATTGTACATAGTTTATTTTTCATTCCCACCAATACAACAACGAGGAGTTAACTACCATTTAAAATTATAATATTATATTTTTAGTGTGCAACATAAGATTTCAAAGAAACCCGTTGTTACGTTTCAGGTATTCTATCAAACATAGAAACCCCTTTAAAGTAAAATTAATATTTAATTCAAAAATATTAATAAATATGAAATATATCTTATTTTTTATTTACCTGGGATGTTACATCCTTCCCCCTTTTGGGAATTTCTTCCTCCCAATTTTACTTATCAAAATAAATGGGGTTATTTATCCCTCATAGCATTTTCATATTCCCATATTGCCTCTTCAACCATATGGTTTTTCCACAAAACCTTTACCTGGTGAATATACATATTCTTTAACACTTTCTCTATACGGTCAAGAATCTGGATTGTTTGTTATTCATAAGAGAGATTCTCTTCAAAATAAACTACCTCTGGACTCAAAACATGATATGGATCTAGAATATATTTTTTCAACATCAAAACATGGAAAGCATTGTGTGTCTGGGATAAACATGGAGGTAAAGCCACTCTGTGTGCAACTGATCCAACTTTCTAATGGATTTTATATGGTCCAATGACCCTCGGACTCAACTTTCCCTTCTAACCAAAATGCATCTCACTTTTCTATGGAGATATGTTGAGAAAGAAATGATCACACACTTCAAAAGAAATATCCTTCCTCTAGGTATCCGTATAACGTTTTTTTCTACTCCGAGCTGTTCTCATGTTCTTCTGAATCAACTGAAATTTCCTTGTCATCCCTTCTACCAATTCTGGTCCCATCAACTTCCTTTCACCTACTTCATACCAAAAATCTGGAGTTCAACAACACTTTACATATAATACCTCAAATGGATCCATCTTTATATTGGAATGAAAAATGTTATTATATAAAAATTAAAACAATGAATGATGCTAGTCCAAAATACCCAGATAATCCATCGAGCAAGAACGTAACATATCCTAAAATGTCTGAATTGCTTGCTCTGATTTACTATCTGATTGTGGATGAAAAGATGTACTAAAATTTAATCAAGTACCCTATGAATTATGAAGGACTTTCCAAAAGTTAAAAGTAATCCTATGATCACGATCAGATACAGTGGAGAGGGAATCTCCATGAAACCTGACTATCTATTTAACATACAACCGAGCAAGTTGATCTTGTGACAAAGTATCTCGAATAGGAAAGAAATGAGCAGATTTAGTCAATCGATCAACTATAACCCAGATTGCATTATTACCTCAAAATGTCTTTGGTATTCCCATAACAATGTCCAGGGATATATTTTCCCATTTCCACTCTGGAACTAGTAAGGACTGAAGAATCCCTTTTGGTAACTATTGCTCTGCTTTATCCTGCTGACAAGTTAAACACTTCACAGTAAAATCAGCAATATCTCTATTCATTCCATCCCACCAGTAATACTCCCGAAGATCTATGTACATCTTAGTACAACCAGAATGAACTGAAAACGGAGAACTATGAGCTTCATATAACAACTCATTCTTCAACTATGATTCACAAGGCACAAATAATCTTTTCGCAAACCTCAAAACACAATCATTATCAACGTTAAAATCCGGTAACTTTCCCTTCTAAACCTACTCTACCTTTTTCTAAAACTCACTGTCTTCCTTCTGCGCTTGATTTATTCTATCTAATAGAGATGATTTTACTAACATCTAAAAAAAGGAGAATTTCTTGCACCAACAACTTCAATGCCAAATTTCATCAAATCAAAAACCAAAGGATCTCGTTCCAAACGTAGCATTTTTAATGAAGAATTACTTTTTTGACACAAAGCATTAGCCACTTTATTTTCTTTTCACGGATGGTAAAGGATCATGCAATCATAATCCTTGATTAATTCCAGCCATCTCCTCTGTCTCATGTTCAATTATTTTTGAGTGAATATATACTTGAAACATTTTTGATCAGTATATATTTCACACTTCACTCCATTAAAATGATGCCTCTTAATTTTTAAAGCAAAAACAAAAGAAGAAAATTACAAATCATGTGTAGGGTAATTTAACTCATGTGGTTTCAATTGATGTAAAACATAAGCAATTACCTAATCATTCTGCATAAGGACACATCCAAGTCCTTTCAATAAAGCATCACTTTAAATAAAAAACTCACCATTTCTAGAAAGTAATGCCAAGACTAGAGCATTCACCAATCTTCTTTTCAATTCCTGAAAAGAATCATCACATTCTTTTGTCCAAATAATCTTAACACCTATTCGAGTAAACTTAGTTATTTGACTAGATAACTATGAAAAATTTTCAACAAACCTCAGTTAAAAACCAGAAAATCCAAGAAAACTATAAATCTCACTTATATTTGTGGGTCTTTCCCATTCTTCAGCAACTTTTTTTAGCAGGATCTATAGTTATGCCATTTTGTGCAACAATGTGACCAAGGAAAGAAATTTTTTGTAACCAAAAATCACACTTACTTAATTTCCCATAAAGTTTCTTTTATTTTAAGGGTTTCAAGATGACCCTTAAATGAATTTCATGCTATTATTTACTTTTAGAATAAAACAAAATATCATCAATGAACGCAACCAAAAACTTATTAAAGAAGTTATGGAAAATTCTATTCATAAGATCCATGAATATAGCAGGTGAATTTGATAACCCAAAAGGCATAACTACAAATTCGTAATGGCCATATCTAGTACAAAACATGGTCTTTGGAATGCCTTCTTCCTTTACATCCAACTAATAGTACCCCGATCTCAAGTCAATCTTCGAAAAATACTGATCTCCCTATATCCGATCAAACAAATCATTGATATGAGGAAAAGGATACTTATTCTTAACAGTGATGTTATTCAATGCTCGATAATCAATGCAAAGTCTCATTTACCATCTTTCTTTTTAACAAACAGCATAGTAGCACCCCATGGTGATGTGCTAGGTCGAATGAATACTTTATCTAATAACTTCTACAATTTCATCTTTAACACTAAAAGTTCAATTTGAGCCATTCTATAAGGGGGTTTTGAAATTGGCTTAGCATCAGGAACTAAGTCAATAGTAAATTCAAATTCCCGATCAGGTATAATACCAGGAAAGTATTCAGGAAAAACATCAAGGTACACATTTACCACTGGAACATCATTAATCTGAACATTTCCTTTACTTTGAAGAATATGTGCAATGTAAAATTTATTTCATTCTTTTATTAGTTTCTCACCTTCCTGATATGTTATAAAAAATAGGGGTTTATTCTTGTACACAAATTGAAAATATTTCTAAAATGAAACCTCTTTAGCTCTGCTGTCAATCTTAGCATGATAAACATAAAGCCAATCCATGCCCAAAAAAATCAAACTCTACTAGTGGTAAAACAATATGGTTTTTAGGTATATTCTTCCCACACACAATGATAGAAAGGTTATTAAAATGTCTTTTTGTTTCAAAATTTCCACCAGCTGTTTTTACCATAAGTTCTTTCTTCATATCTTGAGATGGAATTCCCAATTTACTAGTAAACTTCTTATAAATGAATGAGTGTGTAGAACCTGAATCAAACAACACATTGGCATAATTTGAACAAACCAATAGTGTACCTAATAATACTTCGTTTGATGGCCCAACATCTTCTAAAGTAGTTGAAAAGGATTTCACCACCCATTTCTGCTTGTAGTCCAACTGCTTTCCCTCAGTTGAGTTCTTCGTTGGACACTCATTTTCATAATTTCCCATTTCATTACACTTAAAACATCTTGCCGATGGATTTTCATTACCTACTTGATCATCCTCCTTATAGTTATGAGCAATATGACTAGACTTACAAAACCATAAGTACTTTCTAGACATTGATAAACATTCTCCATGATGCTTTTTACCACACTTCTCAAAAGTTGGATATTTAATTTTCTTACATCCAAGCTTCTTTGATGAATTCTTTCCCTTTGACAACCAACTTGATCCTTTATTCTATTGTTTTTCAAAGAACAAATGATCATCGAAAAACTACATTTCCAACTTCTCCACCCAATGGACATGTTTTTCATAACTTTTGAACTGACGAGAAGATAAATCCCTTTGATACATTGGCTTTAATTCTGAGTAAAAACAGTTGATTTTACTATCAAGATCTCGTATGAAATTAGGATCATGCCTTGCCAGTCGAGTGAATGTTTCTTCATAATCAGCCATAGAGTTATCCTCCTACCTCAATTCCAAGAAATGATTTTCTATCCTAATTCGAACCAACATAGGAAAATATTTCTAAAAAAACATTTGAATTCATCCCAATCAATAGCATAAATCTCCTCACTATACCTGATATTTTTCCCCATCGACCACCATTGATCAGCTTCAACTTCAAAACGGTAAATAACAAGACTATCCTTTTGATTTTCTAAACACCCCATAACATCGAAAATAATCTCCAGTGCATTAATCCACCCTTCAGCTAGCACAGGGTTAGATGATCCTCTAAATGATGGGGGATGATGCCTCGTGAAATGTTCCACTACTGACATATTCCTCTACGGTTGATCTGGATGATCTCATGCATGGATACCACCACCATTTATAGCCGGATTCAACTATTCCATCACTACAACAAACTGTTCAGTTCCGATTCTGACCATCTTAGGTCGATGATTTGGAAGTTTGTATTCCTCCTGTTGTCACCCCAACATAGCTGCCCTGTTTCCACTGTGGAAAACCAATCTAAACACAGAAACATCTTATACAAAGAAACATGGTAATCTGTAAATGCTATATCAATTCAGTATTACCATAAATTAATTTATGGACATTAATTTAACAATATTATAACTCTTATAGTTTTCTAAACATACCTCTGATACCAACTATAAGGTCCCATCCTTAAACATTACATAATATTGAGTTCAATGAATAATTCACATTGATGATCTTTTCAGGTTTAGAGTTTTAGACAATTAGGATACAACTATAACATCTCAAAAGATTACAAAGTAGACACTTCTACTCAATTTTCGTTTTTTTATAAAATAAAAACTCATGAAAAAAGAGTCATGTCTAGTTCCATGTTTAAGACAACATGAATTTTCCTTAATCCCATCCTTTACCCTATTCCAAATTATTCCATGTGGAAAACAGTTCCAAAACTTGGGATGAGCATAAAATGCTCAGTAAGGGATACACAAAGAAGGAAAACTGTTAGTTTTTCAAAACAACAGGTAAACCATGAATACTTTATCATAAGTAATACTTTTAACCTTTATGAAGTAGTAAATAATCTTCACTGAATAGAAGATCATTACTTACCATTTTGTAACCAAAAGATTAGCATAAAACCCATATAAAGAACACATAACATATAAAGGTAACTTGGGACATAAACATACTTAAATGGAATAACCATACGATCGATTTCCATATATATCACTAAAAGGAATAGCCATACGACCGACTTCCATACCGAATTCATTGGAGGTTATAATGTAACCACCCATCCTAGAATTCTGGGCACCACCCGTCATTTGGTTTATCACGTAACCACCCATAAAATGTCCAAATACCATTATAAAATCATAAGACATAAAAAATATAAAGGAAAGAAAAAATTTCCACATTTTAATCACAAAATATCACTTAAATATATTGACATAACAAACCCATTATAAAAACTATTTTCAATACCAAAATACATAAAGGGTATATGGTATTTATTTTCTTTTAAAAACATTAAGGCTTATTGCTGAATCCAAAGATTAAATAATACTCACGGTGGTGAAAAAGGTCGTTGTCACCACTTACATTAAAAGGAACATTATTTTTTTCGTTTTGAAAAACGCTTTGTAGAAAAATATTCCCTTTGAAATGTCATGGGTGTTTATACAGCGTAAAAATAAATTCGTGTATTAAAACAAAATATGCCTCAATGAAAGGATATTGAGACGAAGTCCCTTACCTTGTGTCCGACTTGACTTCATCATTCTTTAATCTCCTGAATAATAAACTAAAGTTAATTTCTAATTTCATAAGAACCTTTTCCAAGTTTATTATTCCTTTTAAATCACTTATTACCATGTTAAAAACATTAGGTAACCATTTAAGTTAATAACATTCGTTTTGTCGATATTTGGTACTTGAGTCAAAAATGGACTTCTTATAATTACATGTTATTCATGTTGTAAGAGGGTCGATATATGGAAAATGATATTCATGGTTTGGATATCATATATATCATATATATTCAGTATATATATGTATTTATAATATTACATAACATTTGTAGGTAAGAAATGAAATGCATCGTTCATGGAGACGGTAAGTCGTACGCACGCATGAACGCTACTTTCATTTCTATTTCATATTTTAATTGAATTGATACATAATTATATATAGGTATATTATAATTCCAGTATAATTTCATATATAATATCATATATAATATCATTAACTCCATCTTTTATACATCCCATGTATGGAATTAACGAGTCATATCTCTTTAAGGGGGTGGAAGTCTGCACTTTCCCAAATGAAATTATCGTGTTTACACATAATGGAAATAATAAAGGTATGATATGAATGTAAATTAAAGAAGAATAAATAAAAGATAAAAATAATATATATCATATAAAAATAAAGTTCCATCATATTTTCCACCATGAGAGGTGGTAATAGGTAATTGAACAATCATCGTTTTGTGAGGCGTTAGCTTGCCGTCCACATAAACATTATGTTCTTCACCCATTAAGTGTAGGTGTGTGTAAGTGTAGTTTGAATACCTCTCATAAAAAAATTATAGTATATTTAGGATATTGGTGTTGTTACAAAATAATGGAATAAAAAGAGTATAGGGGCTGGAGAAGTAAAATAAAAGAAAAGAAGTTAAGAGAAATCGTAACCTTTAGTTTGGGTAACTTCCATTGGTTTGAACCAAAAGGACTTCCTAATGTGCCTTCTTCCAAAGGTATCGATTCTAGGAGGAGGCGAGGGATGTAGTGAGCTTAATTGGGTAGAGTTTGGATGATCCAAGGGGTTTGAGAGGTGTGAGGAATTTTTTGAAAGTGGTTTTCTTTTATAATGGAGAGGAGGGGCTCTTTAGGAAAGTGTGAAAATACTATTTTATTATAGATTGATATTCAGTTTTTAAAGGTCCAAAAATAATTATAGTCGAAGATATGATGACTCATGGTCTAAATAGAATCATAAAATTGTAATTGGACAGGTTTTGGATAATATTTTAATCCTTATAATCTTATTTACTTAAATCATTTATTAATGAGGAAAATACTGCATCATTATTGTGTGATAAATAATTTAATTTATTTGATGTCTAAAAAGTATAAAAAATACCATGATAGAGAAAATTGTTTTAGATTTCAAATTAATATTTATAGTAAGAAATATTAGTTATATAATACCATATAAATATTAATTACTAAATGATTTTTGTTTATGTCATTCTGGCCTTTACTTTAAATTAATTAATCTAAATTGTCATTATCACTCCCATGTGGCTCGATGGGTTCCCAAAATCGACCCAAAAATGCCTATGGTCGTTAATGACTCAACCAATAATTTTTAGTCAACTTTTAAGACAGTTTTGAATTATTATAATTTTATTTTTACCTTGAATTACCTATTTACCTTTAACCATGGTAAATAATAGTCAAAGGTTACTATTCAAAAAAAATTATTTTCATCATATTGAACCAAATTTTACGTAATAATAAAAACCATGTATTTAATATTTTCAAAATTCAATTCACAGAAGTGGTAAAATTTCATTTAAATGAAAACTCAGTTTTTTTAACTACTACTAAGTGGTTCCACTAGTCATATAAAATTGATGTTTTTCATAAAAATACCAAAAATTCAGCCTAAGATTTATTTGATATTGCAAATTAAAAAATGATTTCTATATTTAAAAATTCAAAACATATAATTGGAATTAATTAATTTAAAATTAATTCCTGTTGTTAAAACAAATAGGGTGTTTTTAAGAAATAATAACTATCAAAAGATTGACGCTTGTTTATGTCCGCTTTCAAAGTGAAATTAATTCGAATGAACAACATTAGATTAAATGGTAAAAATATATTACAATTACACTTTAAAAAAATGAAAAATATAATCTAACCGTATAAATAGATTATATTAAAATGCAGTTTTAAATTAAAATACAATCTTTCTCACTATTCATTAAAAAATGAACATTATCAGAAAAATTCCAAAAAATTTCACAAAGTAAATTTTGATATCCCCATTCTAAATAAGGGTTTTATTTGGTCAAATAGAATATATTAATGTATAAAAATATATATTTAAAGAGGGTTCACCATTAAAAGTTAGTAAATCGGTCTTTTATTGTAAATTATGCTTAAAATTAGATTTATTCACATTTTAAGCCTCTAACTTTTATTGGATAAAAGTAATTACTTATAAAAATAATGTATAATCATATTGAAGTTAGTTTTGTTCATTCCATCCAATACAATGTATAGAAGTTGACTACCATTTAAAATAATAATATTATATTATTAGTGTGCATCGTAAGATTTCAAAGAAACATGTTGTTGTGTTTCGAGTACGCTATCTAACATAGAAACCCCTTTAAAGTAAACATAATATTTGATTCAAAAATATTAATAAATATGAAATATGTCTTATTATTTATTTACCTAGGATGTTACATTTATGGTCTTTTATTACCTAGAAATTAAGGATTTCAGGTAAAAGTTTTTTTTGGTAATAAAAACATTATTTTTCGTAAAATATTTGATTTATTATATTTTTTATTATGATAATTTAATCATGAAATAATCATCTTAAAAATTTTAACCATCATATAAAAATCATATATATTCATTATATATGTATTTTTTACAGTTTATAAAAGATAGAAATAGGAAATGAAATACACTATTCATGGAGAGGGTAGGTCGTACCTACGCATGAATGTTGTTTCCATTTTATTATAGGGTTGAAAGAATAAAAATGTTAGGATATATTATTATTTTAGAATTACATTTATTTCATATATATTACATATTTTTATTAAATTAATCCTTTATATATTCCATGAAAAGCCTAAATGAATCACATCGTTTCGCGAGGCGGTAGTCCGTTGTACAAACAAACAATGTTATCGTATTCCCATGAAATGGAATGTATGAAGGTATGTGTTATATAAAAATTAAATAATAAAAATATATTCATAATAATAAAAATATATTATATATATAAACAATAAAACCGTCATTATTACAAGACTTGAGAAGTTTAAATGGAAAACTGAACGACATTGGTTCGTGAGGTGGTAGTCTTCCACACACATGAACGATGATTTGATAACCAATTTGATAGAAGTGGAGATTATTTTTGGTCATAAAAATATCATATATACTTATAATTATATAGAATATACTTATTTATTATATAATCAAGATACAAATTGAATTGAAGGGTATAGAGGAGGAAATAAAAAAACATTCATTGATAAAAATTACCTCTTATTTGTGTATCCTCATTAGGTTTCACTAAAAGACATACAAGGATAGATTTATATAAAAGATATGAATTATAGAATTAGATTAAGAAATTTTAGAGGTCATATTGGTAGGTTTTTTCCAAATCAAATAGTTTTTAATTGGTGAATAAAAGAGGATCGGGGATGACCTTTTATAAGTGGGGGGAGAGGACACACATGGAATTTTTTAAAAGAGATGAGTGGTTCTACATTTTTAACATGTAGAAAGTGAATAGAATATATAAAATTATACCATCATATATAATAAAGTCGAAATATGGTCATAAAATAATTTCTTTACTATATTATAGGTAAATTTGACCATTATAATCTTATTTTAACCCCCGATAAACTCAGTTTTACCTTATATGTGGTAATTACTTTTTACTAAATTCAAAATTAATTTTGGTAAAAAATCAAGTTAGATTTTTTCTAAATTAAAAATTATGATCATTCAAAATATTGAATAAATTTCTCCAACTTACATTAAAATATGTTTTAAAAATTAGTTTAAAATTAATCTTGTATATGTGAATAGAAATCTTGTTTTTTTAAGAGAAAATGATCAAAAGGTGACAAATTTTTTATATCTTATTCCTATCTAAAAGTTATTCCAAAAACCTACATTAAATTTATATATTTATAAGTGAACTAATTTTACTTTACTACCAATTTGAAATATAATTTAACATTGGTATTTGGGGTTTGGATTTGTGGTAAGCACCCTGTAATCCTACATGAAAAATGGGGGTTCCAAACCCATTGGGAACAGGTTATTGTTGTTGTACTATAGTAGTGGATACACTATAGTTGTACAAGTAACAAACACTGTAGTACCAGTGGAGGCATAATAACAGAAACTATTACAGTGGGGGTATTATAACAATAATATTCAAAAAATGGAGTTTGTGCCAAAATTTATTGCCTACGGGCCATGTAATGGGATACATTCCCACTAGGACTATATGAAAAATATATATAATGTAATTAATTCTAGTGGTTGGGTAGGTTTTCACTGAGGGGGACTATGACATAAATTTTATGTATGTGAATGTTTCGTGTGTGTTTTTGGTGTAATTGTACCCCAGGAACCTAATATATATATATATATATATTATTTAACATTATAAATAAATTATACGAAAATGAAGTTTTCAATTAAAATCTGAAATTTTCACTATTCATTAAAAATGATACTTTTCATAGAAATTATGAAAATTTAACCTAACAATATTTTGAAAATCGAAATTAAAAAAATTATGTTTATTTTATCAAATTAATTTTCTAAAAGATTCAAAAATTAATTTTCTTATTATTCACAAGAAGTCATAAAAATAATTTTTTAGGGAAATTACTAATTTATAATCATATAATGAATTTACCAGAAATAATTTATTTTATTATCAATATGTTTTCATAATATGAAACCATTATAAAAAATATTTGAAACTAATATATTATTATTTATATTATTATGTTTAATGTCTAGGATTTAAATGTCTCACTTATATAATTACATAAATAATATTTCATTATTTTGGGAAAACTCAATGCCATGTATATTTCTGGCTAAGCCACTGTTGTATGTAGCGCATGATTAATATGGGGTACCATGAAAAATATGACATCATGTAAATTTAATTTATCTAAAATTGATAATAAAAACACAAGGTGTTAAATTATACCATCCTTAAATAGAATGTTTCTCTCAAAATACATCATTTTGATACAAAAAATGAGGATACATATGCCTCATCATATCCTCAAGTTCCTACATATTTCCCTCAAACTAGTGGTTCCCACCACAAAGTTTGGCTAGGTGAGTGGTCTTGCTTCATATAAATTTCATTGTATGATACATATTCTTCATCAGTTTTTCCTCATAAGAAAGATATTCCTCCAATGGTAGGGACTCTTAGTTTAGTACACATGAGGGTCAGGTATGTACTTTATTAAGGGAGATACATGAAACATATCACAGAATTTAGAGAGGTTTTGTGAAAGCATAAAAGGGTAGGATACCATCCTGATAACGTCAAGAATTTAAAATATGATGATATGCCTAGGTCTTAATATAACTTTCTTCCTGAATATCATAACTTTCTTCGATGTAGAAACTCTTAGAAACCCCTTGTCACCAACATCAAATTGTTGATTATGTTGGTGATTTTTAGAAAAATGTTTATGATGAATCTATGATATCATGATGTGATGTTGAATGGATATAAAATCATCTTCCATTTATTTAGTAATCTCAAGTTTTAATCGATTTATTTCCCCAACTTCATTCTAGCACATCGAATATCTATATTTATTTCTGTATAGGGCTTCATAAAGTTCCATATGAATGCCTGAGTGAAAGCTTTTATTGTCAGAAAACTCAACTAGATGAATTTTTTTATCCTAATCACTTTCTAAATCCAATGAAATAAATCTCAACATATCATATATGTTTTGACATTTTCTTTTAAATTGACCATATATTTGAGAATGATACACAGTGCTGAAACTCATCTCAGTATAAAGAGCTTGTTGAAGATTTCATTGGAATATTGAGGTTATCCTTAGATAATGATTATATAAAATAGAATGTGGTACATCATGTAACCTCTATACATCCTTAATGTATATCATATAAATGTTATCCAGAGGGAATTATTATTGAATAGCGATGAATCTTGCTGACTTAGTAAAGAGATCGATTATCACCCATATAGTGTGATGTCATTTAGAGGGTTTGGGAAGTCCAAAAAAATCCATAGCCAGGTTCGCCCATTGCCATTCTTGTATGGGTATTGGATTCAATATCCCCTTATAATTTTTTCTTTCATCATTAAATTTTTGACATAACAGGAACCAAGATACTAGATCTCAGATATCTCTCTTTATGTCATCCCACAAAAAGTATTGTTTCAAATATCTATATAGATTCATACTTCCCTGATGAATATAGAATGAAAAAATATGAGCTTCCACTATAAACTCCTTCTTGAAGTCTTCTATGGAAGAAATTCCTACAAAATTCATGGACCTTATCTTTCCATCATGACCAAGATTAAACTTGGGAACATTTCTAACCTTTTTTTGAAGCTCTTAATCTTCCTTATGTTCCTCTTTAATATTAACATGAATTTATGGTTTAACATTCAATTAAGAAACATACTATTTTTTCCCTTCCATCAGTATTTCCATATCTATCCTTTAAAATCAAAAAAATATAGGATCTTGTGTGATCTTTGTCATTGATAAGTTAGACTAATCCCTTCGACTCAAAGTATTGGCTACCTTGTTCAATTTCCCATGGTGGTGATTCATTATGTAATCTTAATTCTTAATAATATCAAACCATATTATCTAGTGCATGTTCAAATGTTTCTATGGGAATATATATTTCAAACATTTATTATCAGTATACATATCAAAAATTTCTCTATTAATATAATTACTCTTTATCTTCAATGAAAAAAGTACTATAGTTAACTCTAAATTACGAGTTGGGTAATTTTTCTCCACAATCTTCAATTATCCCGTTTTATAATCTATAACCATATTATCCTTCACAAGAACACACCACAATACATTAGTGGAAGTGTCAATATAAATTATATACCCATCTTTATTATATGTTAATATAATCACATGTTCATAGTCTAACCTTATCTTTAGTTCCATGAAATTTTCCACACTGTCATCTATCTAGAGGAAATTGGGTCCCTTCAATATTAACCTAGCCATATGATTATATAGTCATAAGTAATTCTCCGTAAATAGTCGATAATATCCAACTAAACCAAAAACAACTATGGATCTCATTCACCGTGGTTGGTCTGGTCTAATATTCAATAGCCTCAAACATTTATGTGTATATAGATATACCCTCTCGAGAGATTATGTGACCCAAAAATGAATCTTTTCATAGAAAAAATTAATACATTGAAATTTTTTCATATAACTTATCTTTTCCATAGTGTCTTTAGTAAAATTCCTAACTGGTATTAATTCTCATAATTTATCTTTTATTATTTAGGAATATTGTATATAAATAATACTAAAAACTGATCAAGATAATATCTAAATATTGTATTAATTTAATCCATTAAGATAGTAGAGGAATTAGTAATAATGAAAGGCATCATTCTATATTCATAGTGTCCATACTATGTGTGGAATTCCATCATTGGTATACCTCCTTCTTGACCCTCAATTGATGATATCTAGAATGAAGGTCAATGTTGGAGAAGTATTGAGATCTAGAAAGTTGATCAAAAAAGTTTTCAATATGGGGAAGATGATACTTGTTTTTAATAGTGATATTTTTAGCTCCTTATAAATAATGCAGTGTTTCATTGATCCATCTTTCCTTTTTAATAAAAGAATAGTTGAACCCCTAGGTTACACACAAGGCTGAATAAATCCCTTATCAAGGTTTCCATAAAGTTTTTTCTTCAATTCCGGTAACTCAATCGGGGATATTATATAGGGATTATTTTAAATTTTTGTTGAACCAGGTAAGAGTTCTATTAAGAACTCAACATCACATTTTGGTGGAAGTATAGGAAACTCTTCTGGAAAGATATCAATTTTTTTGAAAAGTAGTCACATCATCATTGTCGAGTTCCCCCCAAACCATTTCAGATAATCAACCCTTGTTAATGAGATTTAAGACCCATAAAATGGATATGATCTCTATAATAAGTCAATAATTATAATAAAATTGGGGGAAAATCATAGGTTCGTTTGGAATATAAAATGTAACATCCATTCCTCAAAAATTGAATCATTATTAATGAATTAATATCCAATCCATGCCTATGATGATAACAGATTAATCTAGAAGAAGTCTAACAAGATTTGTTAGAAGAATATTCACACCAATGTTAACAAGATACGGAATCATTGACAAGAGACGTGATCATCATACTATTAAGGGTTTTCACTACTAATTCAACATATAATCATTTGGTTTCCATATTTATACACTTAAAAAATATTTAAATATAAAAGAATTGGTATATCCTTAGTCAAATAAGATATTAGTAGTTCAAGATTCTATGGTAAGTGCACCATTAATCAGGTTTTCATCACACCCTTTATTAGAAATAGTGATCAAATGAGATTTTCCCTTATCCTTTGGATTCAAATGTTGTTGGTGTTAATCATCATCATTAAAACTCAGGTCTGGGAACCTGATATCATAATTCTCATTCTACTAACACTTAGAGAACTGAAGTGTGGGAGATGCATTCAATTTAACATTCTCTATATTCATATCTTTATCTAACTTCATCCCATAAAATAAACAATAAATTTATTAATCAGTGTCCCTTATATATCATCTTCTTCTCTCTAGGGTTATTAGATTTTACTTTGAAACCAATCTCCCTTTTATTTCCAAAACCATGAGATTGATACGTAACCTTAGCCTTTATTTCCACATAGATTTCATATTGAATAATCTATTCATAGATACCAGAGTCTGTTATGAATAAATCCCTCAATAGACTTTGTTTTAATCAACTAATGAATCGACTAACCATACATTTGTGGTTTCTGATGATATTATAAGCGTACCCCATATGTTTTGTAAAATATTCCTCATAAGTACCAAGGAATTCATTATACATTTTCCTTATCTCAAGGAAATCTTTTCCATCTTCATATGAGGAATATGAGGAGTGTAATTATTAAAAAATATGTTATTTATCTTGTCTCATTCCATTGAGTCAATTCATTATTGTTTCTGCATATTCTTAATTAGTGTCCACAATTAATCTACATCACCTTTAAAAAAATATAATACCAAAATAAAGTTTTCAGGTTCTGAAAACTGGAGAACAACTAATATATTTTTAGTGGCAATGATCTATTTCTTAGTAACTAGAAAATTAGTTGATCCACTGAAATAAGATGGATTTTCCCTCATAAAGGGCTAAATATAATGTTTTTCGTTCCATTGATTGTTTAGAATTATATCATGAATGATATCTTGAGAAAGTTTTTTTATAATAGAAATTATATTTATCATTACATCTCCCATAACTTTTGAATTCATAGGAGTAAAATGATTTCATTATCAATCTCACTCACCATTAATGCGGTTAATTCTAGTACCACCCACCGACTAAAACATAAAATTATGGATTATGAAACAATAATCATTTTTGGAAACCTCATAATGATGAAAATAACTTATATTATGTCTATATTATGATTTTTTTTAATATATGGAACCTAAGTTTTATCCTAAGTCATTCATAGATATATTTTATTTAAATTCATTATGATGGTTCGTAAAGAGTTTATGAATTTCAAAATCATATCCCCCAAGAGTATCAAACTAGGTGTGTAGTAAAATCCATTTCGTGTCTTAGTTCATAATCAAGTCTAGCACAATATAGTGTTTCAAATGTTGTTACCGCTAAATTAATCTTCCCCATAGCCACATCCACATATAGTACTTATAACAGGATGTATTTCTAAGAAAACAGTCACCCTATCCTTTACCAAAATTCTAGGACATTTTCTTACACTTTGAATCATCCTTATACTTACCCTTTGACATATCCATTAGGTTATAAAAATTCTTTTCTCATCCTAGTTTCCTAAGGTTAACTAAAATAGTGTATTGATACCAAATATAATTACCCATTATTAACATACCTACACTTTACATCATTTTTTGGAAAATTTATTACTTTAAACAAACAAACGCATGATAAACGTAATAGTTTAGAGCCTGTGGGATCCTCGACACATAAATATTGGTCTATAAGTGAGATATGTCACCCCCATGGAATTATTCCAAACTTGGACCTTTATTAGAAGAATCATATATAATAAATATCTTCATATACTAAGGAAAGAAAATATATGAAAGGGCGATATAATATGCTCAAAAAGGGTAAACAATGGATATATGTAAGCATAAAATGAGTATAAGGGTATGATAACATGAGAATTAAATTTGAAAACCATACCCTTCATATCAGGTATTATATCCATGACTCATGGAATAATGATTGTAAGTTCATATGACACGATTTATATGGGAATCAAAGAACATAACCAATGAGAGCATAAGATAAGGAATTGGTGGAATACAAAAAACCGGGTTTACTACCCATTCCATATATGTATTACTAAACCGGGTAAACTTCTCATTCCTAACCTATCGTATTGAACCTATCTCACTCCTAATTTGAGTGTTGTTGATGTCTATTCCATAGGTTATGATATGATAAAATGTTTATGATGCCCATTTAATTTCATGGGATATGATAAAATGAATGTAAATGATCATGTGACACAGATATGTATGACCCATATAAGAGGAAGGAGTCTAATAAACATCATGCCATAAAATCATAAAATATTATGAAAACAAATATGAATTATTTTATTGGATAATATTCCCTTTTAGGAAAAGGTGACACCAACATATGTCATCATAGATGGAAAATAAATTTTCAAAACCACTTAAAATGTTTCTCAAGGAAGATATCATTTGCTATTGAAAATACGTTTTTAAAACATAAAGAATTTAAAAATAATATTTGAAAACAAACTTGAAAAATTGTCGAGGAATATTTGAACCGATTATTAGTAATGACATCAGAAATGTCTCTTCATGTTGTAAGCATTAAAATTAATGTTCCATTAATATTTTCTGAAAAATCCATACATGCATTGTTTTCGAAAATGACATGAACATTTATTTCAAAATAATTTGGTAAAAAGTAAGCGATGGGTAAAAATTTATCTTAAAATCATAAGATATTAGTAAATAATTTTTGAAAACTTTTTTAGAAAACATTATTTATAGGGAAAAAATATTTCTGACTGAGCAAATAAATAAAGTCAAATTTTAATAAAATGAATTTATTAATTAAATTAAGTACCAAATAGTTGTAAAATTTTACCATTAATAGAAGATAACATGAATTAACCTTGGATAAGAGAATTTTGGAAAATTACTAAGAGGTAAAACATGATATTTAATCATTGGTATTTAATCATAAACAATCCTGATAAATGATGAGATTGTAAGATAAAATTAATACAAATTTGGTAACATTGAATCATAATCCCCATAAAGGAATAACATGAAATTGAAAATAAAATATAATTAGGATATAAAAATAATTATACATCATTTTAAATGGTATGTATATACACCTTATAATGTAATATAGGTTCATAACATAACAAACATCTTAAAGAAAGAAAATTGGGAAAAAATCCCTTACCGATTTGTTAACTTTTGAACTATAATCCCCATGAAAGAGAGATCCTCAAATAGATATATTAACAAAAATATTTTTAAATTTAATCATAATAAAATAAATTCACTGGATTAATATAAACAACATAAAATTAATAGGTAGTGAATATTACATGTGTCTCACGGAAGAAAACAGTGAGACGATGATGCCTTACCTAAAGTGTTAATTTCAATCATACATAGTCAAAACTCCAATATAATAAATAAATATTCATTATAAACATATTATGGAATAATATTAATATATTTAACACCATATATTATTTTATTATGACGTTTTATTACTCATTTATTATCTATTTCATCTTAAATTTATGGTTCGGTAATAACTGCTTTGTTTTTCTTAAAAGTTTGGATTCTTATATTTTTTATTTTCCTAATTTAATCAAGATTTAATAATCTTAATAATGATAAAAGTTATATAAATATAATATATATTATTTTTATATTTATTTTTAATAATTTATAAAAAACTTAAATAGGATATGAAATACACTGTTTATAGAGACGGTTGGTCGTACGTAAACATGAACGTTGGTTCCATTTCTTGTTGGATTAAAAGAAATAAAATTATAAAATGTATTTTAATTAAAAATTATTTTTAATTCCATTTATATAAAATATATTTATTAAAACCATCCTTAATACATTCAATGTATAACATAAATAAATCACATCTCTTCGTGAGGTGGTAGTCTTCCGTAGACACGAACAACGACATCATAATCCCATAAAATGAAATGAATGATTGAATGCATGATATAAATATTAAAAAATAATAATAACATAATAAAATTAATATATATAAGAAATAAATAGTAAAAATATCTTTTTTTACAAACATTAATATGTGGAAATGGGAGAATTAATGACATTGGTTCATGAGGTAGTGGTTCGCGAGGTGGTAGTCCGCAGTACACACAAACGATGATTTCCTAACCCATTTGATGGAGGTGGAGTGGATTGTAGGTAATTAAAATATCATAAAAATCTAATTATATTTCTGATACTGAGGTTATTATACCATAATGATATTAAAGAAATTAAATGGGTTTGAGGAATAAATAAAAAAACATGTGCGGGTGAATGTTACCTCTTTTTCATGTATGCTTCATAGGTTTGCACTAAAAGCCTTCATAGGATGAATATTTTACCAAAATGAGGATTCTAGAATGATGGGAGTTATTTTATATGTGACTTTCATATGTCATGGGTGAACCAAATAGGATTTATTTTGTGAAAAGAGAGGAGGGTGTGGCCTTTTATAAGTGGGAGAGAGGACACACTTGTCATTTTTTAAAAGAGTTGAGTGGTCCCATGTTTTCACATGGAAAAAATGACCAAAATGGATCAAATCAGAACAATATACATGATATGACAAAAATATAGAAGTAAAATATTTTTTTACATGTTTATAGGTTAATTTGACCCATATAATCTTAGTTTATCCCAAAGTAAAACAATTTTTACCCTGATCACGGTAAATAATGTTTATTACATTCACTATTCATTATGGGAAAAAACTAAGCTTTCATCTTAGACATTATAAATAACCCTGATTAAAAAATGGAATATATTTTTTGAAATTAAATTCATAGAATTGGAAGAAATTAGTTTAAAATTAGCCATGTAGAAGTAACTAAAAAGTGGGGTTTTAAAGCAAAAATGATCAAAGGTTTATGAAATTATTATATCCAATTTTAGAGTGAAAATTGATTCCAATAAAATTAATTGGAATAATATATGTATAATTGAAATAATTTTACTTTATAAATAATTTAAAATATAATTTATCTTTATAATGATATTAAATTAAAATTCTTTTTAAATTTAAAATTCAGTATTTTTCATTATTCATCAAAAAATGAATCTTTTCAAAAAAATCCCAAAAATTCATGTGAAGAATATTTTGAAATTATGAATTAAAAAATGAATTTTATTTTATCAAATTTATTTTCTTAAGGTTTCAGAAATATTATTTTATTATGGTTCACAAAAATACATTAAAAGAATCTTTTGGAGAAAATAGTATTCTGAAAACATATAATAACATTACTGAAAAATTTGAATTTAATTATTAATATTTTTTATTTATATAAAACTATCATACATACATTTTAATTTTTTATACATATTAAACATTTTAATGGCTAGGTTTTAATGGCTGTGTTTATATAACAATTTAAATAATATATCAGTGTTTTGTTAAAACATAGTGTAATGTGTAACAAAAGCTAAGTCGGTGTTGTGTGTAGCCCAAGATTATCTTGGTGTAGTGTATAAAACAACATATCAAGGTAATTTAATTTATTTTAAAAAAATTTAAAAACTCAATTTTAACCCCAAGTGATTTTTCTTTAATATATGTATGTAATGCGTTTTTGGTACTAAAATGTCAATTTAAATTAAAACATGTACTTTTAGTCAATCCATACACACCATATGTTTAATTGATTTGAGGTTAATTTTTACATATAAAAAATGAATCAAAAATAAATTTCATAATGCATTAATAAAATCAGATCATATTTTCTTTATTTCAAGCTTAAAATTAGACATGCAATTTCAGTCATTACATCAATATTATATATCGAATTTACATGTGGTTAATTACTACACATAAAATCATATAGGATTATTTTCATGATGTATCAAGTAAATAATAGTATATTTTATTGGATTTTAGTATGTTCCACATGTTTTGGACAAAATATCACATTTAAAATGAAAACATGTACTTTTAGTCAATTTGGCCACAACATGTATCATATTTACCTGAGGTTAATCCCTACATATAAAAAATGAATCATAGTTATTTTTTCTAAAAATTAAATAAAATATGACTTTGTTTTATTAGTTTTGAGTATGTTAAATGCATTTTAAAGAAAAATGTCACTTCTAATAAAAAACACACACTTTATGTCAATCTGGACTCACTGTATTTCTGTTAGGATAGTATGACATTGAGTATGACATAATATGTAATACCAAACTTAGGATCGAAATAAGAATGAGTTTCTCAGATACAAGAGGTGGGGGAGTGAATTGTTCCTTTTAAAATTCCTTAAGGGAATTTTCAAGATGAGTATGTTTATCAAAGTTAAACAAGATAATTCAGAAGACCTATATGAGTACTAAAGACTTGCTAGATTTTGGAATGGTGATTCTGAAAATGGAACTTAATAAAAGTAACGAGGATTAAGATTCTTCCTTAAAGCGTATAGAATCTAACTATATCAGAGTACAATTAAGGAAGTATAAGAAAGTTATACTTTCCTTAATAATACAAAATGCAATGAAAAAACAAGTAGTAAAACTACAAGTAACAAACAATAACTCTTTTAACCCAAATAGAAGGGTATCTAACAACATTGTATAAAGATCCCTTGATTTATACTTTCAAGTAAGTCTGTCTTACCCACACCAGGGTATGCTCTAGATACGAAGATCAGAGTCTGTCTTGCTATCCACGCAAGCCCTCAACTATCAGGTAGTCAGCACCTCTGTCTTCCTTAGCAAGGAATCCCTCAACTTCTATGTGTTAGAACCTTTGTCTTCCAATCCCTGTAAGCCCTTGATTGTAATCAGAAACAATCAGAGTCGCATGAAGCAAGTCTGCCCAAGGCAAAGATTGAACAAGCTGTTCAAAATTTCTACATGAAGCTTTGAGAGTTGATAAAAGCCTCTCTCTCTAGAAATTACTTCAACAACATGTAAGCATAGATCTCAAAGATGTGTCAAAGTTATGTGTCGATATTCAAATGAGCTTCTATTTATAGGCTGAGCTCCAATGGTCGGCTCCCTCCTCCAACGGTCATATTTCTCCTTGAATTTTGACTGTACCTATACATGTGTCACTCAACCAACTGTTAGTCAATAACTGAAAACACGACATCATTTTGTAATGAAAATAGTAAAAGTATAAGCAAAACTGATGTTCATAATGTAAGAAAATAATAGTTTGGAGTCTAACCAAAATGGAATTCGGAGTCTATAATAAAGAGATATTCGGATTCTGTTTCAAGAGGATTTCAGAACCTGAATTCTATAGAAATTCGTAGTCTGAATTTCTAAGGAAATTCAGAGTCTGGTTTCACTTGACTTCAGTATCTAAACTTACAGAGTTCGGATTCGAACTTGGTAAGTGTTCAGAGTCGAACTAGTAAGAGTTCGGAGTAAAAATCATAGAATTTTGAAGTTGAACTCGTAGAAGTTCGGAGACTAACTTATAGAAGTTCACAGTCCAAATCATAGAAGTTCGGAGTTGAACTCATAAACGTTCGGAGTCGAACTATATGTGAGTTCGTATCCAGAATTCGGAGTGGGACTTCATTAGAGTTCGTATCCAGAATTTGGAGTGGAACTTCATTAGAGTTCGTATCCATAATTCAGAGTCGAACTTTATTAGAGTTCGTTTCCAGAATTCAGATCCTAAAATTGAATGCTTCATATCTAAGTATTATATGATTCTGAGGATTTAGGTATGAATCTGATTTTCATACTTTAAAAAAATATTGATATGAGTAATGAACATATGGTAGGAGTAAATATCTTAGGGAAGAAATTTTCGTTATTAAAGTAAAATATATATTTACTTAAGTATAAGGTGTTTGTGATTTTCAAAGCAATAAGGAATGGAAAATTCATAAGGAAAACCTTATTGACTCAACAATCTCCCCCGTTTTGGAAAGCACAAACAACCTTTCGAAAAAGAATATAATAACTTTGAAAAAATTTATTTAGACTTTGAAATTAAAACTTATCTCCCTTTGTTCATAGATGATTATGAATACAATTAACTCCCCATTATGCTTAGGAACTCTAAAGATTATATTCTAAATTTATGAAATGGAGTTTTCTTTATCAAGAGAAGGTAAATCAAGAGGGTTTTCAGCTTCTTTAAATCTGTATGATACTCCTCAGCTTTCTTCTCCAAAGATGTGATCCTTTCTTGTTGAGATTTCAGGACTTCTGCTTGAGCCTTAATGGACTCTTCCTATATCTTCAGTAACTCATCTTGGTTTGTCAGCTTCTCTTGAAAATCAATCCGGAAATATCTTTCCTATTTCCAGTTCTGAGCAACTGAGTTAAGCTTCCCATTCAGATCTCTAACTTGCTAATTCCGAGTATTTTGCTCAAGGGTCATCTTATCCCCAAGATTCTTCATTTTGGAATCCTCAATGGAAAAATATTCTTTAACATCATTCTGAAAATGATCAAGCTCTGAAAAATCCTCTTCAATTTTCTTTGACCATAAAGTCATCTTGCTGCATGATTTCTTGTGGACCTCATAATTGATAAGAAATTTTTTGTGATCAGACTCAATTTTCACACACTTATCCATCACCATGGATAAGGATTCTGATTTCTGATTTAGAATATGTTGCAACATATAACATCTGGATTCTATAGTGGGAAAGATCGGAATTGTGTCCACCAACTTCTTCAAAGATTCAACAACAAAATCATGACCTAGTGCTGATGAATCAGAATTAGACACCTTGGTTAGGGATTTTTCCTCTTCAAATTCCACCATATTTCTTCTAGAAGAACCACCAACATCTTTCTTTCTTATAACATATTTTGTTGGGGTGTCCATAAGAACTTGATTCCACTTATCAACTTTCGGAACTGCCTCATCAAGATATTCTTACTCACTTTCATATACTTGAACAATCTTATCCTCATATGGTTTCTCCTTCTCTGGTCCTTCTTTAAGAAAATGATTCTCATAGTTTTCTTCATTAGAAAATTCATTTTATTTTTCTTCTTTCTGTATATCATCTCTCTTACCATATTTCTCATCTCCCTTTATCGGAGTGACCAGCTTTGAGGACTCGACCTCAAAAGTTCAGAGTGGTAGATTTTCGTATTGATTTACCTTCTCTTGATAATCTTACACTTGTTTAATCAGGTCATCAAGATCACCACTCTCTTCTTATACTTCTTCTTCTTATACTACTTCCTCTTCTTCCACTATTTCTTCAACAACATCTTCCACTTTTTATTCACCGTCTCCTTTCTCTACTTCTTCTTCAACAACCTCTTTCTCTTTGTACTTTTCCGAAGTGAAGTACTTCTTCCCAGGGGTCTCCGGTAATGGTTAGAAATCAAAGGTTTCTAGAATAGGAATCTTCTAAGAGGATACTTCTATATCTCTCAAAATGGATTGTAAAACTTTTGCTTCAGACATATTCTTCTTCATCTTCTTCTCTTTGGCATGTTTCTCTAAATCATCTAAAACCTTTTTCTCTTAAGGCCTTAGCCTCAGCAGGGTCCAATCCAAACTGTGGATTACCTTATTTCCTTTTCTCTTTATCTTCTCTCCATTTAGCATCCAACTCAACTGGATAAGCTTTATGTTTTTTTCCTTGGGATATGCGGATTGAGTTTCCTTAGATTTGGATGTCTTGTCTTCAGCAACCACTTCTTTTAATATTCTCTTCTTACCAACCTTCTTCATTGGTTCATCTTTCTCCACAATTTCCGGATTGGTTTCAGCCTCTTCCTCTAGAAAATTATAAAACACTCATGTTTACTTGGAATAGTCCATACTCAACCTTTCCAAGGTATCATCACTAACAACCATAAACTTGTAATTCCAAGCCTTAGACTTACATGCAATTTTGAAATAATCTCGACACTGAACTATTAGAATTGATAGTAAGACAGGATACATGATGATTTGAGCTCTCAAATTTTCTTCCTCGATGTTCTTAATAGTCACAAGCACATGCCTCATCAGATTGATTTTTATTAGATTCACCATGAAGCCTAAGATGTAGATATCACTTTTCTTTAGGTTATCCTTATCTCCAATTCTCGGAACGAAAAAACATTGCACAAATAACTGCAGAATCCGGTTGTTAGTGGAAAGATGAGATATATTTGTTATTTTGTCATATTTGAGTCCAAGACACTCCAAGGTCTTTACATTATCAAAACTGCCTTGAACATCCAGAAGATTATGTGAGCAAAATTTAGCCTCTCCATCATATGCTAGCCCCACCATGCTTGCTGCCTTGTTGTACGTAAGATTGTATGTCTTCCCATAATATTTAAAATAAAACTTTTATCTACCCTCTTCCTCTTAAAATCTTGCTGATTAATAGAACTCCACAAGTAACTCCGGATAGACCTCCTCTTGATCACCTATTTTGGATACACATATATCTTCCCAACCATTCATCTTGATGTTCTTGGAGATGATAAAATCGTACTTGTAAAAGTTTGTATAGACTAGCCTTTCTCTGTAAACGTGCCATTTTTAAATTTGCTTCGTGGTAGACATATCTATGGAAGTGGCTTCTACAGACATTTGGAATGGAGGAGCACTGAATGATTCAGAATGAGCTTTAATAACTGAGGTAGATCTTCAAGACGCGAGAGCTTGGAGATCGATGTGGGACACAAATAGGGGTCCCCTTCATATATGCGATGGAGCTGACCTTTCAGCTTCCAAAAGAAATGTTGCGGTTGAGAATTTCTCTGATCTGATCTGATGGTTGAAATCATACCCACAAGAAAATATTTAATTTTACCTTTTGAGGTTTTAAAAAAACATTCGGATTAAAGAAGAAACGAATCCGAGAATTTTTATAAGAAAAAGAGACTACCAGAAACTAAAAATTACTTTGAAAACATGAGTAAGGAAGTCATACCTTTAGTATTGGCTAGAAATTTTATTCGTAATAGGTGATATTCTTCAACAAGAAAATTTAACTTTGAAAAAATCACAACGAAAAACACACTACGAAAAACTCATTACGAAAAAAATATGAGTACAGAAGTTCCCATTACGAAAATTCTCATTATGAAAATTATCACTCCGAAAATTCTCTTTAAAAAAATTCTCATTACGAAAATTCTCAGTACGAAAATTCTCTGTACGAAAGCTTCATTATGAATGTTTCCACTATGAAAACATCAATACAGAAATTTCCAGTACGAAAACTTCATTATGAAAATTTCCAGTACGAAAAATTCATTACGAAAATTTCAAGTAGGAAAACTTCATTACGCAAATTTCCAGTACGAAAACATTATTATGAAAATTTCAGTATGAAAACTTCATTACGAAAATTTTTGGTATGAAATAATCATTAAAAAATAATTTAAAAGCTCATTATGAAATTTTGTGAAACGCTAATTATGAATTTTTTTGAAAAGATAACAAACACATGTACTCCTCTTATGAAAAAGAGTTTATTACTGTAAGGATAATGGTTCAACAAGAAGTTAATGAAGGAAGATTACCTCATGGTTATCATTCCTAACTTCTATTTAATGTATTCGTATCTATTAGAGGGTAATGATTTTGTGAAAATATCAGCAAGTTGATCTTGCGTTCCGATAAACTGAAGAATGATACATCCTTTAAGTGTGTGATCCCTAATAAAGTGATGCCTACTGTCTATGTGCTTTGCATGAGAGTGATGTACATGGTTTTTACTAAGGGAAATAGAACTTGTGTTATCACACAAAATTTGAGTCTTAGTAAAACTCAATCCATAATTTTTGAGTGTGTGTTGCATCCACAACACTTGAGCACAACAACTTCAAGCTGAAACATATTCAGCTTCAGTAGTGGAGAGTGATACAGAATGTTTCTTCTTGAAAGACCAAAAAACTAATGAATCTCCTAAGAAATGAAAAGTTCCTGATGTACTCTTTCTATTAATTCTACATCCACCAAAGTCTGCAT
This sequence comes from Viscum album, assembly GCA_963277665.1. Taxonomy (NCBI): domain Eukaryota; kingdom Viridiplantae; phylum Streptophyta; class Magnoliopsida; order Santalales; family Viscaceae; genus Viscum; species Viscum album. Next base: position 1,549,910,168 of record OY728138.1, read on the forward strand.
CTAAAAATCTCTTTAAAACAAAATCATTTCCAGAAGTATAAAATAGTCCTAGATCCATGGTTCCCTTTAAGTAGCGAATTTTTTTTTCACTTCCTTTAAATGATATTCCTTTGGATTGGATTGATATCTTGCACATAAGTATACTGAAAACATTATGTCTGGTCGACAAGATGTCAAGTAAAGTATACTTCCTATCATACCTCTAAACGATGTTTGATCTACTGGTTTCCCAGCTTCATCCAGATCAAGTGTGTTTGAGGTACCAATGGGAGTACTAATAATTTTAGTATTGTCATACCCATACTTTTTTAGAAGATATTTAATATACTTATTTTGGGATATGTTGATTCCTTCTGGTATTTTAGAAATTTGAAATCCAAGGAAAAAATGTTAAATCACCCATCATACTCAATTCAAACTCAAATTTCATTAGATCCACAAAGGAATCAGTTAAAGATTGCTGATTTGAACAAAATATAATGTCATCAATATAAATTTGAACAATAAAATCATTTTTGTTATGTTTTGTTATAAAAAGGGTTGAACCATAATTTCCCTTAACATAGTTATTTTGAAGCAAAAATCATGTAAGTCTATCATACCAAGATCGTGGGGCTTGTTTAAGGCCATACAAAGATTTGGTAAGTCTAAAAACATGATCAGGATGTTTTGTATCTTCAATGCTGGCAGGTTTTTCAACAAAAACATCCTCTTGAACATAACCATTAAGGAAAGAACATTTCACTTCCATTTGAAAAAGATTAAAATTTAAGAATGATGCAAAGGAAAGTAAAATACGAATAGATTGAAGTCTAGATAGTGGAGCATAGGTTTCTTTATAGTCTATTTCCTCTTGTTGATTATAGCCTTTAACAACTAATCTAGCTTTATTTATTATGATGATTCCATTTTCATCAAATTTATTTTTTTATACCCATTTTAATCCAATAACAGAAGCTTATTTAAGTCTTTTAACCAAGGTCTATACTTTATTCCTTTCAAATTCATTTAGTTCATCTTACATGGCTTTAATCCAATATTCATCACCTAAAGCTTCATCAGTGCTTTTTGGTTCTAATTGGGAAAGGAATGCTAGATATTCTACTTCATTTCTTAAGGAAAATCTAGTCCTTACGGGTTGATTCACATCACCGAAGATACTATCACTGGGATGATTCTTAAGAAAGGACTGATTTGGGTTTTGTAAAACCTGTTCATCAACATAGGGTAGGAAATCTTCTGGGGTAAATATTTCGGAAGTATCTACTTGAACATTTTCTTTATCAGAAGGATTTTCAATCAAAGGTTGATAATCAGTTTTTGAAAACACATCTGAAGATGTAGGTTGAGGTTGTTTTAAAACAATAGTATTAGTTTCGTCAAATTTGAAATGTACTGTTTCTTCAATAGTACAAGTGTTTTTTTTTGAAAACTCTATAAGCCATAGAGGTTGAGGAGTAGCCTAAGAAAATTACTTCATCAGATTTTGTTACGAATTTGTGTAAGTTATCTTTAGTATTTAGAATGAATACTTTTCATCCAAAAAACTTAAATTATGAAATTCTAGGTCTTATACCATTCTATAGCTCAGAAGGAGTTTTATTAAGAAAAGGTCTAATTAAAAATCGATTGATAGTATAACAAGGAGTACATACAGCTTCATCCCTAAAATATTTGGCAACAGAATACTCACTCAACATGGTTCTAGTTATCTCTTGAAGAATTCTATTTCTTCTTTCGACAACACAATTTTGTTGAGTTGTTCTGGGTGCTGAAAAGTTGTGAGTAATATTTTTTTACTAAAAAAAGTATCAAAATAATAATTTTGAAATTATCCTCCATGATCACTATGAATTGTTTTCAATGGAGGGTTTTTCTCATTTTTAACTTCGGCTCTAAAACATTTGAAATAAGAAAAATCTTCATACTTCTTTGCTAGAAAATATACCCACATAAATCTAGTGTAATAATCAACGAAAAAAATACATAGTACTTTCCTCCAATACTTCCAGTTTATGTTGGACCAAAAATATCCATGTGAACCAACTGTAGTGCATCAATTGTTGAGACTTCACCAATTGATTTAAAACTTGATTTCTGTTTCTTTCCATATTGAAAATGGTCACAAACTTTTGAAGAATCAAATCTAAGCTCTGGTAAGTCCTTAACTAAACCTTTATTAGAAGGATTACATAAGTTATTGTGGTTACAATGTCCAAACCTTCTATTCCATAACCATAAATGATCTTCCATTGCACTAAGGAAAGGTATGTCTTGGATCCTAAGGTCTTCTAAGTTTAGTTTCTAAACATTCTCTTGCCTATGGGCAGAAAGAATAAATTCATCCTTGGAATTGTGTACTAAGAACTTATCATTCCTAAAATTCACAAGGTATCCTTCATCACATAATTTACTTATTCAGATGAAGTTGTGATTCAGACCATTAACAAACAAAAATTTGAAATCAACATTTTTCTAAGAAGAACAATCTTACCTATATCACTAATTTCACCATGAGCATTATCTTCTAATGTTAATTTTCCTCCTTTCTCCTTGATAATATTTTTGAAATAGCTTTTGTTAATAGTCATACTCCAGGAACATACACTATCCATGTACCAAGTATTTTTGTTGGTAATTTCCCTATTTTCCTGAAAATAATAAAAAAATTATGTTTTCGGAATCCAGACTTTCTTGGATATGGACTTGTTAGATAACAAAATTTTGGGTATCCACATTTGTTTATAAAAATATTCTTTATGAAACCCAAGAGATTTAACTCTATCCAAGGAACAATTTTTCTTACAATGCCCACCACTTTGAGACTTAGTGCAAAAAGGTGCTCTAGAAGGAAAAAAATAGTTGTTTTTGAAAACCGGTTTTTGGTGAGTATAAACTACTCCAGTAGTGTTTCCTTGAGGTTTAATTTGAGAATAAATCTTGTCAAAATTTCCTTCCTAGAGGTAAATTTTTCAAGAAGCTTCTTAAGAGAAAATTTTTCTGATTTTAGTCTGATGACTAAATTCCTATCCTCAAGAATCATCTCCTTAGAATTATCTTTTTCCTCAATAATTTTCATCTATAACATAGATTTACTAAGATCTTTAGAAAGTTCTTACTTATTAGAATTTGCTTTCTCAAGTTCTTTAGAATGTTTTTCTAAAATCTCTTCTTTATCACAAATATTTGTAGTAAGATCTAAAATCTCTTTTGTAATAATTTCTTCCGTAGTATTTTCCTTGTCTAATTTCATAGAAATTTTACAATTTTTTGCTTCATGTAACTTGAAAAATATAGATACTTCTTCATATTAAGGTTCTCCATTTTCTGAAGATGATGTATCTTCATTAGAAGTACTATTTTCAGAATAGTAATTCTTATTAAGGGATAAATTTGTTGAAGCCTTGGCAGAGCATACCTAGGCCATAAGACATGTATGTGGGAAAGAATTAGAAGCAATGAATCCCATATTATTCTGAGCTGATGAATCATATTCCGAATATTCTCTTTCTGAATAGTTACCACCACTGGCACTCCAGGTGTCATTAGCTTTCAGAACTTTCTCAGTTTTAGCTTTGTAAAACTTCTTCATATTCCTTTCAGAATGCCTCTCTTTTCATTATTTCTTTTTAAGCATAGGGCATTATGGTATTATGTGTCCACTTATCTTCCATTCATAGCATGTGACCTCTGAATATTTCTTATCTTTCATGCATTTCATCTTATACTTGGATTGAAAATTTCTCTGTCTAGCCATCTTGTTCATCCTTCAAGCAAGATTAGATAACTCATTTTCTGAGACATCACTCTCACAAGATTAGGATTGGATAGTAACCTTCATAGAATTGTATTTGGTTACTCTCTTAGGAGAATTAGATTTCATTTTATTTAAAGTTGTAGTAAAAGAAACACTACCATTCCCATTATTATTCTTTATGATGTCAGCATCTCTCTTTATTCTAGTTTCATGTTGAAGAAGAGTTCCAAATAATTCATCAAGAGAAATTTGTGTACCCTTTCTGTTTTCATCGATTGTTGTCCTCTTGTATTCCCACTCATTTGGTATGATATCTATAAATTTATCCACAAGGTCTTCATTATCTATAAATTTCTCTCCCATAGATTGTAATCTTTTCACGATAGTCATAAACCTCTCTTGTACATTACTTATAGGTTCTCTATAAATAAAATTAAAGCCAAGATACTCTGCTCTCAACATAGCTCTTCTTGTTTCTATGACATTAGATGTACTAAAATGTGTAACTTCAAGTTTCTTCCATATACAGTCAGCTGTTTTACAAGATGAAATTTGGATATATATTTTTTTAGTCATTGAACATAGTAAAGTATTGCATACCTTATAGTTGAGTTGGTACTCATGCTTTTCTTGATTAGTAAAATCATCGAATTCTATGTTAGGGATCTTGTATCCACCATTAAGCATAATAGAGTTATCTACCCCATTATTGATAATGAAATTCTTCATATGATCTCTCTAATATTCATAATCCTTTCTATCAAAGATTAGTGGTCTGGTTGGGTTAAGATTGTCTATAGAACCAACATTTAAACCTTCCATCCTCAAGAAAAACTTTGGCACACAAACATGGTAGATGTATATGTTTTTAAATAAGAGAAAATATTTTAAACAAGAAAAATTTTATCTTTAATCAAAAATTAAATTTGAACTATGATTCCGAAAAATAGATTTCAAAAAGTATGAATCCGGAAATATGAGTACGAAAGAGCAAATCCGAGAATTCTCATCTGAATCTAATCATATGATTAATTAAAATTGAACCAAATCCTCTAATACCAATTGTTAGGATAGTATGACTTTGAGTATGATATAATCAATAATACCAAATGTAGGATCGAAATATGAATGAGATTTTCAGATACAAGAGGGGGGGTGAATTGTACCTTTTAAGGTTCATAAAGGGAATTTTAAAGATGATTGTGTTTTAAAAGGTTAAACAAGATAATTCAAAAGACCTCTATGAGTACTAAAGACTTGCTAGATTTCGGAATGGTGATTCCGAAAATGGATTTTAACAAAAGTTTCAAGGATTAATATTTTACCTTAAAGGGTATAGAATATAACTATATCAGAGTACAAGTAAGGATGTATCATAAAGTTATAATTTCCTTAGTAATACAAAATGTAGCGAAAAAACAAGTAGTAAAACTACAAGTAACAAACAACAACTCTTTTAACCCAAATAGATGGGTATCCAAAAACCTTGGAAAAAGTTTCCTTGATTTATACTTTCAAGCAAGTCTGTCTTACCCACACCAGGGTAAGCTCTCGATACGAAGACCGGAGTCTTTCTTTCTATCCCCACAAGCCCTCAACTATCAGGTAGTCGGCACCTCTGTCTTTCTCAGTAAAGAAGCCATCAACTTCAAGGTGTTGGAACCTTTGTCTTCTTATCCCCAGAAGCCCTCGATTGTTATCAGAAATAATCAGAGTCGTATGAAGAAAGTGTGCACAAGGTAAAGTTTGAACAAGCTGTTCAAACTTTCAGCATGAAGAATTGAGAGTTGATAAGATCCTCTCTGTCTAGAAATCACTTCAACAGTATGTAAGCACAGATCTCAAAGATGTGTTAATGTTATGTGTCGAATTTCATAAGAGCTCGTATTTATAGGTGAAGCTCCAACGGTCGGCTCCCTCCTCTAACGGTCAAATTTCTCCTTGAATTTCAGAGGGACCTGCACACGTGTCACTCAACCAATGGTTAGTCAATAACTAAAAGCATGACATCGTTTTGTAATGAAACAAGTAAAAATATAAGCAAAACTGATGTTTGGAATGTAAGCTAATAATACTTAGGAGTCTAACCAAAATAGAATTCAGAGTCTATAATTAAGAGATATTCGGATTCTATTTTAATAGAAATTCGGAACCTGAATTCTGTAGAAATCTGGAGTCTGAATTTTTAAGGAAATTTGGAGTCTGTTTTCACTTGAATTTAGTATCTGAACATACAGAGTTTGGAGTCGAACTTGGTAAGAGTTCAGAGTCAAACTCTTATGATTTCAGAGTTGAACTCATATACGTTTGGAGTCGAACTAATATAAATTCGGAGTCAAAATGATAGATGTTCAGAGTCGTACTCATAGTTGTTCAGAGTCGAACTCATATAAGTTCGGATTCGAACTCATAGAAGTTTGGAGTCTATCTCATAGAAGTTCGGAGTCGAAATCATAGAAGTTTGGAGTCAAACTATATGAGAGTTCGTATCCATAATTAGGAGTGGATCTTTATTCGAGTTCGTATCGAGAATTTAGAGTGGAACTTCATTGGAGTTTGTATCCAGAATTTGGAGTGTAACTTCATTAGTGTTAGTATCCATAATTCGGAGTGGATCTTCATTGGAGTTCGTTTCCAGAATTCAGAGTGGAACATCATTAGAGTTCCTATCTAGAATTCGGATCCTAAAACAGAATGCTTCATATTTAAGTATTATATGATTCCAGGGCTTTAGGTATGAATCCGATTTTTATACTTAAGAAACATATTGATATGAGTAATTAAAATATGTTAGGAGTAAATATCTTGGGGAAGGAAGTTTTCCTTACAGAATTAAAATATAGATTTACTTAAGTATAAGGTGTTTGTGATTTTCAAATCAAGAAGGAATAGAAAAGTCATAAGTAAAACCTTATTGACTCAACAGTTTCAAGTTGATGTGTGATTAATTCCAACACATCATAAATAAAGTATTTATTACATTCCTAATATATTAAGCAACATGAAAATATTTTTTGAATTTTAATTGTGTGATGAATTTTTTGAACTATAATGTCACTTTTGAATGAAAACCATACTAACCACACCGTGTGTTGAATTGACTCAAGATTAATTCCTACAAATTAAATATAATTTTCAATATTTTTCTTAAATTAACAATATAATCAGAGTGTTTTTACTCAATTTTAATTATGTGAACCTCATTCTGAACAAATAATCTCACAATAAGATGAAAACATGCACTTTAATCCATACAAGATACACCGCATGTCAAATTTTTGTGTGGTTAATACATAAATTTAAATGAAAAATAATTGTTCTTTTCAAAAATAATTAATATAAAACAATATTTATTTATTTATTTTTATTCTTTTATTAGATTTTGGGACTAAATTTTCAATTTTAAACTAAAAACATACACATTAAATCAATTCATGGACACCATGGGTCAGATTGATGTGAAGTTAATTCATACACATTAAAAGTAAACAATGGATCAATTTTCTAAAGTAGTGAGATAATCAGAGTGTATTTTCTTGGTTTTGAGTTTATGAAATGCATTTTTGATTAAAATGTAACCTTTAAACTAATGACATATCCTTCCATCCATATTAGCCACATTGTGTGTCTAATTAATGTGTTGTCAAATCCTATATTTTAGAAATGACTCACTGGATATTTTCATTAATTATCAAGACCATATATGTCTGTTTTATTCATTTTGGGTATTTGAGGCATATTTTGGACTAAAATGTCAAATTTAAATATAAAATATTCAATTTTAGTCAATTAAACCACACATCCTATTAGATTAATAAGAGGGTAATTAGTACATATCAGAAATGATTTAATTGGTATTTACATAAAGTATCAAGATAACCTAATCACGTTTTCTCATTTTCTAACTACATGACTAAAATTTTAGATTAAAATGTAACTTTTAATTGTAAATCATGCACTTCCAATCATTCTATCCACACCGTGTACCAAATTAACATGTCGTTAATTCCTACATGTCACAAATAAATCACTAATAGTTCTCTTATATTATAAGAAAAATCTAATGACATTTTCTAGGTTTTGATGATGTGACAAAATTTTAAACTGACAAGTCCATTTTAAATAAAAATAACCAGTTCCAATCATTCCGAAAACATTTTACATCAGGTTGAGTTGAGATTAATTATTTCCCACAAAAAAATTATAATAAATATGTTTTCCAAATTATGAATGCATTAAAATAAGTTTTTCTTATATTTGATTATATGACACATGTTTTGTATTAAAATATATCTTTTAAACTAAAAATGTACTTTGAGATAATATGGACACACTATGTGATGGATTTAAGTGGGGGAATACCTATATATATAAAATGATCCATTAATCATTTTCCTAAATAATCAATATATCATAAGCAAATTTTATTAATATTAAAAATGTGATGTGTGTTTCAGACTAAAATGAAACATTTATATTGAAAACATAAAGTTTGATTCAATTTAGAAAAACTATTTTTTAGATTGATGTGATGTTGAATCATATACATCAAAACTAAATCACAATTCATTTTCCTAAAGCATAAAGAAAATCCAAGAAATTCTTCTTGGTCTTGATCATGTGTCGCATGTTTTAAAGTAAAATATAACTTTTAAATAGAAAGCATGACCTTTAAATAAATATAGCCATATTGTATATTATATTATTGTTAGTTATATTACAACACTTTAAAATGTAATATATATCTTTTTTTAATGTATAAATGAGCTTAAAAATTAAAAATGAACAATTTATTAAATATTGATGGCTCCCGATCTCACATCCATAGTATAACTGTACAATCATTTTCCAAAATTACACTTCATTTATTTTCTTTTATTCATACTAATATGAAATTAATTTAGTTTTGATCCCTCTATCTAAGTCTCTAGTTTAAAATGATAAGAAAATTAATTAAATAAGTATTAGATGAAACAAGGCTTAATGATTTTTAGGAAATAATAAATTAACAACATGACTAAAAACCTACTCTTTATGATGTCTTCAAGAATTTTAAAACCATATAAGATTCCAAATAATTTATAAAAAAATAATTTCCACTTTTGAATACATGGACTAGAGAATGTTAAGGTAGTACAAGAAAAATATAGACAAAAATGATTCAGAAATATTGTAAATGAAATTTTAATTATCTTTGTAAATAACTCTTATGGGATTCTAGTTTATTGATGAAATATTATATTTTTATAAATTCAAAAATCTAATAAACACAATTGTTAAAATTATGTTATTTATAAAAATTTTGAAACATTGAGTAAAATAAATAATTTTTTATATATATTTTTATAGTGAAATATTATTATATATACACTAATATTAATATATTTAAACAAATATATAAGAATATTTTGTGAATTTTTCATCTATATACCATGATTTTGATGGTAAATAAGCATCCCCCTATCATAAGAAATTCCTCATTATAAAATAAAATATTATATTTAAGATAATGTTTATTTTTAAAATATTTAATATACTACATCAAAAATTTATAAAAAATTCATGTGTTGTTAAATTTTTGGATATTAATGCATTGGATCCAAAAATTTATATATTTGGTGTACCAAATTGATCATAATATGCAATTAATGTAACCAAAAAAATAAATTAATTAATAAATGTTGAAAAAAATGAACACTTATTTTAAATGATCAGATTATTGATTTTTACCCCTATATTGTAAGTACTAATATTATTATGTTATCTGTTATTTTCATTTTAAACATCATGGATACTAGATCTTATTTTTATAATTTCTCCTTTAACCATTAAATATTTTTATTTTATAAGTGGAATGAGGAGTAATGGGTGGAAAATTTTCTTCCAGGGGATCCCTTTTACATGGTTTTTATATATACACATGTATAAAATATTAATGATATTGTAACAATAATTAACATAATAGATAAATTATTTGAAAGACTAATTATGAAAATATACCTCATATACAAATTCATAACTGAGGCTCCCATTCATTCATTCCTGATAATTTCTTCTAGGTTCTCAATGCTATTTAGTTCTATTATGTCCTCTCTAAAAATTAATTCTAGAAATTCAATGTAAACTACATTTTGATCATTGAACATTTCACCTACCTGAAATTGTGATGTTAATTAATGATGTAATGGAATAAGTGAGGTACATGTGATCTCAGAAGGTCCTTCCAATTTATTATTTGATCTTCTAGAATGACTTGACTTAGCCTTTTATTTCCCGATTTTATTTCTCCATTTATAATAAAATACCTCAATTAAAAAAATTCATAAATTCTTTAGGTTTTTTAATATAAAATATACAAGAATAGGAATACAAAATTATCGTCTTATATAATTATAAGATTAAACAACCATGCTATGATATTTCTAATAGCAATTTAGATTGTGTGAACATCTATATAATTAATGGTAACATGTATATTTTTTTAGATCATTATCTTTGGGAATCTATACACTCACATGTTCATTTAGAATTTATTTATTGTGTAGAATATTTCCTTGAATTTTGACGATTTCACCAATCTCAACAAGGTGATTGGTTGGTGTAGATAGATATAAATCATAATTTGTTTCCCGCAATTGAGTTTTATTAAAAAATATATTAATAGTTGTTTGATTCACATTTATTGGAAAATATTGTGACAAAATAAATCACCACACATATGGTAGGCCTTTGAGTGGAATATTTAAACTCAATGCTTGGGGCAGTGTGGCTCATTATATAGTTATATTGTTTCTTCTCATTGGACCATTCAAGTAAAACTATTTTTTAAAAATAGATCACCAATTAATATTTTCTCTTAGTCCATATGTTTGTTCCAAAATGGATTTTATTTTCTCATTTGTATCCCACTATGTCTTCATTTTCTCAAAATATTCCCTTGTTTTCCCTTGAAAACCTAGGCATCTATCATGGTCATAATTATTTGGACAATTAAAATACCCTAAAAGTAATTATTTATTGGTTATTAATATTGATGATTATTATTTCTTAAACAAATAAATTATATAGGAAAATGATTAAATATTTTTTATTTAATATTATTTTATAGATGAAAAAAATTATATTATTTCATTCTTATACATGATTTACATACATTATATGTGTTTTAATTTATTATTTGACCCTTTTTATTTACATGATCCTCTTTCCCTAGAACATTTTGTGTGATGAAATTATTATGAGGTTATAATTAATCAATATACATATAAATAAAGGAACATAATTAGGTTGTTGATTCATATCACATAATGTTTTTCCATAGATTTAAAATACGTACAAATTTTAAAGTGATTCATATCCCATAGTTACATTACAATTATGGTATATTCAATTTCATGCATCAAAATTATTTTCAAAACTCCTTTATTGTATCATAAATTTACAATTCTAAAACAATGTGATTAATACATGTAATTTAAAAAAATATCAATCAAAACACACCTAAAATGATTCCTCCTCACTATGGCCTACGAAAGCATCCCATGTTTCTTGGTTCATTATGTGTGCATATATAGTTCGTTGTGGGGGTATAGTTTAGCCTCACCATCCAAAATATGTTCATTTGTAAGGAGTATATCTTAGTCTCTATAGTCCATTATAATGACCATTAATGTAAACATATTTTGAAATTACTTATTATAGATATACTCTATAAGGTCTAATAATGAGTAAATCAGTGTTTCCATAATTTATTTTTCAATAAAATTGATAAATTATATCATAATGATACAATAACATCTGATAAATTATTTTCATCAATATAATAACAACATTATGCTATATATATATATATATTAATAAGTGTGTGAATTTTAGTAGTAACCCTAATATACTGAATGAAAATAGACTTTTTGGGGTTAACATGTTGAACATGTGCATTCTATCAATCCTCAAATGTTATTTATTTGCATCTCCGATTAATAATTATTGTTAATACTGGCAAGCTATAATTATCCTGCCTTTTTAATAATATTTCTTTAACATAGAACATTTCCTTAGATTCATTATTTCTAATATATTATTCTTCTAGATTTGTAGAATCACCTTGTGTAAAAAAATTTATCTACATAAATAGATAAATAGTAAATTTAGATTATATAAATTCTGTAGTAAACACATAATATTATGATGAAACTCGTTGAATATTCAAAAAATGAAACATGTTCATTGAAATACTTTTTTTATTTAGATGTTGAATAGATTAATCCCCACCACTAAGTATCAAAATTCTCTCATTATATTCATATTAAATATAGAATATATTTTATAGATTGTGAATACTTCAATAAGATTGTGATTTCCTATTGAAAGGGATATCCAAAATTTAATTTTCATTTAACCATATAGTTATTTTAGTAAAAAAAAGAATAATGGAGTAATTTTTGTTTATAGGATGGTGCATTTAAAATACTTGAATTGCCTATGAATCCATTATGAATAGTTCTTCTTAATAAACATCCTTAATGAAATTCACTTTCATGACTCCCAATTCATCAATTTTAACTGAACTTATTTTATCATCCCAAATTTCATCAAAAAATCACCATTGGATTGTTGGATAATATGACTCCCATATTTATTCGATGATGCCAAACTATGATTCATTCATGTAAATTGGATTTTTTTTCTTGATACAATATTCCTGAATAATAACTCTACTACTTTTCATCATAGTACATTAACTGAGTTCCTCTATATATAACTTGTAACTATTTTTAAAAAACCCATTATTAGATAATGTATGTACAGTTGGTTCTCTAGAAAACCTTCAATGTCATTTTGAAATTGAATTTGGATTTTCATACTAATTTTTAAAAATATTATCTTGATACAATCCTATAAACTATTGATTATTTGTATTTAATATCAATATTTCATCCCTTAATGGATTCAAATTCCTAAAAAATACATTATGGGTTTCAATATACGGAGAAACCACTATAATATTATATATAATTTATTGATTTTATTTCTCCCACTCTATAATGGTATTTCTGAAAACATCTGTTTTATAAATTCCTTTACCCACAAGTTACCTATTGTGAATTTATTTTAGGAGACTATTGTTATCCACATTAAAGAGGTTTTCTATATATAATTCCATGGATTCATAAAAAATAAATCTATTTATAATATAACCTTATAATCAAATATAATTTATGATATACCCTTAAAACCTCCATATATCATTGAATATAATATATCAATTTTTAGTGTATAATATCATATAGTCTATTATATATTACTAAATAGACCATTATAACAACGAATTAACCTGATACAAACACGTCTAATTCACATAATATGAAAACAATTTCCATTTAAATAGTTGGAAAATTATTCAGGTCTATAAATTTACTACATACAGATACCCAGAATAATTTCGGGTTAATGTTTGTGGGAAATTTTCTGGTAGAAGAAAAGATAATGACACAAGCATTAAATATTTTTAGAAAAGATGATGACCATGTGAATTTAGTCCCTTTAACTTAAAATTTGTCATCAATATGATATTGTGGGTATTTTATGAATACTCCCCTATAACCATTACTCCATTAAGAAATTTGTAAAATTGAAGCCACTCTTACCTAGAAAGAGTGGAATCCTATGAAGTAAGAAAATTATATCTATCACCATTCACTAGTGCATAATATTCCATTATTCATATGTTAATCATATCCAACCAATCCATAATTATATATTTTTTTTCTAGGTTCATTTAGATACTTTAAAATGAAAATATCACGTAAAACTTTTTATGTGTGTGATATCATTAAAATTCCTAATACATAAACAACTCTAGTTTGGTAATTCAAATAAAAATAGATCTCCCTTTATAACCCAATTTTTATTATTTTTTAAATAGGTGACTAAAAATGATGAAAATATCCTGTACATTATCATATTTTTTAAATCCTTTTCAAATACATAGTGTTGTAGTTTCATCTAAATTTCAATTTAATGATGTAATCAATGATCACCTTTTATTTCATTGGTTTAAAATTTTAAAATCTCCTAGAAAATTTATTTTTAAGAATGGTTTCCACATAACTGAGTGTATACCTCCATACCAAATGGGATACACTAACATTCACATAACAATATATCCCTATAAGTTTTACAAATTATGAAAACCATTTATCATGGCCTAAAACAATGCTATTAATATGAAATCTTCATTACTATGAGGATTATGAAACATAACACCTATGTCCCATATTAATTTAAGATCATTGATTAATGTAACTAGATAAAAAACATTATCATTGTCATTTTAGTTTGATCTGAATATTACCAGAGAAAATATAATGTATTTTTTCTTCAAACCTAAACATAATGTAAAGTTATAGTCTACCAATATAATCATCTGTATACTATGTGAAAAAACCCATGCCTTTTAGAGTTATAAATTTTAGGGTTAAATTAAATTTTTTTCTCCAGTTGGGGGGTTTTTTAGTGAATAGATTCAGATCATGAATCTGGGAGTTGTAAAATCCATGAATAATGTTTTTTGAAATGGTTTGAGGCTCGGGTATTGACTTGGGTGCCCCAGATTGATATTTTAGGTTAAAACGTGTAAAGGGAAAGTCCTAAATTGGGAAACCATTATGTAATCTACCCTTAAATGGGTGTCCCTCATATAGGCCATCCCTATGGGGGAACTCATTCATGGCAAGGATTTGTCATAATTTGGAAAATCCTAATGCTGGAAAAGGGGGTATCAAAGAACCCTACATGGTAACTCTTGGATAGTCACCTCTATGCAATGGCCCATATGTGGGTGACCCATTTGTGAATTAATCATGTCTGGTAACACATGTATGAGGAACCATATAGGGGTGACTCATATATGGGTGACACATACATATTCACCCATATTTGGTGTCCCTTACATCGGTCAACAGTATGTGGATGACACTAATCTGGTCACATATACATAGGTGACACATATGTAACTATCCATACCAAGGTAAACCCATATATGGACATCCTTAGGTGGTGACCCTTATATATTGTCAACCATAAAGGTCCACCCTTATGTGGATGGCCTCATACATGTATACCATGATATGGAACCTTTACATGGGAGAACACATATGGGGGAGAATCCTTATGTAGGGAATCCAAGCATAGAACACCATTTTTTGTATAGTGTTTGTAGAATTTTTATTCTAAATATTAAATAAAGTATTTAAAATATTTTTTAATGGGGAAATTTGGGATTCTTGTTCCATATATAGTGGTGACATCATTCGAGGTGGGGCTCATGCCCGTCTCTTTGACTCAGTAGAAGAATCTCCCTTGATTCTTATCATAATTTAGGGTCCATTTATCTATAGGAAAGGCCAAGGTAAATCTAACACTCTGCATCAATTATTACACAATTCTGTCACCCTCTACCCCACTATTAATTTTCTCTTGTTGTGTTATTGTTTTTAGTGACAATTTGTCTCGAGAATAACGGAATCATCCTTATATCATTGGTTTTTTCCCATCTTAGCTAAATGACATCCAGAGAGGTTAACCTCACAAGGTTTTCGTGTATTTAAAGATGCATTTCACTACCATTATATTATTTATGGTTTTTGGAGTTATTGGTAAAATTCACAGATTTATTTAAATGATGAATTAGGGTTTTATTCAATAAAGGTATAGATGGGTGATGGGGGTGGAACACTCCCATTTTCTTAAATATTTATCCCATGAAATATTTTGGGTGAGTAATATCAAGATTACAACCGATAAATGAAATATATAATTAATTTTATTTTTTTAGTTAATTTTATTAATTAATTAAAATGGTTAATGATTAGATAATTTTAATTTTAATGGGTCTTGTCCTTGTGTGGATGGTTTATGGATTGAAGTTCTTGGTTGAGCTTGTTTGAGAATGGTTATACTTACATTAAAGTGAATAAATCAATGAATGTGGCATATAGACCTTTGATCATACCCTTAAGGTAGATTAATTTTATTTTTATATATGGGATATGTGGTATCACAACTATGGGTGATAGAACATAAATTAACTTATATGTTTCATAAATTAAAATTTTTATAGATAGGAGAAATTTTCACAGGATATGATAGATCCTTAGACACTATATTGTTTCATAAGTTGATAATGGATAATGAGATGATTATAAAATTTATACCATTACATATAATGATCATGGTCTGTAAAAGTGAATAAAATGGATTCAATGTAATTTCCATATTATAGGATCCCTTAGACACCACCTTATATAGGAGAGTGTTTTTTTGAGATGATTTTCTCAAGTAGTCCAAGATGGAACAATGATATGCCTTATAGCCTTTTTTTCTAGATGACAATAGCATGGGGTGACTATTCATTCCCCTCATTAGAAGTGATTATGTAGGTGGGTATACCCTTGGTAGATTTAGGATAGGATGGGTGAGTGAAACGACCTAAAATTTCATGTGAAGTGCGACTATAATTATGTTATCACTATAGAGTGATTCCAGAGTTGATTTTTTGGATGGTCAATGAGGATGAATATGAACATGATTATTTTGATATATTCTATTTACCCATATTTATGTTCTTATAACAAGAGATGATAATGAAATATGGAAAACTGGGTAGGGTGTCCACGATATGTAACAACATAGGGGACCATGGTGAGCACCCTAGATTTCTATTGACCATAGAGAGGGATGGTGTAGGGTGGTAAGTATTCATGATCTTGGGTTACACCTTAAAACATGATAGTTGATGGTTTCATCCCATTTTATATATAGTGACAATGTTGGGTGGTGGTTCTTGGATTCCATCCTTGGAATTGTGTGATGGGATTGGGTTGTTTATCCAATTTGTGATTATATTAATGGATTAGGATGTTATTGTAGGGATACAGTACCCTTGATTTTTTATTAATAATATTTCATGGAGATATACTAGAATATTTTTTTACACTTCACGACTATGTATTACTAGTATTCCTAGTATCTAAATTTTACACACGATGACTATCAATTCCTAGTACCCCTAGGATCTGAATTTTTTTTCTTTGGGACTATGGATTCATAGTATGACTATGATCTAAATTTTATGTTTGATTAACATGGATTCCTATTGTACTACCTAGTATCCATCCATTATCATGATGAATTGTGTATTCATAGGATGATCCATAATATCTAGAATTTACGTCTACTTCTACACGAGATTCCTATAACATAACCCAGGATGTGGTTGTTGATCCTATTACAAAGAGATGCAAAAGATATTTCCTAATATCTAGATATTTTCTCTAATATTATCCATAATAGTTATTACATGTGTTGGTATACACTCTAGAATTGGATAACATAGGGATGGTTGATCAATAGTGTCATCTAAGTACCCAATGATTGAAGGTTATTATTTTCTTATGATTTTGTGGTTATTAATTGAGTTATTATAAGAACCTCACATGTGAATCCTCATAATTTTTGGTTAAATTTGGGGTAACATAAGTGTCACACTACTAAGTTCTAATAACACCAAGCTGGTGTGGATATCACACCTTGTTAGCAGATAAAACCTCATTATTCTTGGGTCCGGGTAGGGAAGAGTCCCACAGTTGGATTAATCATTTAGATTAATGGGACAAACTATAGTGATTGTGATGTGATGAGTCTTGAGGATGGTAACATGGACTATTAAATATTTTTATTATTTTACTTATTATGTATAGGTGGTTATACAAGTTGAAAAAGTGTTGATGTATGGATGTATGACTATGTTTCACAGTGATTACATAATACATTTTTATATAAGAATGGATTGTTTGACTATTTTTACTCTAATTAATTACTATAGATGTTTCATAGTATTTTGTCTACTATATTAATAATTTTATATAAGTTTATAGTCACCCCATAGTAAAACTTTATACCCTCGCTACTAATTGATAGCCTCTTCTATATAGGGAGGTGCATCTTTGGTCATGTAGTGACCTGTTATCTGAGACATGGAGTAGTGTTCTCTGACCAAGGGTGCATTAAATAGTGTTTTCAAATCATATTTTTCTTTTAAAGAATATTTTTCCATATGGAAAACGTGATTAGCGATATGCAAGATATTGTGCTGGACCTACGATTGGTGCATCATATGTCTATGTTTTTAGGGATATGAGTTCTATGTTCTGAGATTTCTCAATTAAATTTGAGATATTTATTCAGTATGATTTTTATATTTTATATTATTACTTTGGTTTTAAGATCATGGACCATTTTAAAGATGATTGTTTAAATGAACCATTCATATATTTCAGGGATTAAATGGACTTTATATGATTTTGTTTGATTTATATCTCGATAGATGAGAGTTTAATAGTTTATTGTGTTAAAAATAACATATATATCATTTTCCAATAAAACATATTGATTTAATTATACTCATATAAGAAACATTATATTTTTTTGATGATATGTTATGTGAATCCTATAGAGAGATTTTCTTTAATGATAACTACACAGTCCCTCTAAATATAGTGTGTATAGTGGCACTTATTCAATCTATTTAGGGATTGGATTCCCTCATACTAACTCCATTGTGAGTGATTCAAAGTGGGTTTGGTTACATAAAATAATAACAATATCCTATATGGGTTTTCCCAGGTAGCATTTTATTTTCATTCTACTTATCTAAACCATATAAATACGGTATACATGACACGGATCATCATGGAATGATGTCATTATAAATAATGGAAAAGATCCCTCTAATTCAAGGGGTACTCTCATATGAATATTAACAATGAGGATTAGCTCCCCAGAGTTGTTTGGTGACTTTGAATGTGATGCCTAGTATGTGTGTGTGTGTGTCTCTGACAACCATAGTGTGGGTGTTTTGGAATGTGAGATTCCTTATGATTCTTGATATGGGATCAGGGTTATTGCCCTATTTTTTTAGGAATATTTGTGACATGATTTATGGGAGGTGGTAGAGCCTAATTATTTTTGATGAAACTCATTATAATTTTGATCTGAGTGTAGAGACAGAGTGAAATAGTATTTTTTGGATTTTTTTGAGTTGTGATATATGAATTTAACCGAGTATAGGGGATATATCAGGATTGATAGTGAATTTAGAGATTGGATGAATGGGTAGATTCTTTAGTTTATGATATCTATGCATGGATGGTGTAGTTAGATATATGGTATACGCCTGGAGAAGCCTTGGGGTTTTATGATGTAATGAACTTTAGAAACACTATTATTGAATATAGTTTCCTAGGAAAAGACTTTTTGGATGGTTGGCCATGTTTATTTTAGGTATGGGTCCTGATATAGATATAGACCGTCATCTAATATTGTTGGATATTGAGTGGGTAAATAATTATTAAATATTTCAAGTTTTGGGATGTTACTTGGGTGGCGAGTGATTATGTGATTAACTATGGAATAAGTGAGATTCCATTAGATTGATGGAAAATAAAATAGGTGTCATTCTAGTAATATGAAATTTACATGGTGTATGGCATGGTCAATGGATTAACTATGAGCCTAGGATTCATGATGTGCAATCATGGATCATGAGTCAGCTTCTGTGATCATGTGATGTGGGAGTGTAAAATCATTAAATATAGATGAGATTGAGGTAGTACATGTTGGATATGAATGGTGGCTCCTTGAGGGACTATGTATAGGCTAAAAATGATAGTTTTAATGATGATTGTGTGGGAATAGTTTCCCAATGATTGATGAGAATGTGAAGTATCCCTTAGGGTGAGTGGTTATATCAAGGATGGATCTGGGTACTATTCTGTAGTGTACCAATATTTGTGCCTAGAAATTAACAAATAAAGAGGATTTTTATTGAAAAATGTTGAGGTATCCATATGAAATGGAGTATACCATTGGATACTGTAGGGTGGGACCCATATTATAAATTAAAAATTGGGGGATGTTGAAGATGAAAATCCCAAAATTTTCAGATTGGGTAAATATTGATGTTTCATGTTGGCTATCACATATGAGTGGTAAAACCATTCCTAGAAAGTATTAGTGGTAATGGATCTAGTATGGTCCATGGAGGTACAATTCACATGTATGGAGATTCATGGATGTGAGGGAACCGTTTGTTGAATGGTTGAAGTGGAACTAGGATATATATGTTTCGATGGATCCTATTTTATCTTATTCTATTATTAGTGTAATATTTAGTATTTTCATATTTTATTAGTTGCATTTAATTCTTAGGAATCAGTATTAGGATGGCCTTGATGTGATTTGAGTAGGAGTAATATCGATTGTTCACTAGTTCTCAGGGTGAGAGCATGATGGCTAGTTTGGTTGGTGGAGGATACAACCATGAAACTCTAGAGAGTGTTATGTATATGAATCATTATGGATCCTTGAATGATTTTTTTATGACTATAGAAGAGTACGTATCATGATAAAACATTTTGAAAATGTTTTAATGGATGGAACCATTAATTTGTGAGAAGGCTGTCTAGAGAAGGAAAAAAATGGTATTTTACATATACTTTGATGTGGTGAGGAGGAAACCACATTGTCTGTATCAATGGACTGCTAGAAGTTGAAATTTATTTTCAATAATAGATTCTTATAGTAGGTATTTCCACAACATTAAGAATGAATTGAATAATAACCCTATCATTTATCATGATAGACATACATGGCTAAGCACTGTCTAGTTGATTTCATGATAACAGAAATTGGTAGCTTGACTTTTGGTGAATATTTCCCTGTTGGCATTGAGTTGGGCATTGAAAAATTGTTTAAAATTGCATGGTATAATGTGATGGGTAGATGATTAATTAATGAGTTAGGTACTTAAATATTTGTGGTTTATATATAACCATGACTTATTAGGTATTATGTGTGTTACGGTGGGGAGGTTGTAAAACCCCATGCCACTTTTAGTTATAAATTTTAGGGGAAATTTAATTTTTTTTCTCTTGGTGAGGTGGTCATTTTGATTAATGGGATTTAGATCAAAATTTCGTAGTTGGGACAACCCCAAATAACGTTTTCTGAAATTTTTTGAGGATGGGTTGATGACTGAAGAGATTAGTAGTGGTATTTTAGGTTGATCCATGGACTATCCTTTTGTAAAGGGATACCCTTATATATGGTGAACCATACATGATCCACTCTTATATGTGTTGAAGGTTATATATTCATAAGAAAAACCAATTAGGTAGTAACCAACAATACATTTTGTCAAAATTGATTAATAAACCGAGTTGTATATAACGCGGGTTAGTCATGACCAACAGATTAAATTGAGTATTAATATATATAAACACCATAACCAAGAAGATAATATCATCACACATAATTTATAAATAATTTATATAAATAAATAATGACCCCATGATGGAATTATTTATTCATTAAATACATGGTAGATAATTTCTTATAAAATAATTATTATAAAAGAAAGATTCAAAGTTAGAATCCCCCTAGTTTTGATCCAAACATGAACCATGAACCTATGTACATTGCAGTGGAAATCATTAGGTTCTCGTATGGAGGACTCTAACACCTCTGTATTAAAGAATGATATATCTGGGTATTGGGATAATTCACACTAGTTTTTTATTTCTCACAATAAAAATTAGGGTTCATAATGATATAATTAAGACAAAATAGAATTAGGGATTTCTAACAGTAATTTCACAAGTTCCCATGTCGATCTCTTAATACTCAATGAACCTCATGTGTAAATAATAATTAACACATGCTGGACTCAAGGAAAAATAAATATTATTATCCAATATAAATAAATATTTATTTATTCAAATGATATATGACATGTAATTTTTTATCATACCATTAAACCTTGTCTATCAATCATCCTCAATATTTTGTGGACCTTCAATAATTAAAATATATTTAAACATATAAATATCACTATATTACACAATATTTAACAAAATATATAATAAATATTTAGTAAATATTCAACTCACATTTGTTCTGTCGAATAACTGGGGATTGAATATTTGTGACCTATCCAAAAATAAATAATTATTAAACCACATACAAGAATAATATTTATTAAACCTGTTAGATTTATATTAAATTAAACTGATGTTCCAGATATACTTAGTGTGAGTCTCTCTAGTCATTTTCCTTAGTGTAATTTTGTGGAATTTTTTAAGAGTTTAAGGTTTTTATCTATAAACATGTCATCGCAGCTATAAAAAATTAAATTAATGCTAAAATGAAAAAAACCCTCATACAAACATATAATTTGTAATATAATAGCTGCATATTATTATCAATAATCATTTAGGTTCGATGATCATATCATCAACATATGTTCTCAATGTCTTGTTATTTGAATTTTTTGAATTTACATAGCAAAAAAATACCACACACATGAACTTTGTCCCATTAAACATAATGAGATATCAAATTATACTAAAATTGAATGGGATAATCCTTTTTCATATTATTTATTAATGTAATATCACTTGAGATGCACCCAATGTATAATACCTCATTGAAATCATATGTCATCATTGTTTTCAATAATACATTATTGTACATGACTCATGATATGCATTAATAATAATTTTAAATTATAATGATGAATAAACACATCCTCAAATAGGAACACCCAATGATATATATAAATGTGGATTTCCTACTAGTGATTCATGTTATCAAAACCATATGTATTGAGATTACCAATGATTAACTTCATGAGATGAAGTGTCAATGTATTATGATCCCCCTACCCCTGATAACATATATCATTTATATCCTATCAAATGATATATTATAACTATATAACTTATATTTATAATTATTTTCATAGAACTTATTATTTCTCATCATAACTGGGAACATATATGACCTTTTAGTGTGATATTTACACTTAGAATATTATCACATAGATGTCACATAGAATAATGATCATCAAGTTTTAATATAAATTAGTATTAAAATACATTAATATATTGGTAGTCTAATAATCAAAGAAGTTAGTTCTAGGGTATTAATTCCAATAGACTATCATTTTCACTAGATCTAACAACTAAGTACTACTAGTTAGACCCACATGATAAGTATACTTTTTCTGATATATGTTTTTACCTACTGATCTCATCACACTATAGATGGTTTTTTTGTTCACTATGAACAAATATCTCTTATAAAATCCCCTAATTGATAATATTAATGAGTATATAAATTTATGTTTCTATTATCACTAAAATCATCAATAATACCATTGTGGAAACTTTCCATAATAAAATTGGATTTTTCTATTTGGGTAAAATTCAAAAATTCGATAAACCATTAAAAACGTTTATTTTTAAGTGATATCGATAGCCACAATGTACATGGTAGAATGTAGATATGGGAAATACTAGTTGTAATATCATTTACACTTTTCTATTACTATAGAATTACTATGATTATATATTTAAATGATTGAAGAAAGTGTATTCTTATGGATACCAAAAATGATTATTCCCATTTCATTAATATCTAAGAACTCATCTGGTTTTGTTTTCATCATCAATTTTATATAGTAATGAATGAAAACCTATGTAGTTAATATAGTCTTGTTTAAATGTTTCATTTTATTCTTTATGTATGAACAAAAATAATCAAGATTAAATATCATGGAATTTGATATTTATTTACAATTTACTCTCCAGAATATATATTCTATTCTTCAATTGAATAAAATATGACACTGGAAATAATTTAGGTAAATTATTACATATTAAATTTTTCTATACCATGCAAATTATGAACTATAAAATTCATTAGAAAATACCTAGACCTAATATAATAGTTCATGCTCCCTAAGACATGGGTTTCTACTTTATTCAATTTGGATAAATTAACCTTATTCTTAATATAAGACTCATTATCTGTTTTCCATATTTTTTCAAGCATATATATTTTAGAAAACATATCTTTTCTACAAACCATGGTTAAAAACTTGGAAACATTTTATTTTAAATGAATGTACTATGATAAATATGTTTGTTTTGTACCATAAATGAATCCTTTAGACTTACACTATACATATTGGACTTATAGGATGTCATCACCCTTTATAGTATCATCATATATAGTTGTTCCATAAATTTACCTCTAATGGACGTTTCCATGACATCAATTGCCTATTAAAGTTGTCATAATTTCTACAAAAAGTAGAATTAAAATTGATTTTGGTATGATGAATCAGTATAACTAGTCAAGCCTTATTGGTTCACTGATTTAACCAACCATATATAGTTTCTATTGAACACCCACAAATAGCATTACATCAAATACCAATATAAAAAATAAATTTTTGCATATATAATCAATATTTTATTTCATAAAAAATCAATCATGGATATTTGCAACATAATCCTCTCTGCAGTATTTAATTTACTTAATGAATAATTGACCAGCGCTGCATTGAATTTAAAACAAATATTTTGGTCTTAAACATCCAACATATTATGTGTTTTGGAAATAATTCCCCCTTTGAAAACCAATGGAGATTAATGTTTGGGACCCAAAATTTTTATCTGGGTCCATGATTCTACTAAAGTATTTATTTCAATCACTCTCTCAGGATAAATATACTTTCCACATATAAATATAATTGGTATGATTCATACCATTAATGAATTGGGGTTATTAATTTCCTTAGTAATAATGGGATTATTAACTGAGAGACACCTTATGTTTTTTATTTTATTTATATTTGAAGCTTTCAATATACTTACAAATGAATCCCATTTAAAACACCTAAGGATAAGATATACTGTATTTTATTTATTTTTAAACATATATAATATCCATTAGTCAATATAGTTCGAAAATGGTTAGTTATTTTGATGCTATTTTTTGAATCATATTTGGTACGGAATAATGGAAAATTTGAAATACATTTATATATTATAATACCTATTGATATAATTTATACTATCACCATTTCTATGATTTGAATAATTTAATGTGAGTTTTGGAAAAAAAAACTCCACTCTATATTTAATGATAGATGGATACATGGTTAATACATACTATAACATACCAACCTAGAGGATCTGGTTTCCTTTATCAATCGAATTCCACAATTTCATCACTCATTCGTAAAATTTATCTGTTGAGTTTAGTAAATTAAATGAATTTTCCTCAAGGTTCACCATGGAATAGTTCATGCCATGTAGTTGAACCAACTCAGAAATTTTTTTGGAATACCCATATTTCTAAAGGTTTATTGGTCTACAACATAATTATGTCATATATATATATATAAGAGTTTATATCCATGGAGTATAAATATAATACAAGTCATATACATCACAAATTACAATTTTACTTGGTTAATAGTTATCTTTCCATGAATGGGTAAGAGTCCTGAAATTATATTCATCATTTATTTAAAATAAATAATATCTATGAATCAATTTTTATTGAACAACATATGTTTATTTTAAATTAAAAACATTGATTTTAAAATAAATATTATCTTGTTGTATCCAAAAAACACATAGATAAATGTTTGGTAGCACTTAACACAAATAATAATTAAACAAGAATCAATCCAATGAGAAATTAAATGTTGTGATATTATCACTACTAATACAGGAATCACCTTTTATAGCCTTTGGATAATTCACCTTTACTTCTTGAAGTTATGTAATTATAAAAAATAATATAGGAATCAGACTTTCTCAGTCACTATGAAAACATGCCATAAATCTTGTAATGTTTCTATGTACCTCTCTTTGATGACATATGATTCACCATTTCAAAACAACTAGTATTACACATCTTAATTAATTGGTTCTTATATTAAAATTGAAACATATAAATTACCAAGAAGTGAGATAGAAATATTACAATCCATGATTAATATAATTGAAGTTGATGAAACATCTTGCATCTTATTCAAATTATTAAAATTCTCTTTTAAATGAAAATTTTGTCCACATGAGAAGTAAATAGCCACTTGTTCACTGCACAACCTCTAAATACTTTTTCTCATTAAAATATGTTATAAAAGAACCAATTACTATTAAAAATATATCGTATTTTCAACCTTTCCTTTCATTTTTTCTCTATAAGTGTTGTGGAACCAAATTTCCCACAACCCTTATTTCTTTTTGAAAGCATAGTCAAATGATTCATATGTTTTTTATCTATACTATTCATCTCATAAATCTAGATAAATAATGATATCCAATAAGTAATGATGATGATATGATAATAATGGATAATTTTTTATCCATATGGATGTATAAATTTGGTAAATAATATATGTACTTCAGATTATTAAAAATAACATCAATAGGAATATTCCTTCTTCCAGATTACACTAAAATAGTTCAGTGATAATATCCTTTATCTAAAGACTATATTTCTCCGTCTAAAAGATTGGATATGAGATATCATGTTATAGAAATCAATTTTCTAACGGTTCATTATTATTTCTATGAAAATTATAGAAATATAACATAGCAAAATATATAAGATTACCCATGTACCTTTTATAGGAATCTTTACCACCTTTTCTCACTTGATGAGGTGGAATATCGGGTATAAGGGGTTCCAACACATAATACGAATATTCTAGTAGTAAAGTAGTGTATAAAGGACTATGACACACTTGGAAGTTGGTGTTGGATATGACATTGGATTCGTACAGATTTGACCATAGTTTTACATGATTTCTATTTCCCTAATATACATGGATTAAAATAATATTTTAGTTTTTTATCTTGATTACCAAAAGATATGACGTGATAAATTTAATTTATTAGCCTCCCACTATTTTATGAAAACATTGTAGGATAGAAATAAGAATTTAGATGCTCAATATAAAAGAGGGGTGAATTGTATACTTTAAAAATTCCTTTGGAACCATTAAAGTTGATATAAAACATTCCTTTTTAACTTTAAGGAAAACTATGTTTAACAAAGTAAAACAAGATAAATTTACAAGACCTCTTAGTTCTACAAACTTGCTAGATTCCAGAAATATGGTTCTGGAAATGAAACGTAAGAAATGTTTACAAAGAAAAGATTCTTCTTAAAAGCATATAGAATAACACTACGAAGAGTATAAAATAACAAGGAAGTATAATATAGTTATACTTTTCTTATCAATCAAAAGGTAGCGGAAAATAAAACTGAAACAATATAAGTAACAAGAATGAAATATTTTTACCCAAAGGGGAGGGTATCCAACAAACTTGGATAAAGGTCCATTGATTTATACATTCAGAAAAGTCTGTATTACCCACACGAGGGTAACTCCTCGATAGGAATGTCAGAGTCTATCTTGCTATCCCTGAAAGCCCTCAAACTTCAAGGTATTCAGCACCTCTGTCTTCATCAACAAGTAATTCCTCAAACTTTAAATTAGTCAGCACCTCTGTCTTCCTATCCCTGGAACTATCGATTGTACAAATAAACAATCGGAGTCGCACAAAGAAATATGAACAAGAAGTTTAGTAC
This sequence comes from Viscum album, assembly GCA_963277665.1. NCBI lineage: Eukaryota > Viridiplantae > Streptophyta > Magnoliopsida > Santalales > Viscaceae > Viscum > Viscum album. The sequence goes on from OY728138.1 coordinate 1,549,937,442, forward strand.
ACACTAAACATTAGAGTATCTCTCTCTAGAAATCACTTCAACAGCATGTGGTCTCTAGAGTGATCAACGTTCATTGACTAGTTGTCAACCTTGTGAGCTTCTTCAAATGAGCTCCTATTTATAGGCACATATCCAATAGTCGGCTCCCTCCTCCAAAGGTTATATTTTTCCTTGTTACTCGGAGGGACATGTACACGTGTCACTCAATCAATGGTTAGTTAGAAACCAAATGTACAATATCATTTAAAAACTATAGTAAGTGTAAGAAAAATATGGTTTCTTAAATAAATCCATTTATTTGGAGTCTAAGAAAAATGAATGTTTAGAGTCTAAGTAAAATAATATTCCAAGTCTATAATACATGGACATTCGGATTATGTTTTCCAGAGAATTCATAACCTAAATTCCATAGAATTCTGAACCTGAATTCTAATGAATTTGGTGTCTGAATTTAGAGAATTTGGAGTCGGAATTCAGATGTGTTCGAAGTCTGAATTCATAAGGGTTCAGAGTCTGAATTCAGAGAACTCAGAGTCCAAAATCAGAAGATTTCGAAGTATGAATTCAGAGAACTCAGAGTATAATAGCATAAGAGTAAGGAGTATGAATTCAAAGAACTCAGAGTCTAAACTCAGAATAGTTAGGAGTCTGAATTTAGAGAACTCAGAGTCTAAACTCATAAGAGTTCGAAGTTTGAATTTAGATAACTTGGAGTCTGATTTCATATCCTGAAACAGAATTCTCTATATCCAAGTAATTATAAGTTTTCAATGCTCTGCAATATGAAACCAAATTTTACACTTAGAAATAAAATGAGATAGATTTAGAAGAACTGAAATATGAAAAATGAAAATAGGTAAGGATGAATTTTCCATGTGGAAACACACTTTCTTTATTAAGATAAAACTTGGGGAAAAGTATTTTGCCTTATGATAGAGTTTTTGTGATTTTCAAAACATGAAGGAATGGAAAAGTCATAAGGAAACCTTATTGACTCAAAAAACATAATATCCCTCACCATTGGTTTTAGAATATTCTGTCACATGGGTATTCTAGTTTATAGGATCCATAAGCCCTGTTCCATAACCCATATGTGGTCCTAATAATCTATTAAAATGTATTTAGGTAGGTGATAATTTCACACTACATTAACCTATAAATCATTTATTTGTTGATTGGACTCTCTAATATTGAAATCGTATATTTGGGTTTCTTTAACACTTACCTACTAGTTGCACTATGTATTGTAGAGGTGATTCACCCATAATAAGAATAGGGTAAGTTGACCTTAACTCATGTTAAAACTCTATGATGGAGGCTAGTCAAGAACTCTATGCTATGTTTGTATCTTAAGAATAATAATGGTATGATTTAATGAAATAATATTTTAATTGATGTATTTTTATCGTGATTCGTAAATTTACCATTTTACATTATTACAGTATTGTTGATAATAAGTGGATTTTACGTATGTAATTAACCATTTATTGATAAAATTTAGTAATAATACAATGTACTAAAATTCTATCATTAATTCATGTTAATTTATTTACTCGGTGATCGTGATAAAACATTCATAAATACTTAACTATGAATAAAACATAAATAAAATAATAAAGTGTTATGATCATGAGAATTTATAATGGTTGGTATATCTAGTATACGATAAACTAATTATTGAATATAGGGAATAACACCTTTAATTATAACATTGTTCATGCTGAAGCATTCCACCTTTACTCTTATGTATCTCTTACATTGGTTTCATCATGGATCTAAACTTGAACCACCTCCAATATCTTGGAATCTCCATCTATTATGTAATTTATAATATTAAACGGTTGAGAGGAAGTAAGAGATCAGTTAATGGGTTTATATAAAATACACAATGGTCATACATTCCCTTCTACAATGTAATGAATGGATGAAACACTTGTCTTATATTTAATTTAATAATATTAAATTAAAATAAATCATTCATATAAATAATTTGATCTAAACTCACGATCATCTTCACACATGCAATGAATACACATTCTCAATCTATATAGCATTCAATTCAATTGTCTCTTCAGATAAGCTAAAAACACATCAAATTTATCTGATTAATTAAATAATTATTAAATTAATTCAATTTATCTTAATTACTTCCAAATATTTCTGGAAATTTCCATAATCCATATTTTTAATCAAATCAAATTAATTAATTTTATTTTAAATTAATAAATTATGGGTTTTGTACTTATAGGAAATGGTGTGTACCCATAAAAACTGTCAGGAATAATACTTATATGATGTAATCACATGGCGACCAATATACTTATTAGGGCATGTAATAACAAGAAATGTATAATCAATAAATGTCACATGAACACATCAATATTAAATGGAATTTAATATTGTTAATGCATGTGAAGCACAATAAAATCAAGGATCATACATATATTAATGAAATAAATTTAGCATGAAAATAAATTTAATATATAATTTATAACCTATCAAATGGTGTGTACTATTAATAAATGAGACACATACACACATTGATATGGTTTAATTATATAATTTATTTTATTTCCATGTAAAATTAAATACACGATGTATAGTGGGTTACATAGTGTGTACTGGGTCAACACGCCATGTAACTTCATTTTCTAATGTTCATTAGATGCACCTGTGGAATGGGTGTGCTTATCAGTCATAGATTTTTATAAGGTACACTAAATGAATTCTAGCCATATGTCATGTGACCTTAATGTTTCATGCCTAATAGTCACATGTGTCATGTAATAAATACATGACACATAAATTACCCTGTCTTTTCCCCCAAGAAAGCATGCAGACTAAATGGCGTGTAAAAGAGTTACACAATTCATAGTTTAGAAAACTATGTTCCAACCTAGACTGGTCAATATTTAGTTTACAATTAACACACACCATATTTATTTTTTTCAATGTTGACTACATTTCTATTCATTCATCCTATTATCATATAAATGGGTATATGAAATATACTAATGGGCTACATATAGTGCAACCTTGTTTTATATTCTTTGAACTCTTGACACATTCATATATAATATTTGTATGTTATCCATCAATTTATTTAACGAGTTCTTCGTCATATTATTAACAATGAAGAAGTGGAATATGATGTTTTGATGTTCTCATTTAATGAAAAAAACCAGAAATGAAAACTAACATTAATGTCATATTATTCATCAAATATTAAAAAGTAATAATAAATTAAATGTGACTGATCTGATAGCACATAATTGTTTCAAACATATATCATAAATTCCTATTGGTATGTATCTAACTAAAAAATCATAAACAATGGTTAACTAAAGTTGTATATAAAATTATTATTCATGACCAAAGGATTTACTCAATGATAAATTAACACAATTCTAAAATCCAAGAATAAATAATCTATACATAACATGTATAACTATTTTATAATAATAAAGTCATACCTAGAATTTAAATTATTTCATTATGGAAAATTTGGTAAACCACTTATATTTTACACCATTTTTAGAGTGAGAATATTCATTAGTAGAATCCATCATTTTTTGATCTGCACATGCACCCACTGGTATAGTGGAAGTGATGGAATTAATGTTTCAATAACTTTCATAAATTTCGTATTGGCCTTTTGAATTCATTCACACTCTTTTATGGATATTTTTTAGCCTCTATTACCTCTACATGAGCCTCTATTTCCTCTTCATGAGCCATTTCCAACTAAGAGCTACAAAAACTGTTAGAGGTTCTAGAATTTGGATAATATCTTGTGAAAAAATACACATTCATAGTCAACAATTTACTCTCAATTGGTTTTTATCTCCTAATATATGGTGAAAATGATCATTTTTATAATGTTTCCAAATTTCTATAGAACAAGGGCCTTCAAAGAATATTTTTTCCTATATAAATAAAATATTTATTTACAAAATATATTTAAAAGTTTAAATTAAATAATAATAAAACTTATAATATTTTTTGTGTCTTTTTGTTTACAGAACTTATATTATTCTTATTTCTACTTGAGAAAAACATTTTTTATTGAGGAATATTACCTTTAATGTTCAATACCTCCCACTGTAATTTCATTGAATCTATAAAAAACATTTTTAAATAATACCATATTTTCAAAAAAAATTAAATCATCATTAAAATTATTTAACTAATAATAACCATAACCATTTGAACTAAAATTCATATAAATGTATTATGTTATCCCTAAATGAGTGATACTAGAATCAATCAAACTGAAGTAAAAAACTTTTTTTTAATATATATTCATATTATTTTGTTATTATTTTATAACGTAAATTTTGTTTATTGGTTTGACTAGGTTTGGATGAATTTATTTTGAGTCAGTATTATATAGGATAATTTGGAACTTATAGATCCAATTCTTATTTTTTGGGTATACTTATAAATAAATCATACTCATTTTGGGTAGTTTAGTTTCATATGCTTTCATTTACTTTAGTTTGAGAATGTTATTTTCAACATAATTTCAAATGGTTTATTATTGTTTTATTTAGTTCAATTATAGTCATTTTGATTTCATTTAATTCTTATTTTATCTATAGTTATATTCAATAAAAAATATGATTTTTATTTATTTCATACATTTTATTACAAATAATTTCATTTATGGATTGATTGAATTTATTTAAGTTTAATTTAAATTAATTTAATTCATGTTGGTTTAACATTTTAGGGTTATATTATTTCCTGTTAGTTAAATTTTCTTTTATTATGTTTTAATTGAATTAGGAAGGTTTGTATAGTAATTTTTATTTATATTTAGTTTCATTATATTCCAACTGATTTATTTAAAATTTATAGTTGACATGTATTTATGTTCATTTTAAATGATTCCTTATGCATGTTTATATTTTATAATTATTTGAAACTTTGTATGTGCTAATAAATTTTAGAGTTTACATATTAATATATTTTATATTTATATATATTTGTATGTTAATATTATGTGAAGATATTTTCTTGTTTATATGATATTATTATTATGAAAAAAATTGTACTTTATGAACTGAAACCAATAATTTTTATAACAAAATGTTTCCACATGATTTTAAACTTAAATAGTTAAAAATTTGTTTTAAGAATCTATTTAAAATATGTTTTCGAAAATTTTGAAAACGTGTTTTATAAAATATTTAAATGTAGTTATAAAAAATATAAAATAATTCTTACGAGTAGTATTTATGTTTTTTTAAAATCAATTTTAAAAAATCATTAAAATTACTTTTAAAAATACTAGTTAAACGAAGTTTTAAAAACTATTTAATTTTTTCAAAACTTTATTATCAACCATTTATATACTGATATCTCATTTCATAAAAATTAAATCATTTTAAGATGGTAAAATTTTATTTGTAGAAAATTTTAGATTAATATGTGTTAAATTAATATGATGACATGTTTTCAAAATGGAATTATTGGACTGTTTTCTGATAAATTTGGTGTTTATTATTTCAGGTGTGATCTAGTGATTATTTATGTGGATTATGTGGACTTTATTGTGTGTTGAAATTTATAGGGACTCTATTAAATGATAATAAATTTTTTATATGTGTAAAAGATGACAATTTTAATTGAAATTGAAGTGGAAGTCTAGGTTTTCCATTAATAAACATAAAAGTAATCATTTCCTAGAACATAGATAATGAGAGATTTATTAGATTTGTTCTCTCAATGCTATAGAATCACTAGTAGTTTGAGTTAAGTGGTGATTTGTCGGTTCTTCTCTTTTGTTACTCATCTTATTTGTTTTATAATTAAATATACATTAGTTGGGTTGTTGTGTGGATACTAGATTAAAGGGAGAATGTTTTTATTTCATATTTAGGATGTATTAGTCATGGGATAGGTCCAAATATAACATTTATGAGTTAAAAAACACCATGTTTAAAAAAATACCTATTTATTATTGTATGAGCAGTTTCTAATTAAATTAATATCAAATTAAATGAATCTGTCCCAAAAAATACATGTTTCCTCTCATGATCCAACATTATCATCCACCACCGAGTTTGGACATAATTCATGGAATTGTTTTTTATTTAATTTAAAATATTAATAAAAATAATATTCAATAATACAAAACAATGTATTAGTATAAATAATTACCATTTTATATCAAAACCCTCAAATCAGAATATTATGTTAAACTCTAAACTCTTAGAATGAGAAATCATTTATCGATACTATATTATTGGACACTAATTCATGATAGGTATTATAAGGACCTAGCCTTAAAATTTTATATAATCTTGAGTTTTATGAAAGAAAATAAATTCTTACACATTGAGTATCTTTTAACATTTAGAGTTATATAGAAATCAGGACAATATAACATACATAACATCCCATAATCATACATTAGGATACTACAAAATTAGTATCCACTTTTTCCAAAATATAAAACACAAATAAAAAAATATGTTTCCTAAAAAATATTCATAACATTTAAATTTTATTCCTTATTTATCTTACATATCCTTATAACCTGTGAAAAACATTTAAAAACTTGGGATGATCACAAAAAGCTCATTAAGGGATATTAGGAAATAAATCATTAGTCAATTGATAATATAAAAACCAAAAAAACCCATTTCATAAAAAATAATTAACATGCATAAAAACATCATATAGTTAGCTTGGTAAATATTTACGATATCAATCATACAATCACCCTTACACATGGAAGAACCATTTGGTCAAATTCTATCTCCGGAATACCCAATGCATCGAAGAGCTATAATGGGGATCACCTGTCATATCTTGAGTTATAATGCGCACAACCCAACATATAATGAGCTATAATGGGATAAACCATTCAAAAATATTTTCATGGAATATATCCTAGTAAAAAAGTAACCTGAGATCTAGAGAAACCCTTCATGACATATATATATAAACAATATTTCTGAATTTTATTGATACTTTTAAAAGAATTTTAAAAGAAAATTACCTTACAATTATAATTGGAGAGAGAATCAATGGAATGGAATGGATATGTGTATGAACTATAAATGCACATAATTGAACATAATATAATAAAAATTTCATCACAAAAAATCTGAATACCACATAATGAATATAGAAGATTGTTAACACAAATATTGGAAATTGGGTTAAGACTTCCCTTACATCAGGTTCATCTTACATTAAACATGATTAAACCTCATCTATATAGGTTAAAATAGTGTTATTAATATCATATATAAACATATTAATGTTTATAACACCTTATATTGTCATTTAATAACATCATTTAACGCTTTAAAGTTTAGAATTTCGTTCATTCCATTGTTTCAGGTGCGTTCTGTACATGATTTCAATGGACGATTTGTTTTTGATTTTCTTCTTGTATGGAAATGAAATTTATAGAAGTGGAATGAAATTTTAATAATATTTTTAAATAATATTAAATTATTACATTACTCTTTTTTTATATGTTATGTGAATTAATCATTAGATAAATTTTTAGTGATATCAGTTTTGATCATTTTTACAGTACTTTGATAATCATAAACTAGTTTCATTATATAACATAATATTATGTATATATATTAACTCAAGAACATGATAGAGTATATATCATACAATTTAAATTATGTTTCATCCATTATAATGGTTTTATAATCAATTTTTATGGATGTAATAAAAAATTTAAACACATCATCCGCAATTTTGGTAAATTGGCACATCACGGATGTTGTTTTTATTTTTAGAATAAGAGGAAAAAGAGAAAAAGAATGATGATGAATCTAAAAATAAACCAAAAAAATTATATATTATATATTATACGTTTTACTACATGCCTCTTAGATAATGGGAAGTGAATAGAGTATAAAAAAGAAAATAATAGAAAATAAAACACATGAAAATGAAAGAGGATCATTACTTCTTGATCTCTTCTCCTTGAGATCCTCTTTAAGGCCTTTGGTTTAGGCCTCTTAGTGAGACCAGCAAGTATTGAATGTGGGTAATGGTCTTGGGAAGAGTATTTTGAATAAATTAGACATGGAACAACTATTGAGAGGTGTGAGAGGAAGAGGGGGGCTGAGGGCGGTATTTATAGTGGAGGAGAGGAGGAGTTTTACATTATTTTAATATTTAGTTTAATATTTTTCTAAACACTATGAGTATTATTGATTCATAAGACTCAAAATAGTAATCATTGCATGTGATTTATAACAAAAGGTTCTTACATCATCCATTATTCTAGTAAATAGTGTATTTTACTAACAATGTATATTTATAGTATATTACATTATTTTACTATGCACCAAAAATTTATGTATTTAAGAAAAATCCTAGAAATTAACTGTAACACTTTTTCACCGTGAAGAATTATAAAATGAACACAATTTTTTTAAAATAATTTTCTAAATATGATTAATTTATTTTTTAAATAAAATCATAATATAATAAAAAAAATTCAATTTTAAAACTATATCTCATTTTATATCACCATGAAAAATTAATCAAGATCTAATTGTATTATAACAATAAAAAAATAAAAAATAATGTAGTTCTCTAATCATATGGGTCATATTTATTTACTTAATACTATTCATATGGGTATGTTATTATTCACCAAAAAAGTTGGCTCTATCAGACTCTAAATTACATACTGATCATAACCAAAGATACCCATTTTTTAGAATTCAAATCATAGAAGTGGAAAAGTTTATGTTTAACACCTAGGTTTTAACTATCTATATAAAACAAAGTTTCATGAATTTTAATTTATTTTAAAAAACATGTGTTGTAACATTCTCCCCACCTTCTTGAAATTTTCTTAATCGAAATTTTATTTACTTATTAAAAAAGTGAGGGTACGATTCCCTCATAGCAATTTAAGATTCACATGTTGCTTCTTCTACCATGTGGTTTCTCCAGAAAACCTTTTCATTGTGGATTACCTTATTCTAAAATAAATTTTCTCTATGATCAAATATATGAACCGGTCTCTTTTAATAAGTAAGGTTATCTTCTAGCTGAACTACTTTTTGGATCAGAACATGAAATGAATCTGGCACATATTTTCTCAACATCGAAACATGAAAAAAAATTATGTTCTTATGAGAAACTCATAAGTAATTATACTGAGTAATGAATCAGTCAAAATTTACCTAGAATTTTATAAGGTGTAATAAACCATGGACTCAGTTTCCCTTACCAAAATGAAAAACACTATTCCATGGTGATATTCTAAGAAAAAAAAGATCACCTACCTTGAATGAAAAGTCTTTCCTCCTGTTATCTACGTAACTTTTCTGTCTGCTCTAAGCTACCCTCATGTCTTTCTTGGTCATCTTCACATTCTCATCCACTTCCACTCTTAATTATAGTCCCATAAACTTTCATTCCTCAAAATCATTCCAAAAAGATTCAGTTTGACACTGAATCTCATATAATTCCTCAAAAGGTGTCGTCTATTCACAAGAATGAAAACTGATATTATATGAAATCTCAATTAATGACATGTGTTGATCCCAACATCCATTGTAGTACATTGAACAAGATATAAGAATATACTCCAAATTCTAAATCATTCCTTCTAACTACACATTTGGTTGATGAAAAAAAGCTATAACGAAATTTAATTTTGTTCCCAATGACTTCTGAAGGTCTTTCCAAAAGTTATAAGTGCACCTTGGATCCCAGTTAGATACAATGGAAAGTGGAACTCCATGTAACCTGAAAATCACACTGTGGTATAGTTGATAAAACTGATCTAATTACATGGTGTCTTGAATATGAAGAAAACGATCAGATTAAGTTAGTCAATCAATAATAACCCATATTGAATTGGTACCTCTAGAATCCTTTGGTAGTCCCACAATGTTGTCCACATATATATTTTCTGATTTCAACTCTGGTAATAGTAAAGGATGAAGCATCCCCATATGTAACTTAAATTCTGATTTAACCTCTTGTGATGTCAAACATTTAATGGTAAAATTTTCAATATCTCTTTTCATTCCATCCCACTCGTAATACTCTCCAATAACTCTGTTCAACTTTATACTTCTAGGATAAACTAAAAATGGAGAACCGTGAGCTTCCCCAAACAATTATTTATTCAAATGAGAATTGCTAGGAACACATAATCTCTTCCAAACCCTCAGAACACAATTATTTTCAAGTTTAAATGTGGATAACATAACCATTTAACCAATTGTACCTTTTTTTAGCTCATCATCTTCTTTATTCACTTGCTCAATTCTATCTCACAGAGATAACTACACTAAAACCTGAAACAAAATAGAGAAATTTCTTACACCAAACACTTTGAAAACAATGTTTATCAAATCATTTACCAAAGGGTCACGTTCTAAACTTTTCATGGTTAATGTAGCATTACTTTTCAAACTCAATTCATCATCCACTCTATTTTTTCAGGATGGTAATAAATCCCGAAATCATAATCCCTGATTAGTCACAACCATGTTCACTGTCTAATGTTTAATTCCTTCTTGGTAAATATATACTTCAAGATTTTATGTTCATTATACATTTCACATTTTACTCCATACATATGATACCTCTAAATTTTTAATGAAAAAAACAACAGAAGCTAATTCCAAATAATGTGTAGGTTAATTTAATTCATGAGGTTTCAACTGATGTGAAGCATAAGAAATTACCTAATCATTCTTTATCATAATAAAAAAATCCCCTTAAAAGTAGAATCACTGTTGATGAGAAATTATCCACTTTGTGAAGGTAGTGTTAGGACTGGATCATTCACTAATCGTCATTTAAATTCTAAAAAACAATCATCACATTATTTTGTCTAGATTAATTTAAATCCATTTTAAGTTAACATAGTTAGTGGATTAGATAACTGTGTAATGTTTTCAAAAAAACATCATGTTATATCCTAAAAAACCAAGAAAACTATAAAAATCAGTTATATTTTTGGGTCTTGGCCATTCGTCATCAACATTCATTTTAGCAGGATCAAGAGATATACCAACTCTATAAACAATGTGAAGAACAGAGGGAATTTGTTGCAACCAAAAATCACACTTGCTGAATTTTTCAAAAAAATTATTTTCTTTTATGGTTTTTAAAACAACTCTTATATTTTTTTCATGCTCCTTCGTACTTCTAGATAATACCAGAATTCCATCAATAAACACAACCACAAACTTATCCAAGAACTCATGAAATATTCATTTCATATGATCCATGAATATAGAAGGTGCATTAGGTACCCCAGATGGCATAAATTCATCTTCATAATGACTATATCTAGTACGGAAGGCAGTCTTCTAGGTGTCTACATCATTTACATTCTACTGATGGTACCCCAACTTTAGTTCAACCTTCAAAAATTAATATGCTACCATGATCAGATCATACAACTAAATTATATGAGGAAAATGATACATGTTTTTAATAGTAATTTTATTCAAGGATCTACAATAAATGAAAAGTCTAATTGGACTGTCACGACCCGCCCTCGGGGTCCGTGCCGTGACTACCCCAAGCCCGCCTTCCATAGGCCAGGGGCTGACGACTAGCACCAAGGCGTAAATCCCAGTAAAAAGGGAAGGCATTGCCTTTGTAAAGTAAACAAACACCACAGAGTAAGAAGGTGGAAAGTAAACACTAAACAATAACAGAGTACAACTGAAAGTGCGGAAAAGTAAATGGGCCAGTATACAAACCCAAACTGAAAGTAAAGTACAACTCGAAAGAGAAAACAGCAACTGAAAAGTAAAAGCCGCTACACCGAGCTGTCCACTGGAAATCCCACCTGAAGGGTGGGTACAGATAGCTCCTCTGCTCCTCGGGTCCCACCGTCCGCTCCGTGAACGTCCCGCCCAGTGGTCCACCTCCAGGTACCGTCCCGCTCTGCAAGCCTCAGCTAAGGTCAACGTTGTCCGTCGTCTGCAACCAACACAACGTAGTGAGGGCAAAGCCCGTGCAGGGGTGAGTATAAGCTACTCAGTAGGGACCCCGAGACCCCTGAAGGTCTCACAAATCCACAAAGGATAAACCACGAAGAAAGGTACAATCACGAAGTAACAACTGACACTGCTTAGGTATATGCCCATACATATACCTAAGTCATCAATTTCAAATACGTTCCAACCTCCGAGCCCAAGTACAACTCAGTCCACACAGGAAAGTAAATGTATTCCACACAGGAAAGCAAAACGTAATCCACACAGGATTGTACAACAAAATCCACACAGGAAAGCAACAGGATTCAGCTCACACAGGTATAGTTCTTCAAAGGACGATAAAGATGATCACTGATCCATCTAAGTCGTCGGACCCACGAAGGATCGATAGGTAACTAACCCCCGCAAAGACTCACACAGGATCGGGCCCACACAGGACCTGTAGGCGCTGGTTCACACAGGACCGCTGAGCGCAAGGACCCACACAGGACCGGACCCACACAGGATCGGGCCCACACAGGACCTGTAGCACTGATCCACGTAGGATCGCTGAGTGCTGTAGTCGTCGTCGTCGAATCCACACAGGATCTCTGTACTGTCGTCGTCGCAGTCACAGTAGCAGTAGTAGCTGTAGCAGTCACGGTAACAGTCGCAGCCAGCACTAGGGTTCCCGCACACAGCAAGCTCATACGGAGGGTCCGCTCCACGAGCCGAGAGGCTGATACATCAACTGTCACAAAGACCAGAGTTGATGTATCCAAAAGTTCTGTATCGTCAACAGGAACTCAACGCAACAGACGACACGTCGATCGGACGCCCGGTCTGAGAGTTATTGGCATTTTCGTCCCCAGGGCCCGGTTGCTTTTTAAGGCAAAACCAACCCGACCGTACTCCACCTGTGTCCAAACCTCGGGCGGAGTATGCCAAAAGATCCGTCTCACTAAGAGGAACACAACACAGCTGACGGCACGTCAATCGGACGTCCGTAGCTCAAGATATGAGCGTTTCCGCTCCGAAGGCCCGGTTGGTTTCGTGAACGAACCAACCCGGCCGAACTCAAAGTAATCCGAAACGTTGAGTGCGATATACCGAAACGACCGTCTTGATCCAGGGATCGCGTTGCCGCAGACGGTTCGTCGATCGGAGGTCCGTGGATCAAGTTATGGCCAAAAGACCGAATCTGGTTCGAAACGAGGGGGTCCGGGTCCGGGTCCACCCGGCCCGACCCCCCCTGGGTCGGCCCGAACCGGGTCGACCCGACCCGGGTCCGACCCGGCTGGGCCGGCGCGGGGGCCGCGGCGGCCTGATGCCGCACGGGGGCCGCACGCGGGGGGGGGGGGGGGCGAAACCCCCCGCTGATTGGGAAGGCGGCGCGGCCTTTATGCCACACCCTTGCAAGAAAAACGGCCCCCACGTGGGGGCCGGTTTGGAGGAAAACCGGGGGGCTGCTGCCCCCCCCCCCCCCCTTTACATGGAAACCGCCCCCCTCTTAAAGAGGGGGGTTTTATGCGATGGCCGGGGGATTAATTCCCCCGGTTTAACGTCCTCCGGCCGGCCAGCTGGCCGGCCGGTTTCCTCCAACGGGACTGGAAATTCCGGTCCCCTCTTCAGCTTCCGACGCTGGCGGCCCGGCCACCGGTCTCCTCGTTCCACCGCGGCCTGGAACCGGCCGCGGTGTTCGTCGTCCGGCGCGGTGCGACGGCACTGCGCCCCTCTGCCGTGCCTTGATTCCTTTCAACGTGGCGCGACGGCGTCGCGTTCTTGAAGATTCTTCCTCGGCGTGGCGCGACGGCGCCGCGCAAAATAATTTCACGATTATCCGCGTGGTGCGACGGCACCACGCCACTTTGCTTCCACCCGCAAGAATAAACAACAAGAACGATGTAGGGGGTTTCGGCCGTGTTCGTGCGGTTCGGCCCCCCTCACGTTAAACAATAACGCAACTTAAAATATTTCAAAGCAACACGTTAGGCTTGCTAAATTCATGATCAAGAATAGAATAAATAAACAATAATCAACAACCCCTACCTCAGGTATAGGTTCAAAGATTTGACAACGTCCGCGGAAGTCAACGTCGCGGAGATCGGGCGTCGCGGTCATCGTTCGTCAATTCCGTTGACGAAGAGATGTGTCCGATGTGATACGTCGTTGGAGAAACCTCTTATGTCGACGAAGGGAATCCGAGGAGGAAGCGGCGTTCCCTCTTGTTGACACGGAAGACGAAGAAGAGAGAAGCGGCGTTCTTCGTCGGAACTTGAGCGTTCTTCGTCAAGTTGAGCGTTCTTCGTGTTCTTCGTTAGAGTTGAAGAAGAAGAAGAAAATCTCCCAAAAGCTCTCAAGGTGGCCAAAGCTATTAACCAAAAAAAAATAAGACACTATCTTATTTTATTAACACCTCAACACAAAAGAATTTCCAAAGTTTGAAATTCAAAGGGATTAACTCCAAATTAAATAACTCATGTCATTTAATGAGGGGTTAAGTAAGTTGGGAGAAGATGAAAGGTTTAGGGGTTCGTGTGGGCCCCACCACACTTAATCCTCCCAAGGGAGGTTAAGTGGGTGTGGATCCCACTTCCTACCCCCTTTGGTAGGTTTTATCAAGTTATAATAAAATTTGTTCTTCACAAATTTTATTTAACTCAAACTAAAAACCCCAAAACTAACTTTCAACCCGCAACAAACGCAACTTCTGAAAAGGTATCTTTAATCGAATATCGGTGTTGCGAGTTCATCGGTGCCCTCGGATTTCAATTCCGAGCACCGAATCAAAAGTTAGGAAAACCCACTCGTTCGTTCACTGAACGTACCCGAGCCAAACTTCGGAAATTAATTCCGGGCACTCCGGGCCTCGGAATCAGGTGCCGTCTGAAACCGCGCTCTTGTAAAATTCTAAAGAAAATTAAGAAAACAATTTCCCTTGAATTTTACGGGTCTTTACATTACTCCCACCTCAGGGCTTTACGTCCCCGTAAAGATACATCAAAAACTAGGGAAACAAATGAGGGTACTGAGCAGGCATCTGAGCCTCCCGCTCCCATGTGCTCTCCTGGAGATTCTCGTGCTGCCATCTGATGCGCACAAGAGGAATCGATCGCCCACGCAGGACCCGCTCTTGTCGATCCTCTATCTCCACCGGGACCTCCGTAAAAGTCGCCCCATCATCAACGTCAAGCTCCCCATGATCAATGATGTGCGTCGGGTCGTGCACGTATCTCCTCAGCTGGGATACGTGGAAGACGTCGTGCACCCGGTGCAACTGAGGTGGTAGAGCCAGGCGATAAGCCACCTCGCCAATCCTGCTGAGAATCTAGAAGGGTCCGATGAAGTGCGGAGATAACTTGCCGCCTCGGCCAAATCTCCGAATACCACGTCGAGGTGAGACCCGCAAGAAGACGTGGTCGCCATCCTCGAACTCCAGTGGCCTCCGCCTCCTGTCAGCATATGACTTCGGCCGGCTTTGAGCTGTCCTCATCTGCTCCTGGATGACCTGGACCTTCTCTGTCGTGGCCTGGACCATCTCCGGTCCCACCAGTGCTGACTCTCCAGGGTCTGTCCAGCACAAAGGAGATCTACAAGGTCGGCCGTACAACACCTCGTACGGTGCCATCCCGATAGTGGAGTGGTAGCTGTTGTTGTATGCAAACTCCACCAAGGGTAGGTGGTCCTCCCAGCTACGACCAAAGTCGAGGACACATGCGCGGAGCATGTCCTCGAGTGTCTGAATGGTCCTCTCCGTCTGACCATCCGTCTGAGGGTGAAAGGCTGTGCTCAGACGTAGCTGTGTCCCGAACGCCTCCTGTAACCCCTTCCAAAGCCGGGAAGTAAAGCGGGCATCTCGATCGGAGACGATAGACGATGGCACGCTGTGGAGCCGCACAATCTCCTGAACGTAGAGACGTCCCAAGCTCTCCACTGAGCCCTGCTCTCTGATGGGTAAGAAGTGTGCCGACTTGGTGAGTCGGTCAACAATCACCCAGATGGAGTCGTGACCTCTGGAAGTGCGAGGAAGTCCAGTCACGAAGTCCGTAGATATGCCGTCCCACATCCACTCCGGAACCTCCAAGGGCTGTACCAAGCCTGATGGTACCTGATGCTCTGCGTTCACCTGCTGACAGGTGAGGCATCGAGAAACGAACTCTGCTACAGCCTTCTTCATGCCCGGCCACCAGTGCTGTCGTCTGAGGTCCTGGTACATCTTCGCCACTCCAGGATGTACTGCCAAAGGAGAAGTGTGAAACTCTCTCAGCACTTCCTCTCGCAAAGCTACTGGTACCATGGTACGTCCTCTGAAAAGAATGTCGTGCTCTGCTCCAAGGGAGAAACCATCAGGTGCCTGTCCCGAGGACATCTGTGCACGCCGTGTCTCACAGTCAGCGTCCCCACGCTGTGCCTCCCTGACTCGCTGCAGTAGTGGAGGGGTGACTGTGAGAGACTGGAGGAAGGCTGATCCATCTCTATCCATGAAGGATATCTTCAAAGAGGCTAGCTGCTCTGTCGCCTCCTCAAGTAGCTGAATGCCCGTCCTCCTGCTGAGGGCATCGGCTACTACGTTCCCCTTCCCAGGAGTATAGACTATCTCAAAGTCATAGTCCTGGAGGAACTCGAGCCATCGCCGCTGTCTCAGGTTCAGGTCCTTTTGAGAGAAGATATACCTGAGGCTCTGATGATCGGAAAAGACTGTAAAGCGCTCGCCCATCAGATAGTGTCGCCATGTCTTCAGAGCGAAGACCACTGCTGCTAGCTCCAGGTCATGGGTAGCGTAGTTCTGCTCATGCGGCCTCAACTGTCGTGATCCATAGGCGATCACGGCTCGCTCCTGCATCAAAACACATCCGAGTCCGGTCCCTGATGCATCGCAGTAGACTACGTACCCTACTCCCTCCTCAGGCAACCTCAAGATAGGTGCGCTAGTCAATCTCAGTCTCAGCTCCTGGAAGCTCTGCTGACAACTGTCTGACCACACGAAGGGTTTCCCCTTCTTCGTCAAAGCTGTGAGTGATGCCGCAACTCTGGAGAAGTCTGGCACGAATCTCCGATAGTATCCAGCTAGTCCCAAGAAACTCTGAACCTCAGTCACGCTCCTGGGTGGTTCCCATGCTAACACAGCCTCAATCTTCGCAGGATCCACTGCAACTCCCACCTCAGAGATAACGTGTCCCAAGAAGTGGACCTCACGTATCCAGAACTGGCACTTCGAGAGATTACCATAAAGCTGGTGCTCTCGGAGTGTGTCAAGAACAACTCGCAAGTGATAGGCGTGCTCCTCCTCTATCGTAGAGTAATTCAGAATGTCGTCGATGAAGACCACGACAAACCAATCAAGCTATGGCTGAAAGATCCTGTTCATGAGAGCCATGAACACTGTTGGTGCATTGGTTACACCGAAAGGCATAACCAAGAACTCATAGTGGCCATACCAACATCTGAAGGCCGTCTTCTGCACATCCTCGTCCCTGACTCTGAGCTGATGATAGCCTGACCTGAGGTCTATCTTCGAGAACCACCGTGCTCCCTTGAGCTGGTCAAAAAGGTCATCAATCCTCGGTAGCGGATACTTGTTCCTCACTGTCACCTGGTTCAGGCGACGATAGTCAACACAAAGTCGCAAGCTCCCGTCCGCCTTCTTGGCGAACAAAATAGGGGAAGCCTAGGGTGAAACACTGGATCGGATGAACCCCTTGCCCTGCAAGTCCTCCAACTGTACCCGTAGCTCTCGAAGCTCGGCGGGGGCCATCCGATATGCTGGAGTGGATATCAGGGCTGTCCCGGGGTACAAGTAAATATAAAAGTCTACCTCTCTGCGAGGAGGTAGCCCTGGAACATCGTCGGGAAAAACGTCCGCAAACTGATCCACCACTGCAGGAAAACCAGGACTCCGCACATCAACTGCTCCAAGGATAAGGCTAGCCAACTGATGAGTAATGGGTTGTCCTCTCCTCCGCGGAAGTCCATCCTGTGCTGCTAAGGCTCCCTTCTCGCCGGTGAAGGTGAACCTGCTCCCGTCGGTGCGTACACATCGCACCTTGCGCCTAAAACAGTCAATCTGTGCATGGACCGTAGATAGCCAATCCATGCCCAAGATGACGTCGTAAGGCCTCGACGCTGCTACAAGAAGATCCCAGCCGAAGCTCTCGCCTCCTAGAGTAAGCTCACACTGCCGACACCAGTGCGTAATCGTCGAGTCTGCTCCCGTAGGAGTCTCTAGCCGTAAGGATCGAGCCAACGGCTCTGTCGGAATCTCCGAGCTCCAAACAAGGGCAGCGGCTATGAAAGAGTGACTCGCTCCTGTGTCTATAAGAACTGCAGCAAGGGTGGAATAGACACAGATAGTACCTCGAATCATCTCGGGTGCGCCGTGGTCGTAGGCCTCTGCTGCCTGGAGTTGTGCCTGTCGCTGCCCGCCAGCTCCCTGTGGTCGGGGTGGACCTCCTGGTGGTGGTGGTGGTAGAGCCTCAAAGCGTCGGCCACCACCGGCTGCTCGTCCAGCTCCTCTGCCTCGTCCGCCTCCTCCCTGCGGACCGCCACGGTCGACCCTCTGCCTCTGCCTCGGTGGTCCATCAACTGTCTGCTGCTCCTCGGCACGACGGGTCGGGCAGTCACGAGCCATGTGGCCCTGCCCGCCGCACGAGTAGCACTGTCTGCCTCTCGTAAGACTGGCTCCTCGCTGTGTGCCCCGCACTGCTGAGCCAGTGCCCTGAGATCGTCTGCCCGAAGTTCTGGTCTGTCTGGACCCCTGAGTCATCCGTCGACTGCCTGCTGCAGATGACTCTGCCACGTGCCACCCTGCGGTGGGTCGCTGTGCTGGTGTAGACTCAGCAAGGAAGCTCTCGATCAGAAGAGCCTGCTCCAGTACTCCTGTCTGAGTCGGTATGCTGAGGGAGATCAGCGATGCCCTGATCTCGTGTCTCAAACCCTGCTCGAAGGTCCGGGCCCGGAAGAATGGGTCCCGTACCATGTCGGTCGAGTAGCGCGAGAGATCAGTAAATCTCGCCGAGTACTGTGCGACCGTCATGCTGCCCTGCCGCAGCTGTAGAAGCTCCTGGATACGCACCGCACGAAGGGTGGCTGGGATGAACTCCGAGCGGAAGAGGCTCTCAAAGTCCGTCCAAAGAAGAGATGCCTCATCGTGCACCTGGAGCATCAGGCTCCACCATCATCCTGCTGCTGCGTGTAGTAGGCTCGCAGCGAGGATCACCATGAGGTCTGCTGGTGTCCTCACTAGCCTAAACACTCGTACTACTGCCTCCAGCCAGTCCTTTGCTGCCTGGGGATCCGTCTCCCCGCGAAACCTGGGTGGTCGCTGGCGCTGAAACTCATGCAGTGCGCTGAGGCGACGTGCATCGTCAGCGGCTGCTGCTGGAAGCATCGGGGGCTCGGTGGGTAGAGCTACTGCCGGTGCCACTACTGGCAAAGGGCCCTGCACCGAGGCCTCATCGCTCGGTGGGCTGTCGTCACACTCGACTCTCGGAACCCTAGCTGGCTGCCGTCGTGGGGCCATCCTGAAAAGGAAACAGGTGCGCCACGGTTAGAACAGTATACCTGGTGAGCTGATATAAGTAATCACAAAGAAAACTTTGAAACACACACGCAATCAATGTTTTCGTGCATTAAGTCGGAAATCAGAAGTCAGGGTCCTAGTGTACGGATACGTCGGCCGCCGCACCAACACTGGACTCCCTGGACTGATAACCACACTCAATACGCTAAACATTATTGCTTCACATAGAAAAGATCAGAGTTCGCGGTAGAACCGAACTCCTCTGATACCAATTTGTCACGACCCGCCCTCGGGGTCCGTGCCGTGACTACCCCAAGCTCGCCTTCCATAGGCCAGGGGCTAGAGACTAGCACCAAGGCGTAAATCCCAGTAAAAAGGGAAGGCATTGCCTTTGTAAAGTAAACAAACACCACAGAGTAAGCAAGTGGAAAGTAAACACTAAACAATAACAGAGTACAACTGAAAGTGCGGAAAAGTAAATGGGCCAGTATACAAACCCAAACTGAAAGTAAAGTACAACTCGAAAGGGAAAACAGCAACTGAAAAGTAAAAGCCACTACACCGAGCTATCCACTGGAAATCCCACCTGAAGGGTGGGTACAAATAGCTCCTCTGCTCCTCGGGTCCCACCGTCCGCTCCGTGCACGTCCCGCCCAGTGGTCCACCTCCGGGTACCGTCCCGCTCTGCAAGCCTCAGCTAAGGTCAACGTTGTCCGTCGTCTGCAACCAACACAACGTAGTGCGGGAAAATCCCGTGCAGGGGTGAGTATAAGCTACTCAGTAGGGACCCCGAGACCCCTGAAGGTCTCAAAAATCCACAAAGGATAAACCACGAAGAAAGGTACAATCACGAAGTAACAACCGACACTGCTTAGGTATATTCCCATACATATACCTAAGTCATCAATTTCAAATACGCTCCAACCTCCGAGCCCAAGTACAACTCAGTCCACACAGGAAAGTAAACGTATTCCACACAGGAAAGCAAAACGTAATCCACACAGGATTGTACAACACAATCCACACAGGAAAGCAACAGGATTCAGCTCACACAGGTATACTTCTTCAAAGGACGATAAAGATAATCACTGATCCATCAAAGTCATCGGACCCACAAAGGATCGATAGGTAACTAACCCCCGCAAAGACCCACACAGGATCGGGCCCAGACAGGACCTGTAGGCGCTGGTTCACACAGGACCGCTGAGCGCAAGGACCCACACAGGATCGGACCCACACAGGATCGGGCCCACACATGACCTGTAGCACTGATCCACGTAGGATCACTGAGTGCTGTAGTCGTCGTCGTCGAATCCACACAAGATCTCTGTACTGTCGTCGTCGCAGTCACAGTAGCAGTAGTAGCTGTAGCAGTCACGGTAACAGTCGCAGCCAGCACTAGGGTTCCCGCACACAGCAAGCTCGTACGGAGGGTCTGCTCCACGAGCCGAGAGGCTGATACATCAACTGTCACAAAGACCAAAGTTGATGTATCCAAAAGTTCCGTATCGTCAACAGGAACTCAACGCAACAGACGGCGCGTCGATCAGACGCCCGGTCTGAGAGTTATTGGCATTTTCGTCCCCGAGGCCAGGTTGGTTTTTAAAGCAAAACCAACCCGACCGTACTCCACCTGCGTCCAAACCTCGGGCGAAGTATGCCAAAAGATCCGTCTCACTAAGAGGAACACAACACAGCTGACGGCACGTCAATCGGACGTCCGTAGCTCAAGATATGGGTGTTTCCGCTCCGAAGGCCCGGTTGGTTTCGTGAACGAACCAACCCGGCCGAACTCAAAGTAATCCGAAACCTTGAGTGCGATATACCGAAACGACCGTCTCGATCCAAGGATCGTGTTGCCGCAGACGGTTCGTCGATCGGAAGTCCGTGGCTCAAGTTACGGCCAAAATACCGAATCTGGTTCGAAATGAGGGGGTCCGGGTCCGGGTCCACCCGGCCCGACCCCCCCTGGGTCGGCCCGAACCGGGTCGACCCGAACCGGGTCGACCTGAACCGGGCGACCCGAACCGGGTCCGACCCGGCTTGGCCGGCCGGCGGCGCGGGGGCCGCGGCGGCCTGATGCCGCACAGGGGCCGCACGCGGGGGGGGGGGGGGGGAAGCCCCCCGCTGATTGGGAAGGCGGCGCGGCCTTTGTGCCGCGCCCTTGCAAGAAAAACGGCCCCCACGTGGGGGCCGGTTTGGAGGAAAACCGGGGGGCTGCTTCCCCCCCCCCTTTACATGGAAACCGCCCCCCTCTTAAAGAGGGGGGTTTTATGCGCTGTCCGGGGGATTAATTCCCCCGGTTTAACATCATTCGGCCGGCCAGCTGGCCGGCCGGTTTTCTCCAACGAGACCGGAAATTCCGGTCCCCTCTTCGGCTTCCGACGCCAGCGGCCCAGCCACCGGTCTCCTCGTTCCGCCGCGGCTCGGAACCGGCCGCGGTGTTCGTCGTCCGACGCGGTGCGACGACACCGTGCCCCTCCGCTGTGCCTTGATTCCTTTCAACGCGGCGCGACGGCGTCGCGTTCTTGAAGATTCTTCCTCGGCGAGGCGCGACGGCGCCGCGCAAAATAATTGCACGATTATCCGCGTGGTGCGACGGCACCACGCCACTTTGCTTCCACCCGCAAGAATAAACAACAAGAACGATGGAGGGGGTTTCGGCCGTGTTCGTGCGGTCCGCCCCCCCTCACGTTAAACAATAACGCAACTTAAAATATTTCAAAGCCACACGTTAGGCTTGCTAAAATCATGATCAAGAATAGAATAAATAAACAATAATCAACAACCCCTACCTCGGGTATAGGTTCGAAGATTTGACAACGTCCGCGGAAGTCAACGTCACGGAGATCGGGCGTCGCGGTCGTCGTTCGTCAATTCCGTTGACGAAGAGATGTGTCCGATGTGATACGTCGTTGGCGAAACCTCTTATGTCGACGAAGGGAATCTGAGGAGGAAGCGGCGTTCCCTCTCGTTGACACGGAAGACGAAGAAGAGAGAAGCGGCGTTCTTCGTCGGAACTTGAGCGTTCTTCGTGTTCTTCGTCAGAGTTGAAGAAGAAGAAGAAAATCTCCCAAAAGCTCTCAAGGTGGCCAAAGATATTAACCAAAAAAAAATAAGACACTATCTTATTTTATTAACACCTCAACACAAAAGAATTTCCAATGTTTGAAATTCAAAAGGATTAACTCCAAATTAAATAACTCATGTCATTTAATGAGGGGTTAAGTAAGTTGGGAGAAGATGAAAGGTTTAGGGGTTCGTGTGGACCCCACCACACTTAATCCTCCCAAGGGAGGTTAAGTGGGTGTGGGTCCCACTTCCAACCCCCTTTGGTAGGTTTTATCAAGTTATAATAAAATTTGTTCTTCACAAATTTTTTTTAACTCAAACTAAAAACCCCAAAACTAACTTTCAACCCGAAACAAACGCAACTTCCGAAAAGGTCTCTTTAAGCGAATATCGGTGTTGCGAGTTCATCGGTGCCCTCAGATTTCAATTCCGAGCACCGAATAAAAAGTTAGGAAAACCTGCTCGTTCGTTCACTGAACGTACCCGAGCTAAACTTCAGAAATTAATTCCGGGCACTTCGGGCCTCGGAATCAGGTGCCGTCTGAAACCGCGCTCTTGTAAAATTTTAAGGAAAATTAAGAAAAACATTTCCCTTGAATTTTACGGGTCTTTACATGGACAATATTTCTTTTTAACAAATAGGATAGAAGAACCCCATGGCAAAGTTCTAGGTGGGATGAATCCTTTATCTAATAATTAATGAAACTAATTTTTTAATTCTATAAGTTACATTTAGAAATTTGATAAGGGGGTTTAGAAATTGGAATAACATTAGACACTAAGTCAATAGTAAACTTAACCTCTCGATCAAGAATAAAACTAGGAAAATCATCAGGAAAAATATCCAGGTATTCATTTCCCTCTAATACATCATTAATCTAGATAGTTCCCTTATATTGAAAAATATGGTTCCCATGATTTTAATTTCTATATTTTATCAGTTTCCAATCTTCCTGATATGTTATTAATGGTATGAGTTCACTAGTGTAATCAAAATGAAACTCTTTCTAAAAACAATTCTCTACAATATATCTCACCATGATAAAAATAAGACCATTACATACCCCAAATCAAACAAAATATTTTATTCTGGGTGTTTTTACAATGTGTTCTGGTTTCATTTCCTAAGGTGGAATTCCCGATTTTTCTAAACATTTCTCAGAAATGAAGGAATTTGTAGACCTTGAATCAAACAACAGATTTTCCAAATATCTAAAAACAAGAATTTACCTGATACCACCTCATTTGATGTCTCATTATCTAATGAAGTGGTTGCAAAGGATTTTACCACACCCTTCTACTTCCAATCATACTGATTCCCTGCCTCAGTGATTAGATTTAGACAAAAATTAGAAAAATTACATAATTTCTTATAGATGAGAAACCTCACCGTCGACTTATCATTAATTTTCAGGTCATTTTACATACAATCAGAATACATGAATCTAAAATTTCCTCATCGGTAGCATTTCCTAGAATGTACAAGACATTCGCCAGGATGTTTTTTACTACACTTTTCACAAGAATGGAATTTGATTTCCTTACCTCTATATTTCTTTGAAAAATTCATCCCCAATTCCTACTAACATGATCGCTTCTTATTATTGTCATCATGAGGCACATATGTGTCAGAAAACTCCATATAATCTTTTTCAACACAACTAACTAGATTCTCATAGATTTTAAACTCTCATGAGGCCTAATATCTTCGTAAAATGGTTTCGAAACAAAGTAAAATAAATTAATTTTAATATTGAAATCCTGAGTAAAATCTGGTGCATACCTTGCCAGTCTGGAAAAACTAGCTTCATATGATTGCGTAGAATTATTATCTTTCTACTTCCATTCCATGAATTGTTTCTCCATTCTACGTCGAATAGTTTTAGGGAAATTATTTTTCATAAAAAGACTCTTAAAATCGTACAATTATTTATTTTTCAATATAATATCTTTCACTCATATTCTTAACGAGATACCACCATTGACCAACTTCACCTTCCAAATGATAAATTTCATGTATTACTATTTGGAATTCTGAGAATCCCATGACATCAAATATCTTTTCTAGAGAATTTATCGATCCTTCAGCTATCAGTGGATCTGTGGTTCCACTGAATTCTGGATAATGTTGCCTCATAAAATACTCCACAAAAGATATGTTTCTTCATGGTAGATCATTTTACTCTCTAGCATGGATACAACCATTTTTTTTCTTGAGTCAGCTGATCCATTACTATCACAAAATGCTGGGTTCTGATTCCCACTATTCCAGGCTATAAATAAAGACTGATATCAGCCTCTTTGGGCCTTCCTACTTCACCTTCCGTGTTTTATCTGTAGAATATCATTTTGAATAGAAATATCATAGAAAAAGAAATATGGTAATCTTTATATTCTAAAACATTTGAAATTAACCATAGAGTAAAAATAATTAATGGTTTTATATTAACATCATTCTAAACCCTAATGTTATCTAATCCATCCAATGATTCCAACTATAAGGACCCAACCTTAAAAAATTACATAATCATGAGTTTTATACAAGAAAATTCATTCTTACACATTGAGTATCTTTTCATGTTTAGAGTTTTAGAGAAATCAGGACATAAAATATACATAAAATCCCATAATCAAACATGAGGATACTACTAAAACAATATCCACATTTAAAAAAAAACATATATAAAAACATATTTTAATTTAAAAATATCTATAACATTTAAATTATATTTGTTCATTCTTTTACACATCTTAATAACCTGTGAAAAAACATTTAAAAACATGGGATTATCACAAAAAGATCAATAAGGTATATAAGGAAGGAAATTTTTATTGAAGTGATAACATAAAAAATATTTTATTTCATAAAAACTCATTAACATGCATAGAAACATCACGTAGTTTCCTTGGGAAATATTTAGCATATCACTCTTATAATCACCCTTAATCATGGGATAATGATTTGTTCAAATTCTATCTCAGGGGTACCGAATACGTTGGAGAGCTATAATAGGGATCACCCATCATATCATGAGATATAATGGGATCATCCCAGCATAAATTTTCCCAGGAAAATATCATTGTAAAAAAGTATAATTAAATCAGAAGAAATGACTCATATAATATATATAGAAAAAATAATATTACTAAATTTTATTAAAGAGACTTTTATAAGGATTTTAAAGGGAATTCCCCTTAAAAATATAATTGGAGTGAGAATTAATCTAATAGAATGGATTTTTCTATGCACTGTAAATACACATAATACAACAACATGAAAAAAACTCATCACACAAATAATCATAATACTACATAATGAATAATGTATAACTTTAACCCAAATATTGGAAATAGGGTTAATAATTCCCTTACCTCGGGTTCGTCTTACTTCAAATGTGTGAAGACCTCTTGTATAATGGTTAAAATAGTGTTATTAATATCTTACATAAACATCTTAATTTTATAACATCTTATATGATCATTTAATAACATCATTTTACCCTTTAATTATTAGTATTTTGTTCCTTCCACTATTTTAGATTCATTATTTACATGATTTCCATGGATGGTTTCTATTTGATTTTATTTTCATATAGAAATGAAATTTCATAAGTGGAATGAAATTCTATTAATATGGTTCAAGAATTTTAAATGTATCTATCAGTCATTTTAGTTATATGGTATGAGGATGAATTATTAGAAAAATATTTAGTGATATCCATGTATATCATTTTTGTGGTTCTTCGATAATCACAAACTAGTTTCATTATATAACATAATATTATGTACATATTTTAACATAAGAAAATGAAAGTGGTTATATGATACTCCTTAAATTATATTTAAACCATTAGAAATTTTTTATAACCCACTTTTAAGGATTTAATGAAAATTTTAAACACATCACCCACAATTTTGGTTAATCGGCACATCACTGATGGTGTTTTTATTTTTAGAATAAGAGGAAGAGGATATGAATAATGATGATGAATATTTAAATAAAAATGGTAAAAATATAGCATATATTTCATACTAGATATTTCATTTCTTTAGGATAATGAGAGATAAAGAGAGTATAATAAAAGAAAATAATTGAAAAGAAAACACAAGAAAATGAAAGAGGATCTTTACCTCTTGATCTATTCTCCTTGAGATCCTCATTAACACCATTGGTTTCTGATATTTGGTGAGACAAGTAGGTCGTGGAAGTGGGGGAGGAAATTGGTAAGTGTATTCTCTATTTCTTAGGCAAGGAAAACATCTTGAGTGGTGTCAGAGGAAGCAGGAAGGGGTGGAATTTATAGTGGAGGAGAGGAGGAGTTTTACATTATTTTAATCTCTAGCTTAATATTTTTTATAAAGACTATGAATATTCTTGATTCCTGTGACCCAAAATAGTAATAATTGCATGTGATTTCACAAAATGGGTGCTTAAAGTCTCTATGATTATAGGAAATAGTTTATTTTACTGATAATGTACATATATGGTATATTAAAGTATTTCAGTATTCACCAAAAATTCAAGTATTTATGAAATATCCCAAAAATCCATCATAACAATTTTTTTACATGTAGATTTCAAAAATTAACTCCATTTTATGAAAATAATTTTCTAAATATGATTAATTTAATTTTTAAATAAAATCATAATATATTCGCAAAATATCAATTTTAAAAATATAACTCATTTTATATGACCTTGAATAAATAATCAGTGTCTCATTATTTTATAACCATATAAAAATTAAATAATATTGAAATTTACTATACATAAGGGTCATATTAATTTTCAAAATACTATTCATAAGGGTATGTTTCTATTCACAAAAAAACAAGTTGGTTCTATCATACTCGAAATTACTTACTGATCACAACCAGAAATGTCTGTTTTTCAAATTTCAAATCATAGAAGCAGCACAATTTTTTAACATCAAGTTTGTAACTATCTACTTTAAAAAAGTTTTGTACATTTAATTTTTTTTAAAACCTTGGGGTGTTATAGGTATATCCCTTAAATTTGTTCCATGTATCATAACCTAGACATTGTATAACTCATGTTTACATTCTCTCCATAGCTCACCTAATTCCATTAGTCATGAAGTCATTGTAACATCACCATGAGAAAATTTAAACCAATGTTTCTACTAATGTATTAATTCACATAAATATAATAATTGTATAACATTAAATCTATGGACTTTTATTACCCATATATGAACCCAAAATTTATCATCTATTTTATCTTCACGGTATTTCAAGGAGAACAGCTTCACAAGAATGATGTCATAGTATTTCAAATGTGCCACAATAAAACACTAATATTCTCTCCAAGCTTTACCAATCAGTTGATTAACCTCATTTCACTTGACCATCACCTGTGTATGGAAGTTCCAAACGTCACACACGTTTATATTCCCAAACCACCGTATAGTGTAGTATACAAATATTGAAGAATGAAAGAAAAATATTAAATTAGTACATATTATAATGAAAATAAATCATCTTTACAAGATATAATGGTTTATATTTATGAACCAAATATAGGATAATCAGTTCATATTGATGGATACCTTATCTCTGAAGGATCAATAACATATATAGTAGTAGTGGGTTCTAATGTATACTAATGATGGTTTGTATAATTCGGTGGTTTGTAATAGTCTAGAGAAGAAGTTGAAGGAGTATGAAAAACAAATCCCAAAGAGAATGAAGAGATGGGAAATTGGGAAAGTATAGATGTTTATAGAAAAGGATAATATTTACGGGGAGCGGGAGCCATCATAACCTAATTAAAATATATACATAGAGGATAAAACATAAATGTTGGAGAAAATATATGTTGTCTATATACCTCTAGTGATTGTAATTAAAATATGGGAAAATAAATTAGGCTACATGTATATCAGATAAAGGTTTTTATATAATAAAGTATGATGGGTGTTATGAGTCACTCTAGAATCAATTCCTCCCCCCCTAAAATTATCATGTTGAAAACCACTTCCACTAGGCTAGTTTGATAATTGTTGTCTCCTATATAATTTATCCTATTTAAAAATTAACAAAATATATTAATGTCATGAAATTTTATGTTATTGATATACATATAAATATATGAAATAGTATAATCAAAATAGGAACCAGAGGATGAATTCCCATTTCTCTCTTGTGGAGATTATTATCGGACAGTATATTTCTTCATATCTCTCCAATATTTATCATTTCTTATAGTGGAAAATAAATTTGAATTTAATTATAAATTTATAACTAATTTTTAATCCAAAAAATAAAGAAGTGGTGATGTTACTCAATTATGGTATAATATGTTTCAATACAAACAATTTAATGGTAATGAAATTTCATAATCATATCATATTTAGTTAAAAAAATTCAAAACATAAAGTATGTTTCATAGAAAAAACAATACATTTTAATTATAATGTTAAACGTGGGTGTGATATGGTTTTCTTATTTTATTTTCTATTATATTCAGTTTTGTTTTTTAGGTAATTTATTTATTTTTGATCATTCTATAAATTTATTTGTCCATTTTTTGGGTTATGTCATATGGTTTATATTTTAGGTTTCTTCATTTATCCCTTATTTGGATTAGGTCATCCATTTTATTGTATTTATTTTTCAAACTACATTTTTTAATATGTATCAGTTCAGTTCATCTCGATTCTGTTCTAATTAGATTGCTCAATTTTTTTGGGGGTTTTATCTTCTATCACAGTTCAATTCTATATTTGAAAATGTTACTCAAATAAAATTGTAACCACATTATATTGAAAATTAAAATAAATTTAAAGTAAGGCTCAAATTGAAACCAACATTAATGAAATTTTAATAGTACCAACCTAAAAAGAAAATAAAAGATTAAATAAAAGAGCTAAAAACACATATGGTTAATTTGAAATATTACCCATAACAACATCAAAATCACAATAAAGTATGAAAATTACACTATTTTAGTCATCATAAGTTTTAAAATGATTGAGCCCATTGGGAGAAGTAATGGAGTCAAGTTCATCCCCATTATTTTCAAAAATATGTCCTAGGATTAATTCAATACAGACATGGAATTCACATCTCATATCATCTTTCATATAAAAAACTATTTTCTCCAATGATGACAAAATATATATCTCATTAGTAGAAATGATGACATTATGATAATAACTCTAATATTATAGTCATCGATAAAAATATATTGTCTCGTCATTGAATCGAACCACTTGTATTTCATCATAGTGACTCAACCATGGGAATAATAATCCAATGTTATTATCTTCAAAAGAACCCCATAATAATATTTATTTTCATATTTAGGGCAACTATTTGATGCACTATCATAACAATATTTCATTTTAATTTCCATAAAAACACCATGTTGTGTTCTTGGGTTCTCTTAATTATTAGTGATAATAAATTTTTACACATTTATCACGATTTATTTTCAAAAAAAACCAAAGAATTGTGACCAAAATCCAAAACTCTAAATATTCAAAGATAGACTTAATAGGTAAAATCAATGACAAAAAATTAAAAGAAGATGAAAATTTAATGAATATTTACTTATTTTATTTTATTTCTGTAATAATTATACAATCGATTTAAACCAAATAGTATAATATTTTCCATGCATAGTCTATCCATATCAAAGTTAATGAGTGATAACTTAAATCTATTATTTTTTTATGTTCCTCGCGTAAAAAGATAGAAATATTTTAAAACATATATATAAGTACATGGAATAAGATAAAATATAAATGTTCACTTTGCATACTTTTTGTAGTCATCAAACAAATAACAGTTAAACAAGACTACGTGATGTTCTATATCTCAGTCATCAAGGGTTAATATATTCAATTTAAATAATCTAAGAATTCACCCTATTTAGGGAAGTGATAAAAAATATGGTTCAAATTTATCATATTCCTCTTATTGATTTATCATTTTCTAGTTATATCACGCTATCACATCATAAAAATACAATGAATAGAAATCTATACATTATTAAGGGAAGTAACCTTTCCTAATGGAACCTTTAGGATTATTCCCTTTTCGAATGCAAGTATTAAATGTGTACATATTATTTTTGTTGGATACATAAAAAAAAAGTCCCATAAGAAGTATTTAGTTGGGATATAGAGTGTTATATGTAGCATTGTTATGAAAAATGGCAGAGGAAAAAATCTATATAAATCAAAAAAAAAATAAATGGTGCATCTTCCTATATTTTTTTAAAATAAATAATTGAAAATTTTTTATCAGGAACATATATATATAAATAGAACAATCAAATTATTTACACCCATACATTAAGGGAATGTACATGATAGTTCTCTATTGAAATCAACTCGTCAAGAAGGATGTGATATTCATTAGTTTTTAGAGATTTCAACTTCAATTCTATTTTCTTATCCTTTTTTGATATATTATATAAAAATCCACCAGGAACCTTGACAGCCACTTATACATTGAGTAATTTATTTCTTTATGAAGTTTGCATCAAATAAGAATTTAAAACATTATATTTTTTCACTAATAATCATAGGATGAAATTTTGGTATGATATCCCAATCCACCATTTCATGTTGTGATCATAAATCATGACATTTATAATATTTGAAAGAAACCTATCACTTTTTCTTTCAATGTGAATTATGTTTAAAAATGATGTGATAAATTGTATGGATAATAAGAAATCTCAAAGAATATATTTTTCTTTTTCTATTTATAATTTAATTCAATGAAAAAATTCTATGTATTTATAGATTTCATCTAATATTTCCCAAATGAAAACTAACATATTTCAATTAATTAATCACATGAATCCCAAAAATTCCTTGATATTGATTTTCATCCTCAATAATATTTTCAAACTAGCTTTGATTTTTATTATATGGATTATATATTGGGATGATTAATTTATTTCCCATAAATAGGAAATGAATGTTTTCCCTTTTTCATATACCTAGACATCATTATATATCAAGAAAAATAATTAACCATATATATAAGGACAATATTCTATGAATATGTCATTCAAACATGCATTGTGTGTTCATAAAACCACATGAAAATATGCTTCAAAATTATTATTAAAGTATAGAAAAATAAATATATATATCATTTTAATGATCAGAAGGTCCAGATATGAGTATAATAAAAATATTGAATGGTTTTTATCTATGGATAAAGTTTGTAAATATGAATACAAACCATGCATGTGTTGTGTGAAGTAATATTCTGACCAAATGTATTAAAATAATTTCATGAATAAACCGAAATCACATTCTCCTTATCAACTATTACATTATGATATTGAGAATCAGATTCCCACAATGCTAATATATATATTAAGGATAAAGACACCCAAAGCTATCCATATTTATACCATTATCCTTCCATCACATATATTTTTATATTTTATTTGACATGAAATCATTTTCAAGTTTGGAAATAAATGGAATATAGAATAATAGGTTATATAGAACAAGGGATGGTATTCCATAAATATTTAGATTCCATTAAGATATGAAATTTTTTATAAAATCATTAAGATCAGTGGTTTCCTCCCAGAATAAGCTATAATATTTTTTTAGGACTGAATTTTGTTTTTATAAAATCAATGTTTTTTAATTAAGATATGTTCCATATAATGGTTCAATTAAAAATAAAAGTCATCTAGAATTAAGTCCTTAAAATAATTAATAATATAATATTTTTTATTATTATAAATTAAATACCTGGTTTTCCATGAAATAGAAATATTAAAAATTACAACTTTTTAAATTTACCACATTTCTGATATACTAGAGTCATGGCATCACCCTTCAATTTTCACCCTCTCAAAATCGTCATTTTCATTAAATGAATCATTTGCACTCATATAATTTTCTTTTTATCATTGGAATAAATTGTTTCCAATAATGATAAATAAATATAAAGATTTTATATAATAAATTATTTAATCAATAATCTCATTTAGGAAAAACTATTTTCATGTTAATAAAGGACACCTCAATGTAAATATTTTCTACAAATATTTTGTTAAATAAAATTACTTATATAAATAAATTATATATTGAAACTTTTATACAAAAAAGGTTTAGTCAGTATATTCCAAACATATATTAAATTTTAATTTCAATCATGTTTAATAAATTAAATGAATAATTTTAATTAGTAAAATAAAATAACGAAATGAATAATTTCAAAACCGCCTAAAAAATTTACAAAACAAATAATGTAATACAATAATTATTTATCGATTTTTATTCTATGTAACACGAAATAGTAGTTTTATATTTTATTTATATAGATGATTTTAGTAAATAAATTAGAAAATATAAATACCCAACAATTATATTTATTATGAAATACTATAACAAATATAATCAAAACATAACCTCATTCAATGAAATTGGAAGAATAATATCGTAAATTAATATTGGTTGGTGTTATATACCTATAGAAATATGAAAATGATACTTGGAATAAGAGATGATAGATTTGGAACTCAATAATACTATGTTGAAGAATAATGAAATCAAAACAGAAACTTTGGAATGATCATTATGGGTGGGAACAAAAGGGAAAATTATTCATGGGGTTGAATCATAGTTGAGAGTGAGATAAGAAGAGGTGAGGCCAAGTATATGGGGATTTAGTTCAAAAGATACACCAATTGTTATTTAAAATTTCTGATATATCCTTCCTCCATAAATATGGTTTTTGTAAACTGATAGTATAGACTTTTCATAAACAAGATATACATATTTTTTTCTAAAACCATTGGTAAAGGTCCATCGGTATAGACCATGTTTCCAATAGTGAAACCTCATTTCATGGTATTAGTAAGAATGAAACTCATGAGAAGAATTCCAAATGTGTTATGGTCCCCCAAACCCTAATATCTTAAACCAAATATGTCCCATAAAATGATATCATCCATCTATAGAAAAAATATTAAAGATTACCATCATAACACTTATAGGTTGTCATCTTAACAGAGAACATTTATAACATTTCAAAATTATAGGAACCCTTAGAACATTTTACCATAGATTCCATATTGAAGAAATATCATCATTTGATAGGATAAATTAATATTCAACACCATGAATATACTGGTAATAAAATGATCAAATTAGTTAGTTCTATGTAAAAACCCACAAATAAAATTGACCCTCACATAGTTCATTCATCTTTGGGAAACCCATACCTAGCTAGACTTTCCAAATATTAGTTTAGACTAGTTCTAGGGTAGGAGGTCTATAATACACCTATATAGTAACCCTTACATGGATAACTATATGTTGTGGCCCATAAGTGGGCCACTATACGGGGGTTACCCTTACGTGGTCACTCATACATGGTGAGGAATATGTAGGAAAGCCATGCATAGATGACCCTTATTTGGTCACCAATATATATGATTAAATATACATGGTTCTCCCATATGTGGATGACCCTTACATTGTCATGAATATTTGGGTGACCAGTACGTGGACACCCTTTGTGAAAGGACCCAAACATGGACACCATTATGTGGTGTCACATATATAAGATGACCCATATGTAGACAACCTTATATAGATGAACCCATATGTGGAATACTTACATGGGTAAATTAATATATAGTTTAAGCCTTATATTGGGAACCCTTGCATGGATTCCCCTAGAAGAAAAATGTTTTCCATTTTTAAAAAACTATTAAATAAAGGATTAAAAACACATTTTAATTATCATATTTGGGATTTAATTTCCCTATAAAGTGTGGATCGTGTTCTGGGTGGGGCGCTTCCCCCTCTATTTGACTCAAGGTGGGTATCTCCCTCTATTATTGATAAAATTGATTTTTATTTGATCTTGAGTAAAAAATTGGGTAAATAAATAATCTATGTTAATTATTTCTTAATTTATTCCTCTTTTCCATTACTTCTAGTTTATTTTTGTTATGTGAGGATTTTTAGTTAATATTAAACCAGAACATGGTGGAATCATCCTGATATCATAGTTATTTTTCTCATATTAACAAAAATATTTCTCGAGAGGATGACCGCAGTAGTTGATGTGATGATTTAAAGAGGCATGTCGATTCCATGATATTATTAGTGATTTTTTAGTGATTTGGATGGTTTTATTCAAAAAATAAATCATGTATTTTATGACTAAATGCATGAATGTGTACCAGGGGTGGTGAACATCCCTTTTCAAAAATATTCAATATTTGAATGATTTTCCATTATTAATCTCATGATGGATTTTACAAACTTATGTCCTCATGAAATTAGGAGATAGTGGTCAAGAATACTTTAAAGGGAATAACTACATAAATGAGGTAGGAGATCCCTTGAACAATCCCTATTGCGAATAAATGTTATTTATATTCATGTGATTTGTGGTACTAACACTATTTTTGACATCCATTCAAGTAACATAATTTTTTCTTAAACTAAAATTCATATTTTAGGGTAATGTGTCATTTTCCTTGATGGATTATTGAGAAAAGGTTTGGTACCTAATCCAGTGATATACAAGGGATTGATTATAAAATATTTTCCTTGTTATATAGTTCCTTTGATGGTATAAATGAAATAAAAAGGTTTAAACATAGGTTCCCTACTACAGGTTCCCTTAGTATACTCATTTTAGAGAAAAGTATTTGATTGGGATAATTGGACTCAAAAATCCATGATCAAACTATAATATTCCTTATTTCCTTTGGTCTAGTTTACTAGAGATTTGGGTGAGTGTTCCTTCCCTATTAGGATATGTGTACCTTGTTGGGTATACCTTATGTAGCTAATCATTTTTTTATATATAGATATTAAATCATTTTTTGAAATACATAAAAACATTACACAAATAGATGCCCAAAGACAATATTATATTAGTACCTTTGCAAACATGGAAGCCTAAAAATGGGTACATGAGTGGGAACATTATCTCCCACTTTATTCAATAAGACTAGAACCCCTCTTAGACATATCATACATAAAATATATCTGCATAACCGTGGGAATGAAACATAAAAAAGTGTGATATCAGATTCCCAATAAGGGTATACAAGGGAGATATGTAAGCATAAACATGAGAATAATGGTATGATAATTTGATCATAACATTAGATGATCATAACCTATATATCATAGATCATAAACATAAATCATGGAAAAAATATTAGTAGTTCATATGTTTTGAATTATAATAGAGTCTAGTGAAAGATCCATGAAGGAATAGGACTTAGAACTCATGGTATACATATAGGAATATAAATTTCTATGTCAAGGGTACCTTCCAAGACCATAGAAACATGTTAGTATTGGAATAATAACTCATATACTTGCTTCGAGATATGGAAAAACTCTCATGTATCCACTTGTTTTGGGCTTGGGATTTTGTCCCATAAACCTTTTTATTTCAGGCATGGGATTCCCTCTCATATACCCTCTTATTTCAGGCTATGGATTCCATCCCGTGCAACCTCTTGAGATTATAAAACATTTGTCTTTACCCTATGAATTGTAAATAAATATAGGTCCCACCCATCACATAATTAAATCATATATACATGATCTACAAGATAACAAAACATTCATCATACCATAACCCATTAAATAACAATATGTTTTTTAAACATCAAATCATAACCCATGAAATGAAATGGGTATCATAAAACTTTCGTCACATTATAAAATAATGAAAATAGATAGGGTTCATAATAATTACATTAAATCATAACCCATGAAAAAATAGGGTTTCGAAATAATATAATTGAAGGAAAAATAAATGGTGTCATAAATATCATTCCCTAAAAACATAAACCAATCATGAAAGAATTTGATGTTTTGGATCATTTCATATTAGGGAATGAGTAACATCAAAATATGTTGTCATAGATTGAAAATAATTTTGTAATTTATTTTAAATATTTTATTTTTGTAAAATATCTTTTCTTCATTGATAAATGTTCTTTAAAACATAAATCCTTTTAAAATCCATTTTTAATGAAAATAGTTTGAAAACATATAAAAAATGATGGAAAACATTTTGAAGAACTTTTTCAATGAAAACATATTAAATAATAATGAACTCATTTTGAAAAAAAAATTCTATGAAAATACATTGAAAATTTATAAAATATGCTTCAAAATAATTGAAATACTTTTCTTTGAGAACATCCTTTTAAAAAATTATAATGTTAGTTTTGAAAATCTGTTAAAATAATTTTTAAACATAAATCATTTTTGAAACAATTTTTTATAGAAAACCACATTAAAACAAACTAATTTACATAATATCAGGAAAAAATTATTTTTTAGAAAAATAATTTAGTAATATTTAAAAGGAAGATTCAAGTGAATGACTATCATGAAGGCAGATAAGTCTATACATTAAAACTATTCTGTTTGTACTGTAAAAATTATTGAAAAGTTTATCAAGAGTAAAATTACATGAAGATTACATTTTAACAACTCTTTTTATAAAGTTGAAACATGTGTATAAGTATGTTTTCAAATCATGGGAGATTTGTATGATTTTTTTGAATTTGTTTTTTCAGAAAACATGGTTTTGATGGAACACAGATTTTTGACCAATGAGAGAGCTAAAATCCTAAATTATTAAAAAGATTCTCAATAATATTATGTATCAAAGAGTGGTAAACATGTACCATTACATGGATGTAACATGAATAACCATAGGGTAATAAATGTCATGATAGTTCTTGATTGATGGATTAAAATACTTCCTTAGTGGGATCATAATCATAAACAATATCAATAAACGGTGAGACTACAGATATAACCCTTTACCAGTTTGGTAACTTTTAATCATAAAAAAATTGATGTAATAACATTATATCAAACTTACCATATCATTAAAATAATAAAATTTAGGATATAACATTTCAATGTCATTATATACAACTCATATAAAAATATAGGTGCACATCATGGTACGTTCCTCGAAGAAGGGAAAATGAGTAAAATTACTACAGTGATTTGGTAATTTTTTAAAACAAAACCCCATGAAATGAATATAATTAAATTGATATTTAAATAAAAATAAATTTTACTATAATAACAATAAAATAAATACATTGTTAGTAGAAACACTACACAAAATAAATGATTGGTGACTCATGCATGAATCTTAAGAAAATAATAAAGTGAGAACAAATTACCTTACCATATATATTGACTCTCTTAGCACCCATAAAAACCTAATGTATAATAAATATATGTTTATTATAAATGTTTTATAAACCATATTCTTAAATATAACACCATATATGGTTTCATTATGATTATATATTACTCACCTATTAACAATTCCATGTTAAGGATTCTCTTTGGGTAATATTCCCATGGTTTTGTTACATGTCTCTTAATTTGTCATAATTTTTATCATAATACTTATATCATGATTTATAGAATTTAAAAACTGGTATAGTTATCTTGAATAATCATTTTATATTAATTTATAATTATCTATTTAACATAGAAATATGAAACGGTATACATCGTTCTTGGAGACGATATGTCATTCATATGCTTGAACGTTGTTTTTATTTTTATTTGTAATATTTAAAGAAAGAAATTAAATGTAATATATATATAATATTTATAGTAAAACAATTATGTCATATTTATCATATAATTTCACTAAATCCATCCTTAATGCATTCTATATAGTGTTTGAACGAATCACATCTCTTTGAGGGAGCGGTAGTCCACACTTCCCTAGATGAAATTATCATATTCACACAAAATTGGAAAGCCTGATGGTATGAATTTGATAAAAAATAAATAAGTATAAATACATAATAAATATAATAAATATCATATTAAAATTGAGTGTCCGTAATAATTCTCAATCATGATTAGTGGTAACGTAAAACCGAACACCATCATTTCGTGATGCAGTAGTTCTCCATACAGAAGAATGATATGTTTTTTACCCATTAGATAGATTTGTGTGAAAGTGTAGTTATAACCCTTATACTAAAAACACATCAGTATATTTAGTTCATTTTTGTTATTATGGGATCATGGAATTAGAATAATTGCAGTGTTAGAGAACAAAAGAAAATAGAAAGGAGCTTGAGGAAGGATGTTACCTTTTCATTGAGTAACTCCTATTGGTTTGATCCAAAGGGATTCCATATTTGTATTTCTGAAAAATTGGAGTCTTCAAAGAGTATTTTAGGTATGTTTAAAAGATATTAGGTCAAATCATGGTCAATTCAAAGAGGATTGATATGTGTGAGTAAGTAGGAGGAGAGGAGGCCTTTTGATAATGGAGGAGTGGAACCCTAGTTAATACCAAAAGGTATACAATAATGGAAGATCCCCCTTACCTAATGTGCCTAAAAATGGTAAAATAATTTTTTAAATGTGAATAATGGTTGAAAAAAAATCAAAAACCACAAAAATAATTCCATTTTTATATTTTTTTTCCTTATCTTCTAAGTTTTCGCAATTTTATCATTTTGGTTATTATTAATGTATCTAGTATTATAAAATAATTAATTTCACAATTTAAAATATATTGAAGTGATATTTATTAGAAAAAAACATCACCACTGAAATATAATTATTATATATAATATACAAAATATAAATTCCATGTGTGTTTGAAATTAATTTTAAAACAAGTGTAGGTAATGCGAAAAAGCACTACTTTAACCAAGACAGTGATAACACTAGTTTGACTCTATATGGGTAATTGTATTAATTATAGAAGATAAATTGGTTTGATAATGAACCATATTTTATATTTTTTAACACATAAAAAAATTAGAATAAGGTAGAATTTTTTTTAATTTTTAGTCAATTAATAAAATATAATTTATCGTAAAATAACATAATTATCAATTTTGTATATATTTATTTAATTTTAAATTAAAAAATATAAAAATTGTCTTGGAATCCAAATAAATTATTTTAAAAAAATGTTAACATGATATATTAATCTAAAAAATTAATTAATGAAAATAATTCGACTAATTTACCTCACATTTAAAATGTTCAATATCATTTATTTTTTTTAATTATTAACTATATATTCAGTACGTGGGTGTTTCTTAAGATTTTTATGTAACTAAATCATGTCTAAAAATTATTGAAAATTTATTATCGGAAAATTTATTAATCAAAATGATATTTATAACCGAATATATATTGTTTTTTTGCTTATCTTAATGTTTTATAAATGTTAAAGTAGAGGAAAATTCCATTTTTGTCTTTTTCCAAACTTAACTTATGAAATATGGAACATTTATTGAATAGTATACCAATAACTCATAAAATTAGAACCATTGTGGGATATAGTAAAAATAGGGGAAGTAAATGAATTTTTTACGAGTGTTTAGGTCAATTTGGACATTAGGTTTAAGGTTTAGTCCCTAATTAAACTTAATTTTACCTTAATCACTATGACTAATTATAATACCTCTCACTAATATTTTAGGTAAAAAATTATATTTATCATGTTAGAGTAAAAATATAATATTGATTAAAAAAAATTATGTAAATGTTTTCCATTTCAAATCACAGAATTTTCGTGATAAAGATCACTGATAATCTCACAGATGTGGTGAGAAAGTGGATTTTTCAAATTAAAAATGATCAAAATTTCCATATGTTTTTAAAACCAATTTCAATATAAAAAATCCAATGACCTATATTGGATTAATATATGTATAATTGATCTATTGTGACTATAAAAAATAAAATAAAATATATTTGGATATTAATTATTATTTAAACGAAAAGGTAGTTTTTTAACTAAAATTAAGTATTTTTCACTATTCATGAAATAATGAAGCTTCTCCAAAACATACCCAAAAATTCACCCTAATATAATTTTGGATTCTTAATTCATAAATAATTTTTATATTGAAAAATGAAAATTTTAAAGTTATGAATTTTTTTTTAACATAGGTGTGCCATTAAAAGGTGGTAAAACTCAGCCTTGCTTGTAACACATGCTAACTCAGTGTTGTGTGTACCACAATCCAATCAAAGTGCTGAATGTAATGAAAGATCTACTTGGTGTAACATATAACACAATACAATCTCTTTTATTTTATATTTATATATAAAAAATACAATATATTTTCTTTTTGAAATGAAAACGATTAAATTAATTCCAAAATATTTTACAAAATATCAGGGTGTTACATTCAACCCCCCCCCCCCCAAATGAATTTGGCCCGAGAAAT
Organism: Viscum album; assembly: GCA_963277665.1. Classification (NCBI taxonomy): domain Eukaryota; kingdom Viridiplantae; phylum Streptophyta; class Magnoliopsida; order Santalales; family Viscaceae; genus Viscum; species Viscum album. The sequence goes on from OY728138.1 coordinate 1,549,978,216, forward strand.
TCATCTATTTTATGAAAGGTTTAATACATGAAATTTTGTTTCATAAAACACACATCTAAAAAATAAATACTAAAACATTCTTTAAAAAAATAGTGTTGGAAATATAATGGTCACCCAAAGTAACATATAACTGTATTTCCATATAGGGAAACATAAAAGTGAAGTGAAAAAATGTACATAAAAAAAGAGAAAATATTTATAGAGAGTGATTGAGGTAATCATTCACAAATATGTGAATTTTCATTGGAATGATTAGGGGCTTAGGGTCATAAATCTATGATAATTTAAAGGCCCTTCAGTTCAAAAAACATTAAGGTATCAGGAAGAAATTATATTTCAATATCATTATCATAAAGCTGTATAATTTTGATGAAAATATATACATTCATGATTTTCAGAAAACAAATAACCCTTTGATTTTCCTTGATCAACTTCACAAATTTCTCCAAAAATGATGCTGATTTTTTATTACTGAAGCACTAGCAGATCATGAGATCGTGGATATATAATCCCTTCTATAATCAATTATCATTAATACAATTTTATTAGAATAGTTTATCCAATATGAATAAATCATAATTTTGTGGGATGATACATTAATCTTAAAAAAATTATTAGAAGTGTAACTTAATCTTTCCACAAATTCATAACCTTATAACATTTTTTAAATATAAAAATACAATATTTTATATATAATGTCATGATATTAGCTTAACATTGAACCCCCATATATCAAAAATTATATAATAGTTGTCACAATCCAAACATTTGAGTACCCTAATAATATATTATCTAGAAACCTGTTAAATACCATAATTTCTTTTGTAAAACATTCATTATTCCTTTTCCAAGGATTAATGGATATATTCCTTAAATCCAAGAAGTTGTAAACATTGTCCATGATAACATAGAATATTTTTTCTACAAATCCTTTATTAGTTATGAGGTAATCAGTACCGTCCATCAAATATTTATCCAAACATAATTAACTAAAAATCAGGAATAAACTAAGGGTTACCTTCCATTTATAAAAATTTAAAATTTCTATGAGATCACTTTTCTACCCCACCTTTCACATATCGATTGTGGTCTATTTATCTTTATCCCTATAACCAATAATCATGGACCATGCTGACTCTTTTGAAGATATTTACAATTAGAAAATATATTGTCTTCTTTCCCATAGTTATACATCTAATACAATAAATGTTTATCATGTACCTTCTATTTTTCTTTATTGGTTTAGACCATAAATCATAGGGTGAGAAACATTGATCATAGAAAAAAACACATAATCATGAAAAAAATACAAATAGGATGTATAAAAAATTAACACCTACTTGTTTAATCTATAGAGCCATAGGTATATCCTAGGTTATTCATAGTCATATTATATTTAAAAACATAATGATGGTTTGTAATGTATTTGTGAATTCTAAAAACATATCCCCTGAGGGTGTCAAACCAAGTGTGTAGCTAGGCCAATTGTCATGTACCGAGTTACACTAAGTCATGCCAAACACACCTTGTCATATTTGTTAAACCTAAGTACATTACATCCAGAGACACATCCAATTATAGTACCTAGATAGAAAATTAATTCTAGGAAATCACTCACTCTATCCTTTACCAAAAATATTGGACATTTTCTTGGATGTTAACTCTTCCTTGTAATTATCTTTATATATCACTATACATATCCTTGGAAATATTCCTAGGTATCTCACTAAATTTATGTCACTAATTTTTCTCATACTCTTTTTCGATGGTCAACTAAACCATCACTTTGATACCAACTATAGGGAACCACACATTTCATACATATAAATTACATCATTTTTGTGAAATTTTCAAAACCTTACAAAAACATACACCCAAATACCATATTAGTTTAGTTTTTTTGGAACCATGGAAGCAAAAACACTTGTACATGATTGAGATACATTATTTTATACTATTTTATCCAATTATTGTACCCCTCTAAGACATATCATTCATAAAATATATCTTCATAACATGGGGAAGGAAACATAGAAAGGGGTGAGCTCAAAAGCTCAATAATGGTAAAAAAGGGAGATATGTAAGCATAAACTTGATTATAATGGAATTATAATGTGATCATAATATTATATGATCATACCCTTCATATCAAATATCATAAATATGAATCATGGAATAAATATTAGTAGTTTATTATTCATGAATCATAAGGGAGACAAGACCATGATCCATGAATGAATAAGACATCGAACTTGTGTCATACACATATACATAGAAAATCTTATGTCAAGGATACCTAAAAAAAGCATCATAACATGTTATGCTTGGGATAATAACCAATGTACCAGCTTTTAGGTTTGGATTCCATCCCATATACCATCTTTTTTAGGCATAGGATGCTCTCCCATGTACCCTTTTATTTTGGGCATAATATTCTCTCTCGTGTACCCTCTTATTTTGGGCTTGGGATTCCATATTGTTTACCCTCTAAAGATCACTAATTATTTATCGTCACCCAATTATTTGGATCAAGATATAGTTCACACCATTCACATAATAAAATCATATAGACAATTTACCCAAGATAACAAACCATTTATTGTATCATCAACCATGAAAACATATATGGGTTTTATAAACCACAATTCATAACCCATGAAATGAAATGGGTATCATTAAAATTTCAACACATAATAACCTAGATAAAATAAGTAGGTTTCTTAATCATTTAATTAAAGTGTATCCTATGAAAATAATTTGGATTCAAAAAAATATTTCCCATGGAAGAGAAATGGGTATCATAAGAATCATTCCAACCAAACATAAAACATTCATGAAGTAATATGAATGAAACATTTGAATCATTTCTTATAATTTTATGAGTAACATGAATAGATTTCTTCATATATGGAAAATATTTTTTAAAATTTCATTTAAAAATATTTCCCAAGGAAAATATTATTTATTCATTGAGAAATGTCTATTTGAAACATAAAACCTTTTGAAAACCATTTACGTATAAAATAAATTGAAAATGTATAAAGAAATGTTGAATTCAGTTTGAAAACCATTTTTTGGGAAAACATTTAAAATAATCTTGAACACATTTTAAAAAACTTTTTATTTTAAAATATTTTTAAAACATACTAATGAAGCTTAAAAATAATTGAAATACTTTTCATTGAAAATAATTTTTTGATAACTTATAAATGAGTTTTTTAAAATCATTTTAAATAATTTTTTAATATAAATCATTTTTTAAAAACATTTTCATTGCAAAAAAATTAAATCCATCAAATTTATAGAATATTATGAAAAATATATCTTTTAAAAAAAAAATTTAATCTCATAAAGGAATCTCCTAGGGAATAATGTTCATGATAATGGGTAAATATATAAATGTTGAACATTCCCTTTTCACCATAAATAGATTAGAAAACTACCTCAACTGGAAAACGAAAAGAAGATTACATTCAAAAAACTAGTTTTTAAAAAAGGAAAAAAATGGGTAAAAATATATTTGAATTATCCTGTTATAATATAATAATATTTTTGGAAACTCTTTTATAAAACATGGTTTTTAAGGTACACATATTTCCGACCGAATAATGAGGTAAATTTGTACTATATAAAAAACACATTTTCAAACATCTTATATAACCAAGAGTGTAAAATGGTACAATTAATTAGATATATAATTAATAACTATTTTTTAATAAAACTCATTTGGATTATTGATATATATAACATAATATTTCATCAATGGGAGAATAATTATAAATAATCATGATAAATGGTAATATTTTAGCTACAAATCATTACCAATTTGAAAACATTGAATCATAACATAATGGAAAGAATAAAATTACATGAATCTTAACATATCATGAAAATAATTAGATTCATGATATAAAATTTCCATTGTATTATATAAAACTCATAGAAAAACATAGGTTCATAACATGGCATGTGTCTCAAATAGGAGAAATTAAGACAAAATTAATTTACCGATTCGGAAATTTTCGAATAATAAACCACATTAAAGTAAGATCATAAAATGAATATGTAAATAAAGATAAATTTATGTATACTAATCATAAAAATAATTCCATGGGTATCATACACACCACACAATAGAAATTACTGTAGAATAAGTCATGAATCTCATGAAAATAAAAGGTGAGTTGAAATTCCCTTACCTTATGTCTTGACTCTCTTAGCACTCACACAAACCTCATGTATAATAATTATAATTTTATTATAAATATTTTAAGAAACCATATTATTATATATAATATCAAATATGGTTTTATTATGATTTTTTAAACACTTATTAACAATTCGAGGGTAAGTTGTCACTTCTTGTAATTACCACTTTGTTTTTCACATGTGTCTTAATTTGTTATATTTTTTTCCTCATACCAATATCATGATTTTAAGAATTTAATCCATGGTATAAATATAATGTATAATTTTTATAAATGAATTTATAAAAATCTATATAATATGGAAATATGAAATGGAATACATTGTTCATAGAGATGGTAAGTTGTACATATGCATGAACGTTGATTCCATTTTTCTTTGTAATATTGAATGAAAGAAAGTAAATGACACACACACACACAGAAACACAGTGATATATATATATAATATCATTACATTATAATTAGTATTTCATATTTATCATATATTTTAACTAAATTCATTCTTAATACATTCCATGTAGTGTGTGAATGAATCAAATCGCTTTGAGGGGGTGGTAGTCCACACATCCCCAAACGAAATTATGGTATTTACACAAAATGGAAAGCATGAAATTAAAATTTATATAATAGATAAAAAAGTATTAAGAAAACATAAATTTCATATATATTATATAATGACATATTGTTTGTAATAATTCCCAACCATGGGAGGTTGTAAAGGTAAAATAAACAACATCGTTTCGTGAGGCAATAGTTCGTCATACATAAGAATGGTATGTTTGTTACATAGTATATGGAAGTGTGTGTATGTAAAATCGAAACAATTATAATAAAAAAATATGAGTATATTGAGGATACTTGTGTTATCTTAAAATAATTTAATAATAATAAAAAATTACATGGTGGAGAAAGAAAATAAAGGAATAGATCTTGTGGAAGGATTTTACCAATTCTTTGAGAAACTTCTTTTATATTGCACCGAATGGAATCCTTAGTTTATTTATGGATAAAGGGTGGATTTAATGAGTAAGGGAGGGATTTTTAAGAGCTATTTTGGTAGATATTTTTAAATCCAATGTGGATTTATAGGTGTGAAGAAGTGGAATGAGGCGATGACCTTTTATAGTGGAGGAGGATTGACAATCTCGTAAATTCCCTAATGTATACTATAATGGAAGATCACCTATTTTAAATTTGACTCAAAATTGAAAAAAATGTATTTTTTATGATTCATTATCATCAAAAATCTACACCACACTAATATAATTATATATTATTAATTTTTTTCTTTAAATTATATGTTTATCCAATTCTTTCATTTTGGGTTTTATTAAAGTATTTGGTATTCTAACAAATGTAATTCAACAATTAAGACTAAATTAATGTGAGATTTATCAGAAAAAAAATTCCCAAAAAATTATAATTATTATATACAATTTACAAAATAATATTACATCATGTGTTAGAAATTAATTTTAAAACATGTGCATGTAATGCGCAAAACACTGTTTTAACCAAGATTATGCAAACAATGTTCTATTATATATGGGTCAATATGTTAATTATAAAATAATAATTGGTCCATTAATGGACTATATTTTATATTTACTAACACAAAAAAAATAACTTGGAATAAGGTATGATTTTTATTAATTTTAAGTGAGTTACTAAAATATCATTTAGTATTAATTAAGATTATTGTTAATTTTAAATTTATTTTTATAATTTTAATTTAATTAACATTAAAACAATATTGGAATAAAAATACTTAAATTTAATACATATTTATCTTGAAATATTAAACTACAAAAATAATTAATGATAATAATTCAACCAATTTACATCACTTTTAATATTTGTATTATAATTTATTTTAGTTAATTATTATCTAAATAATCACGATATTGGAAATTATTAAGAATATTAGGTAACTAAATGATATATAATTTTTTTGAAAAATAATTATCATAAAAATAACTCATTTATATTTCAAAAGTATATATAACCAAGAATATGATGTTTTTTCCATATCTCAATTTTTTAATTTTAATGGAGAGAAAAGTTCCCTTTATGTATTTTTTCTTTACACAACATATAAAATATGGAACATTTATTGAATAGTGTCCCACTAAATCATAAAATTAAAACCATAAAGGATTATAGTCTAAATATGGGTAGCCAATGTATTTTTTACAAGTTTCTAGTTCATTTTGGCCCTTAACATTAAGGTATAATCCCTAATTAAGCTTAATGTTACTGTAATTGTTGTGATTAAATTTAATCACATTAAATAAAATTTTTGGTAAAAATTATTTTGATCTTATTATAAAAAAATATCATATTTAATAAGACTTTTTTTGTATAATTTTACAAATTTAAAACATAGAAGTTACTATATTAGTTTTAACATTAATCCTGCAGACGTGGTGAGAAAGAAAGATTTTTTATGTAAAAATATTCAATAGATAAATATTCTTTCTTAAAAAATTTAAATATACAAAAATATTCTATTTTTCTAATGATTAATTGTTTTCATGCATACTCTCAAAAAGATTTATAGCTAAGTACTACACAAGGGATAACCATGGTCATTATCTCGAGGAGTTGTTGTGGTTAATCACTCAGTGCTTCTAATTCCATTTATTTATATTTTTTAACTGAATAATTTAAATTAATGAAATTGATGTTTGAGATGTGGAAATTCAATAATAAAATTAAACACGTAGATGCAATGAAAATAGAATGACTGAAAATAGAATGAAGGTAGAAAGAAATGAGACATTCTTGAGAAAATCACCTTGATTGAACCATCATTTTATTATTATTAGTTTCAAATTTATTTAATTAATAGACCCTATAGTATGTGTGAAAATAATACATTGAATATTGTTGGGAATATATAGTGATCGGAATGATCTCTGAGAGACGACACATACACCTCCTCGATCCAAGTAGAATATTACAAAAGTGAAAGCTAAACCTCAGGCGATAAGTGGAGATACTAAGGCGCATTTCCGACTAAGTTACCCCTTGGACTATCTCTAAGAAAATATGAAACATTAAACATGAATTTTTAAATAATTGGGTTCATAGTTTGATTAATCCCACGAGAACTTTCTCAGTATAGCTAATCATGATCTTGAGAATAAGAGTTCACGGTGGAGAAAATCGGAGTGAAAACACAAAATATAAGAATATGATATAATGAGATGAATAAGAAGACTAAATATACTATAATTTCATAATAATATTAAAAAATAAATAAAACTAAAAAACAATATAAAATTTCCAATAAATTCTACCCCCGAGTTCCCACCCCATTCAAATTATTATAAAACTCCTTTAAAGGAAAATGATTTGAAATATTTGGCTCCAAAATTTTCCTCCAAATGTTTTTACAAGGTGTCCCCATTAAATGGTATAATTTGAAAATATATTCTTCGTTAAATTTGTTCTTATATACATACTCTATATACACATGAAATATATGATTGGATGGAAATGTAATACAGTAGTTATGTCCGATTTAATAATAAGATAAAATCATCCCATGATGTCTATTAGTATTATAATTCACTGAGGTACAACATATTTATGACCCTATAAATGAAAGAATCTGTAGAGAGAACCTTAATTAATGTTTTTACTCAAGATGTATTATTTATACATGTTAACGTTCAGCTCCATTTTTTCATCATTTTATGATATATCTCCCCAACAATAAATTAATCCGTATATGTGCACATTTTTTGAGGTTAGAATTGTGAGCTCATTTTTTGCCTATAAAAGGTTGATTGAGCTTTGGACCTTGAAGAATAAAATGAATCCCATCAAACATAAATTCCTATAAAAGAATAAATTTTCAATATGGAACTATGTAGAAAATTTAATGGCCGAAATACAGAATAAAAAAATAGTAAAAATCCAAAATATGATATTTTATCAACTAAGCTGAACAAAGATTCAAAAACATAAAATGTGGAAATTTCCATTGAAATAAATAAAATTGTATTAAAAAAAATAAATTAATATAAATATAATCAAAAATATTTTATCTATCAATTACCCATACACTTAAACACTTCACTCCTCAATAATCATTATATCGAAAGCTCAAAAAAAACATTTCAAAGAATAAATGACAACATATAACAATTATATTATCAAAGAAAATATCATGCCACCTACATGGATAACAATTTCATAACTACTCAATAAACAATAATAATACAATTAATTTCATGTTAATAATTACTTGTATGTTGTACCTGCCTCCCTAGAAAAATATTTCCTTTTTCACTCAAGGATATTTTATTTATACTTTTACTCATTCCCAATAATATTTTTTACCTCCATAGTCTTTATATCATCATAGTATCTCAACTTCACAGATACAAAAAAAATTCAATCATGGGGTATTTTTCATGGGATTTTCTGGGGTAGAAGGTCGGAATGTTTAAGATGTAATGACATTTAAGGTAGAATGAGGAGGGTTAGACTCTGAGGTGAAGTAAATGCATGAAAATGAATTTTCTCAAAAATATTATAGTCCTTAATCTTCTCCAAAATGGTTCACCTCCAAACACAAATTCCATTGTGAATTTCACTCTTGTAATTTCAACATCAATGAAAAATTTCATCCCCCTTTTCCCCATTTTGTATCATTATTTCTTCTTTAATTCATATCTGGGTTTCTCTTCTAAATATTATTTTTATGTAATGAGAGGTATGTTTTGATCTTTAGAAATTGGTGAACACTCATCCCATTTGTTTAATGATATTTTGGTTCACCCTTCCATCCTTTCATAATGAAATTTCTTCCACAAAAAAAGAAATAAAGACTACAACACATTCAATTCATCTCAAAACGATTCTTCAAGAAAACAAAATACAGCTAATCTTCTCCCTCCCCTACACTTGAGATCAATAATAATCATGAATTTAACATCTAGGGAAGGTTATAAAGGGATAAATATTTTGTAATTTGGCCTCATAATAAGTTATTTCTTGGGGAAAATGGGCTTAAAAAGTTTATATGTAAAGGTATGAAAAAAATTTAGATGAATTCAAAATAGGCTTTCTAAGTGGTTCATCAATCATACTTAACACATTCCATGAACTCAACTAGATTTTAAAAAGAGAAAAATTTTATATTCTGGATCACTCAACAAGTCTAAAGACTCTCAAGAAAAATATAATCTGAAAGGATGTGTCAAATGGTTTTAGAAACCTATCTAGTTGGGAATGATTTTCAATATGGACTTTACTAGTGCACATGAGTTTCACAATCAATCAAGCTTGATCAAATGAAAACATCAGAAATCTATTAACAAATCCATTAAGAAATCATTTAAATCCTAAAATAACAAAATCAATAAATGTTAAAGAAATACCAATATGGTATGAATTTTCAAAATTATTCGATTCATCTAAATAATCATAAAAAATACACAAAAAAGGAATTGTTTTTTGAAAAATTCAGAAAAATTCATCAAAAATAAAATAAAAGCATGAAAAAATTTACAAAAAAACAGATTGACATAATTTCCCCAATCTTCTTTCATTTACAACCTTATTTTTCTATCTCAAATAAAATCAATAAAATTTTTCATATATAATTTTAAATTTGGAAGTAAAAAATATAGAAAAATAAAGAAACAACCTAATTTATTTTTAGGTGGAATCTTTGAGTTAATATCCTGAATACTACCATATTAACACTAAAGGAAATAAAAAACATAATAAAAATGAAGATAAATAATTATAAAGTACATATTATTGGGATAATTCTTGGTTTAGAACCATTAAGAGAGTTATAGGTTTTTGCTACCTCTAGTAAGGAAGTTGCAGTAGATTATCCTTAATCATATAATGGGTGTGGTTTCTTTGAGATGAACCACAAAATGTGAATTTTTTCAAATGTCTATGAGTAAACATTGAAAGTAGAGTAACCCAAAGTAGATAATAAAATTCTCGAAACCTAAGAAAAAATGTATAGAGAAAATAACGTCAAAATTTGGAGGGAAAATAAAATAGGTGTCCTCCCTATTAACATCTATGTTGTCCTCCTTCATTTGGTATCAAAGTTGTTGCATAAGAGATAGTCATACCACGTTATTATCTATATATTCATCTTCAATAAACAACACTTTGGTGATTTATTATTTAATATCCAAGTCCATATCCATTTGTCGTGAATGATTATTTTTAGAAATGTATGATTTAGATAACAATCGAACTTAAATAAGATTAAAACATAATGAATAAATAAATAAATATTATCTTTAATGTATGTCATCATGGAAATGGATCTATTCTGGAAGGACCATTAGTATATCAATATCTATAGGTGCATCTTCTTTTCCATATTCCAAATCAAGAGTGAGGTATAGGTGCAGATTTTTCATTATCATGTATGGGAATATCATGTTTCATGTTATCTTCAACAATAACATTCCAAGATTCTTCCCAAAAATGTTGATCTACCATAAGTGCATCAATTTACATGTGTATATATAGGACCACCACTAGAAATGTATGAGTGTGGAATAATATTATTAATTACTTTATTATCTCTTTATCACCCACCCAAGGTTCTTTCACATAAAAATTGATCAGTGAAATTTCCTCCAACACTCATCTTGGTTCTGGTTCTAGTCTGGTTCTGGTTCTGAAATGGGATTCCCTTGACATGCATGTACATATTCAGAAATACATTCTATTTATCTCTTAATGTTTTCTACGACATCACTAATACTTTTAAAAATTACATCAAGATTATTTAAAAACAATTCTTGAACATGAAATTAGTCATTCTATACATAATAATCACAATTTCAATACATGAAGAACTAAGAAGGTATTATTTTTATTGTTCAAAATTAAAGGGGTTTTTGTGTTTTTTAAATGAAATGAAAATTAGTTTCAAAATGTAAATAAAAATAGTTTGGGGATACCACTTAGATCCCTAAAGATTGTTCCAATTTTGATGAAGCATTTTCATACATGCTCTCAAATATATTTATAACTAAGTGCAGAAAAGGGGATGACCAAGGTCATTCTCTTTAAGAGTTTTTGTGATTAATCACTCACTACATATAATTCACTTTTATTATATTTTTTATATATGAAATAAAACAAAATGAAATCAAGGTTTGATAAATGGTAAAATAATACATCAATTAAACTTGTAGATGCAATGCAAATAGAATGAATGAAAATAGAATAAGGTTAGAAATAAAGTATACATTCCCAAAAGAATCCCTCAGATTGAACATTCATTGTGTTATTATAAGTTTCAAATTTACCTAGCTAACACACACCATCATATATTTGAACATACTCCTCATCATATGGTTGTAAACACATTGTTCACTCAGTGATCTCTGAGAGACCACACATACACCTCATCAATCAATGGATAATGTTACAGAAGTGAAAACTAGACCTTTGGGGGTAATTGGAGACACAAATTTACATTTTACAATAAGAACCCTATCATCCAATCTATAATAAAATATGAAACATTATGCATGAATGTTCCAATACTTGGGTTCATCATTGGATTACTACCCCAAGAACTTCCTCAGGTTAGCTACTCATGATCATGAGAATAAATGTTCGTAGTGGAGAATATCAGAGTGAAAACCCAAAAGATAAAAATTTGAGATAATGAGATGAAGAAGAATACTAAAACATACAGAAACATTGTAATAATAGTACAACAGAAATGAGATTACAAAATTACAGAAAATGGATAGAAAATGATACCCCTACGTTTCCAACCCTTGAAATTAAGAACAAACACTATTTTATATGAAAAATATGGGAAATTTTTGGCTCCAAAATATTTCTCCACATTTTCCCCCATGTTTTACCCATTAAAATAGTGAATAGGATCATATGGTTTTCTTGGCAGTTTTTTTTATATAACTCTTCTATAGACTCCCAAAATTTCAGATTGATTGGACAAGTAATGAAAGATTTATATCAAATTTACTCAAGAAATTTAATCATCCCAATATGATTTTTCATGTTCCAATTAACTGTGATTCAATTCATTAATGTGCTTTTAAATGAAATAATCAAGAAAAAACACCTTACTTAATGTTTTTCCTCACGATTTCCTCTTTATCCATGTTAAATTTCAGCTCAATTGGTTTGTTATTTCATGATTTATTGGACCAAAAATAAAATTATTCATAAATACACATAGTTTTCATGGTTGGATTTGTAAGGTGGTTTTGTGCCTCCAAATTAAAGATTGTTCTTTGTTACCTGAAGACTAAAATAAATCTAATCGAACTTAAGAACCTATAAAAAAATAGTTTTGCAATTTGGATCAGTGTAGAACATTTAATAGAAAAAATACATAATAAAAATAAAATAGTTAAAACATAAAATATTTTATTTTATTTATTAAGCACAAAAATGATTCATAAACATATAATGTGATAATTTACCTTGAAATAACACTTCTGTGGGATTAAAAACATTGAAATTCAGAATAAAATAATTGTAAATATTTTCTCTTTCTTCTAAATTGGATAATATATATTTATTTTATATTTTATGACTTTAGAATAAAAATTAAAAGATAATTTTTTATTTATTATTATTTAAACAAATAGATAGTTTTAATTAAATTTCTGTAATTTTTACAACTCATCAAAAAATGAATCATCTCTGAAAAATACCAAAAATTCACCATAAGCTAATTTTAACTTTATGAATTAAAAAATGATGATTATTTTAACAAATAACATTTATATAGGTCTAAAATATTATATTTAACATAGGTTTTCTATTAAAATGCGGTAAAACTCGGTCTTTGGTTTAACTCTTTCTAACTAAGTGTTGTGTATATAAAAATCCAATCTACGTGTTGCATATAATTCAAGATCAACATGGTGTCACATATAATATAAGACAAAATTAGTTAGTTTATATGTATATATAAAAAATACTATATATTAGGATCCATTAAATGAAAAGAATTAAAATAATTCAAAAAAATCACAAAAAATTGGGCTGTTACACCGTTGGTAGATATATGATAGATTGGGTGAGCGGCCCAAGATAATATGATTTATTAATTAATATTAGAATTATGTTATCTCTATATAGTGATGAAAGTGTTTATTTCCCTAGAAGTTTGGTGAGAATAAATATGAATATGATGATGTTGAGGGATATTATTCACTCTGAGTGATGGGATTAGATCAAGAGATGCTAATGAAATAGAGGAACATATGTTGGGTGTTTGAGCTATGTTTTTATAAAGGTACTATGGTAGGTAACCTAGTTTTAAATTAACCAATGAGAGGGGTAGTACCATGATGCGGGTATTCATGATCTCAAGTGTAACTTTAGAACCTATGAGTTGATTTTGTGACCCTATTATGGATACAATGACCATGATTGGTTGTTTTCCTTAGACTCCAACATTGGAATTGGAGTTAGGCTAAGGAATTTATCCAAACCATATTAATTTTAATAGAATTATTTGCAATTAGATGTATGAATTTCCCTCAAATTTTTATAAACGACATGCCAAGAGGAATTTATAAGATATGGTGTTTACACCTAATTACTATGAATTCCTAGTGCTCTTGGGATATGACTTTTAATCTTGATGACCATGGATTTCTAGTATGCCTAAGATCTATCTTTTATGCATAATGACCATTTATTCCTTGAATACTCCATGGTATATAGCTATTAGGTATGGTGAAGTGTGGATGTCTAGGATATTCCATATGGTTCAACATTTAGACAAAATACTATATGATATTCCTCGGATAATTACTAGGATATTTCCATTGAGAATGTTAAGTTAAATTCTCATGATTCTTCCTAGGATTTTATGATTTCCCCCAATAATATTTGGCATGAGTAATCCTTGTGTTTAAAAACACACTGACACCGAATAATGAAATTATGGTCAATCACAAGTCTCACATCAAAACCCAAGGATTGATAGTGATTATTTAATTATTCATTAATAGTTGTTCATTTATTTATGTTCACCAAATCATATGTGCATACACTATGTTTACCAGTTATTTTGGGGACCCCAATTGTGCTTCCCTACTAAGTTGTACATACACTTCCCTCATGAAACCATGTCAGTTTGGTACACAATAATACGTCATTGTCCACTGTTTTAGGTAGGAAAGAGGCTTAGGACTAGATAATTCAGCAGGATAGCTTGGATGGAGTCTGGTGAATGGTATTTATTGGGATTAAGGATGGTAGTAGATAATTATATATATATATATATATTTGTTATTTATGTTGTATATTTGGTCAGACTAGTGGGTGACCAGGTGATGTATGCTTATATGATTGAGGGTCTGTATGATTTCACATAATATTTGTTTTAACATTATGTTGTATATGATTATGTGTACTCTGATTAATTTTCATAGATGTTACATGGTCCTTTTCACTATTTTAAACTCTAATATGGGGGTATAGTATCCCTATGGTTACACTGTAGGCCCTTTCTACAAGTCAGTATCATCTAGCATATGGGGAGATGGACTTAAGTTCATGTAGAAACCCACCAACTATGATAATTATTAATGGTATGCATTTGAATTATAATGACACTATAGGATCTTCATTATACACCAAAATGATTCATTCCATTAGTAGATAAAATAATGTAGATATTTCACACCATTTTTTCAAATTCATGATACTTGTGATAATTTCTGATCTATTGAAGAGAATCCACTGGGTGAAAACTCACTCTTCTTGAATTATTGTATATGTGTTCCATTTCAGTTACCTTACACTCTCTTCACTTTTATATATGAATCTCAACCTTGGATTGATATGAAAGTACTATAATATTATATAAATAATTGATTCAACTTTCTTGTATCATGACGTACTACAAATAAGAAATTTTTTAAGATATTCTTTTCCCTTTATATACAATATAGTCATTTGAATAGGCACATATTCATTTAGATATTATACCCATTGAATAGAGAATTATTTTATCATCATAAGTTCAAAAATGAAATCTCATTGTCTTCTAATAGCATATCATTCAAGAGAGAATTTTGTTCTGTAGAGATGGATTCACTCCATCTTTTGATAGCATTCAAAATATACATATTCTATATGGATGAAAATGTTATATATTTAGTAAAACTATTATAAAACAGTGTCTTTTTAAAACTATTTAACTTCTCTAATAGATTTAGAAAATCTCTAAGGTGACCTTCATCTATCATTGTTATTTCCTCAATAAGATCCTCATCAACATTGACACTTGTAATCATATGATATGATCCATAAATCGTAGTTTAATCTTATGGACTAGCTACATTTTGTACTTCCCCATTTTTCTTAAAACATTATTAAATTTGATCTATTCTTTTTGTGATCATGTATTCTTCTAACCCATCTACATAAGTTCATTTTGAATAAGAACAATGTAAACACAGACGAATGATTTGAGAAGGGTCATATGCATGATCTGTTACAAACATAAAGAACTATTTAACCCAATCCCCATACTTTTTTTAATTTGATTAACATACAACCATTTTTAATTTATATTAATCCCATTTGGATAAAAAATATATATATATTTAACAATATATAAATAAACATAATTCTTTCATATAATGTACTATTTTTGAAATTTAAAAATTATTTAAAATATAACATTAAATATAAAATCATATATTATAACACATACATATATAAAAAATATAAAATAATAGATATAAATAATATTTTCAATAATAAATTTTAAAAATATATATTTTATATCTAATTATTGAAAATGAATTTTTATTTCTAAATAATGGATGTGTCATTGAAAGATTTAAATATGACATTATCTTGAAGATGGGGAAATTAAAAAATGGTTAAATATTAAAAATAAGAGATATTAATAATTATTACTTATTTAGCATGATAAAGAAAATGTTTTACAACATCATTTTCATATTCATTTGGTTCAAAATAATATGAAAATACATGCTCTAGATGATGCAGTCTGAAGTATCTCTAAATTAAAAATTTATAATAAGATCAAAATATTCAAAAACAAATTGTTCATTAGAAATATATATTTTATAATACGTATCCCATTCAATGAAAATTATAAACCATTTAAAAGATATTTTTGTTTTCCAGAATATAGTTAGAATAATTAAAAATAATAAAAAAGTTGTTCATTGAATGAAACTTTGATAATGTTATTTGCATCCAAAAATTCTAGGAAAAATTATAATGAAGAAATTATACAATCTAATGATGAATCACTCAACAATATAGAGTCAAAACTACAAAATATCACCGAAAAAATTAATTTATAAAATGAGGTTTTTGTAGAAATGATGAATTTAGATTAAAAATTGTTAACCAATAAACACTAAATTCATTAAAACGTTTCAAATTATAGTTATCGCCTCATGTGAGACTAGTGATTCTATCAAATAAAGGGAATTGGTCAAATTTTCTAGATGATTATAAATAAAATTTATTTTCAAATTTAGATTATGTATCATCTTTACAATAATCTATTACATGATGCATGAGAGGTAATCAAAGATAAAAACCTATAAATTAATATTAGATTTTAACTCAACACAAATATGTTTAAAAATATCTCAAAGAATTATTTTTAACATGGAATTGTAGTTTTTATTAAGTTTTTAGATTTAAATTTATTTGAGATCCTAAAATTTCAAACGTTATTTGTTGTCATTTTTAAAATTAATTTAAAAAATAAACAAATCAAATTTTATTTTGTTTTAAATAATTGTAAAATTATTGTGTTTGTTAAACATGTTTTATAATTATTAATGTTAAAAAACCTTAGTGTTTGAGAATTTTTTTGTGCTCAAGAACTCCATCATGTTATAAATATGACATAATAAATATAAAACAACTCAAATTCAACCACAAAAATCCCAATGACCATGGAAAAGGATAATGTTAATTATTCAAAATATATATATTATTAATATTTTATTTTTATTATTCTTTATATTAGTATATAATTATTAAAATAATGTTTTTCTAGTAAATTAATATTATAAATTTTAATATATTAATATATATTTAACACATATAAATGAAGAAAAAAATTACTGGTTACGGGTACAACATTCCAAAAATAAGTTTAAAAAAAATTGTTACGAATAAGAGGAGAAGAAAATAAAATAAAATAAAAAAGAATAGGGAAAAAAACTAGTTACAGAATAAAACATATTTGAAAAACTACAAAATATATACATGAGAATAAATACATAAAAATCAAGAAAATTTATGAATGATCAGATGAGGAATCCATAACAAGAAGTTTTTAATATCATACCTCTAGTTTTGAGGGTTGATTCTTAAAAAAATTAGTTTGGCTTCTATAAAGTTTCAGTTCCAAGAAAGCTTAAATGATGTTAGGAGGATCTATACAATCTTTTAGGGTTATTTCAAAAGTGGTGAATAGTTTTATCAATCCCAACAAAACATAATTTAGAAAATTGACATTTATTAATGCTTTTTAAGCACTAATGATGTGATAAATTTATATTAATAAGCACTATGAAATCACTGATAAAAGGACCTTTATTAGTGATTTTTTTAGTGCTCATAAATGGAAAATTTGTTAATTTTCAAAGTGGAACTAATAAACACATAATACATAATATCTTATCCTTTACAAAACAAATGAGTAAATATATAATTAAAGGAGAATAAAAAATAACAAAATAATAAACTGTTATATAAATTCCAAAAACATTCAAAACAAGATATATTAATTTTATAATTTGAAAAAATATTAAAAATTAATTTAAATACAAAAGATTTAAATAAATTCTATTTAAAAATTAATGCATAATAATTTTATAAGGACATTAATATAAATTTTTAAATTAAAAATAAATAAATATTATTTATATTAATTAATAACATATAAAAAATTTAAAAATTGAAGAAATAAAAATGTATAAATAAATATTAAAAAATGATTAAATTCTAAAAATGTAAAAATTAAAAAATATAAAAAAGAAAAAGGGTGGACCCCTTAAATTGAAGAAGAAAAAGATACATGAGAGGAGGATGGGGTCGGACGTGGAAACTTTCCCTAATCAATAAAACAATGAAATAAAAAGTGCATTATTGCTAATAAATGACATGAAATTCTGAAAACAATGATATCAGCCTCTCCACTATGTCTGGGCTTTTTGGAAAGGTTCCTGGTCATCATGGAATTATGTAGTAGTATTTTCCATTGGTTTGGATCAGTCACTATATTTCCATGATATGTTCTAGATATCTAGCTCTAGGTTGGATTGAATCATGTCTTCAATGCTGGAAGATATAAATTCAAAGATTGTTATGTAGTTTTTATATCCATAATGTTTAAGTTCCATTTTTGAATATATATATATATATACTTATCATGCGAGTCAAACTAGTTAGAAATATCATCACTACCGACCTAAAAAACCTATTTTTATCATACTCTTCTTAAAAGGTCTTGATACTGGTGTTTTCAACCATTAACTCATTAAATTCCTCAATCATGGCCTTACCAAAAATATTAAAGATATATTTTATTGATTCAGATAAATAAGAGGTGGAGGACATGAAACTATCCCGAGCAGCATGTTCTGGGTTTCTAGTTTTAGAGTTGGTGTCCTATAACCAAATGGTTGTACTTTGATTACATGTATATTTAATATATTTAAAAATTAAAAATATTATTACATATTGTACATTGTTCTGCATTACTATGATGTAATAATGTTCTAGAGTACTTGTTGCACTGATAAGGTCATAGCAGTTCCCTGCTACGATGAGAACCTTAAATGATATAACAATATTCTTAAATATATTTCTATGCTTGGATATCATACTATTATGGGAAACATAGCATGAAGACTATTAGGTGCGAGTACCCATAAGCAGATGAGACTTTCTCTCATTAAGTTCCAAACTGGTAATCTCTATGACAAGATATTTTGAGAATAGACCCGCTAACAGGAATTATGCATGTTTTGGTGTCATCGGATAATTCTATATGTGAGCATGTGTAATGATCCTTATAATTTAATATTATCATTAATATGTGTTATGACTCGCGCACTTTGATTTGATAATGAAAACCACTATGCAGACAGTTGGCGAGAAGTAGGGTATATTGGGTGAATCATCAGTGGCATGTTATTATCGGATAAGTTGAAGAAGGATTTGTCCCATCCAGTTATGGAATTTGATATATTCTCCCATTGATTGAAATAGAACTGTCGCACAAAATTTCATGGCCATGGTGTAATGATGAGTATATTTCAGGTAGTCAAAGAATGACGTATTGAGAACAAAAATTGATAACACTATCATGAAACATGGTTGTTGAGATATTGAGAAAAAGGGATTATATTACACAGTGATCATTCGTATGTGGATGTCATTATTGCAACATTAAGTTAATTCTATTAGGTTCCCTGAACCGTTACTATACAGTACTCTTGGACTTTAGAAAACCCACCTAATGCCAATGAGAAAGAATCCTAGAGGGGAACACACTAAGTGTTTCTAGTTGTCTCGGTTAAATTATATTTTAATTTAATTAATAAATATTATTCTCAAGACAATGGAATAATTTATTCAATTTAAAATTATTTCATAAATTAAATAAATATTTATTCACCATATTTTGGTTAAAATATATTTATTTATTTTATTGAACATTTGATGAATATATATATACTAGTTTGTAAATAACATATTTATTTAAGAGATTAAAAAATTTATTTATTTATTTGGGTGTTCAGTAAATATAAGTGGAGCATGATCGGACCAAGGCCGGTCTGGTAGTAAAATAATTACTTGCTAGATGATAAATAATTATTTATCAAGTTGGAAAAAATTAAAATAACGTTGCTATTATTTTTTGACGCAGAATTTTATTCATAATTCTATTTGGCGCATTTTGGAGCACCATAAATAATGAGATGGTATTATTATTAATTGTATGGGTTTTCTCTATGGTTCTGAATGTATTTAATTGCTATTACGAAATTAAATATTTTAACTGAAGCCCCTTGTCAATAAATACACACATACGTCTATTGTTCCATACACCAAACCACACAACTAGGGAATTGATAATGGTTGAGCTAAAAATATTCTCTCTTGAATCCTATTCCCCCCCCCCTCAATAATGAGAGACATTTCTCAAGGTGTAAGAAACCGGTTCTTATTTTTAAGGTATGGGATTCTTCTTTTTTCCTTTTCCTTATGTGTTTTTGAAAAAATATGGAAAATGGGGAAAAATCCTAAATTTTGGAACTGCACGTCGTGTACTTTTCCACACACCTTGTACTTTTGGCCATGTGGGATGGGTACACGGGGCGTGTAGCCATGCCGGTGATGAAGGGTGTAGGAACCGACTACACGCCATTTATTGGTACCTTACACGCCGTGTAGTCAGTCGGCAGGCCTAAATAGTATGGCGATGGAGCAGCTGCCAGCTTGGTGATAGTACATGTCGTGTAATTGGGAGTAGATGCCGTGTACCCAAGTCAACAGATGAACAGTGTGGCGGTGCCACCAGAGGAACAGTTAAATAATAGAAGTACACACTGTGTACTCATAAGTACAAGTCGTGTACTTTGTTTTTTCAGCTTAAAACATGCAGTAGCCTCCTCATTTGGCAGAGGAGACACTTGAGCCGATTTAGAGCCAAATGAGTAGGTCGAACCTTTGAAGATCCACCGGGTGTTCGTCTGGAATCAGTTTACGCCTCGGACGATCCTGTTGGAACCGCACGGGTAAAGGCTTCCACCTCCTTGGCTGGTTCTTACCAATTCTTCTCCTAACATGAGTTATTTATGTTTTTTTGGATTTTGTTCTTCATCAGATCTTCGTCGTTCTTGGGCGTTTCTGGAGTCGGTGTTTGGGTATAACATTTGTTGGCATATGAGGTAGGTGGCTTTGTGTTTATTTTCCAACTATCGTGTGTTTTGTACGTTTTCGTTCTACAAAACCATGTTGGTGTGTAGTGTGGATGAGGCCGTTGTAATATTTAATGCCTAGAATTTCATAGGTGATTAAATTGTGATAATAAAATGCTGGTTGGGATCATTGCTTGGATCCGGAACCACCCCTGGGGGTGTGTTTCACTGTTTAGCCGTTTGGCCAGGATACCTGTTGGTATGCCCTTCATGTAGTAATTGTAGAATTTCCTTGAGAGAAATTTCTTGTTTACTGCATTTTGACATGGTGGGCATGGTCGGTTACCTATCTAGCCTGAGGGAGTTACTGTGATTAGCCTGTGGGCACTGCACTGTTTAGCGTAAGGGCTGTAGTTATTTCGTCCTGAGGGAAACTTCTTCCATGCCTGAGGGCAATAGACTCTGTTCCTGAGGGCGAAACTTCGTACGCTTGAGGGAAATTTCTGTTATGCCTGAGGGATATACCTGTGGGTTGGATTCTGCTTACCCGAGGGTAAGGTTTTACTTATCGGAGGATGTGGACTGTTTGATTAGAAATTCATTGTGGTGATTTATAGTATATAATGAATTAAAGGAATAATAAAATGTCAATTTAATTGTTAAGTTAGTTACTTGTCAGTACTGCTTAATTTATTGCATTTTACTATTTCATACTATTTTTGCATGCTTACACGCAGTTCGGAACGGGCCTTTGGTGGGTTCCTACTAAGATATATTTCTCACACCCAGTTTGGGCCATGCTTTTCAGCACAAAAAAAATTACGTTTTTGCAGGTATAGATAGGGGAAAGAGTACATATATAGTTACTTGACTGTTGATGTGGAGTAGGAGGGCATGGGACTGAGCCTAGGCTCGCGATGCCACTACAAGCTGTTTTTCTTACTTTGATGTACTCTGATTTTTGTTGTATTGTATTGATGTATAACATGTTCTGGCTGTTTTCTTAGAACTTGAAACATGTAGCATCATCATTACATACTGTTGGTTATATCAACTGCTGTAGTTTATTTCCGTTGTGTATGGTTTACTGCTTCCGTTGTCATTGTATTTTTTTATTTATATTCCGCTATGCTACACTTTGACCAATGAGGGTATAGTTTCCCACTATCAGACCCGGGCCCTTACTGCTATTCAGAAGCCTCTGGGATTTGAGGAAATGCGCTTGAGGTCTTGTGGAGAACCGGCTTCGGGGCACCGGTTGAGTGGCACACTGGACCGGGACATTACAAAGTGGTATCAGAGAAGTTCTTTTCTTTGACTTACTATTTGGAGCCGTATTTAGGGATAGGATGATTGGTAGTTGGTAATAAGCTGTTCCCGGGCGTAGCTAACCCGTGTACAGGGAAAATCCAGTCTACCTCATATTTTGCATTCTTTTGATTTTTCAAATTTTACGGTTGATATGTTTTCAGCATTGGGTGATGCACTTTGAGATTGTGCAGTTTATATTTTATCTATTGGTTCTATTTAGTTGTAACCTGATGAGATGAGGGTATGTCGTCTCATGCATAATATAGGCACATGCTAGATATCACATTCCATGCATAGTTTCCATGCCATGTAGGTGCATTAGAATTTGCAAGTTGTTATGCTAATAAATCATGCTGTTCTGATAGCTGCTTGATAAATACCTGCCTTTTGATATGGTAGGTTTGTTTGATCTTGTTTATATAACGGACTCCAAACATTTTTTATTAGGGAGTATGGGCCCCCATTGACCAGAATTTGGTGGACCATTGACTTTTTTTTTATTATAACACATATAAGATGTCAAACTTTGATTCGTGGGGAGTATGGGCCCCCATGGGTTGAAATTTGACACTTAGGTGTTCGTTTCAGTATGTTATTAGTTCCAGAGAAGTTTCTAAGGAATACTATCTGGAAACCCAGTATACACGCAATGTATTATTTTTATACACGCCGTGTATGCTCTTCTGTTTGGGAAGAAAAAAATAAACTTTTTGAGTACAGGCCTTGTACCCTAAGTACACACATTGTAGTCTCTTCCACTGTCACAAACTGTGTGGGTGGTGTCACGGGGTAGGGAAAATATTGGGTAAAACACACCGTGTACCGAATGGACACGACGTGTAGTGTGACCCGGAGTCCGGCCGTGTAACTAACAACACGGGTCGGTGAAATCCTTGACAGAACATGCCGTGTCAATTATATTCATGTCGTGTAGTGTGACCTGGGGACACGGCCGTGTAACTAACAACACGGGCCAGTGTCACCTCTCCTTGAACACGCCGTGTACCTATTGGACACGCCGTGTAGTATTGTCCGAGGACAGAACATGTGGAGTTAGCTGTGAGGCTGGGAAACAGGGTGGTGTACACGCCTTGTACGGGTGCAACACGCCTTGTAGTGTCAAGCCGAGTAGTCGGCCATGTCACAGATGACACGAGCAGTTGGAAAATAACACTATACATGCCGGGTAGATTATTTACACACCGTGTAGTTTTTGTTGAACGGAAGCCATGTGTCTTAGCCGTGTAGAAGGACCCGGGAAGGGGAACGGATGTCAAGTACATGCCGTGTAGTCAGCGTACATGTCGTATAGTCTTGTTTTTCAAATTTTTAATGCCTTCTTCCTCTTGTTTCCTTTGTGGTTCCTTCGCTTTTTGGTCAAAATAATCTTGAATATGAGGCGTGATTTTGACCCTGTAGTGTCATGCCGCCTAGACGACCGTGAGTTGTTCTCCAGGAGAGCGGCAACCATTATACTCCAATGATAGTGGGACATGGGCTACCAGTTGATCCTCCAGCAGAGCCAGATGTGGAGCCAGCTGCTATACCGAACATAGGCACAGAGGCACAGTTCCATGAAGGCTTTATGAAGTTCATGCACACCTTTTATGGAGCACCGCAGGATGCTAAATCTATGTATGTGCTGACGCATATCTTTCAGCAGCAGCATCCGCCAACATTTCCAAGGGATAGTGGACCGCAGACTGCGGAGTCTTGGCTGGGGTCGATGCAGACTATTTTCGATCATCTTGAGATGCCTCCAGGGAAGAGGGTCAAGATCGCGACTTACATGCTGCGTGATTCTTCCAAGATGTGGTGGGATGTTACCAGCCAGTCAGATCATCATAGAGACATGGCGTGGAAAGATTTTCAGGCAGTCTTCTATGAATTCTTCTTTCCCGAGATGCTGAGGGCAGATAGACCTCGAGAGTTCATGAATATGCAGCAGGGTTCTATGTCGGTGATTGACTATTCTTCTCATTTTACGGAGATTCATCGGTTTTCACCCGTACTAGTGGGTGATGAGATGTTGAGAGCTAGATGTTTTGAGGATGGTCTTCGGTATGACATCCGAGAGTTGGTAAATGTTTTCAGGTTGCCTACGGTACACGCGATTGCGAATCAGGCATTGATTACAGAGACGAACCTGTGGGAATCTATTGGTGTGGGCCAGGGCGGTTCATCACCAGTTACTGGTACTATTTCTATAGGTAAGAGGAAGAGACAGATGGACTTCTCTCATGGTGGAAGTACCAGCCAGGTAGCTTCTTCAGGTGGTCCGGTCAGGTGCTACCAGTATGTCAGAGAGGTTCACAAGAGACCGTAGTATCCATGAGACCCAGTGGAGTTCCGAGCTTGTGGCAAGATGGTTCATCTGTAGCGCTTTTGTAGGAAATTTCCACCAGTGGCTAGTGAGAGGGGTTTTTTGCAGACTCCGTGTGCGGGAGCAGGACCAGTGGCTTCTTACCAGTCAGGGAACTGGAATACGTTAGGGCATGCAGGCAGAGATGGTGGACGTGGACATGGTAGCCAGACACCAGGATCTCAGAGGCAGTAGGGCGAGACAGCTCAGGGTATCCAGGCTGTGTCGTAGGGCCGCGACACTAGGCAGGCATATGCAGTGCAACATACCTAGTAGGAGTAGGATCTCGGACCTTCTACAGTCAAGGGTACTATTCTACTAGCTTTTATCTTGTCTTCAGTAATTTTCGATACGGGTGTTACACATAGTTTCATATCTGTTCTCGTTGTGGAGAGACTTGGGCTCTGTGTTTCTTCTTCTTCTGATACCATGACACTAGACACTCAATTGGGGATGAGGACGGCTAGTGTGCGTTAGTGTAAGGGGTTCCCCCTTGAGGTTAGAGGGTGTCAATTCCTTTGGGACCTCTATGTCTTTGAGATGACGAGCTATGATTTCATTCTCAGGATGGACTGGTTGGTTCCCTTTTGAGCCTTTGTAGACTGCTATCATCGCAGGGTGCGTTTCACATCACCAGAGGGAAGAGAGTTTCTATATAAGGGAGAACGGGATGTTCAGGCAAGTCGATCTGGACCAGGGCATTATGGGTGGGGTGCAGTCACAGCCCAGATTGCGAGTTTGTATCTGGATGATCAAGGGACTTGTCAGACAGATTTCCCTCCAGTTGTTGATCGTTTCTGGGATGTCTTATCGGATGACTTTTCAGGTCTACCTCTGGTGCATGGGGTGGATTTCTCTATCGAGCTTCTTCCATGAGCAGTGCCGGTGTCCATTCCTCCTTATAGGATGTCCACGCCTGAGTTACAGGAGCTCAAGAGGTAGTTAGAGGAGCTACAAGCGAAGGGTTTTATCCGACCCAGTAATTATCCTTGGGGTTCTTCGGTCCTTTTTGCAAAGAAGGAGGATGGTACCCTCAGACTTTGGGTGGATTATCAGAAGCTGAACCAGTTGATGGTTAAGAACTGATATCCCTTTCCGAGGATTGATGATATTTTTTATCAGCTCCGTGGAGCACGAGTGTTCTTGAAGATTGACTTGAGATTCGAATATCATCAGCTGCATGTGAGACCATCAGATATATTGCTTACAGCTTTTCGAAGTAGATATAGTATGTACAAGTACTTAGTTATGTCGTTCGGACACAAGAATGTGCCAACGGTTTTCATGGCTCTGATGAATCGTGTGTTCCAACCGTATCTTGATTCTTTTGTGGTGGTATTCTTGGACGAAATCTTAGTGTACTCTCACACTCGACACGACCATGCCACCCAGCTTGAGAATGTATTGAGTACACTGAGAGAGCATCAGTTATATGCTAATCTCTCGAAGTGCCACTTTTTGATAGACCGGATTCACTTCCTGGGTCCTATCATCTTAGAGGCAGGAGTTGCAGTAGACCCAGAGAAGGTGAGAGAAATAGTTTCCTGGGAGCAGCCTAAGAACGTGTTTTATATACGGAGTTTCTTTGGGCTGGCTAGGTAGTACAGATGCTTCATACAGGACTTCTCCTGCTTAGCAGCACTGTTGATAGGTCTAACTAAGAAGGGTGTGGAGTTTTTTTGGTCTGAATTTTGTGAGACAACTTTTCTGGACCTGAAAGGAAGGTTGACATCAGCACCGATCCTGATTCTCCCAGAGTAGGGGAAGAGCTATACAGTTTACTGTGATGCATCAGGGATTGAGCTGGGAGCATTTTTGATGCAGGGTGACCGATTTGTTGCATACGGGTCTCGGCAGTTGAAGCCACATGAGCGGAATTACCCGACGCATGATCTCGAGTTGGCTGCAGTTGTGCATGCGTTGCGTTGTTGGAGACATTATCTTTTGGGAGAGAATTTTGTGGTTTTCACCGGCCACAAAAAGCCTCAAGTATATATTTACTCAGCGTGACCCGAATACGAGGCAGAGAAGGTTGGTCGAGTACCTACAGTCCTTCGATTTTGAGCTTGCCTATACACCTGGTAGGTAATTCAGTAGCTGATGCACTGAGCAGGAAGACTCAGATAAATGCAGTGCAGGAGGCCAGTGGTGAGTGGCATCTCATGGCTTTGTTCTCTGAGATGCATCTGGAGGTGCATGACAGTCAGGGGAAGACTTATCTTTCTTCATTAGCTGTGACTTCTACCCTCCTGGACAGAGTGAGGATGAGGCAGTGATCTGATTCAGAAGGCCTAGTTCTACGTGAGTCAGTGGCAAGTGAGGACCCTCCTACTGGTTTCATGATAGGCGATGATGAGGTTTTGCGTTTCCATGGACGAGTATGGGTTCCAGGGGATATATGTGAGGAGCTTATGCGGGGGTTTCAGGCTTCAGCTTGGTTAGTTCATCCCGGGGTTACCAAGATGTACCGTGACTTGAAGCATCAGTAATGGTGGCCGGGTATGAAGCGAGAGATAGCTGGTTTTGTTACGAGTTGTTCCACCTGTTAGCTGGTGAAAGTAGAGCACCAGAGGCCAGCCGGGCTGTTATAGCAGTTTCCCATTCCAGAGTGGAAATGGGATGATGTTGAAATGGATTTTGTGATGGGATTATCAAGGTCCCCTCGAGGTAATGACATCATGTGAGTTATTGTGGACAGACTCATGAAGGTAGCCCACTTATTTCCGATCAAGGAGACCTTCGGCATGGACGAGCTCAGAAGACTGTATATCTGAGAGATCGTACAACTTCATGGGGTCCCTCGTTCTATCGTTTCTGATAGGGACGACCGCTTTATGTCCCGTTTCTAGCAGAGTTTTCAGAGGGCACTGGGTACTTAGGGGCTTCTGAGCACAACATACCACCCTCAGACAGATGGGTAGTCAGAGTGGACGATACAGGTGCTAGAGGACATGTTCTGCGCTTGCGTCATAGACTTTTGGGGCACTTGGGAGAAGCATATACCCTCAATCGAGTTTGACTATAAAAATAGTTTTCAGGCAACTATTGAGATGGAACCATACGAGGCTTTATATGGTTGGCTATGCCGATCACCTTTGTGCTAGTTAGAGGCAGGTGAGGCAGCTTTACTGGGGCCACAGCTCGTGCATGAGACCTCTGGGCATGTCCAGTTGATTTAAAAGCGGATGGCTACTACGCAGTCTCGTCATAGGTCTTATGCTGATCGTTGTAGATGACCTTTGGAGTTCGTGGTCGGGGATCAAGTTTTTCTACATGTTTTGTCGAGGCTGGGACATAAGCAGATCAGGAGACAGGGTAAGCTTTCACCGAGGTATGTGGGGCCATTCGAGATTCTATAGAGAGTCAGGTTGGTTGCCTATCGGTTGTAGTTACCGTAGAGATACTGAGCAATTCACGACGTCTTCCATGTGTCTTAGTTGCGTCACTATCATTCAGACCATCTCAAATTTTTTAGCCTAAGGAGGTTGAGCTTCAACATGTTGCGTCCTTTGAGGAGAATCCATTCTGTAATGTTGACAGGAGCATGAAGGTTCTCCGAGGCTGGTCAGTTCTTCTCGTATGGGTGCTATGACAGCATGGCCGAGTGTAGGACGAGACCTGGGAGTGGGAGGCCGATGTATGTGCTCAGTGGCCAGAGCTTTCCTGAGCTTATTCTTCACCACCCTTGGAAGGGAAATCTGGGGACGAATTTCTATAAGGGGGGAAGTTTGTAAGAACCCGGTTCTTATTTTTGAGGTACGAGCTTCTTCTTTTTCCTTTTCCTTATGTTTTTTTGAGAAAATATTATAAATAGGGAAAAATCATAAATTTTGGAACTACACGCCGTGTCCTTTTTCACACGCCGTGTACTTTTGGCCTTATGGGATGGGTACACGGGACGTGTAGCCATGTCGGTGATGAAGGGTGTAGGAACCAACTACACGCCATGTAGTGGTACCTTACATGCCGTGTAGTCAGTCGGCAGGCCTAAACAGTAAGGTGGTGGAGCAGCCGCCAACTGGGAGACAGTACAGGCCGTGTACTTGGGAGTACATGTCGTGTACTCTTGTCGACGGATGAATAGTGTGGCGGTGCCACCAGAGGAACAGTTAAATAATAGATGTACACGCAGTGTACTCAGATGTACACGCTGTGTACTTTGTTTTTTCATCTTAAAACAGGCAGTAGCCTCCTCATTTCGAAGAGGAGACGCTTGAGCCGATTTGGAGCCAAAGGAGGAGGCCAGACCTTTGAAGATCCACCAGGTGTTCTTCTGGAATAAGTTTTTACCTCGGACAATCTCGTTGGAACCGCACGGGTAAGGGCTTCCAACTCCTTGGCTTGTTATTAACAATTTTTCTCCTAACATGAGTTATTTACATTTGTTTTGATGTTTTTCTTCGTCAGATCTACGCCATTCTTGGGTGTTTCTGGAGTCGGCATTCGGGTATAACGTTCGTTGGCGTATAAGGTAGGTGGATTAGTGTTTATTTTCCAATTGTCGTGTGTTTTGTTCATTTTTTTGCTACAAACCCATGTTGGGGTGTCGTTTGGTTGAGGCCGTTGCTATATTTAATGCCAATAATTGCATAGGTGATTAAATTTAGATACTAAAATGCTGGTTGGGATCGTTTGTTGGATCTGGAACCACCCGGGGGGTGTGTTTCACTATTTAGTAGTTTGGCCAGGATACCTGAGGGTATGCCCTTAATGTAGTAATTATAGAATTTCCTTGAGAGGAATTGCTTGTTTACTGCATTTTGACATGTTGGGCATGGCCCGCTTACCTATCTAGCCTGAGGACGTTGTTGTGATTAGCCTGTGGGCACTGCACTGTTTTGCCAGAGGGCTGTAGTTATTTCGGCCTGAGGGCAACATCTTCCATGCCTGAGGGAAATAGACTCTGTGCATGAGGGTGACACTTCATACGCCTGAGGGAAATTTCTGTTATGCCTGAGGGATATAGCTGTGGGTTGGATTCTGCTTACCCGTGGGTAAGGTTTTATTTGTCTAAGGACGTGGATTGTTTGTTTAGAAATGCACTGTGTTGATTTCAAATATATAAATAATTAAATGAATACTAAAATGACAATTTAATTGTTATGTTAGTTACTTGTCAGTACTTCTTACTTTATTGCATTTTACTATTTCACACTATTGTTTCATTCTTACACGCAGTTGGGAACGAGCCTTTGGTGGGTTCCTACTAAGATATATTTCTCACACCCTGTTTGGGCCATGCATTTCGGCCCAAAAAGATTACGTTTTTGTAGGTGTAGATAGGGGAAAGGGTCCCTATACAGGTACTTGACTGTTTCTATAGAGTAGGAGGGCATGGGACCGAGCCTAGGCTCACGATGCAACTACTAGCTGTTATTATTACTTTGTTGTACTTTGCTTTTTGTTGTACTATATTGATGTATAACATGTTCTGGCTGTTTTCATAGAACATGAAACATGTAGCATCATCATTACATATTGTTGGTTAAATCCACTGCTGTAGTTTATTTTCGATGTGTATGTTTTACTGCTTCTGCTGTCGTTGTATTTTTTTACTTAAATTCTGTTGCGCTACACATTGAAAAATGAAGGCATAGTTTCCCACTATCAGTCCTAGGCCTTCACTACTAGCCGGTAGCCTCTGGTATTTGGGGAAAGCCGCTTGAGGTCTTATGGAGAACCAGCTTTGGGTCACCCATTGAGTGGCACCCAGGACCGGGACGTTACACAAGGCTAATTAACAATCGATCAAGAATGACCGACACAAGACACTCACTTCGTCGTGCTATCACCTGGAGAATGAATGGTGTCGATCAGTGGCCATCAGAGAACTTCTGCATCATTTCTACAGGGATTATAGTTTAGATGTATAAAAGTGAAACAATATAATGGAGAAGGGTCATTATAGAAGATCAACATCATCAACGAAAAAAATACCAATGATCGAGGTATTGTTTTCATTAATAAATTAATTAAATTAATTATATAAATGATGTTCAAGATCCTCTCAAAAGGTTTCAGGTATCTTCCTTCATTATCCAAATTGTTGATTCTATTCTGTGGAGATTGACAATTATCATAGTATTTATCCCAGAATAATAATAAATCATGGTAAAAACTAAATTTGGTTGTCGTCCCAACGGTGCTTCTACTACACCTGACACCTTCAATTGGTATCAGAGCAGTTACATCATAGTTTATAATTATATGAATATTTCATTGATGATTTACACATTTAATAATTTATTTTGTTCAATTAAATTTAATCATTCTAAAAATATGAATCTCTAGATCTGTTCCACCTCTTTCATTTTTTAACCATACAAGAATAATCTTTTCATTTAATTTTGATTAAAGTAAATCATAGGATCTCATCCGGAGGTTCCAATGGTTCCTGGTCGTACAACACCATAACCCATGACATGTATTCAGAAGTACACTCCATGTAGTCAAGGTTGAATACACTAGTTATGGTTCGACAAACCATATCGTGTTATTTGAGTTTGTCTATGTCTTAATGAATTTGTGTGTTGATTAGGAATAGGTGGCACACTATTTCGAGATTACACTCCATGTGGACCAATGGACATGGTTTGTTGTCCCTTTGGGATGGGGTTGGATCATGTCCCCCGTACACGACTTGCCTAGGTGGAGACTATGTAACAAAGAACTACATGGTCTATGGCCCACTAGACCCACCATGTACTTCAAAGATTTCCGAAGTACACTCACACGTTGTTTCCTCATGAGTGTACTTTGGATGGATGGTGAACAGTAGTACACGCCATATAGTTGGAACCCCAAACCATGTACTCATCAACATTATGATTATTTATTAATATTTATTATTATATTATACATACCCTTGAGAGGTGTACCATCGTTCATTCAAAAAGATGAGTCACAACACTTGATAGGTGTTTTATATATGTTTTTTAATTTAAAATCTATTTAATGTTTATTTCTACTCATTGGGTAGTTATGAATAAATATTCATCGGGTTGCCTCCAAAGTATAAGTTCCATAGAAATATAATTTTAAATCAATTTATTTGTTTAAAATTATGATGGATGAGAATCTCAAGTAAATTTAGAATATTGTTTAAGATAAAACGATTGATTGATTAAAAATGATAATTAATTGATTTGAGTGGGATTTACCTTAAACAAGAACAATTAATGAATTAAATAATAGTTTTATTTATGCTTAAATATCTTTTCATGTATGGGTGTTCATGAGCAAGACCAGGACCTTTGTATGTTGATGGTTTCTTTTAATTTATTTATTTAAATGAAATTTTTTGGACTACGAGCCCTCTACTCATTATTATGTTGGTCCTACATGCCCAATGTTTCATTTATGTAAAACCACTTTTTACCCATCACCTAACTATGAGTTAAAAAAATGCATATGTAATGGATGGAACTCCCAAGATAGTGGATGTGGTTTAAGTTGGAGTTGAGAAAAAATCAGTCCCATGAGATACAGAGGTGGACAGGTGGAAGGCTTTAAACACGAACCCAAAAGGATCAATGTGTTTTTCCCTAAGGTCAGGGTTAGTATATCAATGCTTAGATAAACTAACCTTTAGAAAATCTCATGTTCACGCCCTTTTATTTATTTTATTTCTATCATATTCATGGTCTATCATTATGGATTTGTTGTCAGGATCACATAATTCATGAATTAATCAAGCATGCAAGATGGAACTAAAATAAACCGGGATTATGTGTAAATATTATCTAGATATGGTAAATCACTTAATTAAGATCCACTTAATATTAAAAAGCATATGATAATGATAATAATAAATTCACACATAAGAAATAAAAATCCCTTAAATAAAATAATTAAGTCAGACCAAGCCTTCATTTAATCAATTAAGGGAAAAACTCTGTAACACTATTTGTTTGAAAGAACCTTGTTGGGATGCTTACTTTTATATAGGAATCCCTTATGAATGGTTTTGGGTTGACATAACCATATAACATCAAGGGGAGTATCCCTTTCTAGACATGGTGTAATATTGGAGGCAAGAGATGAGGAAATCCAAAGACATGATTTCTGGATTGGCGAGTCCACTTAAGAGATCAAGGAGCTGCAGGACCATAGTTGGAAAAGACCCTCCTTCCTAAATAACATAAAATATCTTGACCAACCCTTGTTGGGGTTATTCTATGGCGAATACGGATTCTTTTCACTATAATTTCATGGCAACTGGACATTCTATGTTCAGTGGTGAGGGTCTTTGAGATTTGATAAAATAGTTGGAAAATTAACAAAATTAATTTATTATTTATCATAACAATGTAATTAAGAAAGAAATAATGATCTTCTCTTTTTAATTTTTGAATAAAAATGACATGTTTAGTAACCACACTATCCCTGCAATCAATTTTGGATAAAGACAACATCCTCACCGTCAGTATCTTCTAGGAATGGTTTATACACCTTCAGGTTTTCATATGCCATGAACAAAAGTCTTATGTGTTTAAGTCAGCATTACCTGATCTTCCTACCATAGAGGAGAGTGATAAGTATTCCATGGCCTATGAGAAACATATTAATGTCATGGTAGACTTCCAATGATTGATGTTATCATCAATGTCTAGTGATCTCATCAATTCTAACAAAAATAAGGATTCTTATAGCATTCTCGAGAAACTCTATGGTCTTTACTAGGAGATAGAAAGAAAAGAACGGTATGATATCTCCAAGGAACTCTTTTATAGTAAGAATGGAGAGGTTTCCCTAGTCGGGATTCATGTAGTAATTCTCATTGGAAACATTGAGCACATGGAGGTTCTAGGGTTTAAACTCTCTAAATAACTGGACACCGATATCATTCTCGCATCACTCCCTCGGAGCTTCTCCATATTTGTTTTTAGTTTTAACATGAAAAAAATTGAGAAGTCTATATATGATCTTCTTATAACCATTCACCAATTGGGCAAAGATATAAAGCACGAAAATCCTTCTGTCATTATGATGAATAAGAGGAAAGGGAAGGAAAAGATCTTTAAGCCCATAGATTCTTCACGACCTTCCAATGAATATCAAAGGGGAGGTAAGGGAATAGGAGGCTATTTGTTTTCCATGTGGAAAGAAAGGACACTGGAAGAAGAAATTCAGCGATCCTAAGAAGCAAGGGGATGATTTAGGTTCATTTGTTATCGAATTCATTCTATCCTTTTCTACAAATTTGGTATTAGTTATAGATTTTGGTTCTCACACATGTATCCAAATACACAAACCATGTATATTTAGGAATATTTTCTGAGGGGAGGTAGACCTGTGAGCAGCCAATGGAGCGAGGCTTGCTACTATAGTTGTCAGGGACAACCACCTCACATTGCCAACTGGGATGATTTTGTTATTAAAGGGTTGTTATTATGTGTCGTATGTTACTAAAAACATTATTACTGTATCATGATTAGATACATATGGCTTTGTTTTAATGTTTGGAAATGAATGTTTCTTCCTTTACAAAGATTGCATTTTTTTGGTAGGGAACATTTATACAACAGTCTTTACGTGTTGGATTACACAAACCAAGTAATGGAAATTTTTAACAAAGACACTTCACCTGAATCATACCACACCCAAAATTTGCACCACTGAGTAAGTCATGTAAATCAGAAACTCTTGACAATGATACATCAAGATGGATATTTAGATTATGTCAAACTAAACCCACTTGCCGTATGTCATACATGTTTACAAGGAAAAATGTCCAAAGACAAATTTTGTGAGAATGGTGAAAGGGATAATGAACTTCTTGAATCGGTTCATACCGA
This sequence comes from Viscum album, assembly GCA_963277665.1. NCBI lineage: Eukaryota > Viridiplantae > Streptophyta > Magnoliopsida > Santalales > Viscaceae > Viscum > Viscum album. The sequence continues at coordinate 1,550,012,825 of OY728138.1, forward strand.
TGTATGTGGACCATCTATAGTTGAAGAAATGGTAGGGTACTCATACATCATATCATTTACTAATGATTTAACTAGATATGAAGATATCTAATTAATGAGTTAGAAGTCGTATTCTTTTGATATGTTCAAAGAATAAAAGAATTAATTTGATAACCATCTTGGTAAGAATACTAAGAAACTCCGCTTAGACTGACATAGAGAATATCATAATCAAGACTTCCTTGATTACTTATGTGAGTTTGGGATCCTATCCCAACTCACTCCTCCATACATGCCTTGGTGGAATGGTGTGAGTGGAAGGATGAACTGCACCATGTTCGACATGGTGAGATCAATGATGAGTCATGTGAATCATAAATTATCATTTTGGGGATATATGTTACAAACAGTGGCACACATACCAAACCAAGTACCAACTAAATCGATTAATGGTATTCCATATGAGTTTTAGAGTAGAAATAAAGCCATGTTATCAAATTTACATGTGTGGGGAAGAAATGTGTTTCTTATGGTCTCTTCAAGTAACAAACATTCACCCCGAGGCAAAAAGTTGACATTTATAGGATACCCCAATGAAAAAAGAGGATATTACCTATAAACCCCCTCAGAAAAAAGGTTATAGTTTCAAGACACACCATATTCATTGAGATGGATCACATATCCAAAATAGATAGTGGGATTGAGATAGACCTCAATGAAGTTGAGGCTCAAGGTATAAAAGAGTTGGAACACGAGCAGATTTCACAAAGCCCTATAGAAGAAAGAATTTTTCCAGAGACCCAAGAACTGCATAGTAGTGCTAGGGAGGTTAGAGAATCGGATGGTATGGTTTTCTTGTTACCAAGGATGCTGACTCATTATTAGTTTATAATAATGATCGTCTACCCTACAAGGAAAAAGTAAGTGGCACAGATGTTTCCAATAGGCAAGAATCTATGAATTATGAAATGGATTCCATGTACCAAAACCAAGTCTGGATTTTGGTAGATCCTCCATTTGTTTTAAAGAATATTGGTTGAAAAAGTGTATTCAGGAAGAAACTGGACATGGAAGGACATTTCAGCACCTATAAGGCATGACTAGTTACAAATGGGTTCAGACATCATAAAAGCATTGACTACAATCAATACTTTTCACCATTTTCAATTCTAAAATCCATCATAATTCTATTGGATATTGTTTCATACCATGACTAAGATATTTAGAAAATGGATTTCAAAACAGCCTTCCTTAATGGGAACCTTCAGGGAGATTTCTAAATGAAACAACCTGAATGGTTTGTGAATTCAAAGGATTCCAATAAGGTATTAAAGTTGCAAAAATCCATTTATGGATTGAATCAAGTATCCAAGTCATGGAAAATTCATTTTATTAAATACCTAACGAAATTTGGTTTCACCAAGACTAAATTTGAGCCTTGTGTCTACAAATACTTTAGTGGGAGTGTGGTAATTTTCTTAATCGTATATGTTGATGCCATATTACTTTTTGGAAACGAGATACCAATATTACAGTCTACTAAGTCATGGTTGAGTCGATGAATCTCCATGAAGAAATTGGGTGAGACATCATATATTCTTAGGATTAAGATCCATCATGACATGTCCAAGAGATTGTTTGGCCTATGTCAAAGTGCATACATTGATAAGATACTAAAGAGATTCAAAAAGCAACAATACAATAGGGGTTTGTTTGCAGCATCACATGGCATTTATCTTTCCAAGAAAATGTGTCCATAGAAACATGAGGAGGGAAAGATAATGTTAAAGAATCCATACCCATCACTGATTGGGCCAGACATGTATGACATGCTATGTACTATGATGGATGTCAGCTACGCATTGAGTTTCATAGGAAGATATCAATATAACCCAAGTGACCCCCATTGGATGGTAGACAAGACTATCCTAAAGTATCTTTGGTGTACAAAGGATATTCTCCTGGTTTATGGAGGAGATGAGAAACTAGTCATAAGAGGACATACAGATGCTAGTTTCCAGACATATCAAGATGACATGAAGTCGAAAATGGGATACATCTTCACTTGGAATGAAGGTGAAATTAGCTATAAGAGCTCAAAGCATAGTGTGGTTGAAGATTCTACAGCAGATTCCAAGTATATCATAGCTTATGACACATATAAAGATGTATTTTGGATGAAAATATTCATCCACGAGATGGATGTGATACCTAGATATAATGATCCCATCACATTATACTGTGATAATACTGTATCGGTGGCTCTCGCAAAAGAGCCAAGGCCACATCAATGGATGAAGCACATAATTTGAAAGTATCATATCTTGAGGGATTATTCTCAAAGAGGTGAAGTTTTAGTGAGTAGTTTTACCATGGAAGACAACTTAGTGGACCCCTTTACTAAATCCTTAACTTGGTAGAAACATAATCACCATGTGATTCTTAGCAGACTGAAAGTCATAGGCAGTTGGCTCTAGTCCAAGTGGGAGTTTGTAAGAGTTGGTGTCCTAGAACTAACTAGTGGTACTTTGAATAAATGGATATTTAATGAATTTAAATATTAAACATAATATTATATATTATTCATTTTTCTGTATAACTATGATGTAATAATGTCCAGGAGTATTTTTTGCATTGATTAGGTCATTGAAGTTCCCCTATATGATGAGAACATTTAAATGCTACAACAATATTCTTAAATATAGTTCTATGGTTGCATGAAATACTATGATGGGAAAAATAGGATGTAGACCATCAGGTGACAGTTCTCATAAGCATATGAGACATCCTATCATGATTTTCTTACTTGGTAATCTCCAAGATATAAGATTATGAGAACAGACCTGCCTATAAGAATTCCACATGTTTTGGTTTCATTAAATATTTCTATGTGGGAGTATGTTTAGTTATCCTTAGACTTTTAGATTATCATTAATATGTGTCATGACTCACGTACTTTTATTGACTGACAAAAACTGTCAAACAGACAGTTGGAGGTAAGTAGGGTACATTGTGTGTGTCATGAGTGGCATGTTATTAATGGATAATTCAAGGAAGGATTTTTCCTTTTCATTTATAGAAGTTGATATCTCGTCCCTTGGATCGAAATAGAACTATCGTGAAAAACTACATGGCCATTGTGTAATGACGAGCTTATTTTAGGTAGTCAAAGAATGATGTATCAAGCACAAGAATTGATGACACTATAATGAAACCTACTTAATGAGATCTTACGACACAATGATTATATTACACTGTGAGAGTTCATATGTGGATTTCATTGTTGCATCTTTATGTTCTTCCTCATTGGTGCCTTGACCTGTTGCTAGACAGTACTCTTGGACTTTAGGAAATCCCGCCTAATGCTAACAAGAAATAATCATAGAGGGTCACAAACTAACTATTTTTGGTGGTCTCACTTAAATTCTATTTGAATTTAATTAATTAATATTATTCTCAAGACTACAGAATAATTTTATTCAAGTTGAAATGATTGCATAAATTAAATAAATATTTATTCAACGTATTTGAGGGTAAAATATATTTATATATTTTATTAAACATTTAATAAATATTTACTTACAAGTTTGTAAATAAAATATTTATTTAAGAGAATAAATTATTTATTTATTTATTCATGTGTTCAATAAATGGATGTGGAGTTCGAGTAGACTAAGGGTAGTTCGGTAGGAAAATAATTATTTAAAAGATGATAAATAGTTATTTAACTAGTTTGAAAAATCTAAAATAACCATGCTATTATTTTTTGACATGGAATTTTATTTATAATTCTATTTTGCACAAGTTGGCGCATCATAAATAAAGACACGATATTATTATTGATTGCATGATATTTCTCTAAGGATATGAATGTATTTAATTGCTGTTATGTAATTAAGTATTGTAACTGAATCCACATGTCAATAAATAGACACATATGTCTATTGTTCCATATACCGAACCGCACCCCCGGTTAATTGAGAATTTTTGAGCTAAACAATTTCTCTCTCGAATTCTCTTCCCACCCCTCTCAAGAATGAGAGACATTCTTCAAGGCCGAAGAACAAGCGATCAATAATGACGGACACAAGACACTCGCTTTGCCGCGCTAGCACCAAGAGAACGAGTGGTGTCGACCAGACACCATCGTAGCACGTGTGGATCACCACTAGTGGGATTCTAGTTAGGATCCTTGTAAGCACAACAAGATAATTCAGAAGGGTCATTCCCAATGATCAACATCAATAACGAAGAAAATACCTAAGATCAAGGTATTATTTTCAGTATGAAATTAATTAAATTAATTATAAACATGATGTGCAAGATCCTCTCTAAAGGTTTCGGGCCTCTTTCGTCTTAATCTAAATCATTGATTCTATTCTGTGGAGACTAACGTTTATCGTCGTATTAATCCCGGAATATTCATAGACCATGGTAAAAACTAATGTTGGGGGTCGGCCCAACCGCACTTCTGATGCTCCCAGAACCTTCATCATGTCCCTTGATTTAAATCCTTCTTAGGCGATGACTTTTTTGGATTACAAATTGCAAACCCATATAATCCTTATGTTTTTTCATACGTTTATTATTTACAGAATTTGAGAGTAGAGGATCCTCCACCTGGGTCAGTTTTGAACCTACAAATATATCCTGATCCACCATTGTAGTTTCATAGGAATTCCTCTCATGTGAATAAATAATAGTTAAAATGAAAAAATATTACTAAATGTTTGAATTTGGCAAATTATTTAAAAAAATGAAAAAATAATATTAATTACATAAGTCACAATAAATATTAAAAATGAATAATTATTAAAAAATAAATAAATAATAAAATTACATTTAAATACATAATATTTTTAGAAAATAATAATTTAAAAAAATAAATAATAATTAGAAAAGGATTTAAATAGAATAATATTAAAATAAATAAGATTAAATATTAATTATAGAAATAAAAAATACATTAAAAACAATACATATTAATAAAAAAAATGTAGGAATTAATTGTTTAAAATGGATTAATTATAAAAGAATAAATTAGTTAATATTGAAAATGAATAAACAATAATAAATATACAAATTTAAAATACAAAAAAATAAATATTTATTAATATAAAAATGGATTAATATTAACTATTTCCTCAAAAGAAAAAAACTTTCTAGCGATTTACTAATTAAAAATGAATAAATATATAAATATTCAAATATTTAAATATAAAATATATTAAAATACGAAAGAATGAATTTCAATTATATAGATTGAAAACATATTAGGAATATTAAACATGTATAAACAATTAAAAATAATGATTTCCAAAAAAAATTAATAATGAATTAGTTATAAAAATGATTGAAAAATACTTAATGTTATAATAGTAAAAATAAATAAATAAAAATGATTAAATTAAAAAGTATTAATGAAATTAATACATAATTTTAATTTCATAAATTAAAAAAATTAAAAATGAATAAATATATTAAATTAAATATCCATAAATATTTAAATTGCATTTAAATAGAAATTATTTTAGGATAAATTACTAATTGAAATTGAATAAATAACATATGTTTAATGATTTAAATACACAAAAAAACATGTGAATACCAACATATATACACATACACATACACATATAAATACACAAACACACATACACACACTTACAAACATGCATACAGATACATAGACATACAAACACACAAGCACCTACAAACTCACATACATATAAATACAAATGCATAAATAACACGCACACACACATACATAAATACATAAACATATACATACACATGCACATGCACATACACATACACATACACATAAAAATACACATACACATACACATACACATACACATACACATACATACATAAATATACACACATGCAGACTCACTCATACACATACATACAGATATACATACATACATACATACACATACATGTTTTTACATATACGTACATAGACATACATACATACTGATACATAAATACATAGACATACATACACATAAATACACATAAATACACATACATATATACATACATACACATACACATACATACGCATACATACAGATACTTACACATACTTACATACATATATATACACACATACACATTCACACATACACATACACATTCCCATTCACACAAACACATACATCCACAACTTTCATATACGTACACCTTCACATATAGAAACATATATACACAAACATAAACATATACACACATACATATGTACGCATTCAAAAACATACAGACAAATACATAAATATACATACACACATATATCCGTACAGATACATATATATATATAAATGTACACTTATAAATACATATACATACACGTACATACACAAAATTCATATACATACACATACATACACAAACATACACATATACACACATACATATATACAAATACATGTCAGTGGAAATCAATGCACATGAATACAAATACATCTACATACATACATATACATGCACATATGTGCATACACATACACATACATATGGATACACATAAACACACACACACACACACATACATATACATACACATATATACAGATATGTCTGTGTATGTTCCCATATATATACATCCATCCAACGGCCCGAAGGCCTTTAAATTTTTTTTTTAAGATATATCCCCCTTTTAAGAGATGAAGGGGGAACCCAAAGACATCATGAATTAGAAAAATCACAAACTGAGGACCAAGAAACATATGATCATATTGACAACATAGAAACTACACCTCCTAGCATTTGAATATGATGAAGGTCTCCACCATTGCAATGTAATTCAGAAAGAAAATGTCACGTGTCAAATCACATGCCCGATCTGATGGCTGCTACCATACCCTCTCAAACAACCAAGTCCGAAAAACTCTTTAAAGGTGAATCGCTAGCTCTAAATCCTATTCTGAGAATTTCAATGTGGTCAAGACCATTTGCAAGCCATCTAGTGTGAAACCAAGTAATCAGCACCGAGTTCCAAGCCATCTAGTGTGAAACCAAGAAATCATCATCGATCCGCAGAATCCCAATAGAGTCGAGCCACCATTCCAAACAGATCCTCTATTTCACCACATACAAAAAATACATAGAAAACACTTAAGGAAAACCTCAAGAAGAACCACATGAAACTAGAATGGAAATAAGATTCATCCCCCCTCTACACCACTCTGAGGCCGACCCAAGTCCAGGACCACTAGCGGGACGCAGCAGGACCCCGTTGAGACTCCAACGAGTCAGCGACTAGGGAAGACGGAGCTGGAATCTGGCATGGTCGGCGCTGAGCCAAGAAGAAGCCAAAGGCATGCCAAATAAGAACAATCAGACCTCGTAAACCTAGAGTCAAGCTGAGAAGAAGCCGAACCATCGTCCTTCACTGAGCCGAGACGTCGTAACCTCACCTGAGAAGACAAAGTCGGAAGACGAAGCCTCACAAGGCCGATGCCAAGCCAAGCCGATGTCAGAGCCCCGACTGGGCAGATGAAGCCACAACACGTGAGAAAGCACCGTGCCGAGAAGAAGTTGATGCCTTGACCAACACTGAGCTGAGTCTACAAAACCTCGCCTGTGCTGACGACACCGGAAGACGCCCCAACAAGCCGTGCTGACGCCAAGCCGAAGGATACGGGCGCTGATATGCAAAAGCTGTGCCAAAGGAGGGGAGGGGAAAAATTGAGCACAACCCTAGCCCTGGATTTGGAGAGAAACGCTGCCGCTCTGAGGTTATGTTCTATCCACTTGTGAACACAATCCCCATATACATACATACACATATTTATGTGTTTGTAAACATATACGTATATACGTATACATATACACACAATCATATACATATACATACATATAAACACATATATATACATATATAAATAAACATATATATGCATATAGGTACATATTTTATATACAAATATATACTAACCCCCACCCTTTTTTACTATTTTTCTTCTTTTTTCATACTACATGATTTTCAAGACATATCAAACACACATCAAAACACCAAAAATTAAATTAATAAATATTTTTAATTTATTAAAATATATTAATATAAATATACTTAAATTCTCATTTATATATTTATATAATTATTATTATATATTTTAATATATTATGTGTACACGTACATTTTGTATTATATTTGAATAAGCTATTTATCATATCTCTTTATTAATATTATAATTTTTATTATATAAATTATGATGATATGGTTAATAATAATTTTTCTTTTTATAGTAATTTTAATTTTAAATATACATTTAACATGTGAGAATATTTTAATATATTTCTATATATTATTATATACTTTGTAGTATATAATCTTATATATAAATATATGTAAATGCACTCATGATTATAAATATATATGTATAGTATTAATATATATGCATATTATAAACCATTTAATATGAATATAAATATAGAATATTATATATGAAATGTATTTAATGTATTTATATATTTATTTATATAGTTCATATCCTTATATTTTAAAATAAATGTTGGTGTGTAATTAGAATTATATATATAATTATAAATTAGTATAAAAGAATAAAAAAAAGCATAAATAATTATATATATATATTATGTAGTGGTATATATATATGTATTATTATGTAAAAAATATTTTTGGAATATATAAATATGTATATATAAAATATATATGTTACGTATCCTTTGTGTGTGTGTGTGTTAACCTATATTTGATGAAAAATGAATAAATAAAATATACATAATTAAAAATATGTGTGTATATTATAATTACCCACATATATAATTATGAATATATATATATATATATTATAAATTACATTATAGGAAGATAAGTCTATAATTTTAAATATGAACTATATTTATAGTATTTATATTTATATTATTATATTATTATATTATTATATTTCATAACATATATATATATATATATGTAATTATTTTTTGTACATAAATATGAATAAGTATAAATTAATATATATATATATATATATCATTCATATAAATATATATATACTTATTATTATATGAATCATATTTATTATTATATAAATTAAATGATTAATAGGTCCCTTTATTAGTGTTGAAAAAATTACTAAAAAGAGTGAAATTTTATCAATGATCTTTAGAACCAATAATAGTATCATTTATAAGTGATTGTTCTGAATGCTAATAAAAGATCACCTTTTATCAATGTTTTTTAGCGATGGAAAATTGTAGCACTGATAAAATTGAATCATTCCCAAGTTTTTCATTGACACAGTTGCCCCTCCACTCACATTTTCAACCCCAATCACCATTCCCTTATTCATCAATACCTAGTTCCCCTCCCCTCACACCCATAACCCTCATCACCCACTAATTGTTGTCAATGTTTACCCTCTCCCCTCATTGATCACCTCACCTACAAATGTCATTAGTAACCTAAATGGAATGGATTCACTGGGAATCTTTCCACATTGAATTTTTTTCAATGTGATTTTTATTTCATATTATGTAATAAAAATTGCATTCTTCTTTAGTAATTATATTTTTTTCATTTTGGTTTAAATTTATTCAATGGTCCCTTGGTCATTTTAGTTTACCGATAATGAAAACACATTTAAAACCACCTCCCTGACATGAAATAAACTTGAAATAACAAATATAATATAAAACATCATAGAATACGAAAAAATAATGAAAATTTTTGAATCCTATAATGAAGGTGCACCAAAGTAAAATTTATGATACAATGACACCAATGAAATATTTTCATTTTAAAACACTTATAAATGTTAATTTTTATTGGTTAAATATTTCCCATATATTATTTTGAAACAAGTCATAAAAACATGGACATATTGAAATTTTGTAATGTGTGGAGTGGATCTTATTTCAATCTTATAAAAGAAGATATTTTAGATGTATAAATTCATTATAGTAGGTTAGATCTTATTTATAAATTTTTTTTGAATAAAATTAAAATTTATTTAAAGGTGTTAACCTTTTTTCATTTTATACACAGTTAGAAAGGGAGAAGTATTTTAGATTTAAAAGGGGAACAAAGAAAGATGAATGTGAGAATTATTTACAACAACATTTCAAAAAAAATTAGAAATCGAGCCCAGTGATTTTTTTTACAAAATGGTATTATTAAAATAAGGTTTTCATTTTAATAATAAATTATTCTCTTTATATCAATAATATATGGATATGGTTTCTATAGTCGAGGTAACGTTTTTAATCATTATCAAAAGTAAAAAATGTTATTGTTCAATCATGAAAGATTGTGTTTTTTAAAATATCATATAATTTATAATTTATAATTATAAATATTGTAGCTACAAAACCAATAAATGTATACTATTTAAATCCAACTAACCTATGAATAAGGATACATTGAAAAAAAAGTGGGGGTTGAATTTTTTTTTATTATTTTGGTTCTAATCCATTTGGGATTATTTTTTTACTATATTTATATGTTATATTTCATCATATGACTAAATTATTGGAAAAGAAACATTCTTCTTTATCAAAATGAATGTCTATATCAGTTTTATTATTTCATGTCATGTGGTTTTTTAGGGATATTCAAATATCATCTTTTTGGTAGGTATATAGTCATGAAGTTGATGTAAGTATATTATGGTTTATACAATTCTACATGAATTTTGTGGTAAAGTCGAATTTAGTTTTTTATTTCTATTGGTACTATATTTTTATTTTTGTTAGGGAAGGTACTCAGTGAAAAATGTGCATATGAAAAAAATAGAATGCACAATGGAATAAATTTATTTCCCCATTAACTAGATTGAAAAATAAATTGGATTCACAACAGACTAAAAATATATGTACAAAAAATATCAACAAATAAATTAATATGGAAAACCCCAAAAAAAGAAACAACCCTGGGACCTTGTCCAAAAAGATGAATCCACTGAAATCAAATACTGCATTTTATATTATCTCAAAAATTATTTGGAACTAAAAAATATAACACATTGATATAGTAGAAAATACTACTAGAAAAATGTTTAATAAATCATGAGTCATTTTGAAAAAAAATTATCACATCATATCTATCTAAATACCACTATATAAAAAATAAGTACAAAAAATCACCAAAATAAAATAAAAAACATCACCAATTGAACTCTATTATAATTAAAAAATTTGTCCTATTTTCATTGGATTCCACACACCTAACCCGAATTCCACTTCAAGGATGAAAAAAGAGAAGAAGACAAACACTTGTATATATTCTCGTAAAAAATTATTCATGGCCTCTTAAGTTCATACACCCCAAAAAAATAATGACTTCTTAAATTCCTAAACCCTCAATTAATTGTTTCCAAATTAAATTCATAACCCTATCAATTAGTATTTTTATTTTTATTTTAGTTATGTGTGATCCTTGTGAGAAAATAAAAAATAAAATCCCTATAACAACCTGTATTTTAACAATGGTATGAATCATTTTGTTGGATTAAATTCATTTAAAAGGACTTTATTATGTTACCCAATGGATTCATGGGGGTAAATAGGGTGTGTGGGGATTTTTAGAAGCCTAATACCACATTAATTTGAAAAATAAATTCAGCTACAGGGTTATTAGAAATCAGAGAGTCTATACTGAAAGGTCTTTAATAACATTATGGGGGCCTAATAGGGGAGTAGTAGGATCCACATGGTTTGTAAAAAACTAATTGACTCCAAGAATATGATCATGTGGAAACTGTAGATTTTTCGGTGGCTTTTCACATGGTTTTAAAATAGTTAGGGAAACCAAGCTCCTTAACTATGAGGGGTCACTCCATTGTAAGTGTCTTGATCATAGTCCATGCACAGTTTTTTGAAACCATGCACCCAATATTTTGAGGGTCAAAAGTCCATAATTCCCTTACATATTATTATAACCCTATTTCCTTTATCCCCTATTTCTCTGGTAGCCAAAATTCATCCTTCTTCTCCCATAGCTCTCCATCAATCAACATTTAGGCATTGAGTTGTCTCCCAGGTCTGAAGACCAAATCGTGCAGTAATAGAAGTATAAGATTTGTCTCTATAAGATATATAATCCTCTCAATTCCTATTTCAGTTTATCATTGTATCTATCTATCTATTTAGAAGAAAAATATTTTCCCCTTTTTTAGTGATTTAGACCATTTCTTCAATTTCTCCCAACCTACATTGATTCTAAGGCCGCCATCAGAAAATCAGTAGTCAATGGTTTTATGGTAGGTGTTCTCTTCATTTTAGCCATGAGTTTTGGTATTTTTGAATATTTCTTATTCTACCATATATCGTCTTTTTCCACACATCTTGGATTAATTTAGTTATTCATATTAAATTGATATACACACTATGATATATTCCTATTGATACTTGTATAATAGATTACTGGTTGTTGACCTCCATTATGGGCTCCTCTGGGGTGTGCTGTCTTGAATTTACCTACTATAATTAATTGATGATATTCCCAAATCACCTTCTAATCATTCACCTGATTTCATTAACTATTTCCCTTGTTTATATAATTGTTTTATTGAACCTAAGTAACCACCTATGTTCTTGGCATAACATATGAGTGGAGTTACCCATTTAGTTAATTACCCAATTAGAAATAGTAGCTGCTAAGTTCCCTTTGAGACTTATAAATGAAATTACCACATTTTTGTTAAATAAATGGATCATATTAAATGAAATAGATTATTCATGATGGGTTCCCTTACTTAAAAAAATTAAAAGAGTTCATTTAATGGAATTTTTAAGGGTGGTATGGTCATTCTTATCATTCCTTGTATTATCAATTTCTTTAATTGAATGATTATTAATTATTTATATAATTGCGCTTGGTAAGTATAAAAAATGAGAGAAATTTCCTCATTCATATTATTATAAATATTATTATTATTTTGATATAGGATGTGGAATGGTGGTAAGGATTTTATTGGGCATGAAGATTCACACTCCCTTTCATTGGCTGTTGAGCATGACGTCTCACACCACTGATACTATTTGGATGGTGGGCATGACACACCACGTCCCTTGCATCGAGTGTTTACATGAAGATAGAATCATCAACTCAAGTGATGAGAATGACATATCTCACTCATTATGATATGTAGGTAATTCACCCTATTTCTTGAGTTTATGAGGTCATTTAGACTAGTAATGAATGTTTGAGTTATACACCGGTCGATCCAACACCATGTATTCCTTGTATATAGCCACATAATTCTGAATAGACTTGGTTTATATAGGAGTATGCAATATAAAACTATTATATATATATATATATAATTACTAACCATACTCCCATTAAGACCATGATCTGAAGCAAGTTGAGCTGCAAGGTGTCCAGTGGGAACTTGAGAAAGAAGGTTATTTATTCAATATTGTTTCATTATTTATTGATAACAACACAATGTTAATCTTTGAGAAAAACGTAGTCTAATTCTAGAAACCATTGGTAGTGGAATACTGGTATTTTGTATCACACCATACTTTGGCCACCTTTTTACCTGAGTAGATTACTTTTTTACAGGTTTGGGTAAGGTAAATGACCCTACTACTATATTTTATATACTTTACTTATAGATGGATCATAGGACAAGAGGAATGATATTATTATCACAATGATATTGGAGTATCCTTTTGTTCTTTTTTTAGTTTTTTATAGAATGAATGTATATGAATGTCCCCTATTACCCTTTTTTTATACTAGAATTCTATGTTTCCATGTATATAAAACTGCCTAGATGATTTTGATAGCATTATACATTTGTTCAATTATTTTTTCTTCTGTTACATATTAATTAAATATTTATACATATTCTTCCATTCATGTATTCTTATGATTGTATCTGTTATGCCACTCTGATATGTGGGTGTAGTCTCCCCACACTATTTTTTTCACACATAAACATAATTTATTACATAAAATATTCACTTGATACAACATAAAATATCGATAGTTATTGTGTCTTTTGGGCTTAATAACAATACAAAACAACTTAAAACATGGAAAACACATCTTTATTGAAAACTTCTTTTACATGACCACACACATTCCTTCATACTTAGAATTTCATGGGATAACCTGAGGACGTGCATAAAAAAGGGTGAGCTATAAATCCCAGTAAGTGATTAAGATAGGCCTAAAATAAAGAATATTGTACATTTTAGGAAATTGGCATGTCAATGGTGTGCAAGAGAAACATTAACATAAAGGCATGATATATCATGATTATCATAACATTGAAATTTATAAACAACATTTACCATGATTATTGAATGATCCAAGTCTCATTTCACATAGATTATGATTAAACCATCATTTCACTTGATGTATCATGATACTAATCTTTACCCAATTCATTGGTGCGCTATTAGGGATCACCCTTTGAAAATCATTTCATTTCATGCATAAGTGTGCCATATGGATCGTACAACATGGAGTCACTCACCATCATAATTTATTACATGATAAAAGAATTCAGAATACATACATGAAACATTATAATAAATATGTAAATGTGTGTAAATTTTAATTCCCTTTATAGAGTAATGGTCATGGTATTCACTACACAATGACTATAGCTTGGAAAATCATGGTGCAATTTCGGCTGCATAACTGGGTGACATAATAATTCCTAAAAATGGATGATGAGAGATATTGGGGTATCTAATAATATTAAAATGAAATTGAAATTAATGGGGACCATATAGATACATTTCCCAACATATGTAATTGAATTTAGATGCATAATATAAAGGAATTTCTTGAATGAAAATGAGAAGAGAGAAATTCCTTATGAAATTTTGGCATGGTAAAGGGTGTACATGAGAAGAATTAATGAGAGAGAAAGAGGTCTATAATAATTAAAGCATAAGTAGGGAAGTATTCGAGAGGTAAAAAATCATACCCCTACATTTTTAATTGAAAACAAAAGGGTATGGAAACAAAATGTAATTTGGACAAAAATGAGAACGGAAGAAATCCCTCACTTGGAAGTGTGTTCCCAAAGGCCCGTGAGAGGCTTGAGAGAGGCTTCATTAGAGATTAGGGAACCTTTTGAGGATTATAGATATATTAGTGCATAGTTTGGTTGATCTCCAATGGTTTTTAGGGAAGAGTAATGGACAATTGAGTGCGTTTATATAAGAAAGTTGAGAGAATTCGTTATTATTTAGGTTTTGGACACCATTCATTAAACTAATAAAAACAGCAAACCAAACCATCATTTTTTCCCAAAGTTTTCGAAACAGGAGATTGTAGAACATTATATTAATAGAAAAATGTCCAAACTTATTAAAATATTAGGCTTTTTTATTTTAGGTTGAGTCACACTCTCAATGAAATCATTTTAAAATGTTAAAATGTTTTATTAGTCTTGGAGGGTCCAATAAGGCCTTTTCAAATAAATAAAACAAATCTAAAATCCTATTATTTTAAATGTAAAACATATACTAGAAAACATACCATTTATAGTATTTTATTACATCACTATGGGGCCATTATTATGTCATAAAATTTACTAGATATTTAAACGGTATTTAATTTTCCCCAAAAAATTTATTTATCTCAGAAAACTATGAAAAAATTATCGTTAGATAATTTCAACATACAGATTCCAAAAACAATATTAATTTTATCTAAATAATTTACTAAATATGTTAATTCTAATTTTTAAAATAAAAAATAACATTTATCAAAAATTCATTTGTTTTGAAAAAAACAACATTTAAAACTTAATAAAAATTACAACTGTATTCCTAAAAATTATACGATCTATTATATTTAATAAAAATTAATTTAGTAGCAATATTTTATTAAAAAAAAATTAATTCAAAAATCCATTAATTCATCACAATATATTTCTTAATTGAATAATAACTAAAAATACTATTTCTTCATTAAAAACTATTTATAATGTAAAAATAATAAAATGGATGTATATTATTTATTATACAAAACAATTAAGCACATAATCATAGTTCTATGTTTTTGTTACATAACCCCTTATGACACCTACATTAGAATTAATGGTAAGGTATGCGATGGTGACAGACTCTTGGAGAGGCTCAGATAACATATCTCGGGTGGTAATCTCTATTAACTTCCACTTCTCCCGTAGGAGGTTCTGTTAAAGCTTAACGTGTTGAAGCTCAGCTTGGGATTGGTCAAGAGTGAAGCCCAAAAAATTTTCATCATAGATTTTGTGACATAATCCTGTTTATTTTCATCATAAATTTGGATAAATAATCTAATGAAAAAACCAATAAATTTGTAATGATCATTTTTTGATTTGGAAAATGGTTCTTTCCCAACTATGAGCAATAACATTAACGTTCATTCCAAGTTCACCTATGACCAACTTTTCATTTTTTTTTGTTTTTTCCACACCTGATTGTGAGTCTTGAGTTTTTCAATATTTGATTTGAATTTCCTACTTTGGTGTGTTTTAATATGTTAGAGGTATTTTCTGAACCACATGAAAATCACAATAACCAAATAACCTACCATTAATAATATATTATTAATCCTTTTTAAATCCCCTTCAATCCTATGAAAAAAGTTTCTTTGATAGCCACATTACAAGACCAATACCTTGTCCCACCCAACATCTACATGTAATTTTATTTCATAATTTATGGAAATTTAAGTGTGGGGGATGAATATCATTTTGGGTATCCATTTCGTTAGTTTCAACATGTTATAATATGCTTGAGGTAAAGCATATATTTTATTGTGGGAGAGAAGTTTTCATTCAGTGAGTTTGGGGAAGGGATTTTCATTAATTTAATTTTTTAAATCTTATAGAAAGGATTTCATGAAAATGAAAAACAAAAAAATATTGTGTCTTGAAATGGTTAAAAATCACACTTTCTCATCCTTTGATCTTGTCGTAAATATTACAATTAGTGTCGCGAGGAGATAAAACATGGGTTAGGAGGTGTGTGTGATATTGTTTTCAAGTTCACCAATAAAAAAAATAAAAAATAAAAAAATAACACATGTATTATATATTCTTGTGTCATTGGGATATGTTTTGTGTCTTTTATATATTTCACAATTTCATATCCTTTAAATTTTATCCAAATATTTTCTGTT
This sequence comes from Viscum album, assembly GCA_963277665.1. Classification (NCBI taxonomy): domain Eukaryota; kingdom Viridiplantae; phylum Streptophyta; class Magnoliopsida; order Santalales; family Viscaceae; genus Viscum; species Viscum album. The sequence continues at coordinate 1,550,029,914 of OY728138.1, forward strand.
ATCCTTCACAATATTAGTCCCTTTTCAATACATCATTCCATAACCTTCAATGTCTTATTTCAATTTATGAATTTATTTATCCATGTGTTTGTTTTACCCCTCTTTTCCTCTCTCTTGGACATTAAAATCCTACCATCTAATAGCCACAAAAAACACATAAAAACCAATATTGATTATTTTTAACATTATAATAGGGAATGGAAGCTGGGAGTTCTTTCAAACTCTAATATTTTCACTTTTGGTTGGTGAATCAGGGAACCGCTAGAAATAAATTTTTTTCATCTTTGGAGGAGTTATTAATTAGTTTCTAAATTTTCAATTTCTAATTTTGAGAATGAACATTTATTATTTTTGAAACATTATTGTTTTAATAATTATTTGTGGAATTGTTTATATATGAGTGAACTAGTCTAGACCCCCTGATTGGTGAAAGCCAAAATTTTCTATTGGTTGGCATGTGAAGATGATTTAGTTGTATTTTTATATTTCTTTTACATGAGGACATGAACAAGAAAAAACTGTATGGGTGTTGATGCTATTTATTTATTTATTACTTTTTATTTACTCCCTTTAAATATTTTCTATAAAAATTGCATAATCTTGGTGAAATATTCATGTTTTAATATTAAATATATTTTTGAGCATTATTTGAATTAATTCAGATTTGAGTCTGTTTAATCCTTTAATCATAAATATCATCATACTAATAAAAAATTTATTATTATTGTTTTTGGAAATATTTATTAAATTTAAAACATATAATTAGATGTAATCATTGGCCAATTCATCTATTATAAGGTTCATATGATCCACAGAAAAGGCCCAAAGAATCTTTGATAAAACTGGACCATCCTTGAAGATTGAATTTATAGGATCCTTCATTAAGTCCAAATTTATTGATTGTACACCAAGAGTATGGGGACAATACAATTAATCTTGGATAAAATTTTTAAGGCCCAAATTCCAAAAAAATGGGACACAACATATGATTTTAATTATAGACCATCATCTTATCTAGAATTTAAAATCATCACACTATTATTGACATTTCACCTGATATAGAAATAACTTCGAGCTATGATTTTGAAATGATCAATACAGGATATAGGTGGAAGGATTTTTAGAATACGTGGTTTATAATTGAGGGAATGTTAATATTCCCAAACCCATTCACATTTTGGCCTTCGAAAAATCCGGGATAGAAATGGACATATTAATTTTTTTTATTCAAATCGGCATAATATTGTCTCAATAAGTCCAATGGCCTAAAAAAATTGTAGATATAAAACATACATATATAAAAGTATTAATAATAATATATCTCAAGATTATTTTATATGGATGGTCCAAACATTGATTGAACTAGAGGGGTATATTTAGAATGAAAACAATCCAACTACTTTGGTTATAAATACATTTATATCCTCTCCTTGTAAGGAGTTGGCATTTCTGCACTAAATGAGGAGTTTCTGAATGAATATAGACTTTTCATGGGCCTGGGAAGACATTCTATGAAATTGTTTAAAAAATAGATACATCTCATACACTTTCCTTTTCTTGTTTTTTCGATTGTTTTTATTTGTAATCATGTATGTGTGTCTTCATTTCAATAGAATTTTAACACATGTTGCTTCTTATCATTCTCTTATTTTCATACACTTTATGTTTGATGATATTAATGTAATTAAAATAGTTTAAGTCAATCAAAATAAACCCTTTCTTATTTTTTTCTAATTCAATTCAAAGTCTGTATTTTATTTTCTTCCCTGCTCGTGTGTGTGTTTAGCGCACAAATAGTTTCTCACCCCCTTCATTTCCTTCTGTTTATAATCCATCATCATAAAAATATTAAAACAGAGTAATAACCATCTCAATGGATGAGTGAGTCTACAATTTATGAGAGTCATAATTTTTTTATGATAAGTGATTAAAATATTTTTTTGATTAATATTCATTAAATTAATATTGTTTATGTTGAACATAAAATTTCCTGGGTTAATGACTTGTTTTTTTAAGGAGTGGTTTAAATGGATTATTGAAACCTTAAATACACTATAATAAACAATTTTTGATTGATATTTGAACACAATGTTATGTTAAGGCATCGATTAAAGCCTCAACACTAAGTAAATCTGATGAAAATCATCTTCTGAAGTGGGTGTTAATTTTATTCAGTATAACAAAAAGCTGAAGGATATCATTAGATTATATCTCCAATGTTTACGTAACACCAATATTTAAAAAATATTTGAATCAATCATCATCCTACAATCATTTAATTTAGGCTCTATAAACAAACACCCCATTAAAAGATAATTAAAACAAAAACAATTCACTATTAAAAAGTACCATCACCGATGATTCGACTCGAGTTCCACTATACACAATAGTAGATCACTACACCCTTGAATGTATGATAGGGGAAAATCGTCCGTGCTTCACAAGGATAGGCTTATGTGATCACAACATCTAAGGTTGAAACACCTAATGACATGGTGTAAGATACTATTATCATCTTTTCAAATCTATCCAGAGCATTATTTGATTATGGATACTTTAATTCCATTATATATTCCCTATTTTCAATAAAAATAGATATTTCCAATTTACTTTATCAAGGTAGTTGTCAATAAAAATCCCTAAGGGAAGTTTCATTCGAAAAAATATGTGTCAGGCGTTTCCCATTATGGCATATAAACATGATATATCTAATAACATTATCATCATACCTATGGTTGACATTGATATAATCTTTAGTATGGTCTGGTTATCAAAATAGGATGTGAAAAGTTATTACAAGGAATAAGTTACGATTTATAAAGAATATATAGAATCTATTATATTTAGAGTATAAACTTCATTATCTTATTATTATCTAGATCCACCCACAATAGCTCATCTGAATGAAATTCTTGGGGAGGAAGAGAAAACATCATCCATGGGTAAAGAAGTAAATATTAAAATTGAGAATGTACTTATTTGACAAGAATACATTGATACATTTCCTAGGATTTCCCTACACATTCTATAGAGTGGGATGTTATGTTTTCTATAGATTTCATCCCTAATGCAATTCCAATATCAAAGACTCCCTATAAAATGGCCATTGTGTAATAAGTAGAGTTGAAGAAACAACTATAGGAGTTGATTAATAATGGATTTATTCACCCAAGTGTATCTAACTTGGTAGATCAAGTTATTTTTGTTACGAATAAATATAGATCAATGATATTGTTCATTGACTATAGAGAAATCAATGTTATTACAATTACGAACAAGTATCCTCTTCCTCACAATGATTATTTCTTTGATAAAATTAATGGATCTAAATATATTTCAAAGACTAACCATTCAATTTGGATATCATAAATTGTGTGTAAATAAGGAATACATTCTGAAGACAGATTTTTAGATAATTTTTGGTCTTTATGAATTTATAGTAATTCCATTTGGATTGACTAATGAACCCTCTATTTTCATGGATCTAATGAATATAGTGTTAATGGAATATCATGATTATTTTTAATACTATTTATTGATGATATCTTGGGATACTCCAATTACTATGAAGACCATGAGAACCCCATGCAGATTTTCTGAAGATTAATATAAGTAACGAGCTATATAAGAATTTTAGCAAGTGTGAATTCTGGATTTTGAAAATTTATTTTCTTGTCAATATTGTCATGAAGGATGGGATCTATATTGATCCTTCAATGAAAAAGTCAACCATGGAATGGCCAGCATCAATGAGAATTACTGAGGTGCACATTGTAATTGATTTAGCAAGTCACTATCGGCGTTTCATCCATAATTTCACCCAATTAGATAACCCATTAACCAAGATCACAGGTAGAGGTGTTAAATTTGTTTGGAAAAAAATAATGTGAATAATTTTTTGATGAATTAAAAATAATATTAGTAAATTATCCAATCTTAACCTTACCATCTATAAAATATGGGTTTTTTATTTATAGGGATTCATAAAGGAAAACGCTTGGTTATTTCTTTATACAAGATGATATGGTCATTTCTAATAAATCAAGGTAATAAAAAATTCTTGAAAAAACTACCCAACTCATGATCTTGATTTAGCTATAGTAATATTTTATATGAAGATTTGGAGACACAATCTATACAGTAAAATAAGTGAGATAAATACAGATCACAAGAGTTGGAAATATATTTTCTCATAGAAAGAACTCAACATGAGACAAAAGAGAGGACTTGAGATACTCAGGGATTATGATTTCACACTACACTACCACCCAGGGAAATAAAATAAGGCGGAATATGCATTGAGTAGATATGACCATCTAGTTATAAACAAAATGAGAGTTAAAAATGATCATATGTTCCTGGATCTAGTAAATATGGATATGGAAATTAACATAAAAGGTGAAACATCACTAATTTTTAAAATCATTTCCAAACATTCTTTATTAGGAAGGATAAAATGTTCTCAGTTTGATGATGAGGTGTTCTATAAAAAAATTAAATCTATGAATGATGGTATATGGATTGAATTTTTATTTGAAGATGACATTTTGAAATTTGGGAAGAGGAATTATGTTCCTCTTATACCTGAGATAATAATGAAATTACCAGATGATGATCATAGAATTAATTTTTATAAACACTATGGTATCAATAATACGTATAAATATTTGAAGGAATATTTTTGGTGGCACAACATAAAGAGGTAGAATGCTGATTATGTGTTGAGATGTTTGGATTTTCAATAGGTGAAGGATATAAGACAACATCCTATAGGTTTCATGAAACCAATTACTATACATTTGTGTAAATGGGATGATATTACAATGAATATTTCCTGGGGATACCAAAGACTCCCAAAATAAATGATGAAGTATGGGTAATTGTTGACCATCTTACAAAATCAACACATTTTATAACTATAAGAGAATATTTACCTCCTGAGTACCTATGAAGACTTTACATTAGAAATGTTTTAAGACTTCATAGTATACCGATATTGATTTATTCTGACCATGATCCCTATTTTACATCAAGAATCTGGAAAAGTGTTTAGAAATCCCTCGATACTGAACTTTATTTGAGATCTGCCTACCACCCTGAAACTGATGGATAGTCAAAAAGGACAATTAAATACTTAAAATACATGTTGAAATCTTGGTCACATGACTTTCAAGGTATGTGGGATCAGTATTTACCTCTGGTATAATTTTTTGATGACAATAGATTCCATTCATTTATTTTGATGGAACCATATGAAGCATTATATAGAAGGAGATGTCGTACACCTACTTGTTAGGATGATATTGGTGAAAGAAAACTCGTAGGCCTAGAACATGTCGGGAAAACAATGTAAAAGGTGAAAATAAGTCAAAGTCATATCAAAGCAGAACTAAGTATGCAAAAGGACAATGATAACAATCAATGGAAGGATTTTTAATTTCATGTAGTAGATAATGTTTACATAATGGTATTTTCATGTAAGGGTGTTATAATAGTTTATATGATGGTAAATTTGAGTCCCATGTATATCGTTCTCTTTAACATTTTAAAATGAATTGGAGTTGTAGATTATTTTTTAATTCCATCAAGTCTCTCAAAAGATCATGATGTTCTCCATATATAACTGTAAATGAAATACATGCGAGAAAAAAATCATGTAGTCACTGATGAAGAAACAGAATTGGAACCCGATGTATATTATTTTTAAGATCCTATCACGATTCTTGATACTAGAGAAAAAGTGTTGAGAAATCAGATGACTTCTCTGGTAAAAGTTATTTGGAGGAACCATAAAATGGAAGAGGCAACATGCGAACCTGAAGAACTTGTGATTAAAACCACCTAAATATATTTATGAAGTGATATTCTATAAATTTTGAGGAAAAAATTACTTTAAGTAGGGAAGAATGTAAGACACCATGTTTCCAAGGTATTCTACCTTTTAAATAATTCAACAGCCTGCAATATAGGCAATAATGAGTTCAATTTCACCATGACCTATCAAACTATCTATTTAAAAAGTGGTTATAAATTGTCTTAACCACATTATGAAATTTAAATTTTCTTTTTCAAATTAGTCTTTGTTTTTGAATTTGGAATATCAAAATTAGCTTAGGGTGAATTTTTTGTAATTTTCTAAAAATATTAAATTTTAGATGAATTGTGGAATATAATACATTATTGTTAAAATACCAAAATTTTCATTTAAATGGTTATTTTAATTTTAAATTTATTTTAATGTCACAATCGATACATAATACATATATTAATTAAATTTAGTTTATTGGAATAATTTTTATAATAGAATTAGATATTATAATTTTATTCAACTTTTGAACATCTCTTTTACCTACATTCTAACCACATTTATAAATTCGAATTAAACATAATTTTACCACTTATGTGAATTGAATTTTTAAAAATTTATATATATGGTTGTAATTAGTATGAAAATTTTTCCCTAATAGGATCAAAATATTTTTTTGAATAGTTTTTTTACAATTTTATTTACCATGATTAAAGTTAATTAAGGTAACTAAAGGTAAAAATAATAATATAAAATTACCCACACACCTTTCATAATTTCAGTGGATAAGTTTTTATTGACCAAAATCAGACGTATGTTGAAAATATGATCCTTTTTTAATCCAATTATGTCATATTAGGACATTAGTTATATTTTATTTAATTAACAGTTAAAAAGGCCATATTCAAATATTAATAACAATCAAAATTATGGTATTTAAGATTATCAGACATAACCCATCAAGTTTAATTTTAAATTCTAAATTTTAAAGGGTTCCTCTAAAAATTCTTGTAACTCTATCACATGAGCATGATGATTCATATGATTAAAATTTCATAAATGAACAAATTGAACCACGTAGGTCAGTTAGGGAATATTTCTAATGAGATAAGAGACAATCGATATATTGAATCATTTATAAACAAGAAAATGGCTATTGGGTTGCTTTCTAATATGCCAAAGTTCTCTTAATGGGACCCTTGTAGGACACGTTAACTATTATTACATAGTTTTTAACTGATCCTAATTGGGAAGATAATTATGGATAAATAAAATGATGAAAATGAATTGATGTGATAAATTGCCTAATTATGATAGGATATTAATAAATAATTAATGTTTAAAAATGGAATCTGATAAGACTTACCCGTTTTACCATTACACCTCTCTAAAACTAGGTACCAAGTGTTTTTAATTAATAAATTGTACTTTATTTTATGAATTAAATCTTTTAAATGATTAAAAATTGAATGAAAATTCATATAATGACATAAAATGGAACATTATGTGGTATCCTTAGTTTAAAACATCATGTAAGGGTAGTTTAATCATCTCTTAAATTACCTTAGAAAGGAAACGTATGCATTTTATAAAGGACTTTTTTCATTTATAAATTCCATAAATGATAGGAATAAGGCATAGTGAAACATGTTTAGTGTGTCATATTAGTAGGGAAAATGCTTATATTTTTGTAATGGGCTAGCCCGAGGTTTGTAGAACCCTTAGATCTCAAATTCCTTTCTAAATAATATGTGTTTCCTAATGTATGGTACAATTCTTGTGTCATTATCTCCAGTAGGAATCTTAGTTTCTAAAAGACACCTTTTTTGGATGGGTGGTCGTTGAATAATTGGCCATTTTTGTGGGAGTGATCATAAACTAACGATCATTTTTAGTATGTTACACATTCCTAGGAAATGGTTGGCCACTTAGTATGTGGTATGACCCACTCTTATTCCTCTATGATGGATGACATGGAATTCCATCATCTAAGATAATGGTCATATGGGGAAATAAAACTCTAGGTTAAATATCTTGTACGGACCGCCTGATAATTGGATTCATAGGGAGGACAACCTATGGAAAGTATCAAAGATATTTCATCTTGTTTCTAAACCTTAGGGTGGTGTGTGTTCAAATATGTGGTACCTGTCGATTTTATAAATTGAATAATGAACCATTTGATTTCACTAGAGTCATTGGGACAAGAGCTATTGAGTTCATTCTTGGTTCATCCATGGAATAGAGTGACCTAGGCATTAATGGAATAAATTAGTCATAATGCTCGATATTGTTTTCCAATAGGATTTTGTGTTTTAACATATTGGTATGGTTGGTTTTGGATTTAATTATAAATAATATGGGGTATACGATCAGGACCTGGAGAAGTGTGATTTTTCCTCTTAAAGGTAATTTGATATAGAACGCTTATGAGAGGAAATTACATCTCTAATTTTTATGGATATGACACTCTTGAGGTGGGGAGAATCACGTAAATTCTAGTGAATAGGTGTCCTTCTAGGTAGAAGGTACACAATTGAGAAATACCATGTGAAAATGGAAAATACTATCTACAAATATTAGTGAGGTTGGTGAGTCTTGCAACGTGTCGGTTCTTTCAAGGCAGTGATGCTGTGAAATGGTTGACTATCTATGCGACCTTTATAAACACTAGTTACCAGGAATGGAATTATGTGGTAATTAATGAACAATCACTATATTACTTAGTGGAAAAGGAATTGTGATTGGTTAACTATGGTGCATCAGTAGGTGAAGCAGAGCTTCTTCTAAATGCAGTTGACCAATAGTGGTTCGAGTACTCTTTCTTTGAGTAGTTGGGTATTTTTGGTTGGAAACCATATTGGTCACGTCATATTTATATGTAGGGGTATTCTTAGTACATTTTGGTATTACTAAATATCCTCTTAGTGTAATCTACTTCAAGAGATGAGCATGTCCCCTATCTTGACATTGTTCTTCATGACCTAATAGAGCATCGTTTATAAGATGATCTAAAAGATTCAAATTTTCTTCTGTTTTTATAACCAGACTATATGAGAGTGTTTTGTAGTCCACATTTCAAGACATGGTGTCTCATTAGTGATATATGGGTCCCCATGTAGGAAATCTGAGGATAGAATCTGGGACACCATCTCTTTTCCTCGGTCTTTACCTCTAGGTTGATGACACATTATGTTAATTCAGTGATCTGATGTAGATGTATTGGACTTGTACTAAAATCTCACCTATAAGAATAGAGTATGTACTAAATTTATTTTCTTATTTAGACTCTATTTTAATGAATTTGAGATTACCCAGAAATGTTTTTCAAGCCCGAAGGTGATGTTTAATGGTTCAAAATTCCAGTGGTTTGGATCTGGGTTATACCTCTATTCATGTTGAGATATGAAATATTAAATGATCAGGTAATGGTTTGATCAGGAAACATCACTAGATATAAGGTATGTGATTTGGATAACATGATCATTGTAATCATGAGATTCCTTGGTAGAAAGTATTGTTGTTTACTTTTTTTAACACGGACTACCTAAGAATAGTGGTTTGAGACTGGTCAGTAAGAGGTGGTGGGAATTGTTTTCCTTTTTCACAAGGAATATAGTCAGTGAAGAACCATTTCTGTCATGTTTTCATGTGGAGAGAAGTGTAGTATATTTTTGTTATTAATTTTCATAAAAATTCAGCTTGACCATGATAAATGAGGTTAGTGAGGAATATACCACTTGAAAATTCAAAATCTTTCTACGAGAATTGTTAGAAATCTCAGGGTGTGATTTGTAGGAAATTATGATGGTGGAGGTATCATGGCTCAGAATTGGTGACTTTTGATGAGAATACTTATAGTGGGAGTACCATCCATAATATTTTTAAAGTGAGAAATACGTTATCGTGTCTCTAGCTAAATTGTCTTCGGTAATCTCCTTCTTGTGTTTTAGTTGGAAAATGATCATTGACTCAAGTTTTGATAGCTCAAGTGTCATACGCTTAATATATTTGTAGTGGTGAATTGTGAATTTAGGAATGAAACATTTCAATTTGGGTAAAACATCGTTACCATTGTAGATTGGGTGAGGTATTCAGAGGTGGGTGCATCATCATGTTTCAGGAGAATTGGGATCTGAAACCTAAAAACAGGAAGGGACTTTTTAATGTGTTGTTGTGACACATCATATTGATTATGTTTAAAGATGATTTTATAGTCTAGGGAAGACCATATATCATCCCGCATGAAGAATTGATAGGATTAGAGTTTTTATTTTTAATAAAATTTATTGAATGTGGGGGTGGTTATGAAAACAGTTTCAAGAAAATATCTCAATTTAAAGTGTTTAATATTTGAAAAACCAAGTAGATTTAGAGAAATATGAAGCAAAGGGGATGTTGTGATATCAATACACACATTTCATGTTCATTGTTTTTAGATATTCATTTATTTTTGACATAATTATTTGGTTGAAATTAATTTTAATACATATTAATTCCTAATATTTTATTTAAATGCTTGAGGAGCCAAACTATGACATAACAATCGTATTTCTAAGGTCCAGCACATATGCATGGAATAAGAGCTTCCAAATAGGATTGAAATCTCAAGATGTAGGCTAAGAAACGAGTCCTTCTTTTTTCCAGTAGGAAAAATAAAATTCATGCACTCAAAGGGGTTATTGTGATTTCACTACACAAATTTCAAGTTCATTGTTTTATATATTCACTTAGGTTTGAAGTAATTCTTTGGTTGAAGTTAATTGGAATCTCGATTAATTCCTAAGAATTTATTTCAAAACATTAAGAATCAAAACATGAAATAAAAATCATATTGGAAAGCTCCACCACATATTCATGGAATAAGAGATTAAAAATTAGATTTAAATCTCAACAATGTGGGTAAGAAGAAGGGTTTGTGGGCTGTCTAATCAGAACAACATAAGTCACACACACAAAAACACACACTGATTGTGTAGAAATTAAGATCATAATATTCACAATGATCAAAAAAGGATTAAAATATTAAATTATGTATGGTAAATGGAATTATATGTTTTAACACCAAAATAAATCCAAAAAGTATCTAATATAAGCATCATAAGCCCCTCGACTTAAGTGTAGCACTCAAATAACGAATGCCCGCCGTTTATCCCAACTATGAGAGGAGGAGGAAGCTCAGAAGTGTCTTCATCATAATTTAAACTAACAATATGATTATAGGGAGATCTAGAACCTCAAATTGGATTAATTTAATCATATTGAACTACAATTTGGTTGTTCTTCCCTCACCTGGTCAAACATCAAAATGGGGAGCCCATGGTGCCAATTTATAGGAAATGTGAATGGTGGTTTTGGGAACCATGGTTTTAAGAAACCACTAAGACCATGGTTTTCAATGGACAGATAGTCTTATCTCTCATTTAATAATATTAAAATGTTATATCCCACCTCTTGAATATATCCATTGAAAATTTGGAACCATTTAGATAAAAATGACTCGATATACTGACCGAATATTGAACATCAATATTGACTTTGTGAAGATTCAATTACTTGGACAGATGGGTTTGGATAGGCCTCATAGTAGAATAATTGGGATTGTATTCCTTTATATTAAATGTATCCCATTATGGTGTTGACTAGTCCACACAATTTCATCCCATTTGGAAGCACAGTTTAGTAGAAGTGTGTAGTTGATTCTACTAGTTTTCTTTGATCATTCACAGTTTGGCGCATTTTTGTTGAACTTCATCATGGACCCTTCAAATAACCTCCACATACAACATAGTTAGCTAAAAATGTAAAATTTACCTTTTTAATAGTGATAATCACATAATAATTGAATCAAAAATGATCTAAAAATTGTTATTATTTATATAATTTTCAATAAAAAACTAGTTTAACATAGTGGTGTATGGGTGAAAATGAAACTGTGAATCATGGTTTGATCACACCCCCACACCTAAACATTTTGACTCATCGACAAAGTCAGATTTTCAAAAAAAAATATGTATGTATATATTCCCAACATCATGGATATTTAACATTGAAGTAAAATTTTATCAATGAGAAAAATATGATCAAAGGAAAAAATCACACCAAGGAGTTATTCTTAGAGATCATGGAAGAAGATACCTTATAAATTTTTCCATATGGAAATTATAAGAGATGCATGATAAAAAAATGAGAAAATAATTCCAATGTTAACCAAGATATTAATTATCCACATGTGTGTGAAAACCATTTCATTCTATTCCTTCCACTTTCTGTCCAATAAATATAAGTTATTTTTAAGTTTCTCTGCTTAAATGATTCTATCCACTGAACCTTCCCTACATAATTTGTAATAAAATTTCAATAGCCAATAAATTAATAAATCTTGGACATAAAAATTCTCATAACATATATATCCCCATATGTTTTACATTTCACAACTCCCCTAATTTATTATTATTATTATTATTTAGTTTCACTTCAAACAAATCTCACACTCTTCTCTCAACACCTGTTTGGCCTCTTCACGACACTAATTTTAGAAGTTATAATAAGATCAAAAGTTGAGGAAGTTTGGTTTTTGACCAAACCAAGGCACAACCGTTGTATTTTAATTTTTATTTTTTTAGGGAAAACAACAGTCGGGTAACATGTACACATACATAGGCCGATCTGGTACAGTAATGAGACAAATTCGATAAGGAATGAACGTATTGAAAAATAATTTTAGTAAGAAGATAAATATTAACCTAAATTATATTTACCATCAATTGAGTAAGAAAATGTCACACTTAATGGTTGGGTTAAAAATGTGTGTAGATATTTAGGGACATAATTTTCCATAACTACTCACACAAAGGATACCATTATTCTCAAATGTTTCGAAATGACACATCCATTTATATAATCTAAAAAACCAATTATCAAGAAATATTAACACATCATTATCAAATTCATGATAATACACACATTAAATCATTGAAACATTTTTTTTAAAATGATAAACAATATGAAAAAGGGAAATTCCTTAGGCATTTTCAATAATTTCCACGAGTAATCCGGCATTGTTTTACATGATTAGGTGGGAACCAAAAAATTTACAATTTGGACCAAAATTTAGGGGAGAAAATAAAGGTGGAATAAATAATACCATTAAATAATAAAAAACATAAGAAAGATTATGAAAATTCCTAACTAACCTAGGAATATATAAATCCCCCACACCTAAAGTGTGTAGTGTACTCACTGTAATAAATGAAAATATAGGAAGGAAGAATAAAACCTAGTGGGTGTATTGGGTAGTTTTATTCTTGAATGAGGAGTTCCTTCATATGGGACTCTATAATGGCTTCATGAAAGTTTTTCAACCACTGTCCATTGAAAGTGACGGTTTTTTGGATTCTTCATTTGTAACCAGGAAAACACCAAATGGATAAACATTAGTAATAGTGTATGGAAAAAAACAACAAGAATGAAGATTACCTGGATGAAACATCAGCCTTACATTGTAAAGGAGGACCATCTTCCCTATTTGGAATTGACGATAAAGGATTAGATGGTCATGGTAATCCTTGGTTCGCTCCTTATAAATCCTAGAGTTCTTATATGAATCTCCACACAGTTCCTCCAATTCATGAATATGAAACATCCATTTAGCGTCTCTCATAGAAATATTACAATTCAATTTTTTATTTTCTAGTATTCCTAGTGCTCTATCACCCTATTAGGTGACAACTCTTTCCCAAAACAAGGCGGTAGGGTGAAATACCAATTGGAGTTTTGAAGTTAGTACATTTAGCCCATAATTAATCGTCGAGACAAAGACTCTAATATTTTCTTTTGGGTTGAACTATTTTTCAATAATTTTTTACTTATCTATTTGAACCCTCTGCTTGACCATTGGTTTTTGGGTGATATTAAATAGACACTCTATGCCCGGCCCCATATGGGCGCAAAAGATATTTTATTATATATTTGTAGAAATGAGAACCCTGGTAAATCAAGATGAACTTAGGTAATCCAAACCTAATTAAGATTTGGGTTCTAAAAAATTTCACAACTATATTGGAATCATATTTTCTTTTGGATCAATCATATAACCATTTTGACACATAATCAATTGATATATTATTATAAATATTTCCAAAGGAATTGGGAAATGGCCCTATAAATTCAATTCTTCAAACATAAAAAATGTCTTTAAAGAGAAAGGGTTGTTGTCGAATTTATTTTATTTTAGAGACCTTCTACATTATTTCAAATCGAGGACAAGATTTTCCAAAATAATGTGCACCTTGAAACAATGTTGTCCTAAATATTCTAGAATCAAGGACCCTGCGAGCAATTCATAGGGGACTAATATGACCCCAACACAAAAGAGTGTGGTAGAACCTAAGGACAGACTGAAACTCGCTATCGGCAACACAACACCAAAGGACCTGATCACTACATGTGTGCCAAAGGTAGAGGTCATCCCAAATGTACCAAAGAGAATAATGTTTTATGAAAAAATCTTGGTTTTTGGTTAAATCAATAATAATGCAAGATTATATCAAATAAATTACAATTTCAGCATACCGAGGATTAACATCTTACACTCAGTATAGTTTCTCATATGAGAACATGTAATTTATTGGTATATAGAGGGATGATTCAGTGTTTGAGGATGAGATAATCCTACTAATTTAATGTTATTTTAAACATTGTCATGGGATGGAATTCCATGCCAAGTTTTTTTGAAAATTTTGAAATTGATTTGAAATAATTATTTTTATATAAAAAGTTATAGAAAATACAAATTGATGTTTTAAAAGTTTTATTGTACTAATTGGGTACTAAAAGTTTTAGTATTAATCTATATTTTGAAAAACTTGTTAGGTTGATGTAAGAACATTATGTTATAATTATGTTTCTCATTTCCCTATAAGAAGGATAGAATAATTACATTTATCTGTATAATAGTCGAGGAACTCAAAGAAATAATAGGAAATTTAAGCATTGATATGCACCTATATGGAATGGAAAAATGTATGACATGTGAATATCTATGTGCCTAAAATAATGCATGATTCAACACTCCCATGACATACCAATCCAAGAGTAAAATGGAAAAATCAGTCACAATAGTAATAAACATTACATATCATGTGTGTCACCCAATGGTAGAATTAAAATGACTATAATAATAAGAATCCTTAATTGAAATTCATGTCCTTGGTAATTTAGATTTTCTCTTTATATGGGTTAACTACTTTTAGTCAAAGTCTCACCACCAAATTCTAACATAATATCATTATTTATACCATCCCAAAATAAAAAGAAAATAAAAGATTCACTGATAACACTTTTTAATGACCCAAAAAAATTCACATAGAAGTAACTGAGCTTGGTTAGTCACATGGCCTGAAGAATTCCTCCCCATACGCTAGAGGTTGCTGACTAGCAGCGAGGGTCCAAGATGATAAAGTGGAGAGAATATAACATCATGATAAGAGTAACACAATGGTTTATTAAATAGATAGATGGAAAAATAATAATATCAATTAACATAAAAAGATAGATCATCGAAATAAAACAAACAATCACCTATAGAAATATCTTGTACCATATAAAAAATTATGTAACGTCATGCCTCTAAACAAAAAATGAATCAAAAAACATTGAATTAGGAACACATACATACAGGTATATCAAATGAACCAAAAATACCATAATACTATATCGAGATAGCATCATGAGCCATAAGACAGTCCTATGATGACCCTCTCTCCTGCTGTAATCATATATAGCATCAAAAATTAGGTAATGGACCCTATCTTTACATGAATCAATTAAGTCTATCGTGGTAACACATTTTGACATGAAGAGGGTGTGATATATATTCAGTAGTCCAGCACCCTAGGTATTTATAAGTATCTAGCTTGTTCATATGATAATATTAGTTTTTATATATAATAATAGTAAGTAGTACTTAAATCTGTAAGGGTTCATATTTAGTTCCTGAAAGACACTAGGTTGACACTACCTACCTCGTCTCATACCGAGAAAACCTTTGAAAATATATCACCAAGAAAATATAAATATAAGTGTATATCTGTGTATGTATATATATGAACTATAAAATTAGCGGAATTTATAGACATATATATATATATTACTAAATAATACATGAGTATCACATGTATAAGGGACTACAAGACTATGTATCACAAGTATATGGGATTCCATTCCCAATTATTCCATGTATATACAATCAAATTGGATTTATAATTTTTTAATGTTACACTATAACAAGGGTAAAACCATTATTTATTTAAAATCACATGATGTGGTCATTCCACAAACATTTAATTTGACTCATTATAGTCATTACATTGTGGATTCTAGCCAAAAACATATAGAAGATGGTTTGGTCACATAATCATTTATAATACCTAGGGGAAAATCCATAGGCACAACTAAAGGGGTGGTAATAGTAAATGGGTACCTATCCCAATAAGAATAAGGATAAAAAATCAAGGATAACAAATTAAACAAGTGTTATGTGTATTTTTAAGGAAATGCTTGGAAAATTGGCCATGTGAAATCATGTTGCATAATATAAAGCAAAAATACTTGATAGATAATTACAAGAACAACTATACTATGGATGTAGATCAGTAAACATACAATATCAACTTTTTATTTTGTCTAGAATAGATGAAATAAAAAAACCAAACAATCACTATAAAAACATGACATATTAACTCGCACCAAAAATTATGCAAATGATGGCAAGATAAACTAGAAAAATAAGGAATAAGATCAAATATCGTACAGATGCGCTTCCAATTTAATGAATGGTGTCCTAATCAGAGTCTAGATGAAGAGGAACAAAGTAAACATAGCCTCAAGTGAAGGAGGGTCTCTCAATGGAGGAGGTTACGTGTGTGGGAGTGGAGAAAAGAGTGGATTGAGTAAACCTAATGGCTTTATCACCTTTAAGACATATCTGATCATATTTAAAACTTTTAAATTTTACATGATAGGTAGATCATAAGTTTTCTCAAAGGAAAAATGAATACACATTGTAAAATTGGTCTGTAAAGACAAATTCTCTTCCTGTATTTATCTTGTTGTAGGATTCTGACCTTTTGATCCCGTTTCCAACAAACATATTATCTAACATGATGGCATGGTTCCTAGGTATAATACAAAAATAAAATCACAATGATGATTCAACCAAAATTTAAAAGATCAATACCAAATATTAAAAATCAGGATCTCACAATATAGTCCCCTTCCTCCCATTTATCCTTTCACTTTCCCTTGATTTGATTCATTCCCAATAACTATAATCATTATGTTGTCTTAAATTAGAGGTGCAGTTAGTTTGAATCATGGGTCATTGCTTATGTTGGGATTATTAAGGGAACATCATGTCTTTTATGAGTGTCCTCCATGGTAGGAAACATCTTTTGTTATGATCTTCATTGATCTGAGTTAGGTATTTTTTTCATCACTTTATATCATATGACTTTAATTTTATAATGATTTGAGAATAGTTTTTTTAAACTAAGACAAAATGTCTGACCCATGGGGGGGAATAATTTAATGTTATTTTAAACATTGGCATGGGATGGAATTCCATGCCAAGTGTTTTTAAAAATGTAGATATGGATTTTAAATAATAATTTTTCAATAAAAAGTTGTACAATGAAATAAATTGATGTTTTAAAACATTTATTGTACTAAATGACTTTAAACCCATATTTTTGGGTTTTCTGAATTTGGTTAAAATATTTTACAAGGGTTTCTTGATTTTAAAGGGGGTGACTTAACCCTTGTGTTCAATTTTTGAAACATTTTAAAACCTTGGTTGATTTTAATATAATAGTTTTGAAGAGTTAGAAAGAATTTTAAATAAACAATATGTTTTGGTTGGTTTCCATGGGATGAGTTATTCAATGTGGATTATATTTGGAAACTAATTACTATCTTTGAATGTTTTCAAAGACGGTTTAAAGGGATGTAGGAGTTATCATTGAGTTTTTATGTGTTTTTAATACAATATGTCTCAATAGTATATTTAGATTGATTTTAAAAAATACATTTCACTAGGAATACAAAGTGTGTTGTTTTAAAGAAAATTCCCACTAGGAATTTTATGGATAATGGGTTTTCTTAAAATTTTTGAGATCTTATTGATCCCCTTGTAAATTTTTCTAATCATAGTGTCTTTTGATACCATGAGGGGATATTTTTATTGACACATTTTAATATATTATCTATGTTTTGATGTATATGGGGATGCTTATTTTGGAGGTTATAATAGGTGATGCATTTGTTATTTCAAATGATTTCTATATGATATATAAAATTAATTCTTATATTCATCTAATTTTAATTGTCCTTGTAGAAATTTTGAAATGTGGTTAGTGCATTAAGTTGTTGATTCTCTGGTCTAGGTTGATGTGTGTTAAGGAAAAATTGGATTGGGAATGAGAGATCCCTTATAAGGGATGTTTCCCCCCTAAGACTGAGTGAGAACATAGGAGGTGGGGATAGAGAGATCTTACACAAGGATTGAGAGATCCCTGGAAGGACTGAGTTCGATTCCTAATGTTATAGTCATGTTGATTTCATCAAGAACCTATGGTTATTCTAATCCATTATAGTTCCCATTTTTTAGATCTCATAGGTGAGATCCCTAACACTAGGATCCTGATTTAAGGATCATTTAGGGGGTTTAACATTGTTTATCTATTTTCTCCCATGTTTCTTGGATTATTTCATATCACCCACTCTCTTATTTTTTGTTTTTTATTATTGTGTGAATCAACAAAGTTTTTCTTGATTATTTTATTTCTTCTTATTTAGGGGTGGTTATTTTTAAATTATTTAAAAATGGTTGTGAAATGTTTTAAAATAAGTAAAGAGAAATCTTTATCCTAAAGTGATTTCCAACCAATTTGAAAATTGATTTTAGATGGGGGTGTGTTTTATAATTTAGAATGTTGTTTTCCAATGTGTTTTAGAATAGATTTAGTAAAAAAACTACTAGGTGTCTTGGTTTTGATACAATGATTGTGAGTGGTTTTTAAAAATATGGTCTTAAGCCAACATTCCTAGTTTTATTCAAAGGTTTATTTTGAATGAAATTTTAAAAAAAATGTGAAAATTAAGAACCTATTTAAGTGTTGAATTTTATTTTTCAAAACATGGATTTTTTGAATTTTTTAGAGATGAACATTATAATAGTGGTTTCGTTAAGAGGTCTTGGCTAGGGAAAGTAATTTTCTAATAGATTGTCTTCATTTAATAAAAATCCCAAAAAATTGTCATGTTTCACTTTTCATGTGTTACTGTTTGTTATTATAAATCATCATAAAAACATTTTACTAAATAATTTATTTCATAATTTTATTTTTAGGATTTTATATCAATGTAACCTCTTAGATTTTGAGGGTTTATGTGTCCAATGGGTTCGTATAGCTCATACTTATTTTTTTCACATTTGGGTTAATTCTAGTTTTATTATCTTATTTGATCATATAAGGGAGATGTATAGTTGGATGGTGATAGTGGGTCATGTCACGACACATTAGTATTATTTGGGATTTCATTTTATTTTTGATTTTTTCATCAGCTGTTTGAACCATTTTATTTTATAATTTTTATTATTTGTATATTTTTCTATTGTTCGTTTATTTATGTATCTATTTTAAATCCTATTTGGATGTTCAATTTTTTTTATCTATTTTTAGAAGATTATTTATTTTATTTCCACTGTTGATTTATTATTATATAGTAGGAAAATTGTTCCCATGGAATATGCTATGATTGTTGGGCACTAGTTTTCAAGCTTTGGGGATTAAGGATTCCCTTTTCGCCATTATCGATGACCAGTTTGGGAGCTAGGTTGTATGGAACACTATGTTGGTTCATTACAAATTGGTATCATAACCTTGGTTCTTATTGAGCTTCAGGTTTTGAAATTCCCTCATATTATTTTGGGTGTTTATTATTTGGAGATGTGGTTTTTGAGACTCATAAAGTTGGAGTATGGAGAGAATAATTAGATCTTTCTCACTATAGGCCTCAAGATGACTTGGGAAGTTTGGAACTTTTATTTGATTATATTTTATCATTTGAAGGTAATATTTGATTAAGGATAAATGCTGATGGTGGTTTTTGTTGATCCTCCATGGTATGGATTTAGTTTCCCTCTAGGACCAATTTTGATGTTTTGGATAGATACAAAAAAGGGAAAGTGAAGTTCTATGTTAACTTCTGTGGCCTGAAAATCTATATGGAAACCAGATAATTTATTTGATGTACGTATTAGAGACCAATTTGTGATTGTAATGTAGCCATCAACTACAAGTCCAAATTAGGCATAGTTTTGTATCCCGGTTGTTTTTCCACTTAAACTCCTTAAATCTTGGATTTCCTAGCATGTTTGGGAAATAATAAAATAATCATGGTTATTATTGAGATATTTTGGAATAAATAGATAAAAATATTGATTGAGTCATGTTTTATTCATTTATTTATGAATTTTTTTCATGAGATGAGAAATTTGATTTGTATTGGTGAAGAGTATATTTCTCAACAATAATTTTTTAGTTTTAAAACAAGACCCTAGGGATCCTTTATAAACTGAGATTTGATTCATGAATTTTTTTGAAATATTTTGTTTTTATTGAAATTTGGGAAAAAATGAGTGTGATTGATTTTCAATTGAATTTCACATGGGGATTTAAATAATTTTTTTACCATTTAAATGAAAACTAATGATTTCCATTTTGAATCTTCTATATTGTTTGGGTTTTTACCATACGAGTGTGTTTTAATATGGGTAATATATTTGGAATGTTTTCATATGGATTTTTTTGAGTTTAAATCCAATTTTTTTTCAAATCAATTCTGGGAAAGAAATAAAATAAACCAAGATAACCTAGGGATTGGGTTTTGAATTTGAAAATGGTTATATTTGGTTATTAGTGAATGATGGAACAATCTTAAGAGTTCCATGGTTTTTAAAATTAAAATTTTGGGGTCCTTACTAAGGTTCCATGGTTTCAAAAAGGATTTTATTCTTGACATATAATGTTTGTGAATGTTTCTGACCATATTTTAATTTCGGTACATCTTGGAGTGATTTTAGGGACATCAATATGTATGGGTTGAGGTAGCACATAGATTTATATAATTCTTCCATAAATATCTAGTATGTAATTATTGTTTTTTCTTAAGGGGTTTTCCTCTTTTTGGTGTTGATAATGCCTCAGATCCATGTGGAGTGGCATGTTTTTTCATTCCTCAAAAGTATTATACCTCAATGTAGTTCTAGTTTGTGAAACTAATTTTGATGGTTAGACCGGTGAGGTTCGATTTTTTTAAAGACTCTTGTGTGATTTCTAGTTTGGAATGTTTCCTTGGTTATGATTGGAATATTTTTAGGTCTGATAAATGGTTTAATTCCATTTGGTGTAAAAATTGTGAGTTTGGTTGTGTCTCTTTTGTATGATGGAAAATTTTGGGATTTGTGATCATTGAGTTTATAGTAGTTGAGTTTGGAGGAAAACCTTTTTAGAATTTTCATATGAGCCTCTTTAGTTTAAAATATCGAGTAACATTTATTATTTGGAACCATTCATGCCATTATTGTGTTTCCCTTATGTGGTGTGGACCATGGACAATTTTTCTAAATGGTTTGGGATTGGGAAGATATTAGGGTGCATACATGGATACTTGGTGGGGGTTTGGTTTTGTTTCTGGTCAAACAATGGTTTCTAACAAACTATTTTTTCTATCAAAATTGTTATGGGATAGTATTTCAATTATTTAGATCTAAACACCCTCATACGTATGATGTCACCCTCAGGTTAGAATCTTGTATTTCCTGTGTGATGAATGTTCCTAATCATTATAATTATTGATTTTTTGGTACCATGGGTTGGTGATCTATTTTTTGGGTCCATCTGGATGTTTTTAGTTTTAATTACTTATTTTAGTAGTTTTAGAGACCATGTTTGTGGGTATATTTGGAATATAGAAACCTATAAATTCTCTTCATAGATTTTTGGAATGTGGTTACTCTATGTTCCACTATTTTAGGTCATCTATAAATAGTCAAGAGACTGATTCTTAGTCTCTATATTTTTATATATTCTCTTTAATAGGTTTTCATTGGGTTATCTTGAGGAATCTTGATATTGTTTAAGCGTTCATTCACTTTTTCAAGTGGGCTGGTCCTACAGGTCCTTTAATATGCATGGTATGCCTCTGGGCCTTCGGGTTATGAATTCCGGGTCATGTCGGGCCTTATTCCATGGGCCTACGAGTCATATACGGGTTCCCCTTCAACCCTTAAAAGGGTTATTATATATAGTAAAAATAAAAAGAAGGCCTTCGGTCCATTCGGGTAAAGGAAGAATCCATTTCATTGAGGGATAATTTAATAATTCATCTTTGGTAATACTTTACATGTAACTAAGATTTTTTGGCTGTAGAAACTGGCATGGTGTGGAGAATTGAGACACTAGAAATGTAAGTATAGAGTTTTTTTTATTTTATGATTTTTAGGGTTGTTTTAAGTTTCCATGTGGTTTTGTCTTGAAACATAGAAATTTTTTAGTTTTTATTCTCTGTATAATTTAGAGAAAATTGTCGGGTCTCACTTATTTGGGTGGGTTTTTAGTTCCTTTTTTTCTGCATATTATTTACCAACATGGGCATAACATTACTGAGAATAAACCATGTGAGTCAGAGGAGAAAATTCACGAGCCCTATGGTGAGTTTGGGTTGTATCACATAGATTTCACATGGTTTGGTAAACTATGAGACAATAATAGGTATCACCTATATAATCTGATAGTCCCATTTGGTATATGGTTTTTCAAACTATTTTTTATCCTAGGTTAAACCAAATGGGTGCTTTTTTTCTTAGGTAGCAGCCTACACATGGTTGGAACATGGTTTTAAAAATTACGTAGCCAAACCGTTTAGCCTTCAAAAATTCATTAAAAAGTGATTTTACACTTCTACCCCTGTTTAGATTAAATCTTAAAACCCTCTTTTCTCTCACCCTCTAATTATAATAAACTAGGAATTCCACCTTTGGGAGTATCCTCAAACTTCTTTACATTTTGTGGCCTCATGCCTATATTTCATGTGGAATCATTAATGGAAAGTTCTTCTAGATCCCTAACTCTGCTTTATTCATTACCTTTATATTGATTTCATTCCTTCTCGAAGATCCATAGTATTTATTATAGAAAAATTTTTGGTTATGGTTCGTCTGAAGAATGTTAATTTTCTTATGTAGGTGTTTTTAGGCAATGTCTTGGATTTTGGTAGTGTTCACCAACATAGGCGACAACTTCTTACATGATCATTTTTGAATAAAAGTTTTTGTTTATTTTTTTGTAACTTTATATTAAATTACTTTAATTACTTGATGGTTTTCAAATGGGTTTTCAATTTAATTAAGACAAAATTTATCACCCATGAGGGTCCAATTTTATTTAACGTAACTTTTAACCATTTCATGGGATGGTATTCAAAGTTAAGTGTTTGAAAAAATGGTAAAATGGATTTAAAAGGATTATTTTGGTTTTAAAATCCATGGTGACTACTAGATTGAGGCATTTAATAGAGTTATTGTACTAATATTACATTAAAAACAGGGTTTGGAGTTCTCTTAAAGTGTACAAAATATTATAAATGTGGTTTTTTATTATAATTATATTGTGTTAACCCTTTTTTTCTAATTTTGAAACTTTTTTACATCTTTCATTTATTTTTTTATCAATGTATGAAGGTGTTCAATGTTGGAATATGGGATTTTTCTAGCTAGAAACAAAGTGTACAGTGTGTTTGTTGTCAATCTACACTAGGGTGGATTAGGGATTTTTCAAGGAAAGTGATATAACGGTGTAGATGGCTTCATTGTTGTATGTGGTGTCATTTCCTAGTGTTTTCCAAATTTTTTGAGATAAAAATATAGATTAAAGGTAATATTCAAGATACAAGGATTCTGATGAGTGTCTATTAATTTATATGATAAAGGCATGAGTTTTTGGAATATTGGTGTTTCATGAGATGTGAAGCTTCAAGAAGGGATCTGGTGTCATGAAGTATTTATGTTTCATAAATTTGTGGTGGGGTTATGGTATCTACATTACAACGAGATCCTTTTTGAGTGGGTAAAATTTCACTAGATCTTCACAAAGACTAGGAGAAAACCAAACACGAATGTCAAGGTTTGGAAAAAAAATTCTAGGGTTGGTTGAAAAGATTTGTTAAAGGTAACTTCTATAAAATGGATGAATTGCACATCATTTGACACATTAAGGGAATTTGGGAAAATTCTGAATTTATCTGAATTCAAAAAGGATGGGAGCATCATTAATCATGAATTTTTTGTGAAATTGATTATTGAGAAAAAACTAGATATGTATTAAATGTTGCTAAGGTTTTTTTAGAAAAATGAGTCTTGCAATGACTGTGATTTTCACAGAAGACATAGTGTTTACCAATGGTTGTGTTCCTCGCAAATATTCAGACCATCACGAAGGTCTGTGCATTCAATAATGCTTATATTTAGTTGAAAAAATGGCGTGTCAGGGAGGTTTCTAGATTTGTAAACATTAGTGTTGAACAACTGGTTTAAATAAAATATTCATTGAAGTGCGTCAACTCAGGACTATGATACAAGAATAGTCTCTTTCTAATCAAGTAAAAAGACTTATATTCCAAATATAATAAGGAAGCCATCAAGTCATTAAACTGATTAAAACATCACCTAATGTTGTTAGGTAGTGGGAGTTTATTGAAGTGTTCTGAGGGACGTAGAGTTCTATAACAAAAAAACTTGTAAAAGAAGTGATCCATCTATAGAGTGACTATGTTTGATCTTATGTACACCCCAATAACTAGTGAATATTAGTTGATTTATGTTTGACCGACATGCTATAGGTATATGCTCATTACAATATCCCTTAGTGGTTATCCAAGTTACAATATTGTGTTTTCTCTCTCCATATGAATTCTTAATAACTACACTAATCCATCAAATATGTTTTACATGTTCTTACTAGCATGGGAATAATATATCTTACTTTAAAAGAAAAATTTGACACCTTGGTTAACCCCTCCACTCTTAGGGTGTTATATGGTCTTACAAGTGGTATCAGAGGATGGTTATTTGTGTTTAATCTGTTCTCTATTATTTTACTGGATAATTAAATTATTTTTTAGAGGTGTTCCCCAATTTTATTGAAGAAACCTTATGATTTAATATAATATGATGAGATATCATCTGTAATCCCTTGGGATGGAAGCTCTCTTTTCCATAGCTCAAGGGATTTAGTTCAATGATTATATAGGTCTTTCTATGACTGCAACAATCAAAAAAAATCATGACATAGATTCCAAAGATCAAAATTATCTTATGGTAGATCTATCTAATCAAATTTATTAGAAGGTGATGAGTTTCACTTCATCCATGTCTATCTGGGAGAAACATTAAAATATATAAAAAGGAGACAAAAATGTGAAGGATTCAGATATCCATGTTTTTCACAATAAATATGATGATATGAAAATGATTCCATATGAAAATTTGGATAGATTTTTTAACCGAATTACTATTGTTGTTGTATCAATTTTAGGACTTGGTGAGGAAATTAATGATTTTGACATTGTGATGAAAAACATGAGAAGGTATCCATTAATGTACAATAGAAAAGTATCCACCCTTGAGGAAATGGATCTGTCTAAAATTTATCTTGAGGATATACTAATTAGTTTTGTGGCTTACAAAATGATTGTCAAACCAAAAGAAACAAAATTTTGAGAAATCAAGGAAATGAGTTTAAAATCAAAGAAAACTAATGTAGTTTATAAAGGTAGTGATTATGGATATGATGTGAATGATGAATTTACTTCCCTTTTTTCAAGAAAATTTCAAGAGTAGAGAATAGATATTTTAAGGAAAGCTTCCCTTTTCTTACTTTCAGTTTCATAAAGGATGGTACATTGCTACTCGATGACTAAGGAAATCTGATGATGTTGAAATTGAAGAAAAAATCATACATAAGACTAGTAATAGGTTCCTTAAAATGGTAGACTTCAAGTTGGGAATGAAATTATAGATAAAGGGCCTTCTATAAAATGAATAACAATAGGATAACGAATTTTTGGGGGATGCAGAGATTGAGTTTAAATCTAAACTTGAATCAACCATGATGGATATATATGAAAATGTGGAACCTAAAAAATATTATGATAACTAGTTAATTGGTGATGTTAATAAAAATGTGTGACTTAAGAATTATCTTGATGAGATTGACATTCAATGAATGAGATTCCGAAATATCATAGTTGTTTTGAAATAGTAATTAATGTATGTATATAAGATTGAAGAAAAATTTGATCAATTAAAAGGAAAGGAAAAAATCCCACTTAATAAATTGTTAAATATTAAAAGTGGTTATGGAGTATAAATTCCATATTGAAGAGTATGAAATAGTCATTAATGAACTTACATCAAAAATAGAGGAAAATTATAAGATAGTTGTATAAATCAATGGTGAATTTTTTAACCAATGGAGTAAACTAAAAATGAATGAAAATCAAGGGAAAGAAATAAGAAATTATAGTTTCAAAGATTATTAGATATATATGTACTAAGAAGAGCTATAAGTGGTTCTAAAGAAGTATATAAGCCCATTAATGATCAAGGATCCACATATATGGGAAAAGTGGAATTTTTTGTGATGTAGAGACGCCAAAGGCTAGAAATTGGATCATCCAAAATAAAGAGAATAAGATACTTGGACATATCATAAAGGAACCCAATATTCCTAACAAGGAAGTATTTGAACCAAAGAAAAGGGTGACGAAAATAATCCTTATGTATCCAAAAATGATTTCCAGAAAAATACCTTCACAAAAGAAGGCATCTTGTTGGGGAATATAAGTGAGAATATTTCCCCCTTACGAATTGTGAATTTTGTGTCTTTCAGGACAATACTGTGTCTTAATATAAAGTGGTAAGGTGATATTTGATTGGGGAAACTCCTGGAAGTCAAAAAAGCATAATGAGACCATATCCTTCATCATACAGAATAAATAGTTTCTATGAATATTTGTTCACTATTATAACTACATCCATAAAGATATTCATTATAGGAAAACGAATGGTGCGAATAATAAATATATAACTCTGAGGAAAATAAGTACATGTAAATAAATAAGATTTACCCATAAAAATATTTATTCTCTTATAGAAGAAGAATATTAGTACAATGAACCCATGAATATTGAAAGGAGATTGTAAAGGACATATTTTTCCTCTACTAAATCAGGTATCTCGTGGATAGAAGAGAATACAAGCATGAAATTCAATCTTACATAAATAGCTCTCAAATATACAAAGAATAGTATCACTTAGATTCTTGATAGTGGATGGTCATCCCAAATTATTGGTAATTTTTTTTTTTTTGAAGAATGTTAGGAAAAGGGTTGATGGAATAGTAACATTTGGACATAATAGTGCATTAATGATCAAATGTAGTGGAAATGGAAAACATGAAAATGAAGAGCTAAGGAAAATATAAGTTCTCTATGTAGACGGTTTGCATCACAATCTTCTTAGTCTGAGTAAACTCAATGACCCATGAATGGTAGTGACATTTAATACAATGGGGTGCACTATAAAAGAAAATAGAAATAATTCTCTTATGGAATTATGTTGATCATATGAAAATTTATAATAGGTTTATTGTAAATTGAACACTTATTAAAAAACAATTGAAGAAGAAAAAAACCATTGGTGCCAGAGGTTGGGACACATTAATAAATAGAGAATGGAAAACATATCTAAGCTTAATATAATGGTTTAAATTTACAATCTGATGCATAATCAATAAAATATATGTGATGCATGCATGAAAAGAATTATGATTGGGATTTCATATGGTTTGAAGAAAAAATGGCTTCAGAAGTACATGATCTTATCTACATAGATGTATATATTCCAATAAATGTGACTGTAACATATGAACAGAGTTAATTATTTTTATTTTATATTATAGTATAATGGCATGGGATATGATTATTCAGAATAAATGGAATGTAATTTATTTCATGAATATTTATTTTCATATAGTTTATAATTAAATTGACATCACAATAAAGATTTTATGATCTAGAAATGGAAGGGAATACACATCCAATGAATTTAAAAATTACCTTTAAAAATAAAAGATAAAGAATGAGGTGTCTAAAGTGATAAACCATTAACAAAATTGGCTCATTGAATATTGAAATTGATAGGTGAAGAATATGTCTAGAACTATTTTTATTTGGAGTCGTGTTTCTCATCATTACTAGAAGTATGTTTTTCATATATAAGTGTACACTCAAAATTGAATAAGGATTTTATAGGAGAAACTAGGACACCATATGAGATATGGTATGAAAATAATCCCTCTCTAAAGTATTTTCCTATTTTTGTAAGTAAATGTTTCATCCAAAACGAAGAATGAAATCATGGATAGTATGTTGAGGATGTAGATGAGGGAATATTGATTTTAAATTCAATGTTGTGTAAATCCAAAAAATGATCGTCTTAAAACTATTATGGAAATAAATTTCATCAACATCATTGATGATAAAACCATAAATAACTTGAGTATATATTATGTTGTTATAATAAATGATGAAGAAGAATGTGGAAAAGGGATAGATTAAAATGCAGAAAGAGTGGAAGGATTTCTAAACATTTAGGGCTCAGAAAATAATGATGATTCAAAATAATAATCATAAGAGAAAATAATTTCTAAATAATCTTTATCAGATCAATATAGGATAAATAAAATAGTACAAATTGATCAATAAATTATCATTGGGTATTATACTTCACCTAAATAGATAAGGATAATGAGGAATGAAGCAAATTCTTCCTTCATATAAATTATAGAACAAACCTTATTTGAAGAAGAAGAAGAAAACAATGAATTGTGGGTTAACGCCATGAATGAATAACTAGATCATATTGAAAAGAAACAAACATGGATTATTGTTAAGAGACCCAAAAATCATAGAGTGATTGGAACAAGGTGGATCATTAAATTGACGATCAGGAAAATGTGATCAGAACAAGGTACACTTATTATATAAAGTCTATTCATATATTGAAGGCATTTATGTTCATGAAATTATTTCTCTAGTAGAAAAACTGTAGTCGATTAGGCTCTTCCTTTCTAATGAAATTCAACGAGGGTACAATGTTTATCAGATGGATGTAAAAAAAAATTCTTAAATGGTGTTGTTGAATAAGAAGTTTATATTTAACAACCAGTGGGATTTATGATTGGAAATTATAAGATGGGGGTTTGTAGATTAAATAAGAATCTATATGATCTAAAGAAGGCACCACGAGTGTAATATTCATTATTGGGTTCTTATCAGAAGAATCTAAAATTTAAAAGTGGATCTAATGACCATAATATCTATATGAATAATTATTATAAAGATAACATTATGGTGGTTTTGTTTATGGATGATATTATTCTAGTTAGAATAAAGGAAGGGATTAGTGGATGAATTTTCTAATCACATGAAATATAAATTTTAAATTTCAATGATTGGTGAACTCACATAATTGTTAGGGTTGTGGGTGGTTCAAAATAAGGAGTATACCATAATTTATCATGGAAAATATGCAATAGTGCTACTAATGTAATTCAAAATGGATGACAACAAATCAGTGTTTACTTTGATTAAATTTGGAAGAAAACATATAATGAATAAGGATGGGAAATATATGGATCCCACCATGAAGATGGGATCAATGGAAGTTTATTATATTTTACTATTACATGACTGGG
Source organism: Viscum album (assembly GCA_963277665.1). Lineage (NCBI taxonomy): Eukaryota > Viridiplantae > Streptophyta > Magnoliopsida > Santalales > Viscaceae > Viscum > Viscum album. The sequence continues at coordinate 1,550,059,599 of OY728138.1, forward strand.
TATGGTCTTTGTATAATGGTTAATTTATCACTTCCATTTTAATTCAAAGGAAGGACATTTTTCATTCAATAAAATAATCATTAGGTATAATCTAGGTACTCTCAATTTTTTCTTATACATTGAAGAAGGAAGTGATAATTAATTATTGTAATTTTATGATGCTGATTGGGATATAGAATTCGTGGATTAAAATTCCACAAGTGGTAGATAATTATTCATTAGAAACAAATGTGTTGGATGGTTGATCAAGAAACAATAAAGAAATTATCTTAGTATGGATGAAAAATAGTATATATCTACTAAAAAGTAATTCACTCCACTATATTGGATGAAGAAACAAATGGCTGATATTGGTTATGAGGTGAAATAGATAATGGTGAATCAATATGGCAACAAGATCATGATTAATCTTCTAAAGAATCTAATTCAACACTCTCATACCACGCATATTGATATCAAGTATCACTTCATTAAGGAAAAGGTTGAATAGTGTTTGACTAAAATAGAACATGTTGGAATAATTTAATTTGTTTTTAACATCCTCACAAAGTCCTTGTATGCACTTATGTTTCATAAACATCATTTGAACCTCATTGTTAATACACCTCCCATTGCTTGAGAATGATCCAGTTCTCTTTTCTCCCCATTTTTATATATGTTTTTAATCTATTTTTGGATGTTTTTCAGGTCTATTTTGGAGATACAACCTAGGGGGAGTCCATTTAGAGTAATAAAATTTCATATACTAGTCCTTTTGGATTATTTCCAAAGGGGGAGATAAGTAAAATTCAACAAACTATAAGTTTGTACGGTTTTCAGTGGTCAATTGAGTCATGAATTTATCATTCGTCACTCTTGCTTTCTACACCAAGATATGAAAATGTATACTTAAAAATATAGTAGATTTATTTCATTTCCATTTGTTTTTTTCAAGGATAATTATTTATTGAATTTATCTATGTATTTCTAAAAAAACCATTGGAGAGGTTTTTGGAACCAAGTATTTGCATAATTGTAAATGGAGTGTATTTTGTGTTTGTTTTCAATCCACACTAGGGTTGATCATATAGTTTTCAAGGAAATAAATCTAGTAGTATGGATGGATTAAATGTTTAAGGTGGCATCATTTCCAAGGGTTTTCCAAATTTTTTGAGCTCAAAATCTGGAGGAAGGGTAAGCATTAAGAATCAGGGATTCCCAATAATGTTTATTAATTTACATTGTGAAGGCATGAGTTTTGAAAATATTTGAGTTTCACAAATATATATAGCTTTGAGATGGAATCTAATGTCATGAATGATTTAAAAATCAAAAATTTGCGATGGGGTGATGGTATCTATGTGACTATGAGAAGATTCGTGAGTGGGAAAAATTTCACTTTAGGTTTTCAAATACTATGAGCTTCACAAACATGAATGTTATGGTTTGGGAAAAATACTTCAGTGTGATTGAAAAATTCATAAATGTAAAAGTTTATAAATAGGAGGACACCATCAACATTTGAAACCCCCAGATAATTTAAGAAAATACAGAATCTCTATGAACTCTTAAGGTCTGGTAGCTTCTTTAATCATGAATTATTTGTAATCTAGCACATAGAGAAAAGACTATTTAATTCCTAACTAATGTAAAGGATTTTCATAAAATGGGGTTTCATGAAGACTAGGAGTTTCGTGATGACCTAGTATTCCATGAGAAATATGAGCTTCATAAAGGTTGGGAGCCTTGTGATGGTTTGTGGGTTCAGGAATGCAGATATATCTTTGAAACAAAAAGGGGGTTTCATGTTGTTTGTTATATTAAATAATAGTTGTGTCAAATATCCAGTTTAATTAAACAGGGATGGAAAGTGCATCAACTCAGGAATATACTGAAAGAATATTCTCATGCTAATCTGGGACAAATAGGTAGATTCCCAATATAATGAGGTGAACTTCAAGTTAATAAACCATGTGATAATTCACCCAAGGTACTAAGGTAGGGGGATTTTATGGTACTGTTCTGAGAAAGGTAGTGTGTTAACCCTAATATGATTGTAAATGTAGTGTACCTAGCACAAAGTGAATATATCTGATCTTATATACTCCAAAATAACTGGTGAATCTTAGATGATTTATGTATGACTGATATAATGTTAACGTATGCTCAATAGACTAGCCCTTTATGGTGAACCATGTAAAACTACTATTTTGTTTCTCTAATTATGAATGTTTAATAACTGTATGATTCTATCAGAAAAGTTTTACAATTTTCTACCAATTTGTGAACAATATCATTAACATTAAAAGGAAAATATGACATTATGTTTCACCCCTCTACACTCAAGGTGTACTATGGTCCTACATTTGATGCTTTTGAAATAATAAAAGTTTATTGGTTGGATTTAAATGGGTGATGTTTTCTATATGGGTTATCTTTTGAAACTCCTCAATGGATTTGAATGTATTAAAATATGGTCTAAAGGTAACTCTGAGATCATATTGAGCTTAAAATTAGTTTTTATAAAATTGGTATTAAGAATTTATAGATAATTCCTTTGAAAAAGGTGTGTTGTCTTTCTATTCCAAGCATTTGTTTAATGAAAAGTACTACTAGAAATTTTATAAAGAATGTGTTCTCATAAAATTTGTGAGACCAGATTTATATCCTTTTGAATTTTTTATCCCAGTTGTTTCTTATGATACCATGATGGGATATTTATTATTGGTTCTTTTTTACCTATTGAACGTGTTTTGATGTATATGGTTTGGGAGAGTATGAGATGTGTGGAGTGTGGTATTTGAAATTTTTTATATTTGAGATATGTGATAACTGTTATCACCTCCTTTGAATTTTCATTGTAGTCCTTAAGGGATGGGGTAACGTTCTTATGATGTAATGACATAAACATATATGAATAAAATTCAAATTTGAATGAATATATTTCATATCAAGTAATGTAGTTATATAAAATACATGCACAAATTTCTCAATTTTTTACTTTTATAAGTTACATAATATCATATTTAAAATAACATTAAGTATCATAATTGATGGAAATATAGTTTTTGTAAAATTATTTTTAGTATTAGTATCTATTAAAGGTTATGATAAATTTAATGTAAATAGAAAGAAGGAGAGTTAGCCTCAAATAGTAGGATCATTCCCCATGAAGGCTATTTATCAGAGATTCTTGAGTAGTAGAAATCACCATTATTTTACATTTACCAATACCAAGCTGATATTCAATAACTAAATTACAAGAGAAATCATTTACATGAGAAATTCAAGCTTATCATCTTCACATTCGAAACCATGTTCACAAAACCACCCTAATGAATCCCCACTATCACACACCATACTTATGGGATGTAGAACACTGTAATAAGGGGATTTTTATTTATACCACAGTAGTATGAATTGGTATATATTTTACTTTCAATAAAATAATTATTATATTTATAATTTTTATTACTTTATTAATGGTCAAATAACAATTATCATATAAATTATATTTTGATACGACAAAATATAAATTATATTTTTGGAAATATATAGTTTCAATCAAGAAATGGTTTTTGTTGAATTGAAATTTTTTTATATAAAATTAAATTAAATAAAATATTCTTAATAAATAAAATTTATTTAAATATAAATGATAATATACATTTATGAAGTGAAATTTAATTTTTATAAGGGTTGGAAAATATTATCATCATATAAATCTCTATTTTTTCAACAAATGTGGGTTTTTTAATTTAAAAGATAAAATTTATATATTTAAATAATTATTTTGATAAAATAAATATTATTTTTTTAATCATTATATCATAATAATCCACTAATGTATTGTTTATATTTTTTGAGACAAAAAGTTTTTTGGGTAAAAATTAAATATGGTATGTATTATGACATCATAAAATCCCAAAAGTGATTTAATAAATACAATAAAGAGTATTAAAAACCGAAATTATGTTTACCCTTTAAAATAATTTATTTTTTATGAGATTTTATTAAATTTATAAAAACTTAATAAATCATCCAAAACTGAAATTATATTTTATGGTTTTAAAATCACCTCACTATGAACATGACTCACTTTGTCCTTACTAAGGGTATTATTTTAATGATTTTGGTTCTTAGCCTTATAATGTAATGAAACTCATTTCAATTTGGAAAAAACCATGGTATGGTTTTTGTTTTTCGATTAATTATTCATATAGATTCCCAAACCTATGTTTTGAAATTAATAAAGAAATTCCTTCTCTTTTTCTACAAAATTACACCCGAACTCTTATTCACCGTAACTTAAAGAACTTTTATCATGAATTTACCCTGAAATACCCTCTCTAGAGCCCTCCCATGATGTTCTAATTCTCTTATGAATCTTCTCTTCAGTTTTTAGAAGAACCCACTCAAGATAAGGGAGCTCTCTCTCTTCTTTTCTATTCAAGAACATTCTATGTATTTTACCTTATGATTCTAAATTGATTTTGTTTTATTGCACTTATAACTATCTATTTAATAAATAATTTTATATAAGACTAATATATCATTTATCCTCTATCATTATAACCTATACCTAATCCATTATTATGATGAAGTAAGGAATCCTATCATATTTTTTTAGGAACCGTTTTTTTATTATGAATTTTGATTTCAAATTTTCAATGTTATAATATGTTTTTACACAACCTTATTATTTTCCATATGAAATCTATGTGATGATATACCCATTTCAGTCTCATTAAACCCATCAATTTTCCTTCATATACCCTCATTATGCTGCTGAAATTAACCTGCTAATTTCCATGCCAAACTTTAATGTAGTAAATACCCATCCCCATTTCCGCTCATGATTATTCACCTAGATGAAAATATATTTCATTAATGTGTTAATTCCAAGTATGTAACCCAAAATCCACTTTTTTGTTAAAATTGATTAAATATTCTCTTATTTTGTATGATCTATGTGTCACACTTTTTCATGTACATAATATTAATAGGATAGGTGGTTATAGAAGTATATATCCCTCCAATGAATTGGGTAATGTATTTATCTAATGAGATACCATTTATGGTTCACATGAGTTTATCCAAATAAAATTTGGTTATTTTTTCCTAGTGGTTATCCTTAACATATTCTTATGATTTCATGTTTTTGTTTTTTCCACATTCCTCAGTTTCCTTGATGTTATCATATTATATCATGATTCGATGATCATGTTTATGATTCTCACCCCTTTTATGCCAAATTCAAATACTTATTTCCTAACGCGTATTTATTACATCTTGATTTTCTTTGATTATTACCTTATTTGTATTTTTAGATCACTCCTTTTTTATTTACATCTCAAGTAATCCCATTAAATATTAGAATATCCATGTATTTTAAGGGCATATTGTGAGGTTTTAAATAATGTTATTTTAGCCATTTTTTGATTTATTATTTTATGTACCTAGTTTAATAAAGACACTAGGCCTCCTAATCTTCTGGAATTGTATTATTTTTACCTTAGTTTTATTAATCATGAATTAAGGTGTATTAAAATATGGATCTTCATAGTTTGTATTAGAAGAAATTCTAGCTATTTTGGGATTAGGATTAGAAGGCCAAAGAGAAAGCCTTAGGGATAATACTAGACATAGGAAAACATACCTAAATGTTTTGTAAAGTATAATATAAGTGGATTTTAAGAGAATAAAACCTTGTCTAGATATTACAAGTGGATGTGGATTTGACACAGTTGTACCTTGGGGTAATAACCCTGAAAAGGGAACATTAATCTTTGAATTGATTGTCACCTAGTGAATAATTAAAAGGCCATTTGACACACCAATATTGACACTATTAAAGGATATTCCTTGGTAAATTTAAAATAACCTTAAGGAATATTTTAAATGGAAACAAAATACCAATATAATTTTATTTTATGAAATAAATCATGGATAATATAGATTGACTATTATAAATTCATAGGTTAAGGAATATGTCTCATTTATCATTTATCCCTCCAATGATCATGGTTTCCCTTTTATGAGTTTAATATTTTAAAAATTTTCATCCCTATATCTATTTTGGTTGAAATAAATGAATAGAACCAGGATAAAATAGTTAAATGAATTTTTAGAATCACTTCATGAAATTCATATATCTTATATGACAATTGTTATATGAATTCTCTTATATCACACAAGTTTTGTAGAACTATTCAAAAAACCACCTCAAAAGTTGAAAGTCAAGTTATTGGTGAAGATGTAAAATGGGTTAATTGTTTCATACCAAGAATATAACCCTTCCCATGTCATAATTTTTGGGTTAAATTTCTTATATAACTTTTTGATGCACCCATTAAGGGAATTTAATACTATGTTGGGTATGAATTGGATTTCCATCTATAGAGAAAACATAAAATTACAAGAGAATAAAATCACCCTTCATATAATAAAACTCACTAATATTTTATTCTAGTGCAAGGAGGCAATTAAATATCATGTCAAATAATCTTCTCAATAATGGATATTACGTTATTATGTGCAAGTGTATCCAGATAAAATGATTTTGATTATGTAAAATATCATCCTTGATTACATTCCCATTTTAATGGAATTTATTGATGTATTTCTGGAATAATTTTTTTCCTTATTCTACGTAAAGAGGTTGATTTTTCAATTAAAATTATAATTATATATTTAAATATATCAAAGAATCCATATATAATATAAACTATTGAAAAATAAGAGTTGAAGAAGAAACTATTATAGAATCTTGATAAAGGGTTTATACACCCAAGTGTTTCACTATTGGGTTCACCAATCCATTTTGATAAGAATAGTGATGGGTCAATTCCCCTATACAATGATTATCATTATATTATAAATTTAAAACTAATGAAAAATTATCCACTACCATGGATTTATGACTTGTTTGATGAGATATGTGGAGTTCAATACTTCTCTAAGGTGGATATTTGGTTGGGATATTATCATGTAAAGGATAAGTAAAAAGATATCCCCAAGAATGGTTTTGATACAAGTTATAAGAAATATATATTCAAATTTTTCCATTTGGAACCACTAATGATATAGTTAGACTCACAGACTTGATTAATAGTGTCTTTAAGGATTACCTTGAAAGCATTTCCATAGTATTTTTAAATGATATTCTTATCTACTCCAAATGAAAGGCAGAGTGTTTGGAAGTTGTACTGATGACCTTGTGAAAGGAAAATTTTCCTAAAAAGTATTGTAAACATGAGTTTTTATGGATAAAGTAATGTTCATATGATATGTTATGACAAAAAAGGGATTTCTTTGGATCCCTTAAAAATAAAGGTATTTAAAGGATGACTGAGAGAAAAATATGTGATAGAGATCCATAATTTCTTTGTATTAGCTAGGTATTTTCCTTGATTTTTTAGAAAATTATCAAACATTTCAAGACCAATATCCAAGAAAACTTGTAAGTTAGTCATGGTTATTTGGACTAATGTATGTGAGGAGTGTTTTAATGTGTTTAATAAGAGGTTAATCACTACATCTATACTCAAATTACCCACAAATGGTTAATTATTATTGATCTAAAATGATTCATACAAAAAGGGTGTGGTTTGTATAAACATGAAATATAAAAAAGTGATAGTATATGACTCCCACAAATTAGTGATCCATGGTAAGAATGACTAAAAACATGATCTCGAATTGGCTAGAGTGGTCTTCATATTCATGATTTGAAAACATTATCAATATAGTAATAATTTTGATATATATATATATATACATATCCTAAAACCACCAAACATATATTCACACAAAATGATATCAATATTAACCAATAATAGTAGTTTGATATGATCTAGGATTATGATTTTTCAATCCATTACCATCCTAAGAAAGTGAGAAATGTGGTAGATGATCTAAATAGAAAGGATCCTGCAACCCTATCCTTGAGGAGGATGTTAAGGGATCTATTATTTTTTGACATGTAGAGGATGGAAAATGGAATAAAAAAGGATTTTTATCTTACCATTCTCAAACAACATCTCAACAATGCATTATCAAGAGGATCATGGAGGACCAAAAATTTAATGAAGTGTTATAGAATAAGGCAGCAAATATTATTGAGTTTGACTTTGATAAATATGGATATATAAGGCTTGGAACTCAAATATGTGTCCCATAAAAATCAGACCCAGAGAGGGAACTTCTAGATGATGTTAAAATATCATACTTCTCTATTCATCCAAGATGAAATTAGATGTATAGATATATAGAGTAAATAATATTATGGGATAATAGGAAGATAGGTATTAAATTATATTTATCTTGATTCATGGTATACTAAAATGTTGAAGAAGAGTGATAGGATTATATGGGTATTATAAACCCATTTTACATACTAATGTGAGAATGAGAAAAAAAACCATGTATTTTATCATAGGACTCCCCCTGAAATGGAAATGAAATAAAACCATCTAAGTGTAAGTTGATTTCCTTATGAATCTAGCACCTTCCATTTTTATCAAGGAATATTATTCTCTATTTCTTTAAATTAGGATATACATAAAGTATGTTCAACTACTTCATGGTGTAAAAATTTTCATTGTACCTGATAAATAACTGTTATTCACATTGAGGTTATGGATAATACTTTTGAAAGAACTCGATATAGAGCTGAATTTTAGTTCTGATTATCCCCCAGAAGTATGGCCAATCTCAGAGAACTATTCACACTTTGTTGGATATGTTGAGATCGTTTTCAATTTATTTTCAATGATTTTTGAATCAAGACCTCACGTTAGTGGAGTTCTCATATAATAATTATTTCCAATATAAATTTTAAATTGAATATTATGAGGCTCCATATGGGAAGATTTGTTAGACACCAACATGCTAGAATGAGGTTAGAGAGAATAAGCTTATGGGACATGATCTTATCCATGATACGATATAGAACGTTCAAACCATTCTATTTGATATAAAATATTATAATATATAACAAAAAATATATGTATATAATCATCAAATAGACATGCAGTTTGGTGTTAGAGATATGGTGTTCCGTCATATATCAACGTGGAAGAAATTCATGAGGTTTTGGAAGAAGAGAAATCTTAGTCCAAGATAAACCATACTCATTGAGATCCTTGATTGGATTGGAGATATGAACCTTGGACTACCACTCAATCTTAACCTATATAATGAACATTATTTCTTCAATATATCCTTCTTCAGGAAGTACATACCAGCCTCTCACTTGTATTGAATCTAGATGTGCTACCATTGAAAAATGATCATACAAACAAGGAATAATGGGTGAAGATCATAGATCATAAATAAAAATTTCTATGAAACCAGACAACTCACCTGGTCAAAGCACTTTGTTTGATCAATAAGTTTGAGGAAGGAACTTAGGAACATGAATACGTGATGAAATATATGTGATCTAATCAATTTTATTTTAGGACATGAAAATTTCACGGTTAAAATTTTTGAAGGGGGAAATAATGTAATGACACAAACTTATATAAATGAAATTATATTTTCAATTAATAAATTCCTTATAATGTAATGTTTTTATAGAAAAAAAATTCACTAAATTGGCTATTTGAGACCATTATAAGTTATATCCTATTGGATTTAAAAGATATATAAAAATCAAAACTACTAATAATATAGCCATTTTATAATGACCGTTATAATTCATATATATTATGTATTATGATAAATTCAATTGAAAAAGATAGAATAATAGATGGCCTCAAACAGTAGTATCATACACTATTAAGACCATTTATCAAAGTTCAAAGAGGGATGAAATCACTAGGATTTTCCTTTTACTAATCCCAAGTCATGATTCAACAACTAAAGCATGAGAAAAATAGTTTGTGGGAGATGTTTGAGCTTATTAAGATCATCGTCTAAACCATGTTCACTAAAAAACCCCAATAAATCACTACTATCAAACACCTTACCCTTAGGATATACACTAGTGTAATAAGGGGCTATGTATCTAGACTACAGTAATATTTGTTTTATATTTTTTTTAATAAAATGATGATTATATTTATCATTTTTATTACTTTATAAATGATTAAAAAATAATTTTGATTAAAATTATATTTTCATATGATTAAACACAAATCATACATTTGGGAAATATATATTTTTAATCCTGAAACTATTTTTTATGAATTAGAAAAAATTTAAATAAATATTTTAATATAAAATTATTATTATATAACGTTTATATAAATATAATGTATAATATAATTTGATGAAGTCAAGTGTAATTTTTATATGAATAGAAAAATGTTATTGTCATAAAAACCTATTTTAATAAGTGGGGATTTTTTATTTAAAAGTGTAAATTATAATATTTATAGACCTATTTTGATAAAATATATATTATTTTTTAAATTCATTGTGTAGAAATTATCTAACAGATAATTTTTCATAATTTTATTAGAAATTAGGATTTTTGGGTTAAATTTAAATATTAATAAATATAATGTATGTATTACGACAAAATAAAAGCCAAAAAGTGATGCCATAAATATTATAATGTGTATCCATGACCATAATTATGTTTAACCTATAAAATAATGTTTTTTTGATGTTATATGATTAATTTTATAAATCATTAATTAATCCTCCAAATCCTATATTATATTTTAAGATTTTAAAATCAATGATTTATAAACATGACTTGCTTGAAAAGAACCATAGGTGTTATTTTAATTATTTGGGTTCTTAGAATTATAAAATAATGAAACCCACTCCTCTCTTGCTAACCCCATGGGAAAAATACATGGGATAGTTTATGTTTTAGATTAATTTATCATATAGATTCCAAACCCAATGTTTAGAAAATAATAAACAATTAACCTATTTTTTCTAGAAAAACTCTCCCATTATACCATTATTATTAACTCAAAATCATTTGATCACTAATTTACTCTTTCCTTCCCTCCATAGAGCCATCTCAAGGTGATTCAAGAACCTTCTTTTTATTTATCCTTTTGAATCTCAATTGATTATGTTTTAATTCCTTTATATGTATCCATTTACTATAAAATTGATGTTCTAATAATGATATATCATTTATCCCATCTCATTACAACCTCTACCTAATCCATCACTATGTTGATGCGATGTATCCTCTCTTTCTCATCTTTTTTGAAGAACTTTATTTATAGTATACCTTTTTATTTCTAATTTTTTATGTCTTAATGTTTTTTACACATCCCAATTATTTTACATAAAACATTGTAGTGATTATATACCCTTTAACCCCCATTAAAACTTTCCATGAATCATTATGTACCTCTGTTATGCTGAAAAAATTATCCTATGATTTTCAATGTGAATTTTTTTTGTAGTGAGTCTCCATCACCATTTCCACTTAACGTTATTCACCTAGATAAATCTATCCTTAATTTATTGGGGAATTCCATGTATATAACACTCATTTTAATCAAGGGGTTAAAAGATAATATTATTTTCATATATTTTATTTTTTTGTGACACAATTATGCATGCACATTATATAAATGTGATAGGTGGTCCAATAATTATATATATCTTAAATGGATTGGAAATTGTTTTTATCTCAAGAGATAACTATTATTGTGCATGATAAGTTATCATAAAACATTATTTTTTGAGTTCTCAGTGGTTATCCTAGACTTATGCTTATGCTTCCATGTTTTATTTTTTCCCACATTCATATGTTTCCTTGAGGTTATCATCTAATATCATGCTTCAATGGTCATGTTTATTATTATATCCCATTTTATGTCACCTTGATATACCCCTTACCTAACATATATTATGTTCAACATGTTATTATTTGATTATTACCTTATAGGACTTTTTATCTCACCCATTTCTGATATACATCCCCAATTTATCCCTACAGTATTGAAAGATTAGTAAAATTTAACAGTATTTTGTGAATTTTTAAATAATTGTATTGTACCCATGATTCAATATATTATGCGATGTTCCAAATTTCCAAATACATTGGCCCTCATGATCTTGTGGTATTGTATTATGTGTAATTAACTATGAATTAAAGTGTATTAAAATATGGGTTTTCATATATAAGGATAATGAAATGAACTAGGTTGATGTATGTTAAGGAAAAATGCTCTGAGATCGAAATATCCCATAGAGGGGATGTTTTCCTCTGTTTACAAGTGATATAGTGGGGGGTTGGGGCTATGAAATCGTATATGGGGACTAAGGGAGCCCAATGATGACCGTGTGAGCTTCCAAATTTTATAGTTATCTTTATTTCTTCAAGAATATATAGTAATTATAATCCATGGTAGTTCCCACTTTTTATATCCCATTAGTATGATCTATGACACTAGGATCCTGATTTTAGGATGATTTAGGGAATTTATCAATGGGAATCGATTTTAACCCCTATTTCATGGATTATTTCATGTCACCTATGTTATTTTTTCTTATTTACACATATTGTGTGACTTGAAATAATGGTTATTTGTAGTGTTATTTCTTCCTTCTTTATGTGTGATTAATTTTCAAACATTTTCAAAGGGGTTGTATAATGTTTTAAAAGAATTAAATAGAATGTTTGATCTTAAAGTTATTTAAAACTACTTAGAAAATGGGTTTGAAAGGATCATGTTCTTTAAAATGTATAGTGTTTTTTCCAAATAGTATTGTAATGGATTTAATGGAAAAGTGTACGGGTGTTTTTATGAAGCTTTGTGTGTGTGTGGGTTTTGAAAAAAAAATTTAGGTCGATGTATTTATTTTTATGGAAGGGTTGTAATTCAATGATATCTTTGAACACCATTTGAAATTTGGATCCACTTTTATGTGTTGAAGCTTGTATTTCAAAAAAGATTTATTAGTTAAATTATTATAACATATATCTTTTATACATTTTATTTCATGAATAATTACATAAAATAACACTTAATAATACATAAATGCTCACGAGGATTAGTTAATTTGAGAAATTATGTACATAGAACATTAACATGATACGTGGATACAACCACATTATTAAGAACTCGAAAACATGGACTTTTATTTCATCAATCCTATAATAATGTGTGGGATGACATAGAGACATACATATAAAATTGGTGAATGATAAATCCCAGTAATGGAATAAACAAAAAAGAGCATAAGGTATAGTAGTACATGTTAGACAAGCGGCTTATTAAGGTAACATAAAAGGGTTGAAAAATAGTAATATTTAATAATGAGACATGATATAACATGATAGCATGAAAGTAACATGGGCACATGGAAACATCACACAACATGACATCATAAACATAAGTGAAGGATAACCTCCAAGTAATCCTAACATAGTGTTCTTACATTAGCCTCTCATTCACCAAACATGGGATCTCATTAGATTAAAACATTACCCAATGCATTGTAGGGATATATAATTTAAGGCCCAACCATCACTTTCATATCTTGTACATGCATAAGTGTGTCACATAGATCATGAAATATAATGATTTATTTCATAAATTATATAAACAAATTACCCAATGTATTGTAGAGATATATAATTCCTGTCCCACCCATCACTTCCATATCTTGTACATGCATTAGTGTGTCACATATATCATACAACATAAGGATGTTTTTAATAAATTTTTAATCCATTATTAAGTATTGAGGTTTAAATACATATAAATCATGAATCAATTAAGTATGGGTATAACTCAGTGAATACCCTTTAGTAGAAATAGATATTAGTATTTACTATACAAATGTTTGGCATGGAAAATTTTAGGATAATTTCGACAACATATTGGGTATACATAAATGTTTATAGAGGGTTTTAATGAGAGTGAAATTGGTCATTCATTACCTTGGAATCATAAGGATAGTAATATTTATGTTTAAAAATATATCTTAACTTGAAAAATTGGAAATAACAAAATGGAATAAATAAGGATCTTGAATAAAAAAGAGAATAAGACGATCCATTACCCTGAGTGGATGCTTCTAAAAGCTTGGGGGGAGATTCTCAAGTGCTTGGAGGAACCTTTGGATGACTATAGAAATGGAATGGTGGAGTAAATGTTTTATCCATGGTTTTTTAGTGAAGAGGAATTTGAGTTTGGGTGGGATTATAAAGAAAAAGAGCGTGGGATTATTTATTAATATATAATCATTGATTTTGGACTCTATATCATAAAATAATAAAAACCTCAAAACATACCCTGGGTATATGCATTATTTCTTAAAAATAGAGGTGGAAATCAAAATTCTATAAGTAAAATAACTGAACTCATTAACATAATACCCTTGGTGATGTGGAAGTGTGTCATGTTTATAAGTAATTGATTTAAAATCCCCAACATATAATATAGGTTTTTGAGGAATCATTAATGGTTTATAAATTTAATTAAAAACCTAAAAATTCAATATTTTAAAATGAAAACATATTTTTTGTAGTGGAAACTTTTTATAGGATATATTATCTCACTTTGAGTTTTGTTTGATGTCATAATATATAGTGTATTCATACTATATTTAATTTTTAGAAAAAAATCAATTATTTCATAGAATTTTAAAAAAATAACCATAGACTAATTTCAACATGATTAAATTTAAAAATAAAATCAATTTTATCCAAATAATTATCTATGAATAATAATTTTCACTTTTAAATAAAAATTCCACATTTATTGAAAAAATATGTTTTTTTCAACAACATATTTTTTATCCTTAAAAAAATTATATTTGACATTTTAAAAAATATATTATCATTTTATTTAAAATAATATTATTTAATAATAGTTTTCTATTAAAATAAAAATTATTTCAAAAATTATTGAATTCATTAAAATAGAGTGTCGTGATTGAAGAAATATATTTCCAAAAAATAAAATTTGTGTTTCAACGTATCAAAATTTAATTTTTATCAGACATATTTGTTTAGAATTATAAATTAGAAAAAAATATAATAATTACTTAACACATAGTAAAAATGTTTAAATTCATACTGCTAGGGTCTAGATACATAGCCTATTATTACACCAGCAAATTTCTTAAGGGTAAGGTGTGTTATTGTGATATTTCCTTTGTGTGGTTTGAAAAATATGGTTTGGGTTGTGATCTTAATGAGCTTAAAAATATCTCAAAAATGGTTTCAATATTTATTTATTTACTGAATATTTCCTTAGTCATGGTTAAGGTAAAATACCATTTATTTCATCTCCCCCATAAGATCTGATAGATGGGTTTCCTATGGTAAGATCCTACTAGTAGAGTCCACCAATTCTTCTGTACATGTAAATTAGAATTTATCAAAAACCATAATATACTAATCATAATTTTCCTTATTCAATGACCACATTATCAACATTCATGACTATTAACGATCTTTTAATTCTTACATTAGATAACTTATAATGGTCCAAAACAAAAAACTTTTGAATGTGTTTTCTATAACTACATTACTTAATAATTCACTTATAAATTCAAAAAGGAAATTTAATTTATAAATCTTAGGGTCATTATAGATATGGGTTTAAAGTGGTCCATAAAAACAGTGGTTTGAAAAAGAGGTAATGATAGGGCTAAAATTTTCCAAATGATTAATTTCATTTAATGAAAATCTTAGGAAATGATTTCTAACAAAATTTTAATGAGTTTTTGTTTATTATTGCAAATCACTATGAAAAATCATTATTTATCTTCTAGATTTAAAACATTTATTATTAGGATGTCATATGAACTGAATTTTTTTGATTTGGTGGGTTTTAAAGATGTATTAGGTTATTTAACTCACACTAATATTTTAAAATTCTATTTTATTTCTAATTTGATTATCGTCCTTGATTTTCTGGGGTAGATGTTTGGTTAGATGGTGATTGTGGGTCACTTGGAGACTCATTGAAGATGGTTTTGTTATTATTTTATGTTTTTAGTATTGCATTGGTTTTTAGATTGTTTTATTTTGTACTTCGGATTATGAGTAAATGTTTCCATCGTACATTAATTTAAGAACCAATTATGTTTCGTGTTTATATGTTCAATTATTTTTATATCTACTTGGATGTTTATTTCATTTGTTTCCACTTCATATTTATTATAATATGAGGTTGAAATAATTTCCTAGGTACATTATGTGATTCCTAGGAGCTTGTTACCAACCATTGGGGATTTGGAACACCCTTTGGGCCTTTCGGAGAAACTGTTTGTGAGCTGGGTTAAATGGAACCTTGGGTCGGTTTGTTTTAAAAAATAATAATGTAGTGGCTTTCCTTAGTAAAACATTATCAGTGTATCCCTAATTTCCTTCATGATACTTTTTCACCAAAATTATTTAATGTATTCCATATTCTAAAGAAAAATGAATGTTAGTAATAGTATTTCCATCCATTTTATTCAATTTCTCCTATTTCACACCCTATGGTCATTCTACAATCACATGTAGGAAATTATACTTCTATAACATAGCTTAAATCTTCATTTTCTATAATGTAAAACTATTACCATTTAATTTTTTATCTTGAATTTTTATAAAATTTAGATATGATTTCTCTCTGTAACCTCCTCTGATTCACAATACTGTATTTAATAAACTCATGATGTTATTCTACTATAAAAAAATTAATAGTAGTTGTAATCATAGATCACACTTAAATTAATAAAAATTATTGATACATATAAAATTACACACTATCAAGCCTGGACATGACTCTCATTCCATATATTTGAGGATATTAGGTAAATATAAGAGATTATTTCCCTATTCGAGGTTGTGAGAGTTTCATTCACAATAAAATGAATCCATCATTTCATTCCAAGATAAAGAACATTGGGGTTCAATTTCAACTTTTTGAGATTTCATAGAGGTGATTCAAAAATAATGTTGTTTTATAATTTTTCATTTGTGAAACATTTCGGTTGTAAAATATAATTGAAATGGGAATCCATTAAAAAAATACCATTGAAAAATATCACATTTAAATTGCTATTTTTTCAATGGTTTGTGAGAAAAAACCATAGAGCGATACTATTTTTGATGGAATTATCATTCCATCGTAATTAATTATTTTTTACAAAACTATATTTCAATAAATAAACTGACAGAATTATAATTCATTCACAAATAAAAATAAAAGAAAGAAATAAAATAACAAATTTATTTAATAATCATTATTTAAAATTTTATTTCATAATAATTTATTAAATTTTTATATTTAAAATGATAATAAATTTAAAAAATTAATAATATAAAAAAAATAACACATTATGAAAATATAATTAATAATGCATCATTAAAAGATAATTTATATATAATAAAAAATATAGAAAACTTGTAACTGTTAAAAAAATAAAAAAATAATGTTAAAAATAAAATTATTTGAAAGTTTTAAAAAAATAGTAGTATTGAGTGGTGGAAGATGGGGGACCTATATTTTTAGTTATCTTTAATTTGATGGAATATTTCATTGGAAAAGGTCAATAATGTGAACTATTTCTAATGGATTGGGTATTTTTCTATGGTAATTTACAATAAACTAGATTTCCATTTGAAAAATTACCCACCATAAAAAAAATTTGAACCTATTCAAGAAGTATTTGTAAAATATATATCCCATTAAAAATAATCCATTCGAAACCGATTTATTGAATTTTTATTTATGATGTGTTGATCATTCCCCATGTACAGAAGTCCTTGTAGGGTAGGTTTATATTGATCAAACCATTCCTATCAATATTTCATGATTCATATTTTCTGATTTAGTTGATTATCCATGTGTTGTTAAGACATTTTTACCTCTACTATCAATCACTAGTTAACTAACTAATATGTATTCGTTTCTAGTGTTTTGAGTGGTTTCCCTAGGCCCAAATCGTTTATGTACATTAATTTATATTACATGTATATAGTTTGATATCTATATGTGTTTACTCAAAAAAACAATTGTGTTGATACTTCTACATACAATATCTACAAGGTAATGTCCTTAGGTTTTGTGTCATATTAAAAGCTAATACCAGCTCCCAGCTATAATGAGAAATTCAAGATACTATAATAGTAATCATAAATATATTTCAATTGGTCTCGATATATCATATTTATAGTACATATAATATTTCTAAATATCATATACTGGGGGATCATAAGCATTGGGTCACATTCTCATGAAGCTCGCATTTGGTTTTCTCAAGTAGATGATATAATAAGGACTGAACCGTCAATAAAAACACCTCATGTTTCAAAAGACATTTGTTATTCTTATCTACAAACATGTATATTGGTCTCTAGACATGAGATAGTTATCAATTAGTACTATTTGATATGGTACTATTATGTAAGTAAAAAACCATGACATTGATGTTCTTGTGATTTAACTTGTGTTGCGTGAATATTTGGTGGTATGGCATTACTTGAATGATCAAAATTGATTTTTTCACTTTTGATTTGAGGATGACATATTTCATAGGCCTAGGTTGAAAAATATGGTATTAACTTCATTAAATCCATGTTTAATATTAAAAATAGAAGTTCAATTATTAATCTCGTGAAATATAAAAATCATAAAAATGATAATGAAACAAGTGTGTATCCTAATTTTCGAGATATCACGACACAAAGAGATTATATTTTACAGAGAATGTTCGTAAAAGATAGTCGTAACAATGAAATTTGTTATATCATTTGAGTCTATAAGGGGTTACTATAATCTTCTCTTAATTTATAGGTTAGAATCGTTGCAATCAATATAAATACCTTGAGGTTCACGCACTAAGCTTATCAACAAGTTCCACCTATTTGATTGAATATGTGTTTAGAATGAAGTAGGAACCACATGATGTAATCAGTGATCATCCATGTCTAATCGATCAAAATTAAAAATAATTCCATTATAATATTCTATGTTTGAATAAAAGAAATTAAATACATTTATCAAGGTATTCATAAATTGATTTATCATAAATGTGAATATGAAGAAATATAATTTTTTAATGAACATTTGACATTCAAGGTTCATTAAATTATTTGGGGAGATTATGGACTGAGTTAAAGGTTTATGTATTATCACATTGAATATTAAATTACTGTCATGTGTTTGTGACATTGATAAAAAGTTTGTGAAGTCATAATTGTGTGAAAAGGTATAAAATAAAGGTTATTACATTATATAGGCCAAAGTTCAATTTTGGAAGGTATAAATTTGGTATAAAAATAAATTTATCCTCTAGAATATGAAGCTAGACCATTTAGTAGGATTTAGTGATAAAATCCCTCCTCTATCCTCCTCTATAGCTCTTATATAGAGACTCTAAATGGAACAATAAGGTCGAATTGATCCTGATTTCCTAATTATGTCTACATTCTACATGCAATCAGTGGGTCATCATAAAGCTCTTCAATTTTGAATTATAGAATTTGATAATCACAGGTTGATCATACAAGATCTATGGTTATTATGTGGATGATCTATAGGATGTATAGATTATATCCTTTGATCCATAACACACTGACGGTGGGTGAAAAAATCAGGAGACTTTATATGAACAAGATATTTTTTATCCCTAATTTCGTTATTATTTTTCATGTATAAATTTAATTTTACCTAATCATTTAATAAATTAAATCAATGTTATTTTTTTATTCAGTTTTTATAACTTTAATATTCACCTAAAATTTAAATTTACATGTTTCTCATTCCTTTCTATACCCCAGGTTCATTCCGTTGGTATCAAAGTGAACATGTAATTACATAAGTCAAAAACGTTGAAATTTCAATTAATTAAATTATATTGTGATAAAAAATTTGATACAGTCTAAATGAGAATAATGGTGTGTCAATATGATTTTGTGTCTCAAATATATGGTTGATCTAAGATCGATGGTTTTTGTGTAAAAATGTAATCGAAATTAATGTTTTAATTTTTGATTCCCCTTCATTGTTACTAGTGTTATTAATTTCTAGGTGGAGCATGATACAAGAATGCTGCATATTCGTTAGAGATATAAAAATATAGCTTGTTATCCATTTGAAATATTAGTTTTTTATGTATGTTCAGTTCATTTTACAAAGATAAAAAAAATAATATAATGATTCCATTGAAATCTTATTTATAAATAAAATTATAATAATAAGGGGACAATATCCACCATAATATTTTAAACATGGAATTGAAATAAAGTAACAATTATGGTGATGGTGATAGAATTATCCTTTATATATATATATATATTATATTTTATTGTAAATTATAATATATATATATATATATTATTATTTTATATATAAATATATTTTATGTGTATATATATATTCCTTTAAATTAATTCCATAATTAGACTTGGGTTGGAATGATATAGTCTACATCCAACTTTTCCAACCAATCAACCCTATCACAAGGCCTGAATTAAATTTTGGGGGTCTTCTTTAGGTCTAAATGGGCTCGATAAATTATAAAAAATGTTCTGAAATTATATTTTATTATCTTGGAATTAGTTAAATTATTTCACCTGTTGTGGGATATATCGATAATTAATTAAAAAAATTAACAAAAATTAAATCATTAAAAATACATTTGAATTGAATTTTACAAAAAGTAATTTTTAATATTTAATATAATTTACTATTGAATAATCATGGGCTAAGATCATATCATCCATGTTTGGATTATTTATTTGTTTATTTATTTATTTAATTTATGTTTTTAAAATGTAATAATTGTTTTATTTTGAAGATATTTGCATCATCACTTCATATTAATTTTTATAATGGTATCTGTGTCTACATTGTAGTGATAAAATGTATTTTCATACCCTGAGTTCCCATCACCGATGTGGGAGTATATATTGAAAATATCAGAGGAGTTTTTGGGAAAGTGATTTGAGTCAATCACCAGTATAATGCAAACAAGTGAAGTGCATGGGAGTTGTGGGCACTATAATTTAATTTAGGTATTCCATTACGTAATTATCCTAGGTTCATGCTTAAGCCATTATTTTCTTGATGTATTAACCAATATTTAACATCTCATGATCACATATTTATTTATTTATTTTATCATGTTCTTGATTTGTTATTTGTGAGTGTGTATTAATTATTCTTAATCACATAGTATAATAAGAAACAAGAATGAAAAGATAAAATTAAAATATATGGTGAATCGATTCTATTTAAATAATTAGTAGGTTGAGATTGAGATCACAAACATAGAAGAATTTAGAATAAAAATGATTTCATTGACCATGATAAATTAAAAATCCATCAAATAAAATATTATGTCATCAGATTTCTTCCATCCACTGAATTTGGACACAATTGATTTTTCAAGGTACACATCTGCCTTATTTTAGGGTTCCACATACTACCATGTAGTTCTTATAATAGCGATGAGTCGAATTAAATAATGGTTTAAATGAAGGAGTAGTCATAGCAAGATTTCTGAAAATTAAGAGGTGAAGCATTGAGTAGTGAAAAGAATTTCTTTGCAAGAGATGGCACTTAACTCTATAGAACACAGAGTCATATCATTATTTTTTTAATGAAAATCCAACCTTAGAATCTAAGAGTAGTGGAAATTTCATAGCTTGGGCTATGAAGATAGCTTTATGGATCCTTTCCACTAGAATACCAAAGTGACTAAATATTTTGAATCTATTATTTGAGGGATCCTATGATTTAATAAAATAGTTGGATATATTTAAAATTTTAAAAAGGAAAATTTCTACTAATAGTCAATATAATGTTCTAATCTACTAAGATTATTTTTTAGATAAAATGGACACCAAAAATAATTCAATTTTACTATGATCAAAACTTTATAAAGAAAATATCATAAACTGACATAACTTCCATGAGTGGTACAGACCCTTTCACATAGTATTTCACTAAGAGAGGAAGCTTTATGTGTTATAATCACCACTTCATTACACACCCTTGGGGGGAAATAATGGTAGAAAAATATAAATTCAATAATAATATGGATGATGCACTATATGTTTTTTAACGTGTTTTCATGTATGTAAAGTCAGTTGAAAAAAATATGTGAGAATAAAGATGAATTCCAAATGTTGTCTTATCTCTAAGATTTGTCATTTGAGTGTTTTATGAGACAAGGGTAGGAGATATGTAGTACTCTGTATATATTTAAGCCAGTATAAGAGAATCAAGAAGGAACTCATGTACTCAAGATGATCAGCTACATTGAGATACTGCATGCCCTTAGGTTCAAAGTTAACCAATAATTAGATAGTGATCTCACTCTTTCTTATTGAACACATAGATTATTAAATTTAATGGTTAATTATTAAATGAATAACTTGAATAATTCACTTATAGACTTTTTGGATTTAGTTCACCAAGTAGATAATGATATGATGATTTCAAACACTTCTTTCATAATGGTGAATAAGAAGAGGAAATCCAAGACAAGAATTTCAAAGGACAAGTCCTAGTAAAAGAAACTGTTGCAAACACATTTCAATAATCCAAATAAAAACAAGGAGAGAAATAAGTATGAGGTACTCTACATTTCTCGTGGCAAGAAAGGACACAATAAGAATAATTAAATGTCTAGGAAGAAGAAGAAACTTGATTCTTCATATTTAGGTATATTTTTCATTTAATGAAATTTTGTTATTTAGAAAAGTTTGGTATAGGAGAATACATGAATCTAATTAATTTTTATTATAATATAAGAACCAAGTAGACTCAATATAATTTAAAAATATGAAGTAGATATCTAGGTAGAAATTGATGTAAGACTAGAAACATCAGTAGTGGGACATTCTTATCTTACATTACATTGTTGGATTGTTCATATGCTAAATAATAGTAATTATGTACTATTTGTTACTAGAAACATACTCTCATTGTATAGTTTATACACTATGGGTTTTATTTCTAATTATTTATATATTAATAAAATATTATATCATTTGTGAATTTTAGATAATTGTGATTTAGGTAACCATCTGGATGAGTTCACTAAAATTATGATGGATCAGTCTTTAGTGATGGTCAATATTGATAATCAATGTAACATATTACCTACTAAAATGTAAAAATGAAACAAATATTCTATTCTCTTGGGTTTATTATGTGATTAATTTTATAATATTTTCACTACATAACTTTTTGGGAAAGACACTCTAATATTAGATGATGTGATTTCATTTTTGTTGATGAATGATATTAGAAAAATGACCAATGATAGTGATTATTCAGGTAATAGTGGTATTATTCATGTGATATATATGTTTTAATTATAGAGTTTGTTCAAAGATAATAAAAAGCGTAAGTTCTTATTTTGTGTTAAGGATAGTCATGTGCAGTGAAGCTTCTATTATTTAAAAAATATTACTAATGAAAAGAAGATGAATGACATTGATTCTAATTATATTAGCATATGTCTTATATAGGGCAAGGGTGATTGAATTTTAGTTGGCATTGATTATTTTAGGTCATATATATATGAAAAAATGGGTTGTTGATTCATCATCCGTGTACCATATTTTGTCGAAGAGGGATTTATTTCTTCATTTGAAGAAGTTTGATTTTTTATATTAAATATTGAAAAAATCTTCTAATGTCATTGATGTTGGTGATATTTATATCACTACAAATGTACATTGTATGGTGATTTTGAGGGATGTTCTACATGTTCTAGGTAAACACCATAACATTTCATTTTATTTTACTCTTTATAATCATGGATTCAAGAGTTTATTTTATAATGGAAGATAGAAACATTCCCAGGGATTGATGGAATATGTGGAAGTAAAAATGGATTAAACACTTTACATGATGGATAAAAAAAGTATGTAGTGGGGTGATGAATGCACTTGTGAAGAGTAATTCATAATATTTTTGGCATATGTAATCATTGCACATGATTCAAAAACAATCAAATAGGAAAAACAAGATTTGGAAGATTAAGTGGAATATTTTAGGTGTTTTAGTTCTTACACCTAATTATCTTTCATCATATAGTTCCACTAGTGAAGAAATAATTAAATTCAAATGTTGAGGTGATTTTTTGGAGATTTTATAACTACTTGTTAGATTTGAGAATAGGGAGAGATTAATTACTCTAGATGTTCCAAATTATATGGTGACCACAATTATGCATGGTCAAAATATTTCAATGGGTAACATTTGTTATGGCATAGAACATCAATGATAATGGATTGCATATACATGAACTAGAAAATACTATTTTGGAAATAAATGAAAAATATATTGAGAATAAATCATATCCTACCCACCTATAGATCATCAGTATAGGTTGTGTAAATGATAATTATTTTATAATACTACATCAAGTGGCGTGTTTAGTCTATATTGGGGTAAAACCATTTTATGTATTCCATAATTCTTTACAATGTAAAATGTCCAAAGCACCTTTCCTTGGAAAAATAGGCAATGAACCATTAGAATTATTTCATATTGGTATATGTTTTCCTTTTATATAATTGGCATGGGGGATTTTATAGTTTCATTACTTTTACTAATGGATATAGTAGATATGGATATATATACTTAATGAGGTATAATTCAGATCCTTTTAACATGTTTTTGTAATATTACAATGAAGTAGAAAATCAACTTGTTAATAAAATTAATAAAGGAACCTCATAATGTGGTAGGTAATATAATAACCACGATTTCATTGATAATAGAAAGGAATTTAGTATGATTTCCTAACTCACTCCACTTTATACACCTCAATGGAATGGTGTTATTAAAAGTAGGTATTGACCCCTACTTGACATGGTCAAATCAATGATGAGTTATGCAACTCTACCATTTTACTTTTGTGTATATTTACTATAGACTCTAGAATATACACTAAATCAAGTACCAACTGAATTAGAAGATAGTATTTAATATGATTTTAATGCAAATAATCCCAATCTATCACATATACATGTACTGGTATATGATTATTTTTTCAGGACTATACCTAGTGAAAAATTATAATCATGGAGCGTAAAGTGAATCTTTATATATTATCCTAATGAGACTAAAGGATATTTCATATCTAACCTACCAGATGGAATGGTAACTATAGAAAGACATTCTATATTTCTAGTAAAGTAATACATTTCCAATTGTGATAGCGGGAGAAATATTTACTTTCAAGAAGTTGATTCTCTAGATGCCTAAGAGTTGGTAGGGGAACAATATCAATAATTTATAGTGGATGATAAATTTGTTCTTGTGTCACGATTACAAAGTAGGTCAACATTATAGGTTATAAAGATTGATAGATTGAGTTTTCTTATCATGGAGTAAGGTGAAACATTACTCTAGAGGATAATGAACAAATAACCTACACGAAAGTAGTAGATGGAATGGATGGTGCTAAATAGAAAGAAGACATGCATTCTGAAATAGAGTCTATGAACCAAAACAATGATTATATTTTGTTTGACCCACCATATCATATAAAACATATTGGATGTAAATGGACATTTTAGAAAAACATGGATATGGATGGATATTTGAGTACCTATACGGCATAGCTAGTAGAAAAGGGTTTCAATAAACCACAAGGCATCAAATATGTTGGATCCATTTCACTAGTTTCAATGATAAAATATATAAGAATATTAATTTCAATTAAAAACCACCATGATTATGCAATTTGGAAAATGGATGTAAAAATTACTTTTCTAAATGGGAAGTTAGTAGAACATGTCTATATGAAACAACCTAAGTGGTTCATTATGTAAATGATATCCAATAAATTATACAATATACAGAAGTACATTTATGTATTGAAGCAGGCATCATTATCATTGAATATTAATTTTTATGAGGCTCTATGAAAATTTGGTTTCATTTTGAATGAAAGTGATCCATCTGTCTACAATAAGGTTAGTGGAAGTGCCATCGTTTTCCTAGAATTATATGTTGATGGAATATTATTAATATGAAATGAAGTGTAAGTGTTATAGATAGTGAATAATTGGTTAAGTGAAATATTCTCCATGAAATACATAGGTGAAGAAGCCTATATTATAGGTATCAATATCTATCAAGATAGATATCAAATACCTCTTGGGCTAAGTCAATGTACATATGTTAACAATGTACTCAAAAGTTATGATATAGAACCATCCAAGAGTTGATTATTTCCAATGACATGTGGAATTAATCTCTATAATAATATCTATCAACCAACATATGAAAATATTCAAACAATTATTATAATCTCTTATGCATCATTATTGGGATTTATCATGTATTCCATGATATTCACTAGGTCTGATGTTTCATTCCCAATAATCATGGTGTGTATATATTTATCCAATATATGATAGTTGTATTGGGTAAATGTAAAAACCATCATAAAGAACATAATACTTACAATGGATATGTTCTTGATGTATGTAGGATATGGGGAGATAGCCATTTGGGGATACACTCATAGTAGTTTTTAGACTGATCATGATGATCTAATATCATATTCAGGCTATGTTTTTTTTCTGAATGGTGATACAGTGAGCTGGAAGAGCTCAAAGAAGTCTATGGTTGCCGATTCTATAGAAAAATCCAAGTATATACTAACTTCTGATGAAACTAACGACACAGTTTAGATACACATCATTATTTCAAAACTTGGAATTATATAGAGCAGTGTCAAACCTTTTATGGTATACAGTGATAATATAACAGTAGTTTTTTTTCTAAGGGGCTCAAGTCACACTGGAGGGAAAATTATATAATTAAAAAGTTTCATCTCATAAATAATTTGACAAAGATAGTAGAAGTTGTTATTAGAAAAATATCATTGGAGAATAATGTGGTAGACACCCTGAATAAATCTATATATCATTAGAAGCATGATACTCATGTGAGAGATAGCAGGTTAAGAATTATTAGTAGTTGGATCCAGTGAATATGGAAGTGTTGTGAGTGGGTTCCCAAGACCCAACTCCTTTATATAAATTGATTACAATTACATGTATATATTTTTATATATATACGTTATTTTATACTTCCCATAATAGTTTTGATACTTTTCATCCACCAATTACCTGGTAATGCGCATAGGATATGTGTTGTATTAAATGTTTATAATAGTTCCCCGCTATAATAAGAACTATGAGATATTGTGAAAGTAATATTAAATATATGTCCTATGGATTAGACACATCCTAATGAAAGGACATAGATGTTGTTTAACTATAATGTGATAATGGATTATAAGTATTGGGACTTCATATCATGAAGTCAATACATGGTGATCTCAAGTAGATGAGATCATGAGGACTAACCCACCAATTGGAAAACCAAATATTTTGGGTGTAATTGGTTGTTCTAATCGGAAAACATGTTTATTTATATCTCAAAACGTGATATTTATTAACATGTACCATTATATATTGTACCTTGATGCAAGGTAAAAACCTAGACATTTAATTTGGGGATATGTATCTTGTCTTGGGTTCACCTTTGGTGGTATATGATTGGTTTAATGATCAATATAGAATTTATCGCTTTCGAGTTGAGGAAGAGATGTTTGTTGGATCTGGGATTAACACGATGGTAGTAAATTCATTAAATATATTAACATGGTTAAATAAGTTATCTATATACTGTAAGGTTATGAAAAATATAAAGCACCAAAGGCAGCAGGACACAAGTGTGCATCCTTCATTGTGAGATATCATGAGATAAATAGATTATATCACAGAAAAAATGGTCATAGGAGGTAGTCATAGTAATGAAATTTTTTATCTTATAAGGGTCATTATGGGTTGGTAAAGGATGATCATGGCCTTTGGGTTGGCCTCACTAATATCAAGATAAAGACCAAGAGGGTCACACACTATGTGTATGTAGAAGTTCCGCATATTTGGTTGAAAAAGTGTTTAGGATGAAGTGGGACCCACTTGTGGGGGTGGTGATTGTCTCAGTATGATAGGTCACAAGTAAACAAAATTTACACATTTTATTAATGTTCATAATAATGATGGTTAAATTTATTTCTGAAGGTACTCAAAATTTTATTGATCATAAAATTGAATATGAAAAAATATTATTTTTTGAACGAACATAACAATTTCAAGGATTGTTACATTATTTGGTGAGATTAAAAAATGAGTTATTGTTTCATATTTTATCACATAACATGTTACAGTATTAAAAGTGAGTGGAAAAATATTTTCAAAATTTTTTATCAGTTTATTATGTAATAATTGTGTGAAATGATCTAAAATGATGTTTATTAGTTTCTAGGAACCAAAGAGAATTTTTTGAAAGTATACCTGAGGTATAAAAATCTCATTTTATCCTATTTAATATGAATCTCCATCATCTTTATTAATTTAATGACAAAATATCTCCTCTCATATGATCTAAATCTCTTAGATAATGAGTATTAAGTAAGAACAAGGTCCGATCAATCCCTCTTTTATCGATTCAGTCTGTGTTCTTCACATGATTGAGAAGATGGTGTAATGCTCTTATATTTCCAATAATATCATAAATGAATTATATATTAATGATCTTGGAGTTGTGGTACATGTGTAGAAAATATATAGGATTCATATCTTCTCACCTTTAAGACATAAACCACCGACTGTGAGAGAATAATTCTGGAAACTTCAAACGAACAAAGCATACATTTTTTTTTGTTTTTTCTTATTAAATTATATTTCAAGTGATCCATTAAAAAATTAAATAAGGTTTTTTGTGTATTTAGTGTTCTTAACCTGAATAAAATCATAAAGTTTTTAATTTTTTATTTTTTCATGCCTATGTTGCACCCTAGGTTCTTTCATCTATAAGTACTCACCAAATTTTCTTAAGATTTCATTCCACTACTCCATTTATTGAAACAGTCTTTCTTGATGTACCACATCATTCAAAAATGGAAGCATGTAACATTATTTTCCATATTAATTTATTTGTACCTACAATTATTTTTTATCACTCAAACCATATTCCATCATCCTTCCCATTTTCATTTGCAGAGCCTCTTTTTGGTGTGAAGTTGGTTGTTTGTCCTCCTGGTTCTTACATCGACATTATTATTAAAAAAACATAGATGCAATGTAATTTAACATTAATATATCATTAATGATATTTTTTAGGTTTATGATGTTATTTTCATTTAAATCAAGAAAAACATTGGTGTGTCCTCATTTCACCTTCAATATCTCTTTTTTCATTGCTCAAAGCTTTGAGATGAGGGAGCATGGAAGTTATGGTTTTGATGTAGTAATACATTAATGATGGATCCATCATTCACAATTTGAATAATTTCCCTTTCAAGAAAATTTTGGTTGAAAATACTTGTTCCCATCTAGCTTAATAATAGTATCTCAAATTTCCTTTGTTATTTTTTCTCTGTAATTCATGATACAAACACATATACCAATGTAAAATGGCTATTGGAAATATAATTTTGATAAATTGGATTTATATAAATGAATTTTACGTCCTTATATTTTATTTAAAATAGTTTAAATCATATAAAATCATATATAGAACATAATATTAATTTTATAAATAAATAATTAATTAAATAAGAGGCTTTTTGTAATTTAAAGAACAAAAACCAATGATATAGTAACATGGCCTTTGGAATTGTAATGTGACCATTAAGAATTGTAACCCAGGTAATAGAATATTAACCTCACCTATAAAAGTATAAATAATATTTAGGCATCCTATAAATTAAAATATGATATATTAATATTGTGGACTACATAAATAAATATTACAAAAATGATAAAATTAAGTATAGGTATTTTTGTGAGAAAAAATATTTATTTACAATTTTATAATTAACATAATTATCTAAAAGAAAATTTATTTTCATAAAATTGATTCAAAAATTGAATTTTTTGTCCTACGATCCTAAGATAATTTTATGAGACCTTAATTAATTTTTCAATATGTTATGAAATCGGTTATAATTTTAAAATTGGTATTTTTCCCATAAATGATGTTTTTAATTAAATATTCAATTTCTCATATTTAGAAAATTATTTAAATAAAATTTATTCTATTTTTTAATTTTTCACATCTTGATTTTTTTGATCCCTCTAAAATAGTTATTTTTTGGTGAATAGTGAAATACTGTAATTTATATTATTTCACCTTTCATCCAAATACATGAATTTTTGAGTCTTGGTTGATTCATGGATGATGTAAGTGGCCATTATCTACAACAAACATTCTCTATTACTATATTTACTTACAAAAATCCTCATAATTCATAATCTTGAGCCAAAATAATGAGTAGATGAAGAAAATAATAATAAAACACTCTTCTCATGCACTATAAATTCCACCCCTCTACACCTCATCTCCCCACACCTATAAATCCATAAAGACTGTTCCAATTAAACCCAATACTTTATTTATGTATATTATCCACATCCAGAAGCCTTTTTTCACAACAAAAGACCAATCCCAATTTCCTTAAGGAGGTTTTCAAATAGAATAATTCAATATGACATTATGTTCAAGTTCATAACACTTTTCAACATAAGGTAAGATATTCTTTCCAAACCTCCATTTTTCATTTAATTTGTGATTTCTATCTATTTACCCTAATGTAATTCTTCATTATTATTCTATAATTATCTAAATTTTGTATATATGTTCCAAACTCATGTATCTAGATCATATCATCCTTCTATAATGGGGAAATACTTTTTTTAAAAAAAGCTTCCCTTCTTAATTCTAACCGATAACCAATCCCAATTAAAGTAAACTTCCCAGTTTCTTAACCATTTTCAAGTACCATCCATAATATCTTTTAAACCCCCATTATTATTCTAAAAGTAATTATTATATTATTAAAATCAATATTTGTTCATTTTTTTGTGTTATATAAAATATTATTTCTTTTCAACATTTAATTCTCTTTAATATTTTCCTTACTCCACACAAAAATGTTTCATTTCAAATTCTTCTTAAATACTCTTTTTAAATGTTTTCAATTAAATTTAAAATCACTTATCATGATATATGCCTATTCTCCATTATGAATTTACATGTTTGATTTAAATCCATTATTTCATGGAAACCATTATGATATTACCTTTTCTTATGCCTTATGACATGATTATGATACCCAAATATTTTCCTACGTAACCATTATTCTTTATTATTTAGGTGGAACACATATTGATGAACAAGTAATGATGGGTGTGCCTAGATAGCCCTAAAAATCCTTGGGTAATGGTCAGTCTCATGAGTCATCATGTACAGTGGTCTTGATGGTTAGCCTTTACTCATGCTCCTCCATATGTAATTGTATTGGTGTTTATCCGTGACTTGTGATCCTCCATGTTCAATGGTATTGGTCGTTATCTGTGACCCATTCTCCTCTATGTGAAATTCTATTAGTGGTTATAATTGACTCGTGATTATGCCATATTGTATGTTGTTTTCTGATTTTTTATGATTCCAATATTACATGATCCCATGGTCTATATGTTATGTATCCATAAGTTTATTCATGTTCCATGCCTTTTTATTTCATCGTTCTTTCCTTCTATCCCATGTTCTATTCTTTATTAATATAATTTTTCCCTTAAAAGTATTTTTATCTCATCCAATTGGTTATGTATTCCCCACGATATCCTATGTAGATGTAAGGTCACAAATGAAGTTATGATCTCATAAGGAAGATTAAATAAATGATGTTTTATTTTGGTTCCAGGATTATAGTTTTATGTACCTAATATAACCAATACAATATTATTTATGATGCATGGTTCATATTTTAAAGCTAGTTATGCTAAAAAAATGTGTAATAATATCTGTCAAATGTTAGGGGAATTATGGTTTGTATTAGAAGTCAGTCAAGTTATTTTTAAATATTAGGAATATAAAAGTATATTAGGAATCATAGGGATAATACTAACACTGTGGATAACCTTGATTGAATCATAGGGAATCACAAGTTAGGATATACTTTTTATCCCATTAATGTCATCGGTTTCCCTTTTATGTGTTTAAAAGTTAAAATATTATCAACCCATATTCTATTTTTAATTACGTAAATGATTAGATCCAAAATAAAATAGTGAAATGTCTGAATATAATCTATGATTCTATACATTCATTCATATCTTAATATTTTAGAATAACTATTAAAACACCACCTTAATATATGGAGGTTGAGTTATCTGTGAGAATAGAAAATTGGGCAATCATTGCATCAAAAATATATGAATCCTTCATGGTTAATATTTGTGGACTAAACCTCCCAAAAAATATCGTCTTACTTTCATTAGAGAGTTTTTATGATATATTGGGAATGGATTGGCTATCTTTATATAAAGACAACATTGAATACCGGGAGAGGGAGATCACTCTTCACATCCAAATGCATCTTTCTATTTGTTACAAGTGTAAAAAGGAAGATGAATATCATTAAAATTCATCATATCAATTTTGGATATTTTTATCTTATGAGAAATCATATCTAGCTTAAATTATTGATAAAATGGATGGAATCATGCTCATAGACATGCCCATTGTGAGTGACTACACTAATGTGTTACCTGAAAAATTTTCTGGTCTTCCTCCTCACTGAGAGGTTGATTTATCAATCGAATTTATTCCTAGATCTTTTCCAATAATAATGAAACCCTATAGAATATACACTGTTGATCTAGAAGAAATGAAGAATCCATTACACTATAATATCAAAAATGGTTTTATATGCCCAAGTGCTTCACTATGGGGTGTTCTAGTCCACTTCGTCAAAAAGAAGAATGGATAAATGTGACTCTACATTTGTTACCATGATCTTAATAAAATAATGATAATGAAAAAGTATCCCCTTCCATGGATAGATGAATTGTTCAATAAACTATGTGGGGATGAGTATTTCTTTTAGGAATACCTTTGGTCAGGATATCACCAATTAAATGTAAAGAAAGATGATATTCCCAATAATGTCTTTCTTACAAGGTATAGACCCTATGAGTTCATAGTTATTCCATTTGGATGCACTAATTCTACAACAATATTCCTAGACATAATGAATATAGTCTTTATATTCATCGAAAACATTGTGATTGTCTTTATTGGTGATATTCTGATGTACTCTAGGAGTAAAGAGGAAGATGAGTTGAATTTTAATATTGTGCTAAAGACAGTTTTATGGGATAAATTATATAAAAATTGTTATAAATTTGAGTTATAAATAGAGGATGTATCATTCTTGGGTAATATTATAACCAATAAAGGAATATATTTGGACAAATACAAAATAATAGAAATCAAAGATTGGCCTAGGATAACATCTTTCATGTAGATCCATTGTTTCCTTGGCCTTGTTGAGTATTACCAATGATTTGTGAAGAACATGTCATTATTTTAAAACCCATTAACAAAGTTTACTGGGAAGGGAGTAAAGTTAATCTAGACCAGTAAATGTGAAGACTATGTCAAAGAGTTTAAAAATAGTTTTGTCACAATAGTAGTAATCACAGTTAATAAAAGTGGGGATCTCTTTGTGGTGGAATATGATTCTTTGAAGAATGGATTAGGTTTTTTACTAATTCAGAATGATAAATTCATATTCTATGCTTCAAGGAATCTAAAAATTCAATAGCAAAAAATCCCACATGTGATTTGGAGTTGGCAGCAAGGATCATTGTATTAAAAATATTGGAGAATTATCTATATGGGGAGAAGTGTAAAATAAATACTAATCAAAATAGCCTAAAATTTATATTCACACAAAATGAGCTTAATATTCACCAACAAAGATGTCTAGAACTCATCAAATGTTATGAATTCTCAGTCCATTACCATCCTAGTAAATCAAATAAGCTGATGGATTCTTTAAGTAGAAAGGATCATGTATCTTTAACAATTATGATAATTTAGAAGGATACAATGTTATTAGACCAACAGAGTATGTACATGGGAATAATTATGGAAGGAAAATAATAAATACTTATTCAATTGATTTCTCATCCATCCATCGTGCAGAAAATAAAGGATTAACAAAGAAATGATAAGGATATTCAGAAAATGGTGGAAGCTATTAGAAATGGGAAATCGTTACAGTTAAAAATGGATGAGGAAGGAGTCATGATATGTGGGTCATGACTTCGTGCACCAGCCAATCAAAAAAATAAAGAAAGAGAATATGAATGACGTACATAGATCAAACTTCTCTACTCACCTTGTAGCATAATGATGTATCTAGATATAAGAGAGAACTATTGGTGAGACAATATTAAGAAAGATATTGTGGAGTATACATCAATCTGCCACGTATGTCAGCAATTGAATGATAAAAGGAAAAATTTTATCGGGATGACGCAACTATTACACATAAAAAATTGGAAGTGGTAAAACATACCCGTGGAATTTATCACTAGACTTCCAAACATAGACAAAAGAAACAATTATATATGGGTTATAGTGGATCATCATACAAAGACATATCACATTATCATAATTTTATAGGACTTCAAATTGGATCCACTTTCGTGGATTTTCATAAAAAAGTGTTGGGGATACATGGAGTACCAATATTGATTATATCCAATTGAGATTCAAGATTTACATTCATGTTTTGGAAGAGTCTCCAACATTCCCTAAATATTGAGCTGAACTTCAGTATGTCATGTAATCCTCAAACTAATGGAAAATATGAACAGACTTTTTAGACACTTGAATACAATTTGAGAGCATGTTCTATGGACTTCATGGGAGGATGGTATAAACATCTCTCTATGGTCAAGTTATCTTACAAAAATAGTTTTAAATAGAGCATCCAAAAGGATATATATGAATACCTTTATGGTAAAAGAGGTGTAAACCCCACATGATGGGGTGAATTTGATAAATGTAAGCTCCTAGGACCAGAAATGGTTAAATAAATGGTTGAAATGGTGAAAACCACTTACCAGCACATCAAGGCTACCAAAATTTTATGAAAAAGCTATGCATAAAATTGTTGACGAGACCTAGAGTTTATGTTTCGAGACATGGTATTCTTCCTCATATCTCCATATAAGGGGATCATGAAATTTGGGAAAAAATGAAAGCTATGTCCAATGTACATTGGCCCCATTTAGATTTTCGATCATGTCAAAGATGTGTCCTAATAACTATAACTTCCACCTACCATGTCTCATTTACATGGTTTATTTAATTTATCCATCTTGAGAAAGTACATATCTGATCTCACACATGTTTTAAATTTAGAGGTGGTGTTGTTGGAAAATGATCAATTTTATGAGGTGCATGGGGTGAAGATCCTGGACCGTAGAGATAAAGTTCGACGCTACAAGACTACTTAACTAGTATAAGTACTATGGTGGAACCATATGTACGAAGATGAAATATAGGAAATAGAGATAGTAATTAAGGATAATTACCCTCACATGTTTTTTCCTATGTTTAAAAAAAATCAAGGAAGAAATTTCATAAGGGGGAAGAATGTAATGGCCTAGAATTTTATAAAGGACATTTCCATCATTATAATTATATCATATAGTGTTGATAGAAAATAAACACATATATAACACAGTTGATATTTATATATGATAAATAAATGAAATAAGTGATTTTTTTGGAAAATAAGGAACCTAAGGTAATGGAATAGTATAGAAACCTTAGAAATAGTAATTTGACCTTTAAGAATAGTAAACCGACCAATAGAATATTAAACTCACATATGAAGTATAAATAAAATTTAGGAATATTATAAACTAAAATATGATATATTTATATCATAGAATAAGTAAATAAATATTTAAAAATTGATAAATTATGTAATGATAATTTTTTTGAGAAATAAGTTTTTATTTGCAATTTTATAATTAATATAATGATTTTAAAAAAAATATTTTCATATAATTTATTCAAAAATTAATTTATTTTTTCCTATTATGAAAATAATATATAATTAGACCTTAATTAATTTTTTAAAGTGTTATCAAATTAGTTATAATTTTAAAATTGGTATTTTTCAAATAAATGACAATTTTAAATAAAAATAAAAATATTCATATTTAGAAACTTATTTTAATAAAATGGATTCCAATTTTGAATTCATATCTTCTATAAAATTGTTAGAGTGAATTTTTGTTATTTTTTGAAAATATTTTAATTTTTGGTGAATGGTGAAATTCAGTAATTTACATTATTTGACCATTTGGCCAAATTCATGAATTTTTTAGTCCTCGATGATATAAGTGGCCATTACACCAAACTAAAATTACCTATTTAATATATATATAGTCACAATAATCCTCACTTTTCATAGTCTTGAGTCAAAATTATAAACAAATTAATAAAATAATCCAAAAACACACATCTCCTCCACTATCAGTTCCTCCCCTCACCACCTCTTCTCCTCAAACCTATAAAGCCTTTAATATTTTCCCAATTATTCCCAATCTTATTCCTAAATATCATCCACACTTCTAGGATCCTTTGGTCTCAAAAAAATAACTAACTTAATTCACTTAAGGTGGTTCTGAAAGATAAGAATTCATACTGACATTATGTTCAAGTGCAAAACACTTTCAAACATAAGGGAAGTGATTCTTTCCGAACCACCATTTTCTATTTGGGTTACACTCTCTCTCTTTACCCCAATTTAATTGTTATTTCCATTTAAAAACTAATTAAACATTTTATTTATATGTTCCAAACTTATGTATCTAGATCATATATTCCATCTTTGATGTGGAAATAAATTTTCTTAAAATGATTCCCTTCAAAATTTCTTTCGATATGCAATCCCGATTAAATGAAACATCCTAGTTTATTACCCATTTTAAATTACAATAAAAAATATGTTTTAAAACCCCACTGTACTTATAAAATAAATCATTTTATCATGAAAGTTTATCAAGCTTCATTTATAGTTTTATATAAAAGAATATTCATTTTTATCTTTAAATGATCATTAATATTTTCATTAAACTAAACTAAAATGATTCAATTATAAAGTTCTTTATACACAGTTTTTATATGTTTTAACTTAATTTTGATATCACGTATCATTATAAATTCATAATTTCCCTTATTAATGTCCATGTATGATTTAAATCTATCCTTTCAAGGACACCGTTATGATATTTCCTTTTGTTATGCCTTATAACAGGATTATGATACTAAATTATCTCTATGGGTAACCCCTATTCATGATTCTTTATGTGGCACACATATTCATGAACATGTCATGATGGGTTCACCCAGATATCACTCCCATGGATTGTGTAATGTTTAGTGTCATGTGACATCGTGTGAAATGGTCTTGGTTGTTAGACTTGACTCAGGCTCCTCCATGTAAAATTGTATTGGTGAATAGCATTGAATAATGATCTTTTATGCGAAATGGTACTAGTGGTTAGCATTGCCTCATGCTATTCCATGTGTAATGGTCTTAGTGATAAGACTTGACTTAATATTTTTTCATTTTCTATGTTCATTTCATATTTTTATGATTTTATTATTAAATGAACCCATGTTCTATATGTTATACTTTCATATGTTTATTTATGTTACATGCCTTTTTATGTCATCATGTTATGTCTTCTAACCCATTTTATATGATTTCTTCATATGTTTATTCCCTTACGATGATTTTTACCACATCCATGTGTTCATTTATTCCCCAGGTCATCCTTTTTAGATTTAAGGGGTCAATGGATTTTAGGTCCTCCTTATGAAGATTAAATAAAATATGTTTTATTTTGGTTCTATTTTTTCAGTTTTATATACATAGTCATCCAAATACACTATAATTTATGATCCTTGGTTTTTATTTTTAGTCAAGGTATGCCTAAAATCATGTAATAATACATGTAAAAGGATAGAACCATTAAAATAATTCTTCTCAATTTTATTACATTTCTCCCCATTCACACTCATTGATCTTTCACCGATCACTAATAAAAAAATTTCATCGATAACAATTCTTGCTTGATTATTTTACATAATTGAAAATTATTTCCACTAAATTCATTATCTTGAATTTTACTATCATCTAAAAACAATTTTATTCCATAACCTTCTCTAATTCACAATAGTTTATTTAATCGTATTAATGATTTTTTATAGGAAATATTTTTTCTTGTTGCAATCACAAAGAATACTCAAATTAATGATAATAATTAATACTCAAAAAAGTGAACAACATTGGGCTTGATATAGTCTCCAATACCACTTTTTGGAGGAACTTAGGAATATATAGTAGTAGATTATATTTTTTTTTGATAGTCAAAGTAACTTCTAAATTGTAAGAAATCAATATTTTCTTATGAAGATGTTGCATATTAGGGTATAGTTTTATTTTATTTGAGATTTGGAAGAGGATGTGTGGTAATTAAAAAAAGTCAATCTAAAAAAATATAGAATGTGTCATGTAGAAGTTAATTAGCTATGATAAGTTCATAAAGTGGATATCCTTAAGCAACATCATAGATACATGATCATTATTTATAGTAGATAAATAGGATATGTTGAGATATTCTTGGTTAATGATCAAATATCCATGGGGATATATATCAGTATTATTTCCCCTTTTTCTATGTTTGGTTACAACTGCATAATTTTAATAATGGTTGAAAATATCCCCTCCCCCGCCCCTTATTTTTCAAGGGGGGGGGGGAATGGTAGCTGATGGTATGTTGATAAAACCACCGACCAGGAGAAGTAGTATAGGATCAAGGAATTCAAGAGAATCCCATAAAAGGAGATCACTACACTCTCATTTCTAGAAACTCAAACATTTTCCATATCTTGGTTTTCATTTTATTTGAGTTGTAATTGTGGTTTCTATTTCTTCACTTTTTATAGAGAGAAAATTATGAGTAAAATTTTCTTATAATAGTGAGAGAGAGAGTGTACCCATATTTTATCATAATGAGACCCTTCTATTTTTGCATGTTTTTTACCCCTCTCTATTTGGGGTTTTTTAGACCATATTGGATGGAAGATGTATTTTGGGTTTTGGAATAATTTTGTTCTAATTTTATTCTATTTCATTGTACTTATAAGGATTCATCTAACTTTGTAATGTATTCAAATGAAGGAGTACCAGGATCAAAATATTTGATGCATATTTGAGAAGAATGTCTTTAATTT
Organism: Viscum album; assembly: GCA_963277665.1. NCBI lineage: Eukaryota > Viridiplantae > Streptophyta > Magnoliopsida > Santalales > Viscaceae > Viscum > Viscum album. The sequence goes on from OY728138.1 coordinate 1,550,098,670, forward strand.
TTAGTTTTCTATTTTTGTAAATTATTTGTGAGAATATTTCTTTATCATAACCACACTATGTATAGTATAATTTTATCAATATGAGTGAGAATATATTACTAAATATAATAATTATTTTTTGTTTTTTATGTTTTCAACAACTTGATTTAACCAAAACTCATGACCTAATATTTGTGAATGAATGGTGGAAAGTTGGCAATGTCAATTTAAGTGGATCCAATCAGATTGAGGTTTATATGGAAAGATAGAATATGGTGAAAGGATGGGATGTCAGAGAACATGATAATGTATAACAGAAAATTCTATACTAATATGTATGTTATCAGTTTCATGAAGATATCATGATAAAAATTGGAGCTTATAGAAGAATAAAGGATACAATGTTAATGTCTTCTTGTCTTAGTGAATCGGTATAAGTGGAACTATATGCTAGAGTTGTTAAGTGACCAAGAATTTTTGATGTTTCTGAATTTAGAAGGTTTTTAGAGGCTATGATCAGATGATCTATCAGATATCCTGATTCATCAATCTGTTCATTTTTTTTGAATGATTAAATCCATCAGATCGGTATTTTGTTATAGATTATCTGGAAGAAAGGGGAACTTCTAACACTAGTCCATCAGAATAATTACGCCACCATTCCATAAGGGGATTTATAACATTAATCCATCAGAAATGGTTTTGTTATCAAAGGGTCATCAAATACAAAATTCTATCAGAGTTAGATAAAGACTTATTTATCGATATAGATCAGTAACAATGTGTTTTTTAGAATGATGAGAAATAGGATCATAGACTGATCAAACAAGGGATGATCAAAAATATAGTCACAAATTTTCATAAAACCAAATAAATATTGTTTGTCTTTAAGTGTGTATTGAATCATGAGAAAAGTCATGACATCGATGCACCAGGATGATAATTTAGGTTATCTTTTACTGGTTCAAGATCAAAAGACTATAGTTTTTCAACAATGTGGGACACAATTTTTCATCAAATTGGTGTCACTGATACATTGGATATAACAAAATTAAAATACATCATATGAATTTGGAAACTAATAAGTCATTAGGTGTTTCACTACATCGAACATAGTAACATCAGTCTATGGAATTTTTTAACGATCAAAGAAAAGAATAATTGTTTTGAAGATTTTTTCTTTTCTGTTATCAAGGGGTCATGAATGCTATGTGATTTTCAATTATGTTAATGGAAGTACAGTTTCATAATTTCATGTTTTCAAGGTTCTTTGATAGGAGAAGTCATTTTATTTTTTTGAAATTGTACATATAGTTGTAATGAAATGTTTTTAGTTCTTATATTTTTCATCTTAATGAAGAAAATTGAAATGAAAATTGGAATAAAATGAAACAATTGTTAGGAAGTCTAAATAGTTATGATGTTTAAGTAATGATATAATAGTTTTGAGAATAATCAAGAAAAAATGAGAAAGAACTAAAAGAGTCAAATTTCAATTCAAAATGAAATTAAAATTTGGGTTTATAGAAATTACACTTAGTAGAAAGTCATAGTAGTATTCTACTGATTCATCTAATATAAAACTTATAAATAGAATTAAGTACATTGTACTTTCTAATGAAGGAACATTGTTCGTGCATGGAGAGAGAGAGAGAGTAAGTGCTGAATTTTTGGGTAGAGAGAATAATGTATCCAAATATAATTTTCCTGAGAACCATATCTAGACAGAATATGCACAACAAATAATTGGGGTTGAAGTTACTATATTGGACCAAGCCATTGTAGTTAAATTTATGGTGAATAAAGAAGTAATTCATAATTTTTTTATAGAGTATATTTTCATAGCTATTTTAGGTACTGAAGAAACAAACAGAGGAATTGGACTAAGCCATCAGACTGAGTTTTTATAAAAATTCGAAAAGTGAAGTTCCTTCATACTGCTGGGTAGGAAAGTAAATAATTTTGTTTCGAGTAATTAAACAATTGGAATTCGAAAAGGTAACAAAGTGACAAGTTTATAACCAACTAGAGAGTGTTTCTTAACATGTTACCGAAACTTTTTTTAAATCATTTGTGCTGGAATAATCACATACACCATTGTATTGATTATAGTGATACACAATTATAAGGGTATATCATAATTTTTGTATCCACACAAAATGATTTTTTTATAATTGATTGTACCATATTGGATTATTTCAGAACCAGGCCAAGTAATATGTACTCTAATGAATTAGTAAACCTAATAAATATGTATATTCATGTGAATGTATGAATTTTTTATTTTCATAAAAGTGAAAACTCTTTAATAAGAGGCGAAGGTTGTTAATAAATAAATATATCATTAAAGAAAAATATATTACTAAATATACCCCCACTGTCTTAGTGATTCATTAACCCTAGTTAGGCCTTTATAAGTAGTATTAGAGTGAAGGTTCCCTTGGTTTACTAATTGAAAAAGTGTTTTTGAAGAAAATTTGTTATGTAGAATCTGAATTGGGAGAAAAATTAGGGGATTATAGTAATAAGTGGAATGAAATAACTTATCAGGAATGATATAATGTTTCCAAATCTTATGTCTCTTGGGTATGATGTTTTGGATGCTTCTACAGATGGATTTACTCCACTTGTTGAGAATATTCCACTTACATCGATGGATAAAAAGTATCTAGATAATGATGGAATCGATAAGAATTATTTACTCTTATCAATTTATTAATTTTAGTTTCTAAGACTAAATGGTATTCCTACTATCAAAGTTATATGGTAAAAGTTAAAAAAATTATGAAGGAAATCAAAAGGTGAATAAATACATGTTACAAATCTGAAGGTTGAATTATGAATATGTAGAAATAATTTATCATGAATATATTGGTGAGAATCTGGAAGATTAAACTATTTTTGAAGAGATCTTGATAATTATTACTGATATGTTCATTTACAAATTTTTTTAATTGTAATATAGAGACCTTAAAACCCTATCCTTGAATAACCTATATAGTACTTTCATTACTTTTGAAATGATAAGCAATAAAGTTATGAAAGGTAACACAAAATTTTATAGATAAATGTACATCAAATATTACATTCAATGAAAGTCTATGAATATTCTCCAAGAAGAATTAGTTGTTGAATATAATTATGAAAATGTGGTATGTGAAAATCTAGATAAATTATTAGCCTTATTTTTTTGAAAATGTATAAATACTTATATGAATATATAAAGTGATAATACCCCTAATATTATTCTAAAGGGGAGCTTTTGGTCACATTGCTGCAAATTTTCCCTAAATAAAGAATGATGAAAGAAATGATATTGAAGAAAGAAGTATATGTAGATAATAGAAGAAACATAGTGATAAGTCAAAATATTATTCGAAGGGAAATGATATAAATTTATCTAAATACAAAAGGAGAATATTTTGGCTAAATATAAAGAATTAGAAGATAGTAAATTTGAGGCTGAAAAGTGTATTGAAGTTCCTAGAGAAAATACTTTCTTTACTATATTTAATGAAAATTGTTTAAGTATAGTAGTTTGGAATAAGAAGAGACAGGTTGAGAGTTTCAAATAAAAATAGAAATGAAATAATGTCTCTGAAAGATAGTAATACATGAAAAACAAATCAATAAGATAAAGAAGTAAATTTCTATTACAAAAAATCAATAATAACTACTTGAATATAAATAGATGTTTTTATAATAGGTTGATTGTTTGAAGAAGTCTCTTGATAATAAAATGAATCAGAATGAACATCTTAAATTAAATATGAATGAAAAGTAATAATAGATTGTACAAAAAAAATATAAAGCTTATTAGGGAATTATAAGTATCATGAACTATATCATTAAAGTTTGTGAATGTTATAAAATGGGTAAAAGTGAGAAGGATCTACAAAAATTACATTCCATGGATGAAAATTATGTTAGTGGTTTTTTTAATAAGGAGAAATCTATGAATATCATTTATGTGGCCAAAAATAATAAGGTTGAAAATCCAAAGTTTTTAAAATTTTGTAGCATAAAACTAAAGTTACTACCACTTCTGATTTTGATAAATTTTGGAATAAAGTTGAAGTGATGAAGAAGAATTTAAGGGACAATAGGAATATTGGGGTATAAAAAAGTATGATGTGAAGTATAAAAAATTTCTCAAGAAACATGTTCAAAATTCCAAAACTTATGGAAGTTACAACTGAAAATATTATTTCTACAATTAATTATTGTATTGCGATGGATTTGGGAATATAGAAAGTATGTTTTGGTTCAACCAAAAACATTTCAATTATAGAATATTTTACAGAAAGAAAATTTTGAGGAGTATTCAATCCACTCATAGGGCGAAATATAAGAAAGTGGTGTTAAATTATTAATATAGGTTCCAATATTTGAAACATATTTGTGAAAGATGTGAACAACATTAACATCTTTTAAAAGGGTGACTTTTTTTGATGTCACAAAAAATGTTTATATTAATTCTAAGAATCCATACGTGAAGGAATTGAAAAGTCACTTATTGTAGAAAAATCTCTCAAAGCTACAAAAGGAGAACAATATTATATATTCTACAGTGGATGTTTATCTCATATGATAATAGATTTGATATTTTTAAAGAATGTGAAATATTTCAAACAAGGATAGTGAAATTTGGAAATGATGAATCTCTCATAATTAAAGTTGGTGTATCCACTATTATTGTATAAAAAATTTTAAATATAAGAAATATTTCTTTTTTCATGAGTTGAATCACAATCTATATAATGTTTCCAAACATTTTGATAGAGGAAATTATGATTTTTTTAGAAAATAATAGTTTTTAGTGAAAATAGAAGAAGATATAAAAATTGTCACAGAAGGCTAATGTACAAAAAATAAATCTTTATTCAACTTGGTTAAGTTTAGAAATCATGATACATAATCATGATGTAATAAAATCAGTTTTCCCCTAAAATTTATGGAAATATGTGTCAGAAAAAATATAAGAAATTTTTCAAAGAGAGATAGTGTATGTGGTATTCATGATATAAAAAAATAAAGATATTGGTGTTTTCTAATTATATAAAATTATAATATTTAAACTCTATGCATAAAAAATTTTATATTTTCTTAACTCGACCTCAAAAACATATTCATTCTTATATCTATGGACCGAATAGAAAAAAAATAAAATTTTAGAGATATATACTTCATTTCATTCATTGATTATTTCACTTTCATTAGTTGTGTTATTTATTTGAAACATAAGTCAGATAATGAAAATATGAGAAGGAATTTCGGTATTCTATGAAGAATTTGTGAACTAATAATAGTGGTGAATACAATAATTAAGATTTCAATATTTAACATTAACAACATAGAATTCCCCAGGAGTTAAATACACCAAATACACCACAATACATAGTGTTAATGAAATGAAGAATTGAATTTTAGTTGATATGGGACATACATTGCTACAAGAACACGGTCTTCCTCTTTACATCAATAGGCATGATATGTTCATAGCTATGTATATTCATAACTATTTTTTATACATGCCATGTTTTGATATAACCCATTATGATTTTTTAATCTAATTTTGATAATATTTAGTGGTTTTTGGATTCTGTATAGCATAAATAACAAAGGTGGAAACTTTGGAATGTTTTGTTATAGAGAAAAGTTGGATTATTTTTTGTCTATCACCTATATGGAAGATGATATATATGTTTCAACAAATAAACATGCATAATTCTTTATTATATTGATGTAAATGTTCTTGAAACAACCATGGAATATACTATAGAGACACATATAGGTGAGGAAGATGGAGAGGATGAAATAATTGATGTTATAAAACATGAGAAGAATTTGAAAAAATATGATGACATATAGATGGATGAATTGGATTCACCTATTTATAGTGATGAGGAAGAATTTCATACATATCATTATAAGATAAGGAAATAGTTGGAAAATCAAAACATTATTGGTGATCAAAATCATAATGTTAAAATAATAAGAACATAAAAATTTATTACCCATATTTATGTTTATTCAAAATATGATTTGAAAAATGAAAAAGTATTTTTTTATCACCCATAACAGATTCTTTCTATAAATGAAAAGTTATATGAGACTAAAAATGATGATACTTAGAAAGTAGTACATAACCAAATGTAATAGAATTTAGTACAATGTTAGTGATTCAGAACTAGTTGAATTAAGATGGTTAAGTGAAAAGAAACAAAACAATATTGGTTTTCATAGGTTACTCACAAACTGAAGGTATTTATTTTAATGAAAAAAATTACTCTAGCTGAAAGTTAGCAAAAAATTATAATCTTTCACGCAATTACTTCACAAAGAACTAATAAAATTTTTCATATGGATGTGATGTAAAAAATTATAAATGGAAAACTTTATGAAGAAGATTATATTGAGAATTTTTTTGTGTCTGTCATTGGGAAGGATGAAATTTATGTTTGAATGTTGAAGAAATCCTAGTATGTGATAAATAAATATCAAAGAGCTTGGTATTCTAAATAGGACACCTGCTTTTGGAAGTTTAACATTAACAAAGAAATTATTGATAGTAATCTATAAAACAAATAATTTCAAGAGATTTTCATCATCATTATTGTTTATGTTGATGACATTATATTTGTTTATAATGATGAATGAACATGTTGAATATTTTTTGATGAAATGATTTTTTTTGAAATTTCCATGCTTGGGGAAATGAAATACTTTATTGTGTTACAAAACATACAAAAGAAGAAACACATATCTCTTTAATAAGAAACTTATACCAGGAAACTTCATAAAAAAATTCATCAAAAAATCAACACTCATTTCTACACCAATTTCAATGGTGACTAATTTGAAAAATGATAGAGAAGGTATGGAAGTTGACCATAAACAGTTTCATAAGATGACTGGGTGTTTTCTAAATCTGGATACCTCATGAACAAACATTTTTTATATTGTTACCTAATTTCAAAGATACCAAAGTGTTCCAAAAGAATCACATCTACAAGCGGTAAAAATAATTCTCTAAAATATCAAAGGCACAATATATTTTGGAATAATTTAATCTTTTTTATGAATTATTGATTTATTTGGTTATATAGATTCTAATTGATAATGAATTATTGATGATATAAGATACACATCTAGGGGAGTTTTCTTTACGGTAGAAATTTGTGTAAGCAGTCATACTAAGAAATCTAATTTAGTAACTCTTAGAATGTCTGAAGCTGAGTATGTTTCTAAGACTCAAGTTACAAAAAAACATTTGTGGATGAAGAATCTGTTGGAAGACTTACTTATCGAAGTGAGTTTACCTTTTCTCCTAGGTTATGATAATAAAAGTTCTATTAACCATAAAATAAGTCCAGTGATATATCCTCATTAAAAAAATATTGATATAAATATCATTTCATCAAAGAAAATGTAGAGAATAATGAACTCAAGATATATTATATTCCTAAATTAAAACAAGTTTTTGAAATTTTCAAAAAACCTTTTCCAAATAATTTTATAAATAGAAGTCGAACATGGGAGTCCAACCTATTTTGGTCCATGGTTTAGTAATGTGTTATTTCCCCCTATATCATATAGTAATTATATAGTGATTCTAAAGGGGGATTAAAATAATGTTTCATAAATCTACCCCCTGATATGTGCTAAAAATATTATAGAATCATGCATATATGGGAGTTGTGGGTAAGCTGTGATCTCAACATGTATGTTTTTTATCTATTTTAACATTTTTTTAAATGGTTGTTGGAAAATTTTTATAGGTTATGTTAAAGAAGTTTTGAATGGTGAAAGACTATGAAGCCAATAAAATTATTCAAATGGATAAAGTTGTGTAAGTCACTAATTTTAGACATCATGATTTTTCAATAAATAATTCATGTTTCCAATAATTATTTTTTTCATGTATGATTATAATTATTGATAATATATCCATGTATTAAGATTGATATGTTCAGTTATTTATGAACCCTGATAAAAAAATCTAATGGGGGAGATTGTTGCCACCAAGATAGCTAGAAGAGGGTTTTGGGATGTAGGAAGATGTTTGTAATAATTAGTTTGTATTTTTTTTTATAATGAATAATGTAACTTTGAAAATAACTAGGTCATTGGATTACTACACTCAAAATATCAGATGCATGCTTGAGAAGAATGCCTTTGTGTTTCATTTTTCTATTATTTAAATGCATTGTGAGAGATATTGTTTATTAGACTCACACAAAGTCTGGTATGATGTTTTTGATCAGTGTGAGAAGATGTTACTAAATCTGATGAAGATGTTTTGTTTTGTATGTTTAAAAAATCATGAGTTAACCAAAAAATGTGACACATGATTTGTGAAGGAAATAGATGAAAGGTGGTCTAGTAAATTTGAGTGGTGCCAATGGGATTTAGGTTTGGATGGAACAAGAGCAAACGGTGAAAGGATGGTAACTTGTATAATATTTCGATATAAGTCCAATGATGTTATTTCAATTGTTATGTTCTCAAATTAATGAAGAAGTTAATATGCAAGTAGTATTTTTTCGAAGAATAATGATTATGAAGTTAATGTCTTCTAGTCATAGTTCATTGTTATATGTGGAACCAGCTACTGTTGTTGTTTGGTGACTAGGAATATTTTATGTTACTAAAGTTATATGGTTAGCAAAAGAACTGAATGACTGATACATCAGAAGTTCCAATTCTTCAAACTATCAATTTCACTAAATTATTAATTCCAGTAGATTAATCTTCAGTTGCATAGTATCTAAAAATATATCAACTAATGACACTGGTCCATCAGATGTATTGTTTCATCGATCCATCAGAGGATTTATGAAGCTAATCCATCAGAAATAGTGTGGGTATCAATGTATAATGAGATGAAAAATTATATCAAAGGAAGATAATGTATGATTTGTTGATATAGATTAGTAACTAAGAGTTATTGGGATTGATGATAAATTCCATTAGAGACTGATCAACATTATGGTGATAAATAATTTAGTCAACCGTTATAAAAAACAGAAGAAATGTCAGTAGTCTTCAAGTGGGTCATGAATAATTTAAAAATTTATGATCTATTGACATCATAATAAGAATTTAGGTTTTGTTGTTTTTCAATGGGTAAATATCAAAAGACTCTAATTTATATTCAATATGGTTCAAGATTCATTAAAAAATATGTGGCACTGATATGCCAAACAGAAATAGAGACTAATCCTTCATATGCATGTTGACTCTGATAAGTCATCGGATATTGGAATTCGTCAGATGCAGTAACATCGCTTTGAAGAATTTTTTATTGATATAATAAAAAATAATTATTTTAAAGGTTTTTTTTCCAATTTATTTTCAAGGGTTTTTTAATGATATATAATTTTCACTGTTGTTTGTGGTAGAATAGTTTTTGAATTTCATGTGGGTACAGAGCTTTGAAATGCAGTGTAATTATTTTATTTTAATATAGTATAGAGCTTTGTAATGAGAAGTTTTTAGTTCTTATTTGTTTTTATAATAATGATGAAAATAAGAATGAAAATTGGTATCAATATAAATAATTTATAGGATGTCCGAAGTTGGAAAATGTTGTAAGAATATTTGATAAGTTTTGGGAAGTATAAAGAAGAGTTGAGAAGCCCTGATAGAGTAAAATATGAATTTGAAATGAAAATAGAATTTTGGTTTATGGAAATTTTCCTATGTGGGAAAATATATGTAGTCTCCCACCAATTCCTCTTATGAAATAGCTATAAATAAAATTATGTTCATTGTACATTCAGATGACGGAACAATATTCACAAGTGAAGAGAGAGTGAAAGCACTAAATTGTTGAGTAGAAGAAATAAATTTTACAGACTCAATTTTCCTAAGAAACATATCTAGATAAAATAAGTTTAAGAAATAATTGTGGATAGATTTACTAGATCAGACCGAACTGTCATAGTAAAATTTCTAGGAAAGAAAAAAGTGGTTTATAATGGTATATATAGTATAGTTTATTATCTTTTTTCTGGACTAAAGAATCAGATAGAGAAATCAATCTAATCCATTAGACTGTGTTTTCACATGAAGTCCAAAAGTGATGTTCTTACCTACTACTAGTGTATCATCCGGACCCGGGTGCAATATACCAGTGTCCTAAGTCGGTCGGTCACATGACCTCAAACGTACATCCCCATATACTTGAGGCTTATGACTAGAAAAATGTATCTGATGAGTCAACCATATAGAGAGCTTACCCCTTTTATTATATTAATACACCACAGGAAGTAAATAAACAATAAGTGAAATATATATATCCAAAAACATTACAAAAAAGTTGACGTAATCAATATAGGGAATACAATATCCAACTATGATCATAAAACATGTCATGTTATTGTATGTGATAAGTTTCTAAAATGAATCTGAAAAGAAAGACACTAACAACTCCAGGTGGGTCCCAAAAAAAATCTAGTTCCCCCATATAGGCTCCATCCTGAAATAGCCATCTAATACGGGGCCATTTCCCTTAACATGTCCTCTATTCATGAAATCTTTTTGGGTCTTGGTTTGGCAGACCATGTATGGTGCGAGTAAAACTTAGTAGGCCACCATGAACGGTGTCTAATTCAAATATATTAAATAACAAGGGTATGTAGTTTTATAAAGAAATAATTACAATGCTTAAGTAAATAGTTATCATATTATCAATTAATATTAATTAAACCACATAGACAATTGTAATTCTATTGAACCCATACCTTAATTCCTGCTCTGGTCTACATCAGGTCTAGACCATGTTACTTATTCAATTCACAATTCATTTCATCATATGGTAATTCCTTAACCATTTAGTTTTAAATTCATCATTATAGATGCGTGGAACTATAGTCCAGTGCTAATGTTTCTGGGAATAGAAAGACATTTTAAATAACCCAATTCCCAATCTTACATATTTATCATTGGTGTATAATTCCATGTCTAACACCCAGACACTTAGTTATACATTTATATCATTGTCATAGAACACCATTTCAGACACCCCAAATTTCAATCATGCACATATATAATTGTTGTGGATCTCCATATCAAACACACCAACTCTCAATAATATAGATAGATCTATCTTTGTTATATAATTCCACATCTAGAACCCCATTTCCAAACTGTTAATATGCATCATTGGTGTGGAACTCCATGTTTATAACCCCGTTTATCAACTGTGCATATGCATCATTGGTGTAGAACTATATATCTAACACCGAAAATCACAACCATTTATTTATATCATTATTTATTAGGTGTAGATCATCATGTCCAATATCATATTTTACAACAATGATTAAAAAAATACAAATATTACTATCATAATTAACCACCACCATTTCCGTTAATTAATTCATAAATTTATTAATCCAGGTCGTTGATTAAATTTACAATTAATTAACAACGTCAATTTTCTTTCATCAATTTAATAATTAATTAAGAATTTTAAAATTTCAACATCTAATAATTAATTCACCAACTAATTATTCATAATTACAATTCAATAACATGAAAATTGACTAAATAATTAATTATCTCAATTTTCTAATCTATACATTGATAAATAATTAGATAATTAATTATCCTTATTTTACTATTTTACTAATATCTTAATCATTTATTTACATTATTGATTAATTCAATTATGGATTTAAAATTTCTAAACAAATTTAGAAATTATACAATTGATATATAAGTATAAAAAGTAAAAACTATGGTATTTGTAAATTAGACCACCTAATTTGATTCATTGATGAACGATTTCGCACGGAAATACCCCAAAATTGAGTAGCGCACCAATGAAGATCGGATCGAGATCTATTACCCTAAATCAAGATTTAATAAAACAATATCCCTTAGATATAGTTATATATCCAAAATCATTGAACTTGAATCATAAAATATTGATCTAGATCTATAAAAAATTGAAGATTTCCTCAAAAAATGAAGAAGAAATGAACATAAGAGGATGAATGGGGATGTAATAGGATTGGATCCACATATCGAGAGAGTAGAATAACTTCGATTCGGGCTTCAGATCATGGACAATGAAGGTAGGGAGGGCTTGGAATTTCCATGGAGAGATCCAAAATCATGAAATACCACCTTAAGTAGAGTGTGGGATGACTTGGGGTTAATTATGGGGTTTTGGAAAATTTAAAAATATTTTTTAGTTTGATTAATTCTCATGCATGGATTTTGGGGTAGTGCCCAAGAATTTTCCCTAATAGTGCACCAACCATGCACCTATTATTTATAGGGTGAATTGGTTGGAAGAACATGAGATATCCATGAGAATCAACACTATTGAGAGTGTCATAGTTTCCTAGCCTGGGGTGCATGTATTTCCTTAATAATGAACCAACCATGGACATCCCCTAGTTCATCTATTTTTTCAGTTTTCACCCAAACACACCCCAAAGTAAAACCTGAACAAAAATTTCTCAACACAAGTCAAAATAGTACCTTAATTTAATTATATATCAACTCCAAAAAATTTCATGATCTTTCAATCTCCCCACCTTATATCAGCACATCCTTGAGTTGTACTCCCAAATTTACCTATGATTCTAATCCAAAGAGACAAGGTCACTGAGATCACATCTCTTCTTCCCTTTCCCATGTTTCCTCTTATTCATTCCCATGTTTCCGCAATACATGAACTTTTGGAATAGTATTTCCTCACAATACATTCTCACTACGATCTAACAAACATATCAGATGCTTCTCAAAGGACACATCTATCTCAAGTTCATCGTCACCCACATCGATCACATGAGAATGGACGGGATGATACCAAAATATTTGTGATACCTGGAAAACATACTACATAGAACGTTATTTATATAGAAGCACCAATCGGTACACCACCAGCACGATTCTCTTCTACAGCCTCAAAAGGCCCAAAAATCTTGGGTTAAAACATGCCCTGTCTCCATATCCTACGATGGCCCAACCAAGGAGACACCTAAATCAATACATGATCACCCTCTATAAACTCTAGGGTAAATATCTATTTGTAATTATATGACTTCTACTTACTCTTTGACGTATCCATACATTTCTGAATCAATTAAATTGGATCTGACATCTCTTGTATGAGACTCCGTCCCAACAACATAGATTCACCTACCATTATCTTACATAATGGTGATCTTCATGGTAGAAAATAAAAAACATCATATTTTCCAATCTGTATCATTTTCGTAATAACCATTATTATATGAAAACAATATTAAGGACACGTGTTTATCCAATAATCCACTGATTTTAAGCACATAGGCCCAAAACATATCCTCAAACACCAATATAATATGATCCGACTATCTATCTGTTGTGGGTGGAAGGTTGTAATCAACAATATCTATGTACCAACCAAATAATATAGGCACTTCCAGAATAATTATGTGAACATAGTTCATGATCGGAAACTATAGTCAGTGCCACCCCATACAGACAAACTATCTCCCTAAGATAACAATCTTCCAGCAAATCCTCTAAGAAAGTCTCTCATATAGGAATGAAATGAGCTACATTTTTTAGTCAATCCACAACCACCCAAATATAATAATTCTTAATTGGTGTCATAGAAATAACCCCCATAAAAAATCCATTGTCACATCATCCCACTTCCATTCTAGAATAGTAAACGTCTACAGAAAACCTCTATGACATTGATTCTCTACCGGCACCTGCTGACAGGTGCAACATCGTGTCACGAACCCTACTATATCCTTTTTATTCCTGGTCACCAAAAATGTCATCTTATGTAACGAAACATTTTTTACCCCCAAATGTACGTCCTAATTCAAGGTATGAAATTCCCTCATGATATACTCTTGCATTCTCTTAGGTACAATAATATAATTCCTCGTATAGATGATCTCATCCTCATTTATGCTTCATTTTGAAAGAGTCTTCCCAAATTCATGGCTTTATATCAATCTAAGATAATATGGATCCTTATAATACATGTCTCAACTCCATATCAAAATCGTAGTCTCTACTTAAACTGAATCCAATGTCTTCTTCTCCTGACATTCCTAATCCACCACATGAATCACATTCTGTAAAGAAATCATCTTCCACTTAGTTTTAGACTACTGAACCACATGTGTCTAAGTTTTCTTGTTCAAAGAATCAACCAATTTATTTCCTTTCTCAGATGTATAATCCATTACAATATCAAAGAAATACATATTCTCAAACCATATTCTCTAGCGAATATTCATATCTCTCTGTGAAAATATATACCATATGTTATTGTGATTAGTAAACATCATAAACTTCTTTCCCAATAGATACTTCCACAAACACTTCATATCATAAACTATTGTTAACTAATAGAGGTCTTCAATAGTGTAGTTCTATTTATATTTCCCTAGCAGCCGAGATGCATATTCCATGACTCATTTTCCTTGCATCAACACATCTCTGAGTCCGATCCTAGAAGAATCACAATACATTGTGTGCTCCTCAAATTTATTAGGTAAGATCATGATTGGTGATTATGTCAAACACCTCTTTATCTCCTAGAAGTAATTATCACTTTATTCCATAAATTAGAAAATTACCCCCTTCTTAGTCAAGAATGAAAGTAGAGCTTCCAAATGAGAAAAATCTTGGAAAAACCTTCGATAATATCCAGCTAATCATAGAAATCTATGAATATAAAAAACATTATGGGGAAGTTCCCAAAAAACCACTACATGAACCTTCTATGGGACACTAAGACACCATCTTCCGAGATGATTTTCCCCAATAATTGTACTTAGTTAATCCAAAAATAACACATAGATATCATATAGTATACCTGATTCTCTCTCAGTGTACTAATGATGATTTCAAGATGTGGGACTTGAATGTGATGATTCTTCGAGTACACTAAGATTTCATCCAATAACACCACCACAAATTAATCTAGGTATGGATGGAAGATTCTATTCATCTATGCCATAAACACCACTAGTGCGTTCCTCAATGCAAATTTTTTTAGGATGAACTCATATAGGCCATATCTTCATTAAAAAGAAATCATCAGTATGTCAGAAGTCCAAAATCTCAGCTAATGATACCCCAACCTTTGGCCAATCTCCGAGAACATGAAATATCCACTCAATTGGTAAAACATTTCCTCAATACATGGAAGTGGATATTGATTCATCACATTCATTCGGTTCAACTTACAATAATAAACACATAAAGACAAACTCTCATCCAATTTTATTGCGAACAACAGAGGTGAACACCAAGGTGACGTACTCAATCTAATAAACCCCTTATCATATAACTCTTCTAACTAATTATTGATTTCTTCAATTTCTATTGGAGGATTTTTTTTATGGAGGAATAGAAATTGTCTTAGGACCAGTTGTGATCTCAATAGTAAATTCCAAATCTTTCTCATAAGTCTTCAGAGAAAAAATTATGAATCAATCCACCAGTAGTGGAAAGAAATTAATCATTAAACCACCATTATCTAGAAATAGACTAGCTACCTAGTCTGTGATCTTTACTAGTTGTGGAATAATTTTCCATTCTCAACCTACATTGATATCCCAGTCTCCATGGTGAACATACTGGTTACCCATATGAGATGTAAAAGTAACTCTCTTCTAGTAACAATCTATGTGGGAACAGTATGTGACTAGCCAGTCCATTGTCAGAATTAAGTAAAAGCATGACATTTCAATGACATAGATATCCCACCAAAAATAATACTCTCTAACTTCAATAGAAAATTCCTTTCACATACAGAGGTCTCTAGACCATAATCCAAATGGTTTATTTGTTTTCATTATCATGCAAACAAACTCCACCCCTAGGCTAAAACCATTTACAAGTATTCTAGATATAAAATAATAAGAGGAACTAATATCAAATAATAAGCTAGTTAAAGTTGAAGCTACTAGAATAGTACCTCTCATTCATGATGCCCCAGCTTCTCTATCCACAAATGTAGGATTCACCAAATGATACTATCCAATCACTCTTCCTTGTGATATCGTCTAACTCCCTTGAGTTTAACCAATCTGTCTATATGGACACTCTTTCCTAGAATCACAATTTCTATTGCATCTTCCTCTTCATCTAGTAGAACTTTATCTTCCGGACTAATATGGTGTAGTAGATCCTCTTCTCGCACCCTGGTTCTGCCTAGCTCCACCATCACTAACTAGTTATCACAATTTCAAATAGAACCTCTATTGATGTCCCAACGTTCACTAGTATTTTAACTCCACTATTTGGCTAGGAAAATGTTTAAGAAAGTGTTCAGGAAAATCACATTAGTGTAAAAGAACATTGGTAAGACCCTAAGTAACTGGTCCCCTGGACCGGCCAGTCTGCTTCCCATTTATTTGGATAATGTTCTCATAATGAAACTTCCTACACTCAGAATACATACCCTTATATCATCTAGAAGAAACCACATATTTGTCACTACAATACTCTTCAAGGTTCCCCTCTGATATGATATCTTAATTCACCACTTCTGGAAAAAAAATCATCCTAAAGATATTCACATGGGCCTTAATTTAACACTTAAGTCCATCCTGAAATAATTTTAATGAAGTAGCCTCAACTACTGCAAACACTGGAGCCAAGCACTAAAAATCTGTTATCATAACATTATAGTTCATCACTAACATACTCCCCTAATTCAATTTCATGAACTCGACAACTTTATATTGTCTCAATGTCTCTCTGTAAAATTTTTCAAAAAACATATCAAAAAATTTCTTCTATAGAAGACCCTAAGTCTACCCAGTTCTCACCAGAACCTCCCACCAGTGCTTCATTGATCCCCATACCATATAGAGATCCAAATATGTTCAATTATAATCATGAATTTTCAAATTATCATGTATCATCTATGTCAACTCAACCTAAAACTAAGCTCCCTCATTTCCACCCTCTTTAGTAAAAATCAAAGGGTGTTGCAACTGAAACTCCCTCATCGGGTTATCCATGCTATTCTCAACCCACCTTAGGTACCATACCATGAATATCATGAAGCGGTAAATGTTCTCTCAGAACTGCTCCCCTTCTTCCTCACACGACACTATCAGTGCCTCAGGCTCCACCCTTAGAAGATCATCCTCATCGATGTCGTTTGGCCATCCTACCAACAAGATTCATCATGGAGGCATAAATATACATTGACAAACACATGAATTAGGACCCATTATATATATTTATACTAAATAAATTTGAGAAAATCACACTATGATACAACAAGTCTTTTCCACAATCCTTGCAACAAGGTCAAAACCAAGGCACTCTCACTGCTCGTAACCATCCTAAAACTAGGTCATGGTTAATCATGTTATCGTAGTTCTAGATTCTTATTTTTACATTTATTTAATTTCATCTTGAAACATTTTGAATTTTTTTCAATTAAAAAAGAAAAGAAAATATTTTATGTTGAAGAACATACCACAAACCCATTTCCCTTTGCATGCCTAAAATGATGCATGTTCAAAAAAAATCTGAGTTCCTAGAATGACGCATGTAGAATAAAAATTCATTCCATTTAGGGCCAAAAGTCAATCTAAACAAATATCAAAAACGATAATCACACACTGAAAAAAAATATGTCACCCAATGTGAAATAACTTCCATCTATAACAGAAAACATAAATAATAAGAATCCCACCGTTGGAACATGGGTTCTCCCCCATCCATGGGGTAGCTACTCCCATGACGAGCTCATAACCAATCCTAGACTCTTCCTAGTGTCATTTATACCTTTACCAAATAGTATGAAAAAATAAGAATAAAATAAAATTGGGTTCTAATAACACTTTGTAACGTCCATAACCGAGTGCCACATAATGGTTCCCCGATCTAGTCGGTCACCTATCCTCAGGTGCACCTCCCCATACTCCAGAGGCTGCCGACTAGCCATGATGGTCTAATTATTAAATCATGTGGTGGTAATACACTATTTTATCATATAAATACACCATTAGAAATAAAAAACAATAGAAAAATTATATATTACAAAAAGCATTACAAAAAACTCAAGATGATCAATACGAGGAATACAATATCCAACTAAGATAATAAATCATGTCATGATAGTGTACATGAAAAATTTATCAAATTAAACTCAAAATAAAGGCACTAAAAATTCTCAACAAAGTCTCGAACCATGTCTGGTACAATCATCCATGATCCATCCGGACGTAGCCATACAATACGGGGCCCCTTCCCTTAACCTATCCTGCATCCATGAAATCTATTCGGTTGTCGATCAAGAATATTGAGTAGGGTATTAGTAAAAATTAATAGGCCACCACCAATAGTGTGTACAAAAATCTAGTCAATAAAAATTTTATTTAGTAGTTTAGAGAAATAATTACAATGCATATGTAAATAATTTTCACATTATCAATTAATCATTATTAAACCACAAAGACTACCGGGTTCCCGAGGACACCCATACCCTAATTCGTACTCCCTTCCACACCACGTATGAACCATGTTACATATTACACTCACAAATAATTTAATAAAATGGGTTTTCATTATCCATTTAATTTCTAATTCATCATTACGAACACTAGGAAGCATAGTCAAATTTCAATGTTTTTGGGTATAGAACGCCATATGAAATAACCTAATTCATAATCTGACATATGTATCATTGGGGGAGAATTCCATGACTAACACCCATAATATCAATTACAGATTTATGCCATTAGTGTATAAGTCGATGTATAACACCGCAAATCTAAATCATGTGCACATATCTTTGGTGTAAATCACCATTTCTAACACTCCAATTCGCAACATTAAAAATAGATCTATCTTTGGTGTAGAATGTAATGTCTAGAAAACCATTTCCCATCAATGTATATGAATCATTTCTGTAGAAATCCATGTCTAGAACCCCATTTATCAACTGTGTATATGCATCATTTGTGTAGAATGCTATTTCTAACACCCCATGTCTCAACCATTTATTTATATCATTATTTCCTAGGCTCAGATCATCATATATAATACCCTATTTTAGAACCATGATAAAACAACCTTAATCTACTTATCAAAATTAACCACCACTAATAATATTAATTAAGTCATAAATTAATTAAACCATGTTTTTTAATTAATTTAATAATTAATTATCAATGTCAATTTTCATTAATCAATTCAACAACAAATTATCCATTTCAAAATTTCAACATCAAATAATTAATCAACCAATTTATTATTCATAATTAAAATTATAAATTTTGATAATTAAATCATCAATTAATTATCCTAATTATCCAATAATTTCATTGATACTTATTTCTCCAATTAATTATCCTTATTTCACATTTAATTACTCAATCCAACCATCTGAAATCCATCATAATTAATTCCCAAAATTAATTATCAAATCAAAAATCCCAAGATCTCATAATTAATTCTCGAAGTAATTATTTTTGCCAACAATCCCTAAATCTAAAAATTTCACAAATATCTCAATCATTTATTTACCATATTGATTAATTATATTTGGAATTTTCAAATTTCCAAAAAACTCTAGAAATTATACAAAATTCATATACATAAACAGAGTCACAACTATGGGATTTGGAAGTTATACCACCTACCTCTATTCCTTGAAAAATGATTTCTAAATAGAAATACCCAAAATTTAGATGTATTATAATATAGATCATATCTGAATCTATTACCAAAAATTAGAATTTAACAAAAAAAGATCCCTTATATCTAGGTATAGATCCACAATCCAAGATATAGATTAATCAAATATAGATATAGATCATGAAAAATATAATATTTCAACCACTAAAATAAGGAAGGAACATAGGAGGTTGAATGGAAAAGTAATGAGATTGGATCCACTTATTTGGATAGGAGAAGACATTTGATCCAGGCTACAGATTGCGAAGAACGAAGGTCGGGAGGTCTTGGAATTCATATGGGGAGCTCCAAAATCATGAAAAACCTCCTAGGGTTGGGAGGGGGTTGAATTTGGGTTAATTAGGTGGTTCAAGATAATTTGAAAATAATTTTTTGTTTAATATAACTTCCACACACAGTTTCATGGGAAGGGGTGAATATTTTTCCCTAACCATGCACCAACCATGCATCTGTTGTTTTTGGGGTGTATGGTTTGGAAAAAAGTGATCTAACCCTGCAAACCCACACTGTCCAGGGTTGCACAATTTCCTGGGTCGGGGTTCATGGTTTTATATAACTATTTGGCAACATTGTACAACCCCAATTTCTTCCATTTTTGACAATTTTCACTCAAACACACACTGACGTAAAACCCAAACAAATAGTGATCAACACAAGACAAAATATTACATAAATTCATGTATGAATCAAATCCAAAATAGATCGGGTCTTAGAGTTGATTATAAAATTGAAGAATTTTTTTTGAATAATTATAAAAGTTGATGTTGATAAGGAAACACATTAACTTGTTTATAACCAATTGGTGAAGGTTTTTTAACTTGTTACAGACACATGTTTTACATCATTTATTCTAGTAGAAGAATATTCACTATTGAATTATCCTAGTGATACATAAGTTTAGGGGTATATAATACTTGTTGTATAAAAAAGTATTTTTTTCTATTGTATTTTGTGGTATTGGATTATTTCCAAATCATGACAAGTACTAGATACTCTTTTTGAGTAGTGAACCTCGTAAATAGTTTTGTTCCTATAGATGTCTGAATTTTTTTTTTCATCAAACTAATAACTATTTAATAGGAGGAAATGGTTTTTATAAAATAAATATAATATAATGAAAAATACATTACTAATTCACCCCTCCCCGTCTTAGTGATACATTAATATTGGTTTGGTCATCGTAGGTTTTTCACATTATATCTGGTGTTCATTTTTTCCCATTTTTCACTTTATTTTCATCACACATTTATTATCACACTATTCGGATAATAAGTATAAGTCATAATGGGGGTTATTCCATGTTTTATCTAGTGTTCAGTTTTTCATATTTCTTCACTTCATTTTTATCAAAAATTTATCATTGTATTAGTTGTATGGCCATTTTTTCCCCAACTAATAATTCTATGTTTTTATATAACACCAAAACATTAAAATAATAGGATCCACACTGATAATTATAGGAACTTATGAAAATTAGTTAACAACCGCTATTAAAAAGTCATGAAATTGAATGTTGAATTTTATTAACACTTTTAATATACTCTAATATATTTTACCCTTTATCAACACTAATAAAGCATGAGTGGCCTTTATCCATTATTTTTTGAGTACTAATAATAATAAATATTATGGATTATTATATATATGTGTGTGTTTATATATAGTTTTTATTATATATTTTTATTATAGAGTATATAAATATGAAGCTTTTATATATATATAAGAAAATATACCTACAAATAAAATACACATTTAAATATATAAAACATATTATAATAAAAAATATATTATCAAATTTATTTTTTAATGTCTGAAAATATTTATTTTTGAATTTATAATAAGTAATAATTATATTATATAAAGTATTTAAATACATTATAAAAACATATATATTAATATAATCTAATATAAATTTATCTAAATAAATTATAAAACAGTATATAAATATAAATATATAAATATGTGTGTGCAAGTATTTTTCATGATGTTTATATGTTGATATATGTATATATATCACTATATAAAAAACAAAAAAAAATATTGGTAATTCTACTTATCCTTAAAATAAGGCACATGGGTTCGAATACCTCCCCATGATTTTTTAACTACAATAGATTTTGTGATATTAATTTATAACCCTTATTAGTGTAAAAACGTGATGATAATAGTTCATCCTTTATCAGTGATTTTTTTTGAAACTAATAAAGATTACTCTTTATGAGAACTTTTTTTATCCAGAGTCTTTAGATCTGACAATGGGTACCATAGATAATTTAATTTATATATATATATATATAATTAAATGTGATTTATATAAAATTAAGTATATCTATTAATAAAAATACAATATGTATATATATACGAATTTATACTAATTAATATTTTTATAAAAAATTATAATTACACACAGAGATATATATGTATATATATCTATGTGTATATTAGTTAAGGATGATTACAAACCACAAACACACACAAACCTAGTGATTATAATGGTTCAAGCCTCATCCCTCCCACCATGGATTTACAGAGACTAAAAGGATTTATTTTATTACATATATGTGACCCAAATCCCCATGTTCTTGATAGACCAAAGTCCCGAATGATGTGTTCCAAAGGCCCCTAAATGAAATTAACTAAAGGCATGGATGAGATGTCTTGTATCACATTGTGTCACCAGAAATTACACTCCACCACCCCTACCATCATGGTCATTTCACATTGCCCATTAT
Source organism: Viscum album (assembly GCA_963277665.1). Classification (NCBI taxonomy): domain Eukaryota; kingdom Viridiplantae; phylum Streptophyta; class Magnoliopsida; order Santalales; family Viscaceae; genus Viscum; species Viscum album. The sequence continues at coordinate 1,550,121,076 of OY728138.1, forward strand.
CGTGTTATAGAAGATCACCACTCTATCCCACACAATATATTCATGCAGGGAGAGGTTAGATTTATAGGTGTTAATGAACCCATCAACCTTTTGAGATACCAACTTGATAACATCTTCATGTCACCATGTTACACATTCGTCTAGTTTCACTAAGTCATCCTCTTGGTCACACAAACAACTTATGTCACTTGTCATCATGTTGTGTAGCCCCCTTCCTGCAACCATCGCACCATAGAAAGCCACCCCTTTATCCCACATTAGAAATTCAAGTGGGTAGAGTGTCATATAACATGTTCCAACACACCCGTATCTTTTTTGAGACAACCACTTGGAGATAATTATGCGTCACCATGACACACCTCCAATCTAGTCACATCATTAAATTACACCAAATCCATTTTTTCAATTTTATAAAAATATTGTTTTAGGATAACTAGTAACCTTACAAACCAAATATTCAAATTAAAAAACATCAGATCCACAAGTTGTACCCAAACCATCTAGATTACAATTCAAATTTTCAAATTTCAAAATTCGAGTGAAATCATGACCAACCAACACAGCACACCATGAGTCCTCTTCAAGTAGCACAACCACATCGATCCATGTACCAGGTCATCACACATATTAATAGTCCCATTATAGTAGGTCACTAGTGAGACCATCCACCGGTGTCATCTTCGCCAGTCCCATTGCCTTCCACACCACCAGACCATTCACATCTTCATACTCTTCAATCAACAACCACGCCCCCGAAAGGACAACACTAGTAGCCACCAGGGAAACCTCAAATCAGGGATAAGAGAGAATGAAATGAACCTCATACCACAGATCAGGCATCCTCTGTGCACATTCTAATAGGACCATCACCATTAACCCGATCCATAGAACTACTAGAGAAACCACCAAAACCATACAAAAAACTATGAGACAAGCACCCAAAGGTATGCTCCATGTTACCAGGGAGCCATCAATAACCTGAATGAGAAAGAATAAACCAGATTCTATCCTTACATCTCAACCCTTCACCGTAAACATCCCTGAATTAGCACCGACATCACCCAGAGTTGTAGTTGCAATGCCACATCGAACAACAACCTATAACTCACCAACCAAATCCACCGCTACACTATTCAATACACAACACTAACTACAATACACAATACCAACTCCAATCCACCACCACCACCATCATAGTTGATCAAACTTCTTTATATGACCACCTAACCAAAAGCAAAAAAACCCATGTGAATCCATCACTCCCACTCTGACCTAGAGAGGAGCGGTGGAACACTAGTCCAGAGCAAGGTTAGGTGGTCGAGGATGAAAAGTGGATGCCAACTGCCGACGTGACTGGAGACCTATCAACCATCAAACAAAAAACAAGAATACTGAAGGAATTACCACAACATCTCCGACTGGGTGAGGCATAGAGCACCTTTAAGTCAGAGTAAGGAAAGTCACAGTGGGATTCCACCCATAGTATAGTAGAGGAGCATCGAACGAGGATGAAGCCACACATCATGGAATTCACATCATCTCATTGTACCACCTTTATAGCTTCCATTGTACTCCCACCATGTTAGTTACCTTGGTTTTGGCGTCATTATAATTACATTAATGGATAGATAAATCCAACCATAAAGGGACTATAGGAATTTGAACCCTTGTTGGATGAATAATTAGAGGGAGACTTTATCACTCATGTGAACCCCCAACTATAAAAATTGGGAGTGGGTAATAGGGGTATTAAGAGGAAATTACGCACAGACACAGAGATTTCTATATATAGTAATATGAACTATATAAAAAAATATATAAATATATTAAAAAAAGTTCATACCTAAATTCATATAATTATTTTCCTATTATGTAATTTATAATATACATATATATTTATAAATATATATGTGTGTGTTTATATATATTTATATATTTATATGTATATGTTTGTGCTGGTATTTATATATTTTTAAATGTTATTTAAATAATAATACATATATAATTATAAAATTACAATATATATACACATTTTTCATCAACTATAGATTAATATACATATACACAGACATATACATATAAATAAATGTTTACATACATATATATTAAATATATATTTATATATTTATATATTTATATATTCTTAAATATTATTTATATAAAAATATATATATATTTATATAAATATAATTTATTTATATATTTAATAATTTATAATTTTGTATATTCTTTCAGACTTATTTATAATTGTATATATTATAATAATTTCAGACACATACATATTTATTTTGAATAATAGTCATATGAACTATATAAATAAATTTATAAATATATTTTATATAGTTCATATATAAATTTATATATTAACATCCATATTTTATCATTTATAATGTACATATATATTTACATTGTACATTTATTATTATAATTATATATTTTTGTGTGTCTACATATATTTATGTATATGAGTATTTATTATAAAATATATAAATATATTAGAACAATTATAGATATAATGTATATTTAAAAATATACTTTATTTTTTAAAAAATATTATCAGTAATATTTTCATTATTTATATGAAAAAATTTTATTATATTAATCATTCAAAATATTTAATAATGTATATAAATATATTAAAATTTTATATAAAAATATATTATATATATAAATTATTAACAATTATTTAAATATATAAATAGTGATATATTTATTTAAGTATATTTATATTTATATATATTAATATATATATATATATTAATATAAACTAAGGTTTCTGGACGTGAATCCTATTTTATAAGGCCTTAAAAGGTCATGGTAAGGAAAATGAAAAAGTAGTGAAACAAAGGGGGTTGTTATATCTATGTATATAAAATGTGTATGTATTAGTGTATATATATATATGTATGTATGTATATGTTTATGTGTGTGTGTATATATGTATGATTATGTATGTAAATGTGACTATATGAGTACGTATATATGTATGTCTATGTATGTATATGCATATATATATATACATATTTGTAAATACACAAACATATATGTACGTATGTGTATGTGTATGTATGTGTGTTTATGTGTATATATGTGCATACATATTTATATTTGTGTATGTGCATGTACGTATATGTATGTGTATAAAGGTATGTTCATGTGAGTGCATATATGTATGTGTATGTGTATGTAATTATATGTTTGTGTATGTATGTGGGTAGTGATCAAACCTATGTTGACCCGACAGATCACCCAAACGGGTCCTCCACTATGCCCAAAGGGAATTTTTGTTCTTCATGAACTAGAAACTAGTGCTTGGGTATCATGAATAATCACCTAGAAACAATTTCAACCTCAAATAATAATATTAACTAATAATGGTAACATTACCTAAATTTTTTCAAGATCCATCAGTGTATCCGATTGAATTGTACAAAAAATACATGATCAATATAAATGATATGTTCAACATAGTAAAACATGGAAAAGAAAAAAACAACTCTTAAATAGAAGAAATGTGTAGAATGGACATAAGGAAAACATCACATATATAATAAAAAAATGTATGGATGGAAAACGATGATACATCCATGAACAAAAGAAAACCCATCCCAAACCACCACTAATTATTTCCCCATCAATAAAAAATAAATCACCATACCACATATCATATATCATTGGACTAACCTGAATAGATAACCTATAAGGAGATACCATAGATGAGCACATAAAAAACATAAGATATTCATACATATATTGGTGTATACAACGTTTGGGAAAAACATGCCCAGTAGGATTACTCCAAAGAGTTTGTGATGTTTATTTTTAAAACATATTTTATATATGTTCCTTACATAAATTGAAAAATATATTTTTAATATGTGGATATAATAAAACCAAAAACCATTCCATAATAACTTTTATAAGATATACCCTTATATATAAAAGAAAGACCAGAGCCAACATATATTTATTAAAACACCTTTTAACCCTTGAAATGGGGTCTATTAATAGTATTTTGAAAACAATTAAAAATCACTTTCCTTTTTTCAAAAAAATTCAAAATAGACTTTTTATAAAATTCATATAACATTATTTATTAAAATGACACTTTAAAAATAATTTTATAAATTGATTTTAAAGTAAATTTATCCAAAACTACAAGGAAATTCAAATAAATATTGGCACTAAGATATCAACAGAACATGAAAGATAATAAAAGAAAACATTAGGGTCATGAAATGAAATAAAAAGAAAATGGAAAAAAATAAGGTGAATATTATGATCCACTAAATAATCCTTATTAGAAATAAGGAATCCTAGCAAAATCACTCAAAATAAATTAATATAGACCTAAACTAGGGATTGGAACCATTGTTCGGCCTAATAGAACTTTTCCATCATCCAAAAAACCCTTTTAAATTATCTAGTCACATAATACATCCAAGTAGGGATTATCTACCATGGTTCAGATAATCAAAAAGGTTAGCAAACTGAGTCTAATTGCAAAATATTACCGAGTTAGTGCATAATTTACACTAGGACTTGCACTAATCCTGGTCATCTATTAACTTTCTAGGATTCCCATGACATAAATCAATGGACATGATCATTAAATAAGTCATGATATCATCATATTAATTAATAATAAAGCACAGTTGTTAAATTTCACATATCCCCTCTTTTACCCTCTCTCCATATGACCACTTTCACATGCATAGGCACCAAAAAATATAAAAATAACATAAAAAATAATATATTGGGTGATGAAATACTATATCAAGTGGTATTAAAGTAAGATATTCCATAAAAGAACCCATATATGTCATGAAACTCATTATAAAATTATAATTAGGAATTTCATTCAAAACTGGATCAGTATCTAATCTATTTTCAACTATTTTTAAAAACTTATTTAAAATAAACCATGAGACTAAATTAATATAAACCATTCATAAAACTAATTAAAACCAATAAAACATCATTTAAACCCATTTATTAAATCTAATCATTTCATTCTTTTCATAAAAATCTATATAAATATTTATTTCCCCCTTTTTCTTCATGACCTAATCAGGGCTATGTGCCTTTGACCATTAAAATTATATTAAAAATTCTATATAAAAATTTTCAAAATCACATTGCATTTAATATCATTTTAAAAATTAGAAAAATTGTAAATCATCCTTTATTGCAATTATAGAAGCCCATATATAATATATCAAATTCATTTTGATTACAACATGTAGATTTAAATTATAAAAACAACCATTACGAAACATAGAACACTAAATGAAATTCCAGTTAAATGAAATGGAAAAACCCTACCTCTATCCAAGAGGAAACAAATTGTGATGAATCTACTTTAAAAAAAATTTATACCAAGAATGGTAAAATCCAATGAATTTCCTAGACAACAAAAAATATAAGTTAGAACCCACCCAAACACAAATATCATCTGAATATTCTCTAGGGTTCATGGTCCAAGAACAAACCAAGAAGGAATGGGTGTGTGGGGATAGATATAATAGTAATAAGAATAAAAAGTGGAATTTCATTTGAATAACCACTTAGAATTAATGGATGGAGTCTATAAAATAAAATTATAAGGGAGAGGGAACTCCTTCATTTCCCCATAGAGTCTGTTGAATGAGAAAGAAGGATATAAGATACAAAAATATCAAATAAGAATTAGGGGAAAATGAAAAAACACTTTTAAGTTGCTTTATGAACATTAGATTGTTATGCTGCATGTTTTATTAAAATATATGCTAACCATGTGGGATAAACTTGAAAGAACCTTCATCACAATGTATGGTTTCCATACATGGATTATCTTAATTTTCTTTAAGACTTGCACTAACACTCTAAGAATAAAAATAACCCACATAGTTTCCATTGGAAGTTGTATTATTTGGCCAAAAATATGTGTTACCCATTAAGGCTAACTATACTCAAAAACATTTAACTAGGAAGACCCCTATGTAAGACTTCATGCATGAATTTCCCAACACCATGTTCACTAATCATGTAATAGAATTTAATTTTAAAAAATTTCCATGTTTTATTCCAAAAAATTCTAAAATTTTAAATTATCCCAAAAAATTATAAAATAAAAACAATAGTGACATTGGCGTGTCACAGTTCTCCTAACCATGTCACTTTATTCCCCAAAAATTCAATGAAAAAATTTGGAACAAGTAGAAATAAAAAATACATCAACTACTTAAGAGGGGTGGGGATGATAAAATGTTAATATGGTCTAGTGAGAATGGATAACTAGACAAACACACAACTCCTTAAAACCAAGGATTTAATACTCATACAAAAATAAACATCCTTAATAAAAATTAACTCCCAACTATCAAGGACAGATATCTAAGAATATGGGAGATTTATTTTAGGTCTCAAAACTACTTAGAATTATTCTATGTTGGTGATATATAGGGAACCTACTGTATAAATAGATAATAATTAACTCAACCATGATTAAAAAATCAATAAACTCAAAACAAATCATTACCTCATGGATATCGAACCACCAAATCATCAAAAAATGAATCCAAACAAAATTTCCTCAAAAACCAATATCTGGCCTAAAAATAATGAGAATAACACCCAAAACAAATAATCACCCAAACCTAGTCTATGTAGCTCAACTAATGGAGATTTTAAAAGTAATCTTACCACCCCATTGTCATTATAAGAACCTAATCACAATAGAAAGAAGAACCATGACACAATAATTCCTAGATAAAACAATATTTTGTATCCCACACTGTATCTAGAGACTATATATAGGCAAAAATTGAAATTGATTCACTTAAAGAATAAAAATAATTAACACTAATTCCCATACTGAAAAAAATTCCACATTCTCTCAAGACCTTTCGAGGAGGAGAAACTGAATAATATTAAATTAGAATCTAAAATATTCATGTTTCATAAATCAAATAAAAAAGTTGCAATTCATACTAAGGAAAAACTCCAAATATACAAGCACACCAAGGAGAAACATAAAATAAAAAATGTTTAAAAACATCTAGTTTCTTTAAACAATTTTTATTCTTATAGGGAGTATCAAATTAATTTTTTCAAGGCATGTATTATTTGAAAAAAAACAAAACCCCCATTTGAAATGTTTCATATCAAGCATATACCATACATAAAACCCATTTATTTAAAATTTCCACATTTCAAAGAAGTTAAAAAAATATTTTTGGAAATGTACCTACATGATTTATAACGTTAAACTTCCTTTGAAACTAAAACCCATTTGAACTTCATAATGTCCCCTTATCAATTTCAAAATACATCATTACTTCCATTTGAAAATCAATGAAATTCATAAATCTCACATTCATTTCAAAACACATATATGGAAACTCAAATTAATTTTAAAACATATTTATCAATAATTGTTTATTTTCAATATTTTATAAAAAAATCATCATCTTTAATACACATTAAGTTAATGAAATATTCTTTAATAAATAAACCATACAACCTTTTTTCAAAATAAATAATCTCATAAAATAATCATTTTTTGTAAAATTCAAAACATTAAAATTAAAATTAAATAGGAAGACTAAACACATTAAAAATATTTCATAATTATAAAAAAATTCTCCAATAATAAACTAATTTTATAAAAAATCACTCTATAAAATCAACTTTTATATGCAAAATGAATTTTCAAAAACGGAAAACCCATTAACCCCAAACATATGGCCAAAAAATAAGGCATAATAATCCATCAAATAATTATCCAATAATGATAATTCACAATAAAATATCACTTAATTAACATCAAAGTAATAGTAGTATCCATTGGAATCAATTCAAAAACCAATGGATGTGAGAAAACACTTCCATATAAAGAACATAATTTTCCACAATTTTTTGAAATGGGATGGAAAATCATGTACAAATTGTGTAACTACCTCTATAATAGTTTATAGACATGTATTCGAGGTCTCTTCAAGGATTTATAGACCATGTGACATAACTATGATTCTTTGGATCTTTTCATATCTTTCACCAAAAAAATCTCAAAGAGACCCACAAAATCAATGATAAACTAAATGGGTATCAAAATAAATCTATCTCATATAATAAAACATCAAGAAATATAAACAATGTTCTCAAATATATGATTTAAATCCTAATTACCCATGGTAACTCAAGGATTATGGTGAGAAAGAGCTAACTAGACTCTCCCTACACCTGCCTCTCATGTATTGATATTCCTATCCATATATTAATTAACATCCCAAATTACAAGAGGGATCATAAATGATGGATCGGTTTAAGAAATTATTTATTTTAATGTTCACAAATAATTTATTCTTTATTGAGATTAAATGTTTCTTTACACATATGTAAATTTTTATGCTAATATTCACTCGTACAAAAGACTCCTAATGTTTATTTTACCATTATGTAACTCTTTTAAGTATTATCTTACCTTTATTTATGATTTATAGTGCCATTATGTGATATTTTTAAACATAACATTACCCTTACACAATATATATGTACCCTTATGCATGCTCTTTATACCCTTATGAAAAATCTATATACCCTTATGAATGTTTTTATATACCCTTAAGTAAGATTTATAATTTTTTCTTTACCTTTATGTAATACAATTTTACCCTTTATTTAAAAATATTATTAGCCTTAAGTAAGACATGTAATTTTTTTACCCTTATTTATGAATTTTCATCCTCTTAAACAATACTTATAAATTTTATTTTAACATTACAATGAATATAAAAATATTGATTTACCCAAACACAACTTTTTATTTACATTTACAAACCCTATGATAAATGTGTTTTACCTTTAAAAAATTGTAAGATACCCCTTAAACATTATATGAAGTAGTTTTTTACTATTATTCATGGTTCATTTCAAAATTTATCTATTTCAATGATTCTACCGCTAATATAAGTATCGTACCTCTAATATTATACCATCAATTATAGAATGCTATTAATAGTAGACATCTTATACTTAGAGTGAAACTATGTTCTCACAAGAAAAAATTTGTTACCTCTAGATAATATGTTCTACAATTTGGTCAAATTATGGTACCATGATATGGATGTTCTACCATAAGAATACTCATATACTTCTAAATAGAACATACAAACCCCAGTTCAATTATACTACCACTAGAGCATTCATGCTTCCATTAGTACATAAAAGCCATCATCGGGTCATATATGGTACCATTAGTGAAGTTGAGTTTCCTTGACAAGAACCTTCTACCACTAGTTGAATCTTACTACCACTTTTTTAGTTTTTTCTACCATTAGTTGAAGTTTCTACCACTATTTGGAATCCATCTACAATAGATGTCTGGAATAAAATTTAAATTAATTACTCAAATGGATAGTTTAAGGTATTTAATGAAAGATTGAGGTAATTGGATTTTAGAATGGTAAATCATAAATAACATTATAGACATGAGAAATAAAAATTCATAATTTCCAAATTTTTACTCACTACTAGGATATATTTAACATCATTATTAAGTCTTATTAAAAATTAAATTTTTATTTCAAAAAAACACTAATGAAAAAGTGGGAATCCTCAAATTTTCATACCAGAGGGGAATTTAACATAGATAAAAGTGAAAATAACATTAAATAGAAGTAAACTATTATTTGAACCATCCACTCTATATAATTCCCATTGTATGTAGGTTACCTTGGTATCTAGTTCTTCCTTGAGGAATTCATCGAAATAATGGGCCAACATTTCCTAAGGTTGGATGTATTCCTACATGTTAATATTCTATCCATTGAAACCACATGATAATATGTGGTCAATTAAATTTTATTAATGAATGTGTGTTTGTTATTTATTTATTATATAAATTATAGCGGGATTTCATATGATACAAATGAAACTAATTTTTTACAAAAAAATTAGAAAAAATGTAAACATCATTTAAAGAATTATCTTGGATACATTTAAAGACCATATGAAATATGAAGAATAATATTTCAAATTTTATATTACATAATCTATGAAATAAAAACTACAAAAACACTTCTAGAATCCTTCTTTTTTATTCTCTATTTTTTCATTTGAGTACTGTTAACTATATTATAAATTTCATATCAAACGACTATGCATATCATTGGAGATTATTAGATACTATTTATTATTATTTTTAATTCTATAATCCCATGAAGAACTATGGAATAGGATGTCTGTATCCTATAGATATTATTTTATAGTTTTGTGTAAAAACCTGATCCAAGTTGTTGATAATGTTTATTGTTTAATAAACTACTTGGTAGTAGGAGAATGTTATGTGGAGAGGACTAAGTTTTAGCTTGATACTGAAACTTCAATTTTTATTATGATATGTGTTCTCTTATTATGGTTACTCTTCATTGAAAACATATTTTCTTTATATTTCAAAACTCCTTATAAAATCATTACTCTAATAGATAAATTTAATTAGTGTTTTATATACATTGTTTAATGTGAATAGATTTATTTCATATGTAAATGTGATTTTGAATTTTTTTTAACTAGGACCTGATTAATACTTTGATAAATCATTAAAAAAATACTAAATTTCATATTTATACTATTTTAATTAGACCTACTATGTCTATAAACTAGGTTATTTTATTTTTAAATTATTTTTAAAAAGATTTTTTTTCAAAACTCAATTCATCCCCTATTGAGTTTTCCACTGAGATAAAAAATTTGTATGAGAGAAAAAGTTTTTCCTTCTCTTTACTTTGTATTATAATTGATCATGTTTTTCTAATAATTTTTTTACTTTCTATTTATTATTTAATTTTTTGTTATGGATTCCATGTTTCAAGGTTATGGTACCAAAATAACTCCCTACTTTAATGAGTAAAATTATTCTTAGTGGAAAATAAAAAAGAAAAATCTACATGAAATCATGGGTGTCTAAATTTAGGGAATATTTCAAGATAAATATGTAAAACAAAATACTTCTAGAAAATAATTTCATACTCTATATAATGTTTTTATCTAACTTTAAATACATGAATGATTTATTTTTTTATTTTGGGTATGATGAATTAAATATGACTTCTTCATGTGATACTGCTTATCAAATATTGGACACCCTTTTAGTGTCTCAAGAAGTCTCTTCTAATATTGAAGAAATGTCATTGATTATGTATACTATTAAATATTATAATTCAAAATGAATCCTGATGAATCTATCTCTCACTTATATCTTAGGAATAATGATATTATTAATACTATATAGAAAATTGGGTAAAAGATTAAAGATAAAGCTTAAAATAAATGAATATTAATATATCTGACAGATCATTGGAGAGGTATCTGAATATATATTTGTGAATCATGTGACATCAACAAACTTCTATTAAAGGTTCTAATAGAAAATATGATGATTGTGATGAATATTTAAAATAAATAAAGATGATGAACCGAAGAGGAAATATATTTATTTTAAATAATAAAAGTGAAATTCGAAGAAAATTTTCAAAATAGATAGTAGAAGTTAAATTGAGGTTGATATAGACCCTGATGAGTAAATGGATTAACAATCCAAAATATTTTTTAAGTTTCATAGAATGAATAAATTCATTCACAAGTAAACCTATAATTGGGAGTATGATAAACATCAAAATTCGTTGAAATATTGTAAAAAGGATGACTCCTCTAATGAAGTTACCAACTATAAATGTATGATGAAATCAAATGTGAAATAATAATCTTTGAATATCATGTATAGGATGAAGTATGAAGATATCGATAAATTAACAAAGAAAACAATAAAGGCTACTTATAGTACAAATAAGTATAGCTCTAGCGACTCAGTCTCAAGCCAAGACGATATGAATGCGAAATATAATTTCTATTTTATGGATACTTCTTCCGAGGTTCCATATACTTATTTTAAACACACACAAATATATATATATATATATATATATATGATGATTTAGAAATTCTAAATAAAGAGTTATAAGTGTATTGTGCTATGGTAGAATATTCTATGAATGAATTAAAATTTAAATATAAATATATAAACTTGGTTAATGTTTTATTTGTAGTAGATAAATAAGATCCCATTATTGAAAAGGAAAATAATTTCAATCTGTTAAAGGGAAATACTGATCTAGAATTGGAAAATGGATTGATCAAAATGTATTTGGAAATGTTTTTTTAGAGAATGAAATCTTGCAATGTATTGTTTCTTGAAAAAAATCCAAAGTATAAATATATAATTCATTATGGATATATATGGAAAAAGAGGTTGTATAAATAAAATTTCATTCCTAGTTCTAAATACAAGACTTCAGTTTCTAGTAAAACTACTAGATTTGGAAATAAATCTAAAAATTTTAACCTAAAAAATATTTTTTATATATAAATCTATTATTAAAATTGTATGTAAGCCTATGAAAATAATGTAGACGTCAAAGGATTAATTTTATTACTTATCTAAAACCAAGAAAGTATGGATACTAATTTCATTCATTTTTTGATTTACATAAGAAAAATGGATGAAATACCTTGTAAAAAATATATGGTTTTTGGATAGTGGATATTCCAAAAATATTATCACAAAAAAATAAAACCTTTAATAATATTTTAAAATTTTATGGTGGAAATTGCACTTTTAGTTAAAATGAAATGGGAAATACTATTAGACTTAGATAAACTGCTAACATTTAATCTATCAATATTTTTTAATTTTTAATAATTTTTGGTTAAAAATATAACCTGCTTAGTATTTATTAGATGTTTTATGATGTTTTTAATATTAAATTTGAAAAACAATTCATGTAATAATTTTTATTCCAGTCATGCCTTATTATTTACTACATAAATATATGATAATTTCTATACTCTTAATTTTGATCCATTATATTTTCAAAATATTTTTATTTATGTGATTTACATAGAGAATTTTGGTTGTAGAATAGGATACTAGACCACTAAAATAAGAATTCACTTAAAAATATAAATAATAAATTTGTATTTAGTATCTACCCAAACTAGAATTCTGTATAGAGAAATTGTGAAATATTTTTCAGAATAGAAAGAAATAAAAAACATCATTCAAACCAATCAAAGATGCCACTATTAATTAACTAATAGAGTTGGAATATGTGGATTTATTTTTACCATGTATATTTTCTATTTTATAAAGAATACTCTATTCCCATATCATTATTAATGAATATTCTATATATACATGGGTGTTTTTCCATTCTTGTAAAAGTAAATATCCTTTTTGTTTTGATAAATATGATATGTTTGTAGAAAATCATTGTGATATAACCATAAAATCCTTGAGATGTGATAATGTTATAGAGTTTGAGAACCAAGAGTTCGAATATATCTACACACATTAGGTCTATATTCACAATTTCTTTTCACCTTGAACACCTGAAAATTGAGGTTGTTAAAATGAGAAATAGAACACTTTTTTAAATTGATTGAACTTTGCTCAATGAATATAAATTACCTATCTACATTTGGGTTGAGGTTGTTAACGCGAAGTTTTATATAATTAATAATATTCTTCTAAAAAACAATCTTGAAAAATAATCTATATGAATTATAGAATGGATGAAAGCCCAAAGTATATTAATTTATATTTTTTGGAAGCAAAGTTGATATTCAAAATACAAAGGTGAATTAGGAAAAATTCACTCCAAAAATATATGAAGGAATATTTATTGGTTACTAAACCATTTTAAAAAATTTACAGTCTTTTATAAGAAATATAAAGTTATAAAATAATTTTTCATGTGATTATTGATGATATAGATTTACATTGACTTAAACCAGCTATAGAAAATCATGAGGATGATATGTAAAATATTGATATCATCAATACCTATAATGATTCTAATATTTCTATTTATTTAACATATAAATAACGTATAAAAGAATATAATGTCTTTCCTGGCCTAGAATAAGGATTGTAATAAACAAATACTATTGTCCCTAAAACCATTTTAACCCTCAACACTATCCCCTAGATGTTGTTCTAGGAGACCCAGATAAAGGTACTCAAACATGATACTCACTAAGAAAAAAGGTTAAACATCCTAAAATTGATTCATATATTGAACCTAGAAACATCAACAAAACAATCATATATGGACATTGGGTAATGAATATGAAATAATAACTGAATAATTTTGAAATAATTAATGTTTGGAAATTGGTAGGTAGACTTAAAGACTACATAACTATTGGAACCAATGGGGTATACATAAAAAAGTTTTATGAGTTGATATTAATCAATAGAAACAAATATATATATTTTCAAAATAATAAAGTTAAGAATAATTTATTTACTATGAATATATCTCTTTACTATTAGTTAGACTTGAAGCCATAAAAATTATTCTTTAATATTAAATGAATCTAAATTTTAATCTATTTCAAAAGGATAAAAAGAGTAAATATTTAAATTTTTATATTATTAATGGTGCTTGTATTACGAAATACCCCATATTTCAAAATTATCACTTTCCAAATCATATTTTTATATAAAAAAATGATTTCTATGGTTTAAAAAAAAATCTTAATGCTTGCTATGATAGGCTCGTCCATTTTCTTATTTCAAATGGTTTTTCATAAGGTGTTGTTTAACATAATATGTTTCTAAAAATATTTCTATGCGGTGTTTTATTAATTTAAACATATATTGATGATATTATTTTTGGACAATCTAAACACTCTATATGTACTAAATTTTCAAAAAATGATGTATAATGAAATTGAAATTAGTTTAATGGATGTGTTAAAATTATTTATTGTTTTTGAAATTTTTCGAAAAAAAAATATGTAATTGTTTTAAATCATATAACATATATAAAGGATATTTAAAAAAAATTATCATTGATAAAAAAATTGTAGTGACACCCCTATGAGTACAAGTTGTAAGTTAGATCTTGATTAAAATTTAAAGTCAGTTGATCAAGCTAATTATTGAGGTTTGTTTAGAAGTTTAGAATACTTAACTTCTATTCAAAAATATATTATGTTTAGTGTGTTTATATGAACTCATTTTTAGGAAAACTTAAATGAATATCATTTAAATGTTATCAAAATAAATTTAAATACCAGAAAAATACAACTAACTTTGGACTATTCTACTCTAGAGGACATGAATTTTACTTAGTTATTTATTCAGATACTGATTCTGGTATTTTTAATATTGATAAATAAAATTACTTCTTGGGAAATATCACTTTTTATGAATGTATATACTATCAAATTATATTAAAATGTATAATTCTATTACATTACACGCTGATAAATATGAGTACGTAGCTACCTATGTTTTTTTGTGTATATATTCTGTTGATGAAACACACATTTATATACTATGGATATGAGTTTATACATTTCCCTACAAACTATTATAATTCATGTGAAATAAAGTTTTTTAATAATCTAGTTTCTCACTCTTAGAGAAATAATATTGACATAAAACAAAAATTTCTGAGAGATCATTTTTAAAAAGGGTATATAAGGCTTGAGTTCATTAGAAGAGAACATTAACTTGCTGATATATTTATAAATCCTTCAAAAAATGAGAGAATGAGTTATATCATACATGAGATTGGAATGATAAATTTTTCAATGACCATTATTTTTAATAATTATTTTATTTCTAATGGATTTTAATCATTTTACAATTTTCTTGCTGTTGTTACTTGTTACCGTTGGCTTGAAACTATTTCTTGATATCATTTCATTCTATC
The DNA here is from genome assembly GCA_963277665.1 of Viscum album. NCBI lineage: Eukaryota > Viridiplantae > Streptophyta > Magnoliopsida > Santalales > Viscaceae > Viscum > Viscum album. The sequence goes on from OY728138.1 coordinate 1,550,136,840, forward strand.
TTTGTCTTGGTATCATTTTTTTCTAACATGTATTACTACAATTTCATAATAACATTGGCTGATACCATGGGATTATTATCATTATGTACTATAGTCATATTACTATTATGCCAAGTACCACCAGTACTAATTATTATTATTTAACTATTTTCAATTAGAAACATAATTGTTTTTAAATTTGTATTGATTTCATAAATTATAAAAATACATATTTATTATTTAAATAGAATCCTCTCTCACACACACCCCTAAATCCTCCTCATTTCTATCTCAAACCTAGGAACCTTGACCTTTTACCATCAATTATTGTTCCACTGCAACAATAGTGAGGGTGAAGCATGCCACTAATTTTGTTGATGAGTCTCAACCACCCATGAAATCAAGAGGTTAATCTGGTAAACCTAAAAAAATTTAAACATTCTTCATTCCACGCTAGTTATAGTAGATGTGAAAGGGATAGATAATGTTTGGTTGGAAACACTTAAGTCAATCATTTGAAAGGTTATACAAGTACACAGATGGGTTGAGTGGTTTTCTAGAAATGACTATCCTTTTTATATTGGATTTATTTTTTTATCTATTTTTTTATTAAATTTAGAGATATTATATAATTTATCATAATGTTAATAGATAGAAAATAGAATGTTTTTTCTTAATGGAAATGGGAGTTTTCTTAATAGTTACTCATAAAATAATTTATGAGTATTATTAGGTTCATGTAACATTAATTGTTTGAATTTTATCTTTGGGAAAACCATTCTCGAGATAACTAGGAATGTTACTAAAATAATGCCTATCAAAGTAGAATAAGATGGTGTGGTTTAGTTTTTTTAAATGTTTATTCAACACATATTGTGTCCCATGAAAAGGGATTTCAATATTATGATGTATTTGGTCATTTTCGTAGTATATATTATAAGAATATGGGATAAGATAAATCTATACAGATATCTCATGGTATACATAATAGAGTTATGTAATCCAACCTCAATAAAAAATTGTCTTATCTAACCTATGTTAGTTTATGATTTTTTTCTATTAAAAGGGATTGGTAGTGAATAATAAGAGATTGAGATACCTTATGGAGGATTTTATATAAGACAATCCACTTAAAAAATAATTATTGTTAATTGGAATCATTAGTTGAAGAATTGGGTAGTGAATAGAGAGAGGATTTGTGAGTAGTTTAACCCTATAAAAAACCCTTCCAAATAAAAATATTTGGATGATCATTGATTTGATCAAGATATGGTAGATTTTTACCCACCTCATAAAGAGGTGGATGAGGCTAGTTCTGAAGTTGAAGAGGAAGATAAAGATGAAAAATAAGAAACCTTCTATGGTGTTTGTTGACGTAGGGAGAGACCCTGATATAGTTAGGAGTCCACATGTTTCTTATGGACAACTTGACTCTCTTTTGTCCATATTTTATAAGGAAATTATCTTAGAAAATAATAAGTATTCATAAAATAAAGTTTATAATTCTTCTCAATTTTAGAATAATAAATAAAAATTTCTAGAGGATATTATTTACATATCATATTAATCATTATGTGATGTTTATGGGGAATATAAATATGTAAAAAACATATCTTAATGACTAATTCTGGGTCATTTGTGAATTTTTGTGGTTACTTATATATAAACTATAAAAACAATTATGTAATTCACTTTGGGATAAATTTTGGTGAGATAGAGAATGTTCTTACAAATAAAGATGACGAACCTTTATTAGAGGAGAATTACAAATGATCAATTGTTCTTCGTCTTAATTTTTCTGAATCTGATTATGATCATGACATAGGAAGTCCATATCATCTTAGGAGAATTCCCATATCTGTTTCTCAAAGACATACTACGGGATATTTGGTAGAAATAATTTACCATGAAAACATATTGAAAATGTTTCACTATGTGGAACTAGCTAGTGATATGGGGCCTCTAGAAATACCTCCAATTCTAGATGAGGAATTTTTAGTTGAGGAAATTGTTTCACCTAGAAAAGAGAGATATTTACTTCCTACTTATTTTCCTAAAACCAAATCCCTAACCAAATATGATTTTTATTCCTTTAGGGATTATTATTTACATAATCTCATTGGTAATCTCAAAACTTCTTGTTTTCCAGATAAGAGTCTTAATTAATTGAATATACCCCACATTGTATCATTATTTGTGGAAAAAATATAACCCAAGTTGTTTTTGAGAATAAATAAACTAAATAAATAATAGAAAGCTATATTATACAATTAATGTTATCCAATATACATTATATTATTTGATACTATATCTAACTCAAAGAGATTTATCATAGCTTAGTAAGTTGGACACTTTTTCTACAGCTAGAGGTTCTTCATCCAGAGTACATCCCCCCTTAGTGAATTCTTTTATTGATATCAAATTAATCAAAAAATTTGAGTGATAAGAGTCATAGGAAATATTTGTAAGATTAAAATAACTTTCCCTAGGATTGAATGAGATAGATTAAATCTCATGGTGATAAAACAAATACCCATGTTATTTATTGGATAAATGATGTAAGAAGTTATAGGGGAACTATAAACAAATCCATTAAATATTACATGTCTAATATTTCATTTCTAATAATGATATTAATTCTCATTTTATGTTTTTGGATGTGATTCTTAGATTACCTCTTATCACCAATTCATTAATGGAATACATGAGTTGATAAAAGGATATAAAATCATTTTTGAAAAAGATTAAAGAATAAAAGAATAATTTATAAAGGATAATGTATCATGGTCGATGGACCATCTGCCAAATTTTGGAATAGATGGATCCTATTTTGTACACTTATATGACATAATTCATTACTCATCCAACCATTCCTATGATAGATATAGTTTCTACCCCTACTCCTTCTCCGACTATTTTTGGAAATGGAAAATAAAAAGTTGATCATACCACCATTCATGATGAGGACTCATCTTACTCATACTATGATTTGATAGGGGTTTTCTATATTAATATTTTAATTATATACTTAATTTACCTTTTATATTAATGAATATTCTTTATTTACACTGATTCAATTTATCTTTTCTATTCCTTTTATATAATCCCAAATGGGGATAAATAACTATGTATAGAGAACTATTGTGAATTTCCTTATGTTCTTCTCGAAAAGATCTAATGTTTATTTTAAGACCATAACATTATTGAAATCAATTATTTTATAATTTTCTTTTCTACCAAGATTTTATATCATCATAATGTGGGATATTTTTTTAAATCTAAGAAATCCATTATTATAATGTTCACAAATCATGTTTCTTTATTGAAATTTAAATTTTTCTTTAACATTATATAAATATTACATGTTTTTATTTACCATTATGTAAGTCTCTTGATTTTTCTTTTACCCTTACATAATTCTCATAATTATTCTATTAACATTATATAAAATTTAGAGTACCCGTAAGTGAGTTTTTTAAATTTTGTTATACCCTTACAAAAGCTATGTGTACACTTACACAAGATCTATATACCCTTTCACTTGCTCTATGTACATTTAAAAATATTTATATATACCCATGCATAATATTTATAATGTGAACTTTACCTTTATGTAATTCCATTTTAACCTTATGTATGAATATTTTTACTGTTACATAAGTTTTATGGTTTTTTCTTTTCCCTTACATATGATTTTATTATCCCTATGAAAACCGTAAAAATTTTACTTTTTCCCTAAAAAATGTATAAGAATATTGATTTATCATTATGAAACATTATTTTTACCATTATTAAATTTATTTAAAATTTGTTTTACCTTTACAAATTTTTTATATAATCCTTACGCAACATATGAAAAAATGGTTTTCCTCTTACATAAGGTTCATTGTAAAATTTCTATAAGTTAATGTTGATATTGCTAGTGTAATAATGTCACATCTAGTTCAACTATTCTACATTTAGTTATATCATGCTACAGTTAGATAACATATCTGGTCACCAATCAAATTATTCTACTTACATAAAATGATTACCAATGCCAAATCAGATCTTTTACAGTTATTTCAAATGTTACTACCACCAAGTAAATCTTCATCTTTTGAAGACTCTTTTACCAATTAAAATAACTTCATACTGCTTGATTAAATTTTATACTTAAAGTGAATTTATTCTACTATTAGTAAAAAAATATATTGTTAGAGCATATAATATACTTCTAGTGAAGTTGAGCTATCACCAAAATAACTTAATACCACTAGATGATTCATTCTATAAGTAGTTTATTTTTTCTACTGTTAGTTGATGTTTCTATCACCAATTTAAATCCTTCTACAATAATTATTTAGAACTAAATTAAAATTAATTATTCCAATGGCCAGTTTATGGTATTTAATATAAGACAAATATGTGTGGATTTAAAAATGATTATTCTAATTACTACAGATATGTACCAAAAAAAACGTCATTACATTCACATTTGATGCCCATTATGATAAAATTTAACATTTTATTATTATTATGTAATGGATTATTAGAGATTTTAAAAATATATAAGGTCATAGGAACCCCTCATGTACATGATATTTCTAGTAGATTACCTTTTCCCACTAACTAACTAGTTGTTCTTCTGTTTTTACGAAAAATATAAAGGATTTCCCAATGATGGAAATTATATTTCGTTCTATCAAAAAATATAAAACATAAAACAAAAATTTTAAGAAACATTAAGGAAAATTTTAAAGAGATTCTGAAAGAATAATAGTAACATTTCTTATGATCTCATTCTTGATAGGATAAATAAAAACTATAAAAAAGATTCTTAAATCCTTCTTTATTTTTCTCTATTTTATTTATATTCTATGTATTCATTATTTACATTATACATTTAATACAAAAAATATCATTCACTATATTGGAGAGTATTTGATACTCTTATTTATTATTTTTTGTCATATTATTTAGTGACTCTAGTTTTATTGAATTTGTAATTTGAGTATTTCTATACATGAATCTAGATTTATCCTTAGATTCTGTGAGGTATTTGGGTGTCTTTAGAACCCATAATTAATATATTGAAATTATTAATATATTTTAATGCAATATCACAGATTATTTTAGGGTTTTTCTATTTCATATTTTTTGGGACCTCAAATAGGAAATCTAAGACCATTGTTAATTCAATAATTTTAGGTTTGCTGTAGGAAAAACCTAAGATTAGTTGAAGTTAGATGTTACAAGGGAGGTGACCTTTTTTGGGTGAATATAATTAAAATAAATAATTTATTTTTTTATTTTATTCTAAATGACCTAATTAAATCTCTATAAATTCCCTATTATGGAAAATCTCAAGTGTTGGTAACTTAATCATTGGAGGATTTTAGAATATGATTATCATCCTTCGTTAGTAGATCGGTACTGAAGATTTATGGTAATGGGATTAAGGTGGACTAGAAAGTAGGTTGTGAATGAATTAGACTTTCTTCATCACTGGAGAACACAATCTTCACCAATAATAAACCCTTAATCATGGAAGAACATGTTATATTTGCTCTTTCACAATTATGAATTTCAAAATCAGGGATTTTTATAATCTGCTTATTTGATCAACGTTAATCATTTCTTCTCATGATCTTATTGAGATAAATTTAATTTTATAAATTAATTTATGTTCATTATATATTTCTCTCATCCTTAGATCCCTAATTACATGATTTTTGGTCATGAATTATTGTCCAGTGATTGATTTACTTTTAATATGTTCATGTGTCCCCACCATTCATTGTTTTCTTCATTGTTTTCCCACGGGGTAATAGTTTCACACTATCGTAGTGGGTTTTAGAGAGATTGAACCCCAGATTCATGGTGGTTGTCTGAGTGATGACTGAGATGGAGATTTAATGCTAATTCAAGATGGATTTTGGGTTTTAATCGATTCCTATAATGATTTGGTATTTAGAGTGATGACTGGAGATACATGATTCAAATGGATGTGTTTTGTGAGTTTTAGGTGTCTAGAATCTTTCCATTAGTGATGGATTGGGCGCTGTTATCCCTAAATATAAGTCCCCCATTGCAATAAAAGGATAAAACACTTGTATCTATGATAAATAGTGATTCGTGAAGCTTACATGTATTTCTTTGAAAAACCTGACCACGAGACATGCAGTCTAGAAGTGCATGTCGTATAGTCCCCTAGAAGCAGGAACTTGGGTTTCAGGGAAGATAAGGATCACATGATGTGTATGACCACTATACACAATGTGTGAACCTGTTCGGGTAGATAAAACTGTTCATTGGTAGTACAAAGAATGGGAAGGTCAATGAATGTGGGAACAACCTAGATTAAAGAGGCATGGATCAGTACTCGAACATGGTCAAGTACACAGGCATGGCTTGAAAGAATGCAGTCCCAGCCAAATATACATAGGCATGGCCAGATGTACATGGGCATGGCTAGGACCACACAGGAAGGCCATGGGTGTCTAATACATATCGTGTAGTTCTAGTACATGCCATTTAGTACTACATGGATTACCTATCCGTGTGTAGGTGAGTACATGACCAGGTTTATAGGAATGGTCACACATCTTGTGTCCCTAGGTACACACAATTTTATTTTCTAAAAGACTTTCTCCTTCTATATATCCTACTTCTAGACTGATATTTTGGATCATGAGTAGCCTATCATAAGAATATTTATATTTAGTCTATAATGGTAGCCTTCACAATGGATGTTGAGGTATGATTTGAAGTGCCATCAGCATGATTTGTCTTCACAAGATGCTTGACCAATAATGGTTATCGAGAAGGCTCGTCAGAGAGATATCGGGGTTCGTAAACCCTTATCGCACAATGGTATGGTTCCCCCATAATCATCTCTCTCTACTTATTGTTACCCTCTATCACACCGGGGTGTGAGTCCCCGATCTATGGATATATATCCCATATCGTACTAGGGTGTGGGTCCTCTATCTATTGAGTTGTCTTCCAATCGTAGGTGTGGGTACCCTATCTACCGAGTGGTACCCTAGATGAACTAGGGTGTAGGTAATCTATCTATTCAGTGGAACACCATTATCAAACTAGGCTTTTAGTCCTCTACCTACTGAGTGGAACCCATATCGTACTAGGGCATGGGTCCTCTAATAGTGATTCTGAACCCTAGACTCTGGAGTGTAGTGGTTAGGTGAGGCCCCTCCAAAAGACATCCATTTAGGGATATGGGAGGTTGTGGAAATCATAGTGGGGCCTTTGGAGCTCTTGGAAGACTCATCTTACTTAGTTTGGATATAGAGATAGAGATCCCAATTCTGTATCTTTTGGGCTTTCTTATGAACACATATATCTCTTGGATTTTTTCTTTCCCTCTTTTTATGGGTTGAGATGACTTCACTTATATTTTTATATTTCCCTGTTTTTGGTTTTTGAAGAGTTTTACTATGTGTTTATATACTCACCCCTACATTATCTTTTCCCACATGTGTCATGTCTTTTGTAGATGAAAAGTATATGATAATTAACATTGGTGGAGCATAGTGATAATTTGGTGAATATGTTGTGATTGATGGCCATTCATTGATATAGAGAGTTGGGAGATCTTATTTTTTCCTATTTTCTAGTTATTATCATCTTTGAACTTCATTTATGGGTGTCTTGTACTTTACTAAAATTTTCATTGGATTATGTTTTTATACAATGATATGTTCCCTAGAGTTTATTTCATGCATGGTTATACTTCAGATGTTGTTGTCTTTATTATATTCCTTCATAATGTTTTTGTAAGATGGTTGGGTGTGTGTATACTGGTACATTAGACAAATTCCTCCCATTTTTATTATGTATTGTTATTGTTTATCACAAGCCCCAAGCATATTATAGGTCATATTGGGGTGGTCACACTAATCATGCTACCGACCAGGTGGGCTTAGATGGATCAGGTCATGATAGAGTGGTAATAGAAGTGGTTCATCCTCAGGTCCCTATAGAGATATAACCACAGTGAGTTTTGGTTGGGAACTTAAGGAAACAATGTTATATTTACTCAAATGAAGATTTTAGGCTAGAAAATATATGTTGATGAGGTTTCTATCATATCCATTCTTGTGGATTTGAGCTACCTGTTTTTTCACTTTTAAAACCAGGACATTTGTTTCATGGAATGTTTATGCATGAATCATATATGAAATAATACTTTGGATATCCTTCTTGATTCTTATCCCTATATTGAAGTTCATCTAACTATAGTATATCTTCAACATTTACAAGATTCCTATGTGATGATAACAATCCAAGTTACCAATACATGATGGTGATGATGACCCATCTAGTTATAATGGAAAGTCCCCGAACACTCATGTATTTTTATAAAAATTTATGGAATTATTTTGAGACGAGGAACTAAGACAACACATGATTCAGAGGCTCAGGGATCCTGGAATGTAATTTTCAACTCATTTTAATGGATGTTCAGTAATCATTTGAGTGGGTTTTTTAACATATGAAATGATGCTCTGATCAAAAATATGAGGGCACCATTGAAGTTGGAATTCTGTGATTCACCTATAAAGGGCATAATTTTGACCGAAAATGGTCGGATGAAACAATTAAATTTCAGAATTTTCAAAAACAAATATTAGAAAAAGTTATTTTATTTTCTTTCACACCATTGAGCAGTACATGGTGGTGCGGCGATGACGAAATGGTGAGGCACATTAAATGAGTATCATTAATGGCTCATTGTGTATGCGTAACCACTACAATATTTCATAAATTAAATAATGTAATGATGAAATGTCGAGCGTAATAGAAATTCTACGAAGTGTATATTTTATTTAAAATAATGCATTATGGAGTTGAGAATTAAAAAATGGGGATTCTCTAATGAACCTATAGTGGAATTCCTATCCAATAAAGAACAAAGAACACTGGGGGATCAGAGAATGGTGAAACATCTCAGGGAGAATGAGATCAGATCTCAGAATTGATGAATGGTTAAGAACAATAGCAGATCATAGTTCAACAGTTACTTGCATCATCTTCCATCACCTATGACAGATACGAATAGAGGTAGGGATTTATTTTAGAATTAATTTTCCATTTTTCATTATAAAATAATGAACGCATATCATCATACGAACAGGTTGATCTATGGATCGGGTATTCATGTGGGAGGTTGATTTCCTTGGGCTTTTTCATGGGTATTGTTGATATATTAATATAAATGTGATCCCAAAACTCCCCTATTTCAATATTCTAATAGGGAGGGTACGAGATTACACAAAAGAGGCTCGATCCCCTCCTCCTTGTGCATTATTCATGGAGGAATTCTCAAAATGGTGGAAAGTTAAGTTTGAGGTTGTCACAGTGAAGGTGGAAGCCCTACGATCTTGTAGGAGTAGACAGTTCAAGAAACGGACCACCAGAAAAACTCTGGTAGCCCGTAGAAGCAACCGTAGGTGTGCTGGCGGAGGCAACGAGTAGAGGGAGGTGGCGTGCATGTCGGTCGACACTACTGCGGAGGGACACAACTAACTGGCCATGGGGACATGGATGTGCGGTGTTGCATGGAGGGGTTTCCTACATCTAGGATGCTTGAGTAAGGTGGAACACGCGGTCTGTCGAACATGTGTAGGAGTCCGACCGGCAGGACAGGCCGGCCGCATTGCCCAATCTGTGGTCTCTTGACCGCGGCAGAGGAAACTGCCCCGTGTCGACCACGGGGTGAGTGGGGAGCTTGACGTGGCTTCCATCCACGTCCTAGTTTCTTGACGAACAAGTTTCATTGGGAACCTTATGCTTTGATGTTCTTTTGGGTTACTCTATGTCATACTTCCTGGCAGTTGAGGTATAACCAATGGCTTGAGCAGCAGATCATCCCAGAATTTAGCATGCTATGTGTGGGAATCTAGTGGATAGATATGACATGATGAATAAAAGATACCCTTTTTGGATCAACATGAGATCGGTCCTCCATGGATCAGCACTAGAGCAACCCTTAGTGGATCCCAAGTAGAGTGACTCTCCATGGATCAACATTTGAGTGACCCTACGTGGATAATCATGAGAGTGACCCAGTGTGGATCCACATGAGAGTGACCCTCTATGGATAAGAATGAGAGTGACCCTTTGTGGATTAGTAGTAGAGAAACCCTTTATGGATCAGCAGTAGATCAACCCTTCATGTATTAGCAGCAGAGCCTCTCAATAGAATAATATTTTCTTCATGACTAACCATCTTTACTTTTGTGCTTAAGTTATACATGGTGGGAGTTGTGTCTTTTTATTGGTTCTTTACTTTGAGATCATGCGTTGTGGTATTTTATTTTGTGGATTTCTGTGAGACTTGATTTGGTCTCGGGGTCCCTACTGAATATTATTGTAACCACCCCGGCACGGGATTCTCCCTCACCTATTGTGTCTTGTGCAGAAGAAAAACAGCTTTGACTAGGACTTTGGGGGACTAGGTCTAGACGGTGCTTAGTGGTGGATTGATAGAAGATGTGTGCTAAAGTGACATCCATTAGTGATTTGTACCTACCCATCAGGTAGGATCCGTCGTGGACGTACATCAGAGCTTTTACTCCATTTTATATACTTTCCTTTTAGTTGGGATTGTATTTCAATCCCTTTTATTTTTTTAAGTACTTTTACTATTTGTTTTTTCCATTTTCAACTTATTTTTTGTAGTATGGGTTGTGCATCTGTGTATAGGTTGAAATGAAATGCCTTCCCTTTTGGGATATGCCATTTTTGTGATAGTCTCTATCCCCTAGCATATGGAAGGCGGAATTGGGGTAGTCAGGGCATGGGCCCTGGGGGATGGGTCAAGACAAAGTGGTATTAGAGGGCGGTCGGTTCTACCAGAAGAACTAAGAGTCTGTATTTCCGATGGGGGAAATAGTTTTATGTGTCTTGAGTTTAGATTTCAGTCTGAGGAGTCCAGTTTTGGTGTGTCGGTTGACATATCCATACACCAGGACCCTAAATTCAGTTTTCTGAATTAGTACATGAAAAAAATAGTTTCATGTGTTTAGGAAATTTTTTTCTCTTGATCCCCTTTGAGTCATCTTACCTGGTATAGCTTATTGATTTTGGAACATTTGTTTCCCTATAGGAAGCCTCCAAAAAGATACCTAGCTTGGATTCCAGTAAGGGATCAGAATGATGGCCCATCGAGCGATGAGGTGTCGGTGCAGGGGCCACTTACAGCAATAACACCTTCATGGGTGTACCATTAGCACCACCACCTATAGAGAAGTAGTTTCTACCATCCCCACTAGCAGATAGTGTATGCCTACCATGCATGTAGCATGAGTTCCAGAGATAGAGTTATCTATGGTTTCGAGGTGAGACATATCCTCAATTAGATGAGTATTATTTGGATGTAGTTACACAGGTTTTTCCCCTGGTATAGACACCTATATACTATATGGTTGCCCTAGCCACTAACCTTTTTCAAGTAATATTATGGAGACGGCGAATCTTTTTTCTCTATACATAGAAGGAGGCAAACCTTCCTTGGTTGGACTTCAAGATCCTCTTTAGGGCGGAGTTCATTCCAACGACACTGTGATCAGTTCATATTCAAGAGCTACTACATCTACAACATGGCAGCCCGAATGTGGACCAGTACTCGGAAAGGTTTACCGACCTCTCTTGCAACTCCACTAACATGGTATGAGACACATTCATCATGTCACAGACCTTTGAGAAAAGAATTTGACAGTGTATCAGGGTGTCAACGATTTCTCTCAGCATCCCAACACATACTGGAGTGCTAGAGGGAGCTTTACTGGTGGAGATCTTCCTAGCCAAGAAAGCACCAATGGTTAGAGACACCACTGGATGACTGGTGGCCGAGTCATCTATAGTAGGCAATTGGTAGAAGATGCAGAGGCCCAAATGTTCTAGGCCATCTGTAGGATGACTCTAGGACATAGGGTTGGAGGTACGGAGCTCGCAAGGTAGGGGAGGACAGTTGTGGGATAGATTTTTTTACTCCTGCGGGGTTCAGGGACACATGGCTTGTGATTTCTTGACCCGTCACACAAACGATATGTAGATGGTCCAAGGACCTTTGAGGAAGAGGTTGAAGATCCTCTCGGGTGTTCTATAAAGTGGTGAAAGTGGCATGGGAATGGGTTGAGTGGAAGGCGGTGGAAGATGGTTTGAGGTACTATATCCACCACCCCCGTGTGGTCCACCATGTTCTTAGGGAGATAGCAGATAGGGGCTATCTCAACTTCAGGCAGTTAAGGCCTATTACCATGGCGTTACATTGATGATTAGAGGTATTATTTGTGTATTATACAACTTAGTTGTAGTTATTATAGACCCAGGTTCTAGTTATTCATTCCTTTCCACAGACCTCGTTCAAGGATCGAATATTCTAGTTGAGTTATTGGATCAATCCTTATGATCAGACACTCCTACGGGATGGGCTTTAATGATTACACACTGTTCCTGGTAGTGTGAGCATACTCAATTAGGAAAGAGCTTAAATTAGGATCTTCTAGTAGCAGCATCGAGAGAATATGACATTATCTTGGTTATGGACTGGTTATCTATAGTATATGCTCTGATTGACTGTTTTGGCACAATGTGCAATGTGTATGTGAGGATAAGACAATATTTTCCTTCACCAGGGAGAACGAAACCTCTGAAACACATGATTCACTTTCTCAGAGTAGGGTGTAACAAATCACGAACAAGTTGGGTAGCATCACCCTTGGTGCAGTGGACAGGAGGAGTTCGAGATTTCCTACAGTGGTGGAGGATTATGTGGACGTCTTTCCAGAACATTTCCCAGGACTAACTGCTTGCTGAGAGGTAGAAATTTATATTTACTTGTACCTAAGGAAGGAACCAATATCTACAACTACATATCAGATGGTTCCCACAATGATCTGGGGGCTGAGAGTATAGTTGGAGGACTTGTAGTGGAAGGGGTTCATATGACCCAATGATACACTATGGAAAACCCCAATGCTATTTTACAAGAAGAACGATGGGATCTTGGGACTATGCAGGGACTTTAGGCACCAGAACTAGGTGAATATGAAGAAAAAATATCCATTTCTGAGGATTGATGACCTCTTCGATCAGATGAAGGGAGAGATGTTGTTCTCGATGATCGACCTCATATCAGGATATCATCATCATAGTGTACAGGAGGAGGACATACCGAAGACAGCCTTTAGATGCAGATATGGCCACTATGAGTTTTTGGTGATGTCTTTCGGCATGACCAACGCCCTAGCGGTGTTCATGGGGTCATGAACAAGATATTATAACCATACCTTGATCTTTCCATGGTAGTCTACATTTACTAAATTTTGGTGTACTCGGCATCAGAGGAGGAGCATGCTACACACCTGCAGATAGTCTTGGATACACTTCGAGAGCACCAAATTTATGGTAAGATCTCGAATTTCCAGTTCTGGATTCAAGAGGTCCATATTCTGGGACACATCTTTTCTGTGGATGGAGTCACAGTGGATCCAGAAAATATAGAGGCAGTTCTTTCTTGAGAGCCACCCAGAAGCGTGACTGAGGTGCGGAGTTTCCTAGGATTGGTTGTATACTACCATAGGATCATACCTTAGTTTTTCAGAGTATCAATACCTTTTTAAACCTTTAAAAAGAATGGAAATCCCTTCTTATGAATTGGGAGGTTCTAAAAGAGTTTATAAGAGCAAAGGAAGAGACTAGAGAGTGCCCCCATCCTAAGACTACCAGAAGAGGGCATTGGGTATGTAGACTTCTGCAATTCATCAGGGACCGAACTCGGTTGTGTCCCCATGAAGGACAGAATAGTGATCCCCTAATTCTCACGGTAGTTGAGGTAGCATGAGTAGAACTACGTGACGCATGACTTGGAGTTATAAGTAATGGTATTTTCCTTGAAAATTTTGTGTCTCTACTTGATGGGTGAATGGTTTACTATCTACTTCGGCCATATTAATTTCAGGTATATATTATCAAATAAGGACCTGGATGTGAGACACCTGTGATGGCTGGAGTTCCTCTAAGATTATGACTTTTAGATAGTCTATACTCCTTTGAAAGAGAATGTGGTGGCTGACACACTCAGCATGAGGTCTGGTTTGTAGTTGTTGAGTGAGACGATTGGGAAACTAGCCGCGATATAGATATCATTCGTGGATGATAATGGAATAGATTAACTCCAGTAAATGACTGTCACTCCCCCACTCCTTCATAGATTTAGGGAGGCATAACTTGGGGACGTTGACTATGAGTTCCAACTTTATAGAAACCCTATCCATTTTTCACATATCATTAAATGATTTTAAGCTTAATTGTACATCATATTAGAAGCCAAATATCTTAAAGTCTAGTGTCCTTGAAGACTAAGTACATAAAACATGGGGTCGAAAAAAAAATTCTTTATTTAATATCCGTAAAAAGGTCCTAACTTCCTTTGAGCACTTACATCTCCATAGGGTACCCTGGGGAACACATAAACAAAGGGACAATCTAAAAATTCCAATAAGGGTATGAAAATAAGAATAAAGTTTATGAACATGATTTAGGATATATGACATAATGATATCATAAGAATGGTATATATGATATCATAACAAATAAACATGAGATAATATTAACATGGAATCATATAAATGTTGAAGAAACATAAAACTTGTCTTTAGTAATAGTCCATGCTAGCTGCCAATCCCATTTCCCATAGTAGTATAGGTTAAGGCTAACCTCCTGTCCAGTTTCCCATAATAGAAGAAGCCAAGGATAACCGCTAAGACCATTGCACATAGAATCTCATGAGACATAACTTTACCCAATGCATTGGAATTATATCTAGGCACACCCATCATAAATTTCAGGAATATTATTTCCACATAAGGAATCATACATAATCAATCTTACTGAAACATATGGGTTACCCACGAAAAGAATTGTGTACCACAATCATGACATAAATTATAACCAATGGGTGTATCACGAAAGTGTCCATGAAGAATGGAATTTTATCATAAAATGACATTTATAAGTTAAAATTGTCATATATCATGGTAATTAATGTCAAATATAAATGACAACATGTAGGAAATATATTTGATAAATTGCAGCATTAAAACTTTTTTGTGCAGTTTTATTGAAAATACTATAGAGACTTTAGAATAGAAATGCAAAAAATATTTTATATAAAACCAGAGGTGAACCAAAGAGTTTTTTATAATAAAAATAATGATTTTATAAAGGCAATTTTGGCTTAAAACAAAGATATAATTCACTTGAAATTGGGTAAGAATTCAGGATGTTCCCTTAAAACATGTTTACTTATTAAAAATTACTAAGGGGGGAATATATTAAAAACATGTATATCTTTGAAAGAGAGTGATGAAAGGGTATTGATAGATGAATTTTTTAAAACTAAAAATCTTTTTGATGATTCAAATAAATATACAAGATAACTACATTTTGATATAAAGAATGATAAGTCAACCTGAAGGTACAAAGGTGGTTCAGATAGAATTCGTTACAGATTATCAGCATAGAATCAGGTGTAATTAAGAGAGATTGATTTGAAAGAAAAGGGGTTTCTCATAATTTATAAATCTAGAGGTTAGTACTTTATGGATCAAAATAATACCCCATCATTTGGTATTACACATTAAAAGGCATAGCATAGAGAACAATCTTGATTAAGTGTGAAATAGAGAGGATCCCTTACCGTAAGTCTAGTGGAGTTCTCCACTTATTATTAATGACCTGAATAAACAAATTAGGATTATTAATTAATAATTCCATAACCCATTATATATTTAATTTATTTAGTATAATCTTTTTTAGCTCATTGATAAATTTTTTTTATTGGTTATAAGGTTCAATTTCATTGTTCGGGTTTGTTTGCTTTGTCGGTTTTTAATAATCGGTTCATGCTCAGATAAACACATATAATGAAAGTGTTCGTCCAGAATTGAAGTTTTATGTTATCAGGGAACATCCAGGAGAGAAAATGGTTATAAAAATTGATTTGTTTATTGGTATTAAAGGTGAATTATTATATAAAACCTTAGTGATAACTGTTTTGGTTAATATGTGGGCATGATTACAATGAACATGTTTTACTTTATAACATAATACCATTTGTACAAAAAGGATTACAAAACCTTAACTAGGAGATATTACATATATAAAAACATAGTTCAACCATATCAAAAATGGTTTCATGACCAGAATTAAATATGACAACAGAAATTGATAAACCATTGTCCTTGAATGTGCTAAATTAACACATCTCAAACAGTGTTTTCATCTCTTTAAAATAAAAGATTGGGAAAGGAGAGAAGATAATGAATTATCCCATTAGCACAATATAATTATAGTACATTTATGTTATTCGAGTTATCATAACATTTTGGAGAAGTGAGGTTAGGAAATAAACTAGAATAGAAAATAACATAAAAGATATAAATGAATTGGCAAGAGAAATTTAGCTCTTTAGTTTAACTCCTTTGAGATCCTCTTAAGTAGAGAGGCTTTTGTATTTTGAAGAGACTAGGGGTTTTTGGACTTGGGGAAGGATCTTGGTAGGAGATTAGGGCTGAATATTGGAAAGGAACAAGGGTTGATAGGAGTGGAGATAAGGGGGAGTGGGGGGGTTACTGTGGATGAGAAGTGGGTTTTCATAATTTTTTAATCATTAGTTTTTTAATTTTCTTCATGAAAAGAAATAGTGATGATTACATGACAAAAAATAGTAAAGTTTTCATGTTAATTCAAAACAATGGACCTTTAAATCATCAATGACTCAATAATGATGCATAAATTCAGGTTTTATCATTTATTGTGAATTATCAGATTTTACTATTCATAAAAATTCTAATATTTCAGAAAAAACCCAAAAATTCACCCCATTCATTATTAAATGTGTAGAATCCAAAATTGAAGTAAATTTTTCAAATATGATTTTCTAAATATGATTAATTTAATATTTAATTAAAATAACAATTTACTCGGAAAATAAAAAAATTAAATAATTTATTTTCTTATTCCAAGATATAGGTATATCATACTTTTAAATGAATATTATTTATATAATATAATAGGAAACGTTACTATTCATTAGGGTATATCACTATTCTTAAGGTTATGTTACTATTTAGAAGGTTAGGTTACTATTCACCAAAAAATTAAGTAAGTCGTATTATACTCCAAATAACTTATTGATTGCAACTGCATATCTCAGATTTTTGAAATTCCAAACACAAAAGTGAGAAAATTTTGATTAAAGGCCACATAACACTTATTAGTTTATTAGTTTGTGAATTTATGAGATTATATGACATTTTTATAAGAAAATAATTTTGATTGATAAAACATTGGGTCGTTACATTCTTCCCCCTTATGAAATTTTGCCCTCGAAATTTCGTTTTACATTCTAATCCATAAATAGGTGTTGGTACGTTTCCTACATTGCCTCCTCCAGTTCCCATGTTGCCTCTTTGTACTTGTGGTTCCACCATAGTACATTTACTTGGTGATTAGTCTTGTTACGTATAACCATATCTCTATGATCCAAGATTTTCACTGGCTACTCCGCATAAGAAATATTATCCTCCAACTGTACCACCTCTAAAGAGAGTACATGTGAAGGGTCTGGTATGTACTTCTTTAAGAGGGATACTTGAAATTCATCTTGTACCTTCAACATTGTAGGTGAAAGTTTCAGTCAATTGGCCACATATCCGAATCGATCGAGGATATTGAAGGGTCTGATATACTTGGGACATAACTTTATTTTCTTCCCAAGTCTAATGACCTTCTTCCATAGAGATATGTGTAGAAATACCATGTCTTTGACTTTGACATCAAGGTAACATCGATGATTGTATTTATAACAATTTCGATTACTTTGGGCTTCATTGATATGTTGTTCAATGGTTGTCACCTTCTCCACCATTTCATTGAACATTTTAGGTCCTAGCAGCTTATGCTCAACGACTTTATCCCAACATGTCGGTGTTCTGCACCTTTTCCCATAATGGTATTCATATGGTTCCATTTTGACGCTCGATTGGAAACTGTTTTTGTAAGATAATTCAACCAGTGGAAGATATTGGTCCTGTCCTCCTTTAAATTCCCTAGAACATGATACCAACATATCTTAGAGTGTCTAAATAGTTTGATCATATTGGCAGTTAGTGTGAGGATGATAGGCCGTATTCAAGTTTAGTTTAGTTCTTAGATCATGTTGGATACTTTTCCAGAACATCGAGGTGAATCTCAGGTCATGATAAGATAAAATAGATAGGGGTACTCCATGAAGCCTTACCACTTCTATGATGTAAATCTGTGAATTTTTATCCAATGAGAAGTCCTCTCGGATTTCGATAAAGTGAGCTATCTTTGTAAGACAACCCACAACCACCCATATAGCAATTTTTCCTCTTGTTATTCTTTGATGTCAAGTGGAAATTCCCATGGTAATGTTCTCCCACTTCCCTGGTGGTATGGGTAGTGGTTCCATCATCCCCTTATACTTCTACCTCTCAGCCTTCACTTGCTAACATACAGGCACATTGATGTATATTCATCAATCTTCCTTTTCATATTGTCCCACCAAAATTTTTCTTAGAGATCTCGATACATCTTTTTTCTCCCTCGGTGGATAGAGAAGGTCGAGTAATGTGTTCCATTCAAAAGATCCTTCCTTATCTATGGATCATATGGTACATGAAATCTTATCCCGAATCATACAAATCATTTCTCATCAATCATGAACTCATAGGATTTCTCATTTTTAGCATCTTCCACCCTTTTCATAACTTCTTTATCTTTTCTTTGAGAATCCTTTATTTTCTCGATGAGGTATGGTTGAGAAATCATTTTAGAAAGGATTGGTGATGTTCCTCCCTTAATGATTCCCATGTCCATCATTTTTAAATATAAGAATATAAGATCCTTTTTAATTATCATCATTCAAAAAGATGTAGGATCCTTTCTACTTAGAGAATCTTCTACCTTATTTGACTTACTCAGGTGGCTGTGGATTGAGCAGTCATAATCCTTGATGAGATCTATCCATCTTTGCTATTGCATTTTAAGCTCTCTTTGTGTGATTATATATTTTAAACTCTTATGGTCAGTATATATCTCACACTTTTCATCGTAGAGATAATGCCGCTGGATTTTCAATGAAAATATCACAGCCACCAACTCTAGTTCATGTGTGGGATAGATTTTCCCATGTTTTTTCAGCTACCTTGAAGCCTAGGCTATCACTTTATCACTTTGCATCAGCACACAGCCTAATCCCTTCTTTTTAGAATCAATTTTCCCCATAAAGAGTTATCCACTTGTTGGGATTGTGAGTATTGGTGCAGTGATAAGCCTCTTTTTCAACTCCTTTAAATAGTCTTCACATTTCTGAGTCCATACAAACTTTACTCCCTTCCATGCCTTCTTGGTCATTGGGTTTCACAATCATGAAAATTTCTTCACAAATAGTCTATAATACCTGGATATACCCAGAAATCTATAAATCTCCTTTATAGATGTTGTCATGGGCCACTCTTCAATTTCCTTTTTCTTGAAGGGGTCAACATATATCCCTTTTTCGGTGATAGCATTCCCTAGGAATGATACTTCCTTCATCCAGAACTCACATTTACTGAAATATTCATATATCCTCTCCCTTCAAATGTCTTTAACATGGTATTTAAATGATCCTCATGTTCCTCATTACTCTTGGATTATATTAGAATGTCATCAATAAATATTACCACAAATTTTTTGAGGTAGTCTATAAGTACTCTATTCATTATATCCATAAATATTATTGGAGCATTAGTGATTTCTAAGGGCACCACTATGAACTCATAATGTACATAACTCGTTCGAATGTCAGTCTTTGGAATATCTACTTTCCTCATCTTTAATTGGTGATATCCCAACCGAAGTTCCACTATAGGGAAATAACAAGCCCCATGTTGCTGACTGAACTAGTCATATATCCGTGGAAGGGGATACATTTTCTTTATCGTGGTTTTATTTAGCTCATGATAATTAATGCATAGGTGCATTGATCCATCCTTCTTCTTGATGAACTGGACTGCTTCACCCCATGGTAAAGCACTCGGGCATATAAAACCCTTCTCTAGATTATCCTATAACTGCTTCTTCAGCTCTTCCATCTCTATAGTGTATATTCTGTAAAGTCTATTTGAGATAGGCAGAGATATATAGATAAGTTAAATTGAGAACTCAACCTCTCGATCTAGAGGAAGACCAAGAAACTCTTCAGGGAATATATCAGTGTAATCCCTCATGATGGGAATGTCTTCAAGCATGATTCTCTCCTTTTTCACAATAGTTTGAGCTATATATGATTTCTCATAAAGAAAATGATATACCCACTTGAGATGATGATTCTAAAATAGATTCTTCTTCCTTACACTTGTAAAGAATAGGAGGATGATTCGGGATGTGATGAGAGATCGCCTTTTCCTAACAGTTGATGTTGCATTTTTATAACGATATCCAATCCATTCCCAATATTTCGTCGAACTCCACTAAAGGAAGTATGAATATATTTTATTTGTGGTTCGGTCCAAAAACGTTAACTAGGGAGGAGTTATAAAACATGTACGCAATAATTTCCACATTCTATGTTCTCATAAAAACATTTCATCTATATTTTGATGTGGTGTTTGAATAATTCTACTAAACTTTCAATATATTAAAGAATGCATAGATTCATAATCAAATAGTAAGTTATCTATTCTTAAATGAATAACTAGAGTGCATGTCACCATATAATTGTTCGGCTCCACCTCAGTAGTAGTTATAGAAAATCCCTTCCTTGTTTCCTTAGAGGTTGTTGTTGATTTCCTCCAACAACCCTTGTCTATGGGAAATTGTTTGTATAATTCTCATGCTCCTTTCTATTGTAACACCACACCACTGGCTGAGCGTTGATCTAAACCCTCCTTTCTTCTTCCACATTAGTTGGATTTTTCTTATCCATTCGGCAGTTTTTATCCAGATGACCTAACTTTCAACATTTGAAGTAATTCTTGGTACCCTTTATGTAGCTACCCGGATTCTTCATCCCACAACGTTTAAAAGTGGGATATTCAGGTTTCTTCCATCATGGTATTTTTTTGTTGAACCACCCATGTTGTAATCCATTTTTCACTTCTTGTCACTAATCTGACGAGACCACTAAGAGTCTCTAATCTCCATTTTAACCTTGAGGGAATAATGAAAAATCTTTTCCTAACTATTTAATTCTAGTACCAACAACACTTTCTGTAGACTCGTATTTTTTCCACTAAAGAATAAATCCACCTTTCTTTCGGTGTTCATGACAAAGTGAGAGGCATACCTTGCTAGCCTTGGGAAGTTTTCGTCATATGACCGGATGGACTCATCTTCCTTCTGCTTGAATCTGAGGAACTCTCTTTCCATAATGACATGAAGGGTTCCAAGAAAATATTTATTTAAAAACATCCTCTTGAATTCCTCCTAGTCCATGGAATCAATTTCTTCATGGGTCATTGTAATCATGAGCACTATCTACCACGGATTAGCTTCCCCATCAAAATGATAAACTTCAAGTTCGAATTTCTCTTCATCGGATCATTAGAGGACGGATTATATATTTACAATATAGTTAATACATTGTTCCATGAGGAGGGGATCAGAAGATCTGATAAAAAAGGGGGCATTTTCCACATTAAGGGTTCTACGACAACATGCTCTTTATTTGGTGGAGGTGGGAATTCAACCTGATTCATGTTATTACTCATAACTTGAGACAACTGAGAAAGTAATTTCATGATGTTTTTAGCACCTTCTCCCATCATATCATGTATATCGTTAGGAAAATATTCACATTGACTATCACATTAGTTGTTAGAATGCATTCCTCTATTTTCCTCCATTAACTAAGAAAAATTACATACAATTAGAGGGCTTGAATACTAAGTTATTGAACATAAAAATTACTTTTGAACATAAAAGGATAAACTTGTAGAGGATAAGTATATCCGAACTTGTGATTCCTTAGGTTTGTATATAGGTTATCCTTGATCTATTTTTTATCTTATATTCTTATGGGGTTTTTTATTCCCTTAAAATGGTTTGTACTAAGATCGGGAATTTACGAGGAATATACCTTGGGAGTGTCAACACCAAGAGTTCTGTAAGGCTCGTTGTCGTGTACCAGGATACCCCTAGTCAATCTCAAAACTCCTTGATGGATTTTTCCTTCCTAGGTACATCTGTACCAGAGCCACCTCTACCTATTGTATCCAAAAAAATATTCAATTTAATGATAAACCACTTTGTCAATACTTAGAAAAATGTATGGATTTTTTCTTATACATTGTCTCATCCTTAAGATTCTCACTAAGGTGCTCTATTCCTCATCTACATAAATAACTAGACCATCATCTGATACCAAATATAGTAACCCTAGATTTTTTTTCACATAACATTACATGATTTTAAGCTTAATTATACATAAGTGTACAATCCAAGGATCGTAATGTCTAGAGTCTTTGAAGAATAAGTATATAAAACATTAAAAATAACGTCAAAAAAACTTCTTTATTTAATATCCATAAAGAGATGATAACTTCCTTTGAGCCATTACATCTGTATAGGGTACCCTGGGGAACAAATGAAAAATGGGATGAGCTGACAATCCCAGTAAGGGATTGAAAATAATAATGAAGCTTAAGCACATGAGTTAAAAGGAATTCCATAATGATATCAAAATCATGGTAAATATGGAATAATAACAAATAAACATTGGATAATATAAACATGGAATAATATAAAAGTTTAAGAAACATAAAACATTTCTTTAGTATGAGTCATGTCTAACTGCCAATCCCATTTCCCACAGTAGTACAGGTCATGTCTAACTTCCAATCTTGTTTTATAGTAGAACAAGCCAAAAAAAATCACCAAGACCATTGAACATAGAATCTCATGAGAATTAACATTACCCAATGCATTAGAGTTATATATGAGTGCACTCATCATACATTTCATGAATATTTTTTCCTCATAAAAAATAATACAAAATCAATCTTACTCAAATATAAGTGTTATCCATGTAATGAATTGGGTACCAAAATCATGACATAAAGCATAACCAATGGGATTATCAAGAAAGAGTCCATGAAGAGATAATTAGAACATAAATGGATGTTCATAAGGTAAAATTGGAATATATCATGGTGTTTAATTTCAAACAGAAATGACAACATGTAGGAAATGTATTTGAAAAATTTAAGCATTAAAACATCTTTGTATAGTTTTAAGGAAAATACTATAGAGCCTTTAAAATAGAAAAGCAGAAAATATTTCATATAAAAACAAAAGTGAACCAAGAAGGTTTTCAAAATAAAAATAATTATTTTATAATGATAATTTTAGGTTAAAATTGAATACATAATGCACTTCAAATTGGGTAAGAATTCGGGAAGTTTCCTTAAAACATGATTACTTATCGGAATGTACTAAGGATGGAATCTTTTAAAAACATGTATATACTAGAAAAAGATTAATGAAAGAGTATTGGTAAATAAATTTTTTAAAACCAAACACCATTTATAATATTCACATAAATATACAATTTACCTCTATTTTTATATGTATAAGGTTAAGGCAACCTGAAAGAACAAAGGTGGTTCGGGTAGAATTCATTGGGGATTATTAGCATGGTATTGGGTGTAAATAAGAGAGATTGATTAGGGAGAAAAGGGGATTCTCATCACTTATACGTCATGATGGATGTAAGGGGAGGTTAAATGTCATAACCCAAAATTTGGGATTACATATGAAAACTCATAGCATAGAGAAAAATCTTAATTAAGAGTGAAATGGATATGACCCCTTACCTTATGCCCGGTGGTGTTCTACACTTGTTATTATTGACATGAATAAACAAATTAGGTTTATTAATTAATATTTAAATATCCTATTTTATATTTAATTTATTTATTATAAACATTTTTAATTCATCCATGACCTTTTTAATTGGTTATGAGGTTCAAATTCATTGTCTGGGTATGTTTGCTTTCTTGGTTTTTAATGATCGATTCAGGATCAGATAAACATGTATAATGAAAGTGGTAGTATAGAATTGAAGTATTATGTTATTAGTGAACATAAAATATATTAAGAGGTTATAATAATTCATTTGGTTATTGTGAGTGAAGATGAATTATTATATAAAACCTCATGATAATCGTTTTGGTTAATCGAAGGGTTTGATTACAATGAACGTGTTTTTCTTTATAACATAATACCAATTGTACAAAAAGGATTAAATAACCTTAACTAGGATATATTATATGTATAATAATATGGTTAAAGCACAACGTAAATGGTTTCATTACCAGAATTAAATATGATTATAGAAATTGTTAAACCGTTGTCCTCGAATGTGCTGAATTAACACATCTCAAACGGTGTTTTCATCTCTCTCAAATAAAAGATGGGGAAAGGGGAGAAGATATTGAATTATCCCATTAGCATAATATAATTCCACTAAATTTATGTTACTATTGTTATCATACCATTTGTGTGAAGGAAGATGAATAATGAAACCTGAAAAAAAAAAGAACTCGAAATAAATAAAAGAATTTGAAAGAGGAATTTACCTCTTGAGTTTAACTCCTTTTAGAACCTCTTAGGTTGAGAGGGTTTGGTATTTAAAAGATACTAGGGGCTCTAGGATGTAGGGAAGAATATTTTTAGGTTATTGTGGTAGAATAATTTCAAGGCACAAAGCCCGAGAGGATTGGAGATAGGAGCGAGTGAGGGGGAGGGGGTTTATAGTGGAGGAGAGGAGGGTTTTCAAAAAAAAACATTAGTTTATTAATTTCCCTCAATACCAGAAATAATGATGATTACATGACCAAAAAAAGTAATTTGTGCATTTTATTTCAAACCAATGTCCATTTACATCATCCATGACTGAATCATGATGTATAAATTCAGGTATTAGCATTTATTATGAATTATCAGATTTTACTATTCATCAAAAAATTCAAGTATTTCAAAAAAATCCCAAAAATTCACCCTAAATTTTTTTCAACATGTAGAATCCAAAAAGAAATTCCATGTTACAATAATAATTTTCTTAATATGATTAATTTAATATTTAATTAAAATCACAATTTACTCGAAAAATAACAATTTTAAAACATTTATTTTCTTTTTCCAAGATATAGGCATATCATACTTTTTACTTGAATATTATTTATATAATATCATAGATAATGATACTATTCATTCTGGTATATCACTATTAATAAGGGAATGTAAATATTCATAAGGATAAGTTACTATTCAACAAAAAATCAAGTTAGTCATATTAGACTCCAAATAACTTACTGATCGCAACCGTGTATGTCGGATTTTTTAAATTCCAAACACAGAAGTGAGAAAACTATGTTTAAAGGTCACATAAAAATTATTAGTTCATTATTTTTTTATTTCATGTTATTATATTACATGTTTATAAGAATGAAATTCCCATTTATAAAACATTAGGTCATTACAGATGTGTTCAGATATATTTAGGATAGGCTTTTGATAGATTTTCAATAGATTGGGTGCACATCATACTTTTTAGAGGACGCAACATGGTATGAATGAATTTTCGAGATGATGTGTTGAGGGATTTACATACATCAACATTAGGGGTTCATCCTAGTGTGGAAAATATGTACCAGGACCTTCAAAGTCAGTACTAGTGTCCAGGGATGAAAAATGTTATGGAAGAGTTCATTTCACGACACCTCACATTTTAGAAAGTGAGGGTCGAGCATCAGGTCCCAGTAGGAATGACACAACTAATTGTGGTACTGAAATGGAAGTGGGATGGTATCTCCAAGAACATTGTGATTAAGTTACAATGCACTTCTAGGGTCCATGAATATATATGGGTTATTGTTGACTGACTCGCCAAGTCGGCTCACTTCCTACCCATCTGGGAGCAGGGATCGGTTGATGCCATGGGGTGCCTCTACATCTAGGATATAGTATGGCTTCACGGGGTTCCTTTGACTATCATCTCAGACCATGATACATGTTTTACATCCTTATTGTGGAAAGGGTTACATGAGGCATTCAGGACTCAGCTATTCTTGAGCAAAAAAAATTCACCCCCAGATAGATGGTTAGAAGAAGCATACCATACATACCATGAAGGAAATGTTTTCGGCTTTTTTCCTAGAGTTTGGTCGCAGTTGGAAGTACCACCTACCATTAGTGGAGTTTTAAGACAATAATAGCTATCAATCACCCATTTTCATGGAATTTTTTTAGGCCTTGTATGCGTAGCAAAGCAGATCACCCTTATGCTGGACAGACCAAGGGGTGTCAGCACTCATTGGTTTAGAGTTGGTACAGGCTGCCACTGATAAGGTGTAGATCATCTAGGAGTGAATGAGTACTATTCATAAGAGACATAAGTATTATGTCAACATGAGATAGATACCATTAGAGTTCAATGAGGGAGATCATTTTTTCCTTCGGGAATCACCTCGATGGGGATTATAGAGATTTGGCTAGGGCAACAAGTTATCTCCGAGGTTCGTCAGACCTTTCTTTATTCCCAACAGAGTTGGTGAGGTGGCATACCACCTAGATCTTCCCCCACATATGCACTTGGTGTACGGTGTATTTCACGTGTTGCATCTAAGGAGGTGCGTTCATGATCCATCACACATCATCGACTGGAGTGAGCTGGACATTGACGATGGGGTGACATTTTTCGAGTTCCTGGTGAAGATAGAGGATTAACAGGAGTGTGTCCTTTGTGGATGGTCGATTCCAATAATGCACATTCAGGATTTTATAATGACCTATATAAGATCACATTGGGGTTGGAGGCTCATATTTGTGCTCAGTACCCCCATTTTTTATTAGACTTTGTTTTGGATTTTGGGGGTGTAAATCCCTAAGGTGGGAAGAATGTAATGTCCAAGAATTTTTGTGTATTTTTTTTAAAAATATGTGGAATTATTTTGAGACCAGGATCTGAGATAGCATGTGATTCTGAAGATCAGGATTCTTGGAATGTTATTTTTAACTTATTTTAAAGTAAGTTCAGTAATCGTGCGAGCGGGTGTTTCTTAATTTTCAACTAGTGCTCGGATCGAAAATTCGAGGGCACTATTGAACCCAGAATGTCGGGATTCTTCTAAAAAGAACTTAACTTCAACCTGAAAGGGTCGGATAAAATAGTTAATTTTTGGAATTTTTGAAAAATAATAAAATAACTTATAAAATGTTATTTTATTCTCTTTCACACCATTTAGCGGAGGACGGTGGTGCTGTAGTCAGGTGACATGGCGAAGACGAGGCGCATTAAATGAGGATCATTAATTTTCATGCCTTTACCCCATAAGCCCTGGAATTGGCGTGTTAATAAAAAATGTGTGTAATTTTTTTATAACATAAAAACTAATAAATTACACATCATCTCCTATATAGAGGATCATTTTGATTTAGGTTCTAGAAAATAACATAAAAATATTACAATCCTTCAAAACTGAATAATAGAAGATTCCACAATGAAGCCAGCACGTAATGTAACTCAAATATAATAAACTTGTAAAATAAGTAGAAAACATCGGGTGAGCACAAGAATGCCCAGTTACTAGGTTTTAAAATATAATATTTCAAGTAAAACCTTTAAAAACATCACTTCTTAAAATAACCATAAAAAAATTTCTTAGAAGAAAACTGAAATACATGCTTCTCAACATTAACAACTTCTCAATATTACTAGTAAATATTTTAGGTAGAATTAAAAGGACTATGAATATAACACATTTCAATCATATACATACTTAAACAAAATGTAGGGTGTGAAACATATAAATCAAGAGTTAATCAAACTATAATAAGTGTGACATGCGAGAGTGTAAGTACATAATTTTCAAATGAAAGTAATATATGTTCAGAGTTCACATTAAATGGTTACATTAATTTCATTACTTGCTAACTGCAAACCATAAATTAGAAGATAATTTTCTTTCATTTTTATTAATGTTGTGATGATGAGTGATGAATAAACATTATGCCATGTGAATTTACTTGTTCTGATACTCATAAGTAATTCTCTTAACCAAGTATATTCTACTATTTGAATATTCACTTGGTTAATTAAATATTATAAAAATAATGTGGGAATGTATAATACTATACTATATCAAGGTCTCAGGACAAGACCATAAATTCTCTGTTAGGGCCTCATTCCAAGACCATTATTTTTTCAAGGACATGTGCCATAACCTGATTTGTCTCATGAGACCTACCAATGCATCGAGAGGATGTATCAGGCCTCTCCTATCACATAATAAGTCCAATACATTCCTCATATGTCTAATTAAGGTCATATATTCAATGTTTCCCATACCACTTCGAATATTTAATTTCTAATTTCATATTAGTCAAGGTGTCCTATACCACTTTGAATAATTTCGTTTCTCATTTAATATTATTCATGGTGTCCCATAACACATTGAATAATTTAGTTTTTTTTATGAATTTTCATGATATTTCAGTTAAAATTTAGATAAAATTTTTCTCAATGCCATGCATGAACTATTAAAAATTCTTTTCATGAGTGATAATGATTAAAACACGAAAGTATTGAATAGACGATGTTTGTCACATAAAATGATAATTATTTAATTTTAAAAATCCTTGATTAATGGAAATAGGTACATAATAGAAATACTTGCAATTTAATAAACTGATAACCATGTTAGTGAACATGAAAACAAATTAAATCATAACATTGATTAACTAATAGTTAATTATTGTAGCAGATTTATCATGCAATAAAACATTATGTGAGTATATCATGATTCTACACATCCTTTTATCCTCTAATATATTTTTATCTATTATTGCGTACTTATAAAAAAATATTGGTTATCAAACTCAAGATTAATACTTACTAAAATCATGCAAGTATTAATTTCATCAAGGTATTAATTAAATCTTGTTATTCATCACTTGGAATTAGGGTTTGGAAAACATATAAATATATATGTACATATATATATATATATATCCATATCCACAAAGTATA
This sequence comes from Viscum album, assembly GCA_963277665.1. Taxonomy (NCBI): domain Eukaryota; kingdom Viridiplantae; phylum Streptophyta; class Magnoliopsida; order Santalales; family Viscaceae; genus Viscum; species Viscum album. The sequence goes on from OY728138.1 coordinate 1,550,165,929, forward strand.
TGTATGAGTTTTATATAACTGGGACAGGGTTTAATGATACCTTACAATTAGTAAATACTTCATAACAATATTTAATCACCAATATCACCGGATTGAAAACAAAAACTCTAGTTAGGTTTTAAAATACATTATTGTATAGACATACATTTATAAAAACTAATGTTTTTTCATAATAAATACAAATCCATTTGAACCCAAAACATAATTTGAATCCAAGTAGTTATTTAAAGATTGAAAATCATATTTAATAACACAAAAGAGACTTGGATTTAATTATATGTATATGTTTGAATATACAATATGTGTATATTCAGTTTTTCATAATCAAAAACCATTTTAAATGAACCCATTTATTGACCTAATAAATATTAATACACGCAATCCTTTAACCTTTGAAATCCTGTATTAACCTTAGATGTGAGATATATATACATATATATATAAATTGTATATAAATATCAATAATTGAATGGTTTTTGTATTTCACAACCAAACAAATACTTCTTGCATCAGTTCAACACTGATAAAAAACATTTAGAAATCTAGAATAGGTTTAGGGTGGAAAGATATATATATATATATATATATGTATGGACATATAGATATTCATATATACAATGTTTGTTTATATGATTTTTCAAAAGAAAGACAAAGCATAAAAAGATAAAACCATACTTGGATTCTTATGCTTCTATACACTAAGCAAGGAAACAAAAGTAGGGTATGTGATACCCTCAACGACAAGTATAAAAAAATTCAGAGGATGAAAAACACAAAAAATAAAACACCAGAATGCAATGAAAAACTCAACCATAGATTGACAGATGAAAATGGGTTCACTGGGGTGTATAGATATATACACTCAATGAAGCTTATCCATGTTTCTTTGTTGAAATATCTGTGATTAAATAATACAATCAAATAAATCCTCTCTGAGATATGATTCTTACGAAAAATGGAAGAGGCCAAAAGTTCAAATCAGTTTGCAATAAAATTAACAAAACAAACATATGTATATTTCAAAATCAGACAGAAAAAAGACGGTATTTGAAAAAATTAACATAGTAATGTTAATTAATAAAACATAACTGAAGTGAGAAAATGAAAACAGTGGAGGAAAACAAGATGAAGACACCAAAAGTTGATGGAAAATAGGGAATGCGATGTGTGGGTAAGACATAATTCTATATTAATGAAAAACATCAACGTCGCCTATATGTTATTCTTTATCCATTGTTAGATGCCACACATTGTTCTTGATACCCTTGACGAACTCGACTCCCAACATAGCTATAGATCACCGATGAAGACCATGACTACTAAGAACACAACCAGACAACTGGACTCCAACGGTCGTGGCATGTGACTCCCTAGCAACACCAAGACCTCATCCTCGACTATGCTCACCCCCATATCCCCACCCATGGCATGATAAAACCCTATGCGTGGCCCTCTTCGCATCGTGTCGCGACTCCCATCTTCACTAACCCCCCATAATTTTTTACTTTATTATTATTATTCTTTTATTCTTATTATTATTTCATTTTCTTTTTTATATCTATATTATCATATATTATGTAATGCCCCAACTCCAAAAGCCCGGAGCTGGTTCATTATTACATAACATTGACATGATACAGGTAATCATGTCTTGAAAGACCTATTATTTTAGTAGTTGTGGAAGTAATATATACATTCATAATTCTAACAATACAACATCAAATAACGAAAAACAACATCATTATGTCCCCTTTGAACACACCATAATCCCATAACCTATTCCTGCAAGTTAATCGTAAAATACTTCTTCACATCCTGGGAAAAATAAAACACTAAAAGGGGTGAACTCAGATGCTCAGTAAATATAACAATATCGTAGAAAGCTTCATAAATAATCATAAACATTTAAGGCAATGTATAAGTCTAAAACAAAAGCCTTTTAAACATAAACATCATCATAATAAAGAAAATATTAATCAAAATAATTCCATTTATTTATTCACATGGATATTATTCTAGTTGAATAATCACATGTAATATCAATATCCAATTTCATAATGACAGAATACATAATGTCAGACATCATAACCACATAGTCAAGGCCTCATGCCAAGAATAAAAATAATATCTTTTCAAGTCCTTGTTCTAATACACTATTTTTGTCTCATGAGACCTATCTATGCATCGATAAGCTATAGCAGGCTCCAACAATCACTTACTAAGTCCAAAGCATTTCTCATATGAAAAGGATGAAACATAACATATTCATTTTTATTAAAACTAGCATACGAAATGTTTATACTCTACCCATAAACCATGAATGTTATAGAAATAACACATCCATAGTCAAACATATCACAAACCTTCAATACAATATGGAAGATTTTATCATAATAAATCAACATAAATGAAGTGTAAAATCCTTCAAAGGATGTTGACATAGATGATATCAAAACTATTTGAGAGAAATATATCATTTATTTTGAAATCATTTAAAAGTAACATATTTATAAAAGAAGAAATTTATTTTTAAAATATTATTATAACCTTTTAAGGGAAGCTTCTAAGGTGTTTCAATATTGGAAAATATCCCCACCCTCCGTATAAGTTAAAAAACATTATTTCCTTAATTATGTTGAAAAGGTTAGTAAATGACCTTGTTTAGAAAATGACAGAACTATTACTTTATAAACATCTTATAAAAATTAAAACAAGGGTATAAATGGCATTAATCGATAGTCTAATTAATGGAAAAAAATCTTTGAAATAAATTTTTAAGAAACACACATGTGGATGATAAAGAGGTCCCAGAAGATACCTACGTATAAACAACCTGGGATTATAAAGAGATTGTGAAATTTGACCCTAACCTTGTAATTTTCCTTGGTCGAGGGTAGTTTAACCTCTTGTATAATGGAAAATCAGTGTTATTAAATTATAAAATAACTATATACATTAATGAGATATCATATATCATCTTCTAATAATTCTTTTTTAATGATATTTCAGTAGTATCATCATTTCGGGTGTTAAATGAATAATTTTCCTTTATATAATTTTGTTATGTAAGTCATGTTTGTTATGGATAGGATCTATCTTATTCATAACCATAATTATATTAAGCCTTTAAAACTTATTTTTAATAATCAAATAGAAATTAATCATGAATGGTTATGATGGGGAATGTCATCTCATCGTGTCATGGAGAAGGTAAGCCGTACATACACACGAGCAACAATATCATTATTTTCATATTGAAATAGTATATAATTGGATATTATATCATATATTATGAATCATTAACATGTTATATTTGTTATTTAAATCAACTATTCACATTATTATACCCATCCAAATAATAAATTATTCAGTAACTACCTACACCACGACGTGGAGATAGTATGTCGTACGTACGCACGTCTGGTGACATTATCATTAATATGGTGGATAGAATAATGAATATAGTTGATCCATAATTACAATAACATGAAAATATGTAGGAGGTAATGGATTTATTATATTGGAATGGAAAAAAAATAAAGAGGAAGTGTATGAAGAAAAGAACATTGAAAGAGGTGAGGAAATTATTACCTATTCTTCGGGTGCTTCCTTTTGATTTGATAAAAAGGGATTTGTAGGTTGGATTTTTTATCAATGTAATGCCTATAGGTTGAACTGATTGATGTTTTTAGGATATTTTTGTAGGGTTTTGACGATCCAAATGGATTTGGAGGTGTGAAATTAAGAGAAGGTTTAGTTCCCTTTTATAAGAGAGGTGAGGGTCACTTTAGGAAAAAACTTGATATATTATTTTATAATAAAATCATTTTCAGTTTCAAATGGCACAAAAAGTATTTATTTCGAGGATAAGGTGTGGATGGTTCTACTTATACTAAAAAAATAGGTTTTAAAGAGGTTTAGATCACTATATTAACTATATTCTTTAGATATAACTCTTAGTTAAATAGTTTAACTTTTACAATGTCCTCTTGTATTTTTATATTACATGGTTAGTAAACATTATATAAAATTACAAGAGAACCCAAACTGGTTAATTAATGTCATATATATCATTATATAAGTCATTTTTATGAACCTTATTTTTTTAAGAATATTATATCATTTAATAATATTGTACTTGTTTTAAAAACTCTTTTATGTCAATCTGGACACTATTAGGTATTTTGTTTTTGTTAATGTCATAAAAGCATGATTACTTTGAAAAAAATCCATTTAATCAACCATAATATGTCATGTTAACTTATAAAATTATTTTAATTCTTAAAAAGTCTAAAATTATATTTATTTGGATATTTATAATATCAATTAGTTTAATACTTCATTTATAAGGTAATTATTGCATCATCAATGTGTCGTAAATAATTTTAATTATTATATGTCTAAAAATTATAAATAAAATACCATTATGTAGGAAATATTTGTATCTTTCTAATGAATATTTATAGTCTAATTTATTTTCTGTATAACTTTATAGTAAAAATGTTTTTGTAATGAAAAATTGAATTTAGAACTTTTAACGATTCTCTAAATTAAATAATAATTAATGTCCTAATCTAATCCAACTGGACCAAAGAGTATCATATTTTATTAATAAGGATTTTTTTGGTCTAATTAAACTTATCCAATAGAATTCGGACCTGTGTTCAGGTAATTATTATATCTTTTTTACCTTTAATAACGTTATTTACTTTTAATAGTGGTAAATAAAAGTCAAAATTCACCAAAAAATATTTTCATATTATTGAATCACATTTTACTTACTAATATCAACAATGTCTCTCATATTTTTGAAATTCATCTAACAGAAGCGGTAAAATTAATCTTTATTTAAATTTTCAAAATCTCTTAGAAGGTGGGTAAAAGACAGTAAAAAATGCAATAAAATTTTATATATCTAATATTATTATAAGATGACTATAATGAATTACAATGAACTAATATAGTTATTATGTATTTATTTTAACATAAAATAAATTTAAATAAAATAAATAATTATTCAAATAAAAAGTCGATTTTTAACAATAACGAACTGTTTTTCACTATTAATTAAAATTTGAAAGTTTTCAGAAAAATACCAAAAAATCACCCTAAGCTAAGGTGGATATCATGAATCCAAAAATGAAGTCCATTTTGAAAAATAAAATTTATTAAATTTAAAAATGTGGGTATTACTATTCATAACTAATTTTAAAACAACTAGTTTGATTTGACGTGTTGTGTTAGTAACTCAAGGTTGCATACAATGAAAACCATTTCATTATTCAAAGGGAAACGTATCGTGGAAGATTGGGGTGTTACATTCATCCCTCCTTCATAAAATTTCATCCTTGAAATTTTGAGAATACCAATACGTAAAAAGATTCTGGTGGTTCATCATCATAAGTTCCTCAAGTTCCCATGTTGCCTCTTCAGTCTTATAGTTACTCCATAGAACTTTTACCAAATAAGTTGTCTGGTTTCTCAGCACTTGTTCTCTAGTATCGAGAATCATGACAGGATCTTTACAATAAGATAGATCAAGTTTCTGTTCTATTTCCTCATAGGTGAGTACATGTGTTGGGTCTGGCATGTATTTCCTCAATAGTGATATGTGGAACATATCATGACCTTTAGAGAGACTTGGTGGCATTTCCAAATGGTAATCTACAACTCCAATTTGTTCTAGAATTTCGAAAGGTCTGATGTAACTGGGGCTTAATTTACCCTTCTTTCTGAATCATATCACAGCCTTCCATGAAGATACCTTCAATAAAACATGATCGCCTACATGAAATTTCAAATCCTTCCTTCTATTATCGGCATACATCTTTTTCCTACTTTCAGCCGCTTTGATGTGGGTTTGGATAATCTTCACCTTTTCCATTGTTTCCTCAACAAGTTTTGGGCCAATGAGTTTTCATCCCCTAACATCATCCCAACAAGTTGGTGTGCATAATCTATTTCCATATAACGCTTCATAAGGTTTCATCTGAATACTTGAATGTAAGCTATTATTATAGGAAAATTATACCAAAGGTAAATACTGATCCCACATACCTTGAAAGTCAAGTGAACAAGATCTGAACACGTCTTCTAAGGTTTTAATAGTCCGTTCTGATTGTCTAATAGATTGAGGGTGGTAGGTAGTGCTCAAAAAAATTTCAGTATCCAGGGACTTCTAAATATATTTCTAGAATCTTTATGTAAAAAGGGGATCACGATCTAAAACAATTTATAAGGGTTCTCCCTAAAGTCTTACAACTTCATTAATATATAGTCTTGATAAACATTCACGTGGTAAATCTTCTCTTATAGAAAAAAATGTGCTGACTTGGTAAGATGATCAACAATGAACAATATTGCATCATTACTTCTAGGAGTCTTTGGTATCCCTATGACAAAATCCATCGTAATATCATCCCATTTCCACTCAGGTATGGGAATAGGTTTCAGGACTCCACCAGGATGTTTTCTTCCAGCATTCAGCTATTGACAAACCATATATGTTTACACATAATCAACAATCTCTCTCTTCATGTTTTCCCAAAAAAAATTCCATCAAGTAACTATATATCTTAGTGCTACTAGGGTGTATAGAGAAATTGGTTCTATGAGTATCATCCAACAATTCCCTTTTTAGATCGGGTAAGTCAGGAACACAAAGTCTCTTATCGAATTCCAAAATCCCATCTTCATATACCATGTTGATCATTCTCACATCATTCACAGCTTTAATATTGTTCTGAAACTCCTCATCATCAGTCTAGGAACGTTTTATCCATTATAGTAAAGATGTATTGGAAACTATTTGAAAATGTATCGATGTTTCACCTTCAATGATTATTCCTATATCCATTTTTACTAGATTCGGGTATATATGATCCCTTTAAACACTCATCTTGTTTAGAACTCCATGATACTTTCTACTCAAAGCATCTTCCACCTTATTCGCCTTCCCTGGGTGGTAGTGTATAGTGAAATCAGAATCCTTGAGTAGTTCGAGCCATCTCCTTTTTCCACATGTTGGGTTCTTTTGTGAGAAAATATACTTCAAACTCTTGTGATTGGTATATATCTCAAATTTTTTCACTATAGAGATAGAGTCTCCATATATTCAATGAAAATATTACATCCACAAACTCAATATCATGAGTATGATAGTTTTTTTCATGAATTTTTAGCTGTCGTGATGCAAAATCGATAACTCTATCATTTTGCATAAGGGAACAACCAAGTCCTTTATTTGAAGCATCAATATAAATAACAAACCCATAATTACCTAGTGGTAGAGGCATGGTATAATAATTGACTAGTCTTCTATTAATCTCTTCAAAACCATATTCACACTATTTTTTACAAAAAAAAATTAACCCCTTTACATGTGAGCTTGGTTAATGGGTTATCTAATCAGGAAAAATTCATGAAAAAAATCTAATAATAACCTACAAAACCCAAAAAATTGTGTACCTTAGTAATACTCGTCGGTGCTGGCAATTATTGTATTTCTCATGTCTTATAAGGATCAATATAAATTACATCCTAAGACACAATATGGCCAAGAAAATAAATCTCTTGAATCCAGAATTCACACTTGATAAACTTCCCATGTAATTCATTTCTTCATAGAGTCATTATAATAATGCACAAGTGATTTTCATGAACTTCATTGCTTTTGGTGTATACCAAGATATCATCAATAAATACATCTACAAATTCATCAAGATATTCCTTGAAAAATATGTTAATTAGATCCATGAAAACAGAGGGTAAATTTGTCAATCCAAAATGCATTATTGTAAACTCGTAATTCCCATACCTTCTTTGAAATGATGTGTTTGGAATATATTCCTTTTTCACGCACAATTGATGATATCCAGATCAAAGATAAATCTTTGAAAAATATTCAACTCCATGATATTTATCAAATAAATCATCAATGTGAGGCATGGGATACTTGTTATTTATAGTAATAGCATTGTTCTCCCTGTAGTCAATGCACAACCTCAAAGATCCATCTTTCTTCTTAACAAAAAAACAGGGGCTCCGCATAGAGAAACACTAGGGAGAATAAATCACTTATTAATCAATTACTCTAGTTGTTTCTTTAATTACACTAATTCAACAGTGTTTATTCTATAAGGGTTCCTCGATATGGGCCCTAAACCAGGAATTAAATCAATGGAAAACTCAATTTATCATTCTAGAGGATGTCCTTGTAAATCCTTTAGAAACACATCAACATATTCTTGCATAATAGGTAAATCCTATATTATAATATTACTTTCCTCACCCATACTTATTTCATTCTCTTCCTCCCCTATAATTTAATTTAGTAGAGCTACTGGGGGTGCATCTAGATAAGAATCAGGTGGTGGCGTTTCTACTCTAAAGATAAGGTACTCTTTATTATCATTAAAAATTGTAACCTCCTTCTTCTTACAATAAATTTTCACATCATGGTCTGAAAGCCAATCCATACATGGGTTATATCAAATTCGATCATAGTTATGATGATGTGATCAGCAGAAAAAAAAACATTTAAATGCCATAATGGGAAATTATTGACAAAACTTGGTTGTAATGATACTTCCCTTAGGTGTTTTGACTGAAAACTCCCTTGTAAAATCAAATTGTAAATATATGATTTTCTTAGAAAACTGGGATGATATGAAACATTGCGATGATAAATAATCAAATAAATCATTGGATAAACTTGAAGAAACCATTAAATTACCCGCCACTACATCTTTCAGATCTTCAACCTCAGTAGTACTGATCGCATAAGCTTGCCCTTGCTCCCTTGTCCTTTTCTGAAGTAAGTTTCCATGATGATTATGACATTCATTTTCATAATTCCCCATTTCTTTACAACTATAGCATTCAACATTGACAGCCTCTTTCTTCCCCTTGCAATCACGAGCTTGGGGGCCTTTTTCAACACACTTGTAACAGGCTCTCATTCCCTTCCGGTATATACATAGGTGTTTCATCCCACATTTACCACATGATAGATATTCAACATTTCCCTTCTACCCCTTATTTTCATTTCCATAGTGTTCACCATATCTATTATTCTCCTACTTTTCATTAAATTCGTAAGACTTAGAGAATTCATTTTCTATATTGATAGCACAAGAAACAATATCTTCGTATGATTAGAAGGATTTTGAGACTAATGCTTGACGTAGAAATGGTTTTAACCCATCAAAGAAATGATCAATATTACTTATTGGGTTATGTATATAATTTGCAGCATTCCTTGATAACCTTGTAAAGTTAGCTTCATACTTTATGACATTATCATCCTCTTTTATCATCAGACACAGAAATTGTCTTCCCATATCAGCTTGATGTTCACGAGGAAAGTGGTTTTCTAAGAAAATCTCTTTAAAATCCCTCAATTACATACACGATACTTATTCATTCTACTTTGTGTTTTTAATTAATGACCACCATTGATCTTCATCTCACGTGAGGCAATAAAATTCCCTGACAACTTTTTCCCTTTTGCTACTCCCCAATGCATGAATTATTTTCTCTAAGGAACTTATCCATTGCTCAGATACAAATGGCTTTGTAGACCCATGGAATGTTTGTGGTTGTATCCTCATGGAGTGGTATAACATTGATCCTCCAAGTTGTGGATCAGGGTTCTCCGTACAGGTAAGGTTATTATTCATAACCTCAGTGAGTTGTCCCAGTATGGTAATAAGTTGATTAGCACTAGTTGCATCACCAACTCCACTACATTTATCTTGAGTAGGAGGGATGTCCCTACATGTATTATGTGCATTGATATGGCTTCCATTCTTTCCACTAGACACCATTTCTAAAAAATGGCACACACTAGATTATTATATGAATCTAAATACATATTTCCAAACATGTAAAACACTGAACATAAATTGAAAAGTTTATGGATATAATCCATAATCATAGAAAATTTTTCTTTGAGAAATATATAATCATAAATCCTTCATAATGTTTTTTAAATAAAATGATTATTATCCTAAGAATATCCCATGGGAGTGTCGTAACCAAGAATGCAACAAGGCCCGATGTCGTGCACCAGTTTCCGTTCAAGTCTAACTCAATGCAGTGTTTTTGGTTTTACCCCTAGGTACATCTGTGTCTGATCTGGATCTACCTGCTCATATCTATATGGGGATGTGATTTCTTGGAAACCTCACAAAATCTCTACATTAACAAAATTCTATAAACTCTTCTACACTAATCCTCAAAGTCAATCTTATGGTAGTGTTCTCTAATCAGAGTTTCTCTAAATCTAGTTTCTATGGTTTGTAGTAAACTTCCTGTAATACCAACTATAGTGCCCTGACTCTAGAAGCCTGAATTAGTTACATTTTTACATAACATTGGCATGATACAAGAAATAATGCCTTGAAAGACCGATTAGTTTAGAAGCCTTGGAAGTACTAGATACATTCATAAGTTTTACATTACATCATAAAATAAAGAAAAAAACATCATTGTGTCTCTTTTGAACACAATCTAATGCCATAGACTGTTCCTACAGGTTAATCATAAAATACTTCTTCACATCCCGGAAAAAATAAAACATAGAAAGGGGTGAGATCAGATGCTCAGTAAGGATAAAAATATAGAAGAAACTTTTATAAATAAGCATAAACATTTAAGGAAATGTATAACTATAAAACAAAATCCTTTAAAACATTGAAATAATCATAATATGTGAAATATGAATCAAAATAATGTCATTTACTTATTCATATGGATATTTTACTAGTCAAATAATCACATGCAGTATCAAATGCCAATTTCATAATATTGGAATACATAATGCCGAACATTATAACCACATAGTCAAGGCCTCGTGCCAAGAATACAAATAAGATTTTGTCAATGCCTTGTTCCAAGACACTATTTTGTCTCATGAGTCCTACTGATGCATCTAAGAGCTATATTAGGCTCCACCCATCACTTATTATGTCTAATGCATTCCTCATATGAAAATGTTGAAACATATCATAAAGATTTGTATTAAAACTAGCATATGAAGTGTTAATAATTTACCCATAAACCATGAATGGTATAGATATAACACATCCACAGTCAAACATATCACAAAACATCAATACAATATGGAATATTGTATCATAATAAATCAACTTCAATAAAGTGTAAAATCCATCAAAGGATGTTGACATAAATGAAATCAAAATTATTTGGGAGAAATATCTCTTTCTATTTCGAAATAATTTAAAAGTAAAATAATTATAAATTATTCATTTATTTTTAAACTATTCTAATAATCTTGGTAGGGAAGATTTGAAGGTGTTACAATGGTAGAAAATAGTTTCACCCACCATATAAGTTAAAAAAACATTCATTCCTTAATTTTGTCGAAATGCGTAGTAAAGGACCTTGTTTGGAAAACAATGGAAATATTACTTTATAAACATCTTATAAAAAGTCAAACAAGGGTATAAATTTCATTAAACCATTTTATAAGAAATAGTAAAAATGTTTTGAAATACATTTTTATGAAACATGGATGTGGATGATAAATATGTCCCAGTAGATCCATATGTATAAACAACCTCGAATAATAATGAGATTGTGAAATTTAACCCTTCCCTTGTACTTTTGACTGGTAGAGGGTAGGTTAACCTCTGATATAATGGTGAAATCATTGTTATTAAATTATACAAGAACCATATATATTAATGTTATATCATATATGATATTCTAATATTTCATTATTAATGATATTTCAGTGTATCATTGTTTCGTGTGTTAACTGATTCATTTTACTTTATATGATTTGTTACGTAAGTCATGTTTGTTATGGATAAGACGTATATTATTAATAACCAGTATGATATTATGACTTTAAATTTTTTTTAATCATAAAAATAATATAATTCCTGAATGGTTATGATTGGGAATGACATCTCATCGCGTCGGGGAGACGGTAATACGTACGTACGCACGAGTGACAATATCATTATTTTGATGTTGAAATTGTATATAATTGGATGGTATATAATAAATAAAGAATAATTAACATGTTATATTTATTATTTACATGAATTATACCCATTATTATATCCATTCAAATTATAAAGTATTGAGTAACAAACTACACCACGACGTGGAGATTGTAAGACGTACGTATGCACGTGTGGTGACTTTGTCATTCATAGGATGGATAGAATAATGAATATGGTTGTAACATATTTATAATAACATCACAATATGTATAAGGTACTGTAGTTATTATTTTGGTATGGAAACAAAAAATAAAGAGGAAGTGGAAGAAGAAAAGAACTTTGAAAGAGGTGATGAAATTATTACCACTTCTTCGAGTGATTCTTTTTTATTTGACCAAAAGGGCTCCGTAGGTTGGATTTTTGATAAAATTAAGGCCCATAGGATGAATTGATGGATTTTTGGAGGATATTTGGGTGGGTTTTGGCTGATCAAAATGTCTTTGGAGGTGTGTAATTAAGATAAGGGGAAGTTCCCTTTTATAAGAGATGTGAGGGTCACTTTAGGAAAAGCTTGCAAAATTATTTTTTAAGAAAATCATTTTCGGTGTACAATGGCTAAAAAAATATTTATTTAGTGTATAAGGTAGAGATGGGTCGAATTCTACATAACCAAAAGGTTTTAGATAGGTTTAGGTCACCATATTAAACTTATCATTTAGATTTAACTCTTAGTTAAATAGTTTTACATTTACAATGTCTTCTTGTATTTTTATATTACATGGTTAATAAACTTACTATAAAATGCCAAAAGAACCCCAACTTGTTCTTTAAATACATATATATCATTATATAAGTCCTTTGGATGAACCTTATATTTTTAGAAATATTATATCATTTAATAATAAAGTATTTGTTTTAAAAACTTTTTTGTGTCATTTTGGACACTATTTGGTATTTTGTTTTTGTTAAAGTCATAACAGCATGATTACTTAGAAAAAATTCATGGAATCAACCATAAAATTTCATAATAAACTATAAAATTATTATAATTCATCAAAAGTCTCAAATTACCTTTATTTGGGTAATTATAATATCAATTATTTTAATAGTTCATTAACAAGGTAATTACTGCATCATTAATGTGTCATAAATAAATTTAATTATTTAATTTCTAAAATTATAAATAAAATGAGATTATTTATTAAAACTTCTTAACGTTCTATTGAATATTTATAGTCAGATTTATTTTATGTATAACCCTATATTAAAAAAATTTTAGTTATAAAAACATTAATTTAACACTTTTTACTCTTCTTTAAATTAAATAATAATAAATGTTATAATCTAATCCAAGTGAACCAAATTGTATCATATTTTATTCCTAATGTTTTTTTGTCGAATTACACCTATCCAATAGAATTATGACATGTGTTAGGGTAATTATAATATATTTCTTATCATTAAATACCCTATTTACTTTTAACTGTGGTAAATAAAAGTCAAAAGATTCTATTCACCAAAAATTATTTTCATCTTATTGAATCACAGTTTACTTATTGATATCGACCATGTCTTTCAGATTTTACAAATTCAACTCACAAAAGAATTAAAATTAAGTTTTATAAAAATTTACAAAAGCTCCTAGAAGGTGGGTAAAAGACGGTAAAAAGTTAATAAATTTTAAATATCAAATATTATTATAAAATGACTCTAATGAATTACATTGAACTAATATAGGTATTTTGAATATATTATTAATTAAAATAAATTTAAATAAAATAAATCATTATTTAAAAAAATCGGTTTTTAACAATGACGAAGTTGTTTTCACTATTCATCAAAAATTGAAAGTTTTCACAAAAATACCAAAAATTCACCTTAAGATAATTTTAATATTAAGAATCCAAAAATAAAGTACATTTTGAAAAAAGAAATTTACAACATTTCAAAAATTTGGTATTACTATTCATAACTTCTTTTAAAATGGATAGTTTGACTTGTCGTGTTGTGTTAGAACTCGAAGTTGCGTACAGCGCACGCTATTGAATTATTCAAAAGGGAAACGTATCGTGGAAGCTTAGGGTGTTAAATATTATATTATTAATAATTTTACAAATTCAAAATTTATACAAAACCAATAATCTATTAAAAAAAGATTTATCATTACTTTTTAAAAAGTAAAAGTTTTTATTTTTAAATTCATTTATAAAAAATATATTTATATATTTAATATTATATACCTAAAATTTTATAAATTACATTAATAATTTGAATATGTATTAACTTGAAAATCAAAATAATAATTATCATAATTTGTAAAAAATATTTTTATTTTTGAAACTTAAAAAAATTTAAATAAGATATATATATATATAGTATTCAAAATTACAAAATTTTTTATTAAAAGATCATTCATTTGTGTACAATTATAATTAGTCAATTAAAATAGTTATATTATATATTTATAATTTTATTAATCAAAATTCAAAATGTTAATAATGTTACAAAACAAGAATCTAATCAGAATTTATAATCTAATAATTATTACTTTATATATATATATATATATATATATATTACATTTTCAAAAATATATAAAACAAATATAATTATTCATATAATAGATTAAATATTTTTTTGCATAAACTAAAATAGTGCACTTTTAAAAAATAATGTCTATAAAATACTTTAAAACAATAATTTTCAATGTCATTTATAACATCAATATAAAATTATAATTTTATAACAGTATTAGTTTTATATCATAATTTCATATAATTCAAATCTAGTATACATATGTATATATGTATATAAATATCATATTTTGTAAATCAAACAACAAATTAGCTATATTCATATATTAGTATAGTTATTATTTAAAATATTCTATTAAATAAAAATTTGATAAGAATATATTCTGTTTAGTAAAATTGTTATGTCAAATAATCTGTAAAAAAGTGAGATAATATCGACATTGAAAACTCAACATATAATAATAAAATATAAATTTTAAATTATTATTCTAAAGAAAACTATATTAAAAAAATTAAAAATTTTAAATATATCCATTTAATAAAACCCTAATAGTCACAAAAAGAAAACAACATTCATATTAATACACTAATGACTATAAAAATAATGAGCATGTGTATTTCCAATGGTCAAGAAGACTCTTATAAATACATGTTTATGATATTTCATACCTCTATGTCAGTTTGCCTTACAAATATGGTTATCTACATCCCCTTGCTGCTTAGTACATGTGTCATTCTCCTAGCGATTACATTCTTCACTACGGTCGGTCTACGGGACAAGGGCTACTTTTTGGGTCTCATTGTGGTGCTAAGGGGTCTCCCAGTGATGTTCCTCAGATTTTCCATTAGTTTCCTAGGATAGATATAGTATTTTGGCTTTGATGCAATGTAATCATTTCAGTGTTTAATTGAAGAAAACATGCCTTATTTTTATTTAGAAATCATTGTTTTTATAGCATGAAAATTATATGAATTAAAACCATAAAATATTATTATTACACATGAAATAGTTTTTGGGTATCACATTATCCCCCCTTCAAAGAATTATTCCCTCACAATTCTAAACCATTTGTACAATTCCACTAGAAATACCAGTCAGACATTACTCCCAATGTCCATTTATAAATACTACAATTGTGGATGATCTGCTGTCATCCTCAGTTGGATTCCTAGATTAGATTATAGTACCTTGACCACTTTGGACCATATAAACTATGAGAAGTTAGGATCAACCCTATGCATAATGCATTCGGGTTTTCAGAGGGAGGATTGAGTGGTGTGGAGATCATTGATTTCCAAATGAACTATATCCTTATTGATTTATCAGACCACATCATGCCTGAGGGTTTGATTTTGTAGATAATCCCATAACTACTAAAACATAGGACTTGGAATAGATAGGTTGCTCGAAGGTCACCCTCTAATGAAGCTTCTTTAAAATTTCCCAAAGCTCGTTAGTTTTTGGACAAAGTGAAACATTGGAAGGGACCTTCATTTTCCTTCCATCTCTCCCTATAGTCTAAAAATTGTGTAGTATCCATGTGGTGATAAACAAAATCATCATTCTAATTTTTCTAGAGGACATTTGGGATAAGGGACACTTTATAGAGTTGTTTCCAAGATAAATGAGGTTTTCAAAAAGGTTAGTATGATTCTGAACATGACTTTATCGTTATAATATACAGTATCACATTTAGTATAGAAAAAAGGTTTGTTGGTGACCTCTCATCTTCCATATGAAAATTTTAAGAAATAAGTTCTCAGTAAATCATATCCAAATTAAAACTGATATGTTTATTTTGAAAATACATATTAAAGTACCGAAACACAAAAATATAACATTACGAATATAGAAAATTTCATGAAACTCAAAGTGATACATATTCGTATGTTCCCTCTCACAAACTCACTAGTACGGACTTCTTGACATCCATCGTGATGTGCCATCATAGATCCCACGAGCATTGATGATTCCCCCAGTTCCCATTTAAGTGAATCCCTAAAGCGGTTCCAAACTCTTCAATCTCTTTAGTCTACATCTAAAATTCCAAGAGAGATAAGCGTGAAGTGTATGATGCTGGGCGACATCAGAATAAACTATATTTCTATAAAATAAATTTTAATACACTTCCTCATGATTTTTGTAAGTCTATAACATGACCATAAAGACCATAGGTAAACATTTGACAAAGATACAATCCTTGGAGGTCACACTCTTGTGCAGCCTCTTTTAAGTCCTCTAAGGATGAAATGTTCATAGCTTTGGTAAAGCATTTAAATAGACCCTCAAAGTAATTTCTCTTACGTGCATAAAATAGAGATTGAGAATGAATCATAAGGAAATAGAAGAAGCCTAATCCTTGGTGTGGTTGAAGTACATGAGGAGAGTTTGATACACAATAGATATTTTTACATGATACAAGGAGGTTTTCAAATGTCTCATTTCCATTTAATCATGACTTGGAAACTATAGTCTCTATTATTTTTATTGTAAGAGATAAGAGACTTATTTCTTCTACCATCTAAAATTTTGAAGAAAAAAGTCTACTTTGTAAGACATAATTAATATTTTTGGGTTATTCTAATTTTTTAGAGTTCCCTAAACCAAACTCTGATACCAACTTTCACACACTCACCCCAGATGCCTTGGAGTTAGTGCGTTAATAAGAATGGTGATTAATTTTTCTTATAAAAGAAAAACTAATAAATTACACATCATGTTCAATATAGTGGATCAATGAGGATTAGGTTCTGGAAAACCAAATACAAATATTATAATCCTTCAAAAATGGGTAAGAAAAGACTCCACAAAGCTGCTGCCACTTAGTGTAACTCAAATATAATAAACCTTTAAAATAAATTTAAAATATAGGTTGAACACAAGAATTCCCAGTCAGGGGGATTAAAAATATAATATTTCAAGTAAAACCTTTTAAAAAAATCCTTTTAAAAATAATCATAAAACATTTTCTTAGATGAAAACTGCAATACATACATCTCAACATTAACAACTTTTCAAGGTTACCAGTAAATATTTTAGAGATAATTAAAAGTATTAAGAATGTAACACATTTCAATCATATGAATACTTATACAAAATATATGGTGTGATGCATATAAATAAATAGTTAATCAAACTATACTAAGTGTTACATGGAAGAGTGCAAGTAGAGAATTTAAAAATGAAATTAATATATGTTCATATTTTTGAATAAAATGGAAACATTAAGTTATTTCCTTGCTAAATGAGAACTATAAATTGGGAGATAAATTTCTTGAATTTGTATTAAATTTCAGATGATGAGTACTGAATAAACATTATGCAATGTGCATTTACTTCTTCTGATATACATAAGTAATGCTCTTAACCATGTATATTCTACTATCCGATTATTCAATTGGTTAATTATATATTATAAACATAATTAGGGAATTTATAATGATATACTATGTCAAGGCCTTGTTCCAACACCATAAATTATCTGTTAAGTCCTCGTACCAAGACCATTATTTTTCCAAGGCCTTGGGTCGTGAACTGATTTGTCTCCTGAGACCTACTGATGCATCGAGAGGCTATAGAAGGCCTCACCTATCACATAATATGCTCAATACATTCTTCAGATGTCCAATTATGGTCATATATTCAAAGTGTACCATACCACTTTGGATATTTAATTTCTCATTTCATATTATTCAAGGTGTCCCATACCACTTTGAATAATTCAGTTATTTTTTATGAATTATCAGTATCTGTTTGTTTGCATTTAGATAACAATTTTCTCAATGGCATGCATGAACTAGAAAATATTCTTTGAATGAGTGGTAATGATTAAGACACCTAAGTAATGAATGTACAGGGATTATCACATAATATGGTAATTTCCTAATTTTAAAATCTTTGATTCATGGATATGGACACTTAATATAAATATAAGCCATTTAATACACTGATAAATGTGTTGGTGAATATGAAAATAAATTAAATCATAACTTTGATTCACTAACAGTAAATTATTGAAACAGGTACATCATTCAATAAAAAATCAAGTGAGCATAACATGACAACATGATTCTTCAAATCCATTTATCCTCTAATATATTTTTATGTATTATAGAATACTTATAAACACATATTGTTTAGAAAAAACGATATTAATACTTACTAATATCTTAGTGTTTTCAACACTTTTTCCTAGGCGCACATCCACATATGGAGGGCTTGCTAGTTGTTGACCCGCATTCCATCTTTCCAAGGGTGCATGGAATCCATCACTTATTTAGGGACATTTTATCCTTGATCAAAACAGGATGATGGAATGTTGGTCTCTCTTCCATGGATTCCTCCTTGTAACTCGTTACCTATTCCAGGTCGCCCTCATATATTTGAGTCATGGTTCTGGAATATTATTCCTGGTACCATATCTTTATAGACTTCGGTTAATTAGGAAACTTTTATCTGGACATTCCAAGGGTTTATGATAGTGCAAAAACCTTCAGTCTGAGTAGATGAAAACATCTGGAATGTCAGGGCATCTCTGGATTCATGGACATTGGGGAACATGTATTCTTCATCTTAATAGGGAATTGCAAGTGCGTTGAACCCGAGGCATCCCATGTCGATTTCAGGGTGTCTTATGCTAGAGGCATGCCTCTGAGGTTTTCTTTAGCTTCCCATGTTTAACACTGGGTATGTCATAATTTCAACATTTAGCAGAGATGGTTACACCAAAGGCTTGTCTTCTAAGGTTTTCCTTTGGCATCTCATGTCTAACAAGATGTAGGCCATGAGTTTTACGTCTTACAGAGACATAATGAGTGTGATGAAAACATCTCATAGAAACAGATTAGATTGGTACATCCCTAGGAGGAAACTCTAAGATGTTTTACCAGATGTATGGATCAGAATTCCCAATGAGGATGGATCTAAGGTGGTGTGTCCCATAAAGGGAAGACATCACATCGTGATGGATGATCTGGACACCACTAAGGGAGGATCAGGGAGAGTGAACCCCAGAATGGGGACGCCATGTTTTACCATTGGCTAGGAATAATCCTTGTATAGGTTTCCTACTTACCCTGTATAGAAAAAGGGGATCAAGACCTGCATAGTTTTAAGGGGTGATAAATTGGGGTTTACGCCGAGGAAAGAGACCCAAAAACACGTTGGGGATTACGCCTGGATAACCACCCATCACAAGAGGGACGCTCTTGGATGAATGGTTATAGACTGTGTGGGGCTTATGCACAGTTAGCTACCCAAGGGAATGGTGTGATCCCATCGGGATCTGGAATCCTGGGTAAGAATCTAGATGGATAATGGAGAGTTGAATGATGTGTAGGGGGGATGAGATGGAACCATCATAAAGGTGACAACAGTGTTGGGATTGAACCTTAGAGAAGCTTACTACGTATCCCTGTGGTAGGGAATCAATGTTCACGTAGTTCAGGATGGGGGTATAGGATCGGAGTGTACACATAGGACAATGAACCACCAATATACCGAGGCTTAGTCATGGTTAGAATCCCAGTGTTGGTTTGAGGCTTGAGGGACGTACCAGAGCTGCGAGTCCTAATAGGGGAGACACCAAAGATTACCAGTGTTTGGGGTTGATCATTTCAGAGGTTTTATACGTACCCTGTCTAGAAGATAGGGATTAAACCCATGTAGTTAACCTGACGACAGATTACCATCGATTGAGGACTTCAATAGCTTACTGTAGAATGTGGATGACAATGGCTTACTGCTTAATGGGTTTGGGAACCTCTTACCACTTGAGGGGTTGCAACGGCTTACGTTGGATGGGGTCACAAAGCCTTACCACTGGATGGGCTCAGAAGAGCTTACTGCTAGGTGGGATAACAATGTCTTACCACTGGATGTGGTCACAACATCTTACCACTAGATGGGGTTGAACCCTATGGAGGCTTCCTACGTACATTTTCTAAGAGATAGGGATCAAAACACACATAGTTTTAAATGTTTTGGTGAACTGACATGAAGGTGGTCGGAACCCATGGTTGTTGGGCTTGAACCTCAGGGAGACCTTCTACGTACATCACCTTGGAAAAGAACAAAGCCCACATAGTTTGGGTGGTTTGGGGATTACACACTAAGATGACCTAGATATAATGTTATGGTCGATGCCTACCCTACGCCGACATGGGTCATTCTCGATGTGAGAAACAAGAGACAGCAAAGACCTGACGATCACATCTCGAAAGGTGTATCAGTGGGAAGTGGAGTGGGTATTACACATGGTTAGCAGTCCAAAAAGGAAACGAGGGATTATGCAGTGGTTAACATCCCGGGGATATGGAGATTGTGACTTACTAGCGGATTGAGGCCTGGGTGGCGACAATGCCCAACGGGAGAGGGATGGGATGAAGAAGGTCCTAGTTCCCATACCTCTTTTGGTCTTTGTCAAGGAATAATATTGTAGGAGTAGGGGTTCTGTCTCCTATAAGAAGGGCTAGTGGATTACATCAAGGTGGTGGCCCTTCCCCACGGACAGACGTTATTTTACCAAAGAGGATCTCATTCTATGTGAGGAATATCTCACACACGTGGAGACGAGCGGGTGTAGATAACATCTGAGATGGGTCACCCCACGTATGATGAATAGGGTGAGTCCATAGTTTAATGTAATGTGCTGAGGATGATGGTGCTTTCCAGTTTAACAACTTGCAGCTCGGACAAGGTTAGGTCACTCCCCACCCCTAGGATATACATAACCCATACTCGCCCGCCCTTGGGAAAGGGAAGGCATCAGAAATGCCATGGTGAGGGGGTGTTGTGGAGTGATCCATTGAGGGGACCACGTTAGCGTGGCTATGAGAAGAATCAATAGCTATTGGAATGCCTGGGTTCCATTAAGGAGTAGAAATGTTGAATGGGGCTTACGCATTGAAGCTGCCCGGGTGTCGCTAAGGAGCAGCAACAGTGAATGGGGATTAGGCATGGAGGCTGCATGGGTGCTGCTATAGAGCAGCGACGGAGGATGGAGCATATGCAAGGAAGCTTCCTGGGTGCTACAATGGAGCATCAATGATGGATGGGGATTACGTATGGAAGCTGACCGAGTGCTAATATGGAGCGACAATGGTGAATGGGGCTTACACAAGGAAGTTGCTTCGGTGCTGCTATGGAGAGCCAATGTTGAATGGGGATTACGCAAGGAAGCTTCCTGGGTGCCGTAATGGAGAATCAATGTTGAATGGGTCATACACAATGTAGATGCCAGGGTACCGCTATAGAGAGACAATAGTGTATGGGGATGGTGCATGGAAGCAGACCATGTGATTCTAAAGAGCGGCATTAGTGGATGGGGGTTATGAATTGAAGCAGCCAGTGTCCCACTAATGAGCATCCATGGTGGATGGCCTTACGCATGGATGCAGCCCGGGTGCCACTACGGAGGGGCAATGGTGCATGGGTATTACCCATGGAAGCTGTCCTGGTGCCGCTATTGAGCATTAAAGGTGGATGGGGCTTATGAATGGAAGCTTCCCAGGTGCCTTCCTCATGTCTGTCCATGATGGTATCCCATCTCACTGGTAGTTTGAGTCATATAATTGGGGCCAACACCTATGCACAAGTCTAATAGTGGGATAATTCTAAGGGAATTGGAATAATTCTGAACAAATGGAGATGATAAGTGTGAATCACATGCCCGACCTTTGGAATGTGGTGAGGATGGAGTGACGATAGAGGATAACTATTGACCATGTTCAAAATACAACAACCATATCGCATTAGCCCGAAATGGGGACAAAAAAATTAGGGTCGACTGTTGACCTTGTTCGAAACACAGGACCTAACTTGAAATGTCATCCAAAGTCTTCCAGACGTTGGCCCAGAACAGTAGGTGAGCAGATACGGAATGGGAACAGGCCATTATGGGGTCCCTTAAGACATGAAAAAGGATGAATATCTGAATAAAGGACTCAAAAAGCATGAGTTAGAGTGGTGGAATGCTTGAATGGATTTCAATGCTCATAAAATTACACCACTATAATCATGGAATGAGTCATCTTATGCTTAGCAAATAATGCATCTCTTATTTGGAACAAGAGGAATCCTATTATTGATTGATAGGGCATGATACAGTTTATAGTCATGAAGAGTGGATAGTTTCCATATTATTCTTTGCGCATGAGGAATATATTGTTTGGAGCATGATACATCCTATATTTATCACATATAAAGTAATATTGTTTATAGTCATGTAGAGAGGACTATTGGAATCTTACACTTGGCGCATAAGGCATCTCTTGTTTGGTGCAAGAGGCATCCTATATTTGTCACATGGGTAGTACTGTAGTTTATAGTCATGTAGAGAGGACTATTGGAATCTTATTCTTGGGTCACAAGGTATCTCTCTTTTAGAGCAAGAGGGAACCTATTTTTGGTGCATAAGATGTAATATAGTTTATAGTCATGTAGATAGGACTATTAGAAATAAGGCAACATACAATGGCTGGTGTTGGGACTTATACATGGGTGTCCCTTTTTGGTTCAACCTGGTGTAGGATTCAGGTGATGGGGTTCGGAAGTGTTTCTTGAGGAATGGTTCGACTCAAGGTACTCGGGGAATTGATGATGAGAATATCAACTCACAACATGGGAAACGAACCAAGAAGAATATGTCGCCCCAAGGTGTTTGATGGTGTGTGGAGGAGTAACTCAAATCTTGGAATTCCATAGGTGGGAGGTGGGTGTGCATAAGGGTGTAATGGAAATTGTCGATGTCGTAGCCTGAGAAGTACACGGTGTGACTCTCCATTTTTCTTTTGGGTCAGTGACAGAACGTTGAATGTTGGTGCGCATAAAATTCCATTCCAATTTTGTGTGAAAATTTATTTTTCATCCAAGATTCCATTTTTGCATGAAAATCCATACTTTTCCCTAACACCGTCCTGGATGTCCATTTCCAACATCCCAACTTCGAACGACTATAACTTCTGATCCCTAACTCTGTTCGGGCTCCATGACTAGTCAAATTGAAGCTTTCAAAATGAGATACTCTCTAAGATCATGTTTGATAGCATTTGTTAAAATTACATGAATTTTTTTTCTAGTGCCAACACTTACAAGTATTAAATACATCAAGACATTAATTCAATTCTATTATTAATCACTTGGAATTAGGGTTTGGAAAACATATAAATATATATGTACCTGTATATATATCTATATCGACAATGTGTATGTATGAGTTTTAGATAACAGAGATATGGTTTAATGATCCCTTACAATTAATAAATACTTCATAACATTATTTAATCAATAATATCACTGGATTGTAAACCAAAACACATGTTGGGTTTTAAAATACATTTCTGTATGGGAATACATATATAAAAACTAATTTTTTTCATAAAAAATACAAATCCATATGAACCAAAAACAGTATTCGCATCCATGTATTTATTTAATGATTTAAAATCATGTTTAATAATATAAAAGATATTTGGATTGAATTATAAGTATATGTTTGAATATAAACTAAGTGTGTATTCAGTTTTTCATAATCAAAAACCATGTTAAATGAACCCTTTTATAGACCTTATGAATATTAATAAATGAAAACATTTAACCCTTGAAAAGCTGGATTCACTTCAGAGATGATACATATATATACTTATATATATAAACCGTATATACGTATAAATATGTGGATGGGTTTTACATTTAACAACAATACAAGTACTGCTTATATTAGTTAAACACTGATAAACATAATTTAGAAATCTAGAATCGGTTTATGGTGGAAAACTATAGGTATATATATGTATCAACATATACATATTTGTATATACAAAGTGTGTATATATGATTTTTCACAATAATGAAAAGGCATAAAAAGAAAAACCATTACATGGATTCTGATTCTTGGATACACTAAGCTGATAAATAGAAGCAGGGTATGTGATACCCTCAGTAACATGCATAACGGAATTCAGAGTATGGAAACACAAAAATGAAATGCTAGAAGGCAGCGTAGAACTCAACCATTGATTGACATAGTAAAATGGGTTTGCTGGTGTGTATAGATATATACACTCAATGAAGCTTACCTGAGAATCTATGTGGAAATAGAAGTGATTAAAAAAGAAAAACAAACAAAAAAATTCCTAAGTGAGATCTAATTCATACTAAAAAAGGGAATATTCCAAAAGTTCCAATCAGTTTTGGATAAAATTAACAAAAAAACACATGTATATTTCACAATAGGACTTAAAAAATTGTATTCGACAAAATTAAAATAGTAATGTTAATTAATGAACCATAAACAGAAGAGAGAAAATGAAAATAGTGATTAAAAACAACATGAATAAACCAAATGTTGATGGAAAATAGGGAATGTGATGTGTGGGTTTGACTTAATTTAAGACTAACTACAAACATCGGAGTTAGATAAAATCAGACACCTACCTATCAAAGATTCAAAGATCTAAAATAAAAAATCTATCTCACCGCAAATATAAAACCTTACCTTGATCGAACCAGTTGATGTCACCTGGATGATCTTCCTCATCCATGGTCAAACACCACGTACAGGTCACGATACCCTTGTCGAACTCGACCCTTGCCACGACTCGAGATCCCCGACAAAGGCCTCGACTCCTATGAACACAGCCAGACAACTGGACTCTGACCACCATAACGTGGGACTCCGGAGCGACACCAAGACCTCTGCCTCTAACACGCTCGCCCCCATCTCCCCAGCCATGGCCTACTGAAACCCTAAACACAGCCCTCTCCACATCGCGTCGCGACACCCACCTTCAAGAACCCCCCCTTAATTTTTTAAATAATTATTATTAATCTTCTATCCTTATTATTATTTCATTAAATTATGATATATTTATTATCATCTAATATTATCATATATTATATTATTAATAATTCTTCAAAGTCAAAAGCTATAAAAAACCAATAGTCTATTAAAAATTATTTTATTATTACATTTTAAAAAGTAAAAGTTTTTACAATTAAATTAATTTAAAAAACATATATTTATATATTTCATATTATATACTTAAAATTATATAAATAAAATTAATTATTTGAATATGTATTAAATTGAAAAAAAATAATAATTATAATAAATTGTAAAAAATATTTTTAATTTTGAAACATTAAAAAATATTAATATGTTATATATATATATATATAATTCAAAGTGAAAATAATTTTTATTAAAAGATCATTCATACTTGTAAGATTTCAATCATTATATTAAATTATTTATGTTATATATTTATTATTTTACTAAAAAAAATCAAAATGTTAATAATGATATAAAACATTAATCTAATCAGAATTTATAATCTAATAATTATTACTTTATATATATGTGTGTGTGTGTGTGTGTGTGTCTATCATATTTTGGAAAATATATAAAACCTATCTATTTATTTATATAAAATATTAAATATTTGTCCACATAAATTATAATAGTTGAATTTTAAAAAATAAAGTCAGTAGAATACATTAAAATAATAATTTCAATTTTATTAATAACCTCAATATAAAATTATAATTTTATAATAGTATTAGTTTTATATAATAATTTCATATAATTTAAATCTTGTATACATATGTATATATATATATATATCATATTTTGGAAATAAAACAACAAATTAGCTATATTCATATGTTAGTATAATTATTATTTAAAATATTATATTAAATAATAATCTCATATGAATAAATTCTATTTAATAAAAAATTTATTTTAAATAATCTGTAAACAAAGTGAGATTATATTTACTATGAAAACTATACTTATAATAAAACAATATTAATTTTCAATTATTATTTTAAAGAAAACTTCCTTAAAATGTTTAAGTTATAAACATATCCATTTATTAAAACACTGACACTCAGAAAAGGAAAACAACGGTCATCTTAAGACACCAAAGGCTATAAAAATAAAGGTCATGTATATTTCCAACGATCAAGAAGACCCTTATAAATGCATTTTTGTGGTATTTTATACCTCTAAGTCAGTTTGTCTTATAAATATGGTTTTCTACATCCCTCTGCTGCTTCGTACATGGTCTCTTCTCTTAGAAATTATATTCCTCACTACAGTCGGTCCAAGGGATGAGGGCTACCTGCTTGGTCTCATCGTGGTGCACGGGGGTATCCTAGTGGTGCTCCTTGGATTTTCCATTAGTTTCCAAGGCTAGATATGTCCTTTTTACCTTGTTGCAATGTAATCATTTCAGTCTTTAGTTGAATAAAACATGTTTTGTTTCTATTTTAAAATCTTTTTTTGGATAACATGAAAATGAAATGAAGTAAAACAATAAAATATTATTATTACACATGAAATAGGTTCGGGGTGTCAAATAAATGGCTCGATGTGGATGTGTAACTACTATGATGTTTCATAAAAGAAACAGTGTAACGATACAACATTGCAGCATAACAGAAATGTTGGGATGTGTTTCTTTTTATTAAACTAACACATTGAAGAGTTGACAATTAAACCTTCGGGTTTTTCTAATGAACCTATGATGAAATTCGTCTCTAATGAAGAACAACGAACACTAGAGGATCATAGCATAGTGACAAATCTTGTGGAAAAGTGATTGGATCCATGAATTGATGAATGGTGAAGAACAACAGGAGATCATGGGTCGACGATGACTTGGATCATCATCCATCACTTATGACATATCCAAATCCAGGTTGGAATTGCTTTTTGCTTGAATTCCCTGTTATTCATGCTAAAATAATGAACATGGATCATCCCATGAATATGTTGATCCACGAATTGGGTGTTCATGCAGGAGGGTTATTTCCATGGGGTTTTATATGGATATTATAAATATCTTGGTAGAACTGTGATCCTGAACCTCCCATGTTTCAAACATCTAATGTGGAGGGTGTTGGCCGACACAAACTAGGCCTAAGACCCTCCGCCTTGTGCGTTCATTGTAGAAAAATTATTGAAATGACAAAAAGGTGAGTTAAAGGCCATTAGAGTGATGATGGAAGACCTATAGTCCCGAAAGAACAAAAGGTTTGAGAAATGGATCACCAGAGAAACAATGGTAGCATGCAGAAGGAACCGTTGGTGCACCAGCACCACCAGTCGCGATCGCGGGTGGAGAGAGGTGACGTGCTCATAGGAGCACCACAATGACAGAGGGAAATGACCAACTGGCTGCAGTAGTGTGGAAGTGCATCACTAAAAAGCGCTGCATGGATGGGAGGCTCTCATCCTGGACACTTGGGCAAGCTAGTGGCACGGGGTCCATCGATCGTGTGCAGGAGTTTGGTCGGTCGCATGGTAGAAGCTGCAGTCTCTTGACCACGTTGTAGGAAACCACCCACGTCAACTACAGGGTGACCAGGGATATAGATTCTGCTTCTAGTCGTGCCCTAGATAGGTGATGACCTGGTATGCCTTTGGGGGACTCAGTAGGCCAACGGGTCAGACACGTCCTGGTGGGCCGGACTCGGCCCAGTGGGATGAACCCATGCCCCAATGGACCAAACCCATACCGAGAGGGTCTATGTTGGGTCAGCAGGCCCATGATGGGTCAGTGGAGCCTTGGAACGGTCAATGGACCCCAGTCCGGGTCAGGTCGATCGAACCGAGCCCAGACCCCACTAGCCCCCGTTTTTACGGAAACACATGTAACTAATAAACCTAATGTCCAATTGATGCTTCGTCTATGGAACTAGGACCCTTGTGATGTGGAATTCCTTCTGAGATATTCTAAGAGTGTTTTGGTAGAGGTTAGTATAGAGCTGGGTTGGATCGGACATGAATCCAATTGGGTCCTTTTTAAAAAATACCTTTATCTTACCAACCAGGTGTTCGTTTGGCGTTCCATCTATTGTGTTGGGACCCTTATGAAGAGACGGTCCTTTGAGTTACTCTATGTGGGACATCCTGGTGGTTGTGTTATGACTGATGGATTTAGCAGTAGATCCTCCCAGAATCAAGTGTGTGATGTGCGGGAATCCAGTGGATGGCAGTGACATTAAGAATGAGAGTGAACCTTTGCAGATCAGCCAGAGAGTGACCATCCATGGATCATCATGAGAGTGACCCTACGTAAATAAATATGAGAAGACCCTCTATGAACCATCATGAGAGAAACCCTTCATGGATCAACAACAGTGTGACCCTTTAAGGATCAGCAGCATAGTTACCCTTCATGGATTAGCAGCTGAGCCCCTCAACAGAATATGATAATCCATCTTTACAACTAATCATATTTACTTCTATACTTATGTTATACCTGGTGTGAGGTGTGGCTTTTGCATTGTGATTCACATTGAGATCTTTCTTTCTATTATTTTCCATTGTGTATTTCTTTGAGACCCGAGTTGGTCTCGGGGTCCCTAATAAGTATTGTTATACTCACCCATGAATAGGCTTCTCCCGCACATGTTGTGTCTTGTGCGGAGGATGGAAAACTTTAACAGGGACTTTGGGGATCTGAAGATAGATGGTGCTCAGAGGTGGATTGATAGACGTAGTGTGCTTTAGTGACATCTGATAATGAGTTTTACCTACCCTTTAGGTATAATCCTTGGCAGATGGCCTATGGACTTTTTATACTTCCTTGGATTTACTTTCCTTTCAGTCAGTCTTGTATTCCGGCCCCTTTTACTTTCTGTAGTACTAGAACTTCCTTTTTGTTCTAGTTTCATCATAATATTTGTAGTATGGGCTAGGCGTGTGTGTATAGGTTGAATGGAAATTCCTTCCCTTTTGGGGGTATGCCTTTTTTGTTCTAGTTGCCAGCCCCTGGCCTATGGAAGACGATATTGGGGTAGTCATAGTATGGGCCCCGGGAGGATGGGTCGTGATAGATAAGCCTTAGTTTTGGGGCCATCTCAAGAGGTGTTCCTCCAGGTAGGCTGGGAGTATCACCCCCATCTATTGAGAAAATGATAGTATGAGTAGGACAGGGTAATGATCTTTATAGTATTAGCACACTATGCTTGTTATAACATTAGATACCACTGAGGTTATATTGAAATCTAGATCCCCAGGGATAGTAGGATTGGCTTGAGTCAGTGATCCTAGTTTTTAGTCTTCTATAGACCCCTACCAATTAGATGGTTGTATTGAATGGTATTATTTTCCTTGAATAAGTATAGTGTTTGAGGAGTCTAATGACATAGACCCCTTATGAGATGATTCTATCACGGTCATACTTCCATTATCTATTCCTTGACGACTACTACCCTTTTTTCATATTCTTTGTACATACTCAAGATCTTCTTGAGATATAATATGGATATATAATAGTTTCTGAGTATGCTTCTAGGTTCACTGACCTCATAAATTACACCCTCAATAAGGTATGGGAAATATTCTTTAAAGAACATATTTTTGAGTAGGGTATCTATAGATACATCGATTCCCTCTAAGTCTCCCTTTACATACCTAATTATTACGAAGTACTATAGAGGGATCTTGTTACATAGAGATTTCAGATGGAGGGACTCTGAGTGGATAGAATCATTAGTGGTCATCATGGGGCTGAGTCATTTTCATCATATATAATACTTCAATCATTACGGTCTCAGTGTAGGAGACCACCCAACCAAAGGACTAAATAATATGGATATATGGTGAAGGGTTCAAGTAGAGGATTCAGGAAGCCCAAAGAGGGAAAATTATATTATTTTAATGGGTGAGGTCAAATGGAATGTGACCTTCTAACCTAATATTCCATGGATGAAAAATATTAAGTGGATAGACCGCCATAATAGAGGTAGTTTTAGGATCAAGAATCTCCTAGGTATGTTCAGTGTGGGCCACAAGGAGGAAGCACCAGTAGAGGAGATGATGGAGATCCAAAGTGAGAAGCTACTGATATAGGGTAACACTGTGACATACTTATACCACCACCACTATTTGGCCTATTTGAGACATATAAAGTTGGTTTTTAGGTCTTCGAGTAGCTGTATGCTCTAGAGGGTTATGACCAGTCTATGCATGAGATGGATAGAGGAATGATTTATGTCTTTTATAATAATTATCCAATACCAGTAGACATATCCATAATTTATTCCATCATATTTTTATACCTTATATGATAGATGAATCTTTCAATTGAGTCTTTATACCAACATCTATAGCTAGAGGTTTCTACAGGGAGTGATTCATTGATATTTGTTATCTTTAAGAAGATCAAGCTGGTTCTTGGTGGAGAAAATTTCTCATGGGACATCTTGGTCATCAACATGAAACCTTATGATGTTTTCATGGGTATGGAATTTTTATCTACAGTTTAGGAAAAAATTTAATATCATCACATATGAGTTAGATTTCATTAGACATGTGGGATGAGGTTATTCTTCAAGAGTGAGATAGATATCATGGATATGTAAGTGGGTCTTTCATATAGAAAGCCACAACCCATCACCCATTAGTTGGTGGGATTATACCTAGTCATAGCGGTCTCTATATTCATCTATATTTCATTTATATTGGAGTAAATCATGTTAATATTCCTTGATGATGTTACAATACTATCTATGAGGATGAAGATGGAATTTTAATTTATCATTTACTTTCGGATCACACCTATATATTTTATGTCATATCTGATAGTGCCTACTAAGCTCTAGAAGCTAAGGGCATAGTTAGAAGACCTTCTGGAGAAGGATTTCATCATAATTAGTATGTTATCCTTGGTATCTTTAGTTTTTCTCATTAAAAAGGCATACATAATATTAAGTATTTTGGTCGATTATGGTCACCTAAACCATGTAATGAAAATTCAAAGGTACCCCTTTCAATAAATTTATAACCTATTTTACTAGTTCAATGGTGTGAGTTGGTTCTCAAATATTGATCTCTAGTCTTGGTACCACCAGGTGAGGCTTTTCAGGGGTGATATTTTAAATATAAAATTCCAATGTCACATTGGACACTATGGGTTCTTTGTGACATATTTTAGTTTGAATAATGGTCAAACTATATTTATTCCTCTGATGAACCAGGTCTTCCATCCATACATGGAATATATTTTTTTATTCATTAATGACATGCTCATTTACTCTTTGTTATTGGATTAGTATACATAGCACTTGAGTGTGGTCTGAGACCTACTCCATGATTAGAAACTATAAGGTATGCTCTTAAAGTGATAGTTTTGGATCGTGGAAGTTAAAATTGTGAGTCATGTAATCCCTAATAATTTTTTAGCTATAGACCTATGAGATATAGATACATTTATTTTGTGGGAGGCACCAATGATCATGAAAAATGTGCGTATAATTATTATTATGAAAAGGGAAATATACTAAGTTAAAGGAGAAATTATGTTTGATTGCAACCCCTTTGACCACCTTAGTGTAGAATGTGAATCCATTTACTTTGACCGGGTAGTGTTAGAGAGCCTTTGATGAGATAAGGAATAGGTTTAAAAATTCACTTGTGTTGAGAATACCGAAGGAAGGTGTGAAGTACATTGTGTTTTATGATGCACGTAGATCTATGAATGGATTCATGTTAATGTAGTGGTGGGTAGTGATCAGATAATAGACAAGGTATTTGAGACCCCACAATTAGGAAAACATGACTCATGACATAGAGTTCGAAATGGTAGTATTATCTCTAAATATTGGGAGGAACTATTTTCAATGTGATTTTTTTGTTAAATCGGACCATTAGAGTCTTTGGAAAATATTTACATAGATATTTCTAAACCTGAGATTGAGGCATTGGTTGGAGTTCATATAGCACTATGACATTGAGATAGTCTATACTATGGAGAAATGAAATGTGGTGGTATCTTTTCTTAACTGAAAGCATAATTATTTCTTGGTGGAGGAAACATATGTTCATTTGGATTCAAAAAAGTTGTCCATATTAGAGGAGAGGGGCAGATCCTTTCTTCAATCAATGGAGGTGACTCCTCCTCTTCTTCATCATATGATAGAGGACCAGTTGAGGGATATCAGTAGTGAGGTTATGCATGAAAATTTATCATCAAGAGATACACTCTATTGAATTTAAAAAAGAGGGGAGTATATTATCCTTTTCTAGGGATAGACGATGATTCTATTCACATTTGATGACAACTTGGTGAGGGAGTTTTACACTTCACCATTATCTATACATATAAGTATTGGAAATATGTACAAGGACCTTAAGATGAATATATTGTGGGATGGAATGAGGTGAATAATTTCAAAGTTCGTCTCTTGGTGTCTCACATGTTAGAAGTAAAATGCTATGCACCAAGCTTTGGCTGGTTTGAAATAGCCTCTTGAGATCCTTTAGTAGAAAGGGGATGAAATATCCATAGAATTTATGGTGGGGATTTTGAAAATAAAGAGAGGTCATGATTCTATCTAGTTGATTTTTAAAAAACTCATAAAGTATTCACACTTTATTTCAATTAGGGAGTAGAATTTTTGGAGAGTTTGGGGTAGTTGTACATACATAATATTGACTAACATCCTGAGGAACACTCAATGATTGTTTCTAATCGTGATGATTAGTTCGTGTCCTGGTTGTGAAAATGTTTTCATGATGATTTCAGGACCCATTTTTTGTGGAGTACAACATTTCACCAAGATTCGGGTGTGAAAACTAATTGAAATATCTCAGTATTATGGGATATGAGTAGGTCTTATGTGTTATATTTTTTATTAGAGATGATATGATCACTTTCCTTTTATATAGTTCACTTATAATAACAATTATCACTTTACTATTTGTATAGTTCCTTTTGAGAACCTGTAATGGATACCCTACAGATTACACATAGGATAGATTTATATTAGTTAGGCATATATTATTTTCCCATAGATGGATTAGGAAAATAAAAAATGGTTCTTTTGATCCATAGGAATATGAAGACAACACTAATTTGAGATATATCCTGTGAAGATCAACATCAGGGGCCCTTGGACTTCATGCAAGGAGACCATATTTTCTTAATATTCTCCCAATAATCAAGATTATAGATATTTAGTCGAGGAAACAAGATATCCTTGAGGTTCAAAGGACCATTAGAGATCCAATGGAGGGTTGGTGAGGTTGCAGACTACTTAGCCATGTCCTCATAGTTGGACTGGGTGCATGATGTCATCGGTGTGTTGTAGGGGAGGAGATACCTGCGTGACCCTATGAATATTATTTATTGGGGTGATATAGACATATAGGATGTAGTGACATTTATAGAGTACCTAGTGGTGATCCGGGATTATAAGGATGGGATATTATATGGATGGACCATCCCTTTGGGTCGTGTTCTTTGATAGCATGAGAGTGTGAAGAGAGCTTCTAGGAGCATGAGACCTATTTGCTGGCTCAATACACCCACCTTTTTTGTTTAGATTATGATTCTTTTGGTGAAAATACTAGATGGAGGGAAGAATTTAATGACTCCATTTTTGTGGATTTAGTCTTTTGAATATGTATATGCATTTATATGGATTTATCATCATAGTTGTCATGGTGTTTGGTTTTTTCTAGACCCTAAAATTAATATATTAATCATCCTAATATATTTCAAAACACATGCATGTATCTTTTCAGCGTTTTTGTTTTCCCCATTATTTAGGTGATCAAATGGGAAATTCGAGACCATGGTTGATTCTTTAATGAATTGTTTACACTAGGCATGACCTAAGGTTGTTCATCGTTATATATTCTAAGGGAAGTGACCATTGTATTGTGTGTTTAATTAAAATAAACAATATATTTATTTACTTTATTTTAAATGGCCTCATTCACTCTCTATAAATTATCTATTATGGAAAATAACAAGGATTATCCACATAACACTAAGAGGATTTTTGAGGTGGATTGCTATTTTTCATTGGTAGATTAGGATCAGAAAATGATAGTCATTGGAACGAGGTGGATTGAGATGCAAAAAACAAACAAAATAGACTATATTCAATGTTGATGATTTGCGTTATTCACCAATAATCAATCCATAATCAAGGTAGGGAATTTTTTATGTGGTCTTCTTCCCTTTTTAATTTTATAAACAAGAATTTTGATTATATTATTATTATATCCATGTTTAACCATTCTTTTCATGAGCCTGTTAGGATAAATTAATTTGTTTAAAATAATTTGTACTTTTTATATATTATTATAACCCTTGGATCCCCAATTTATGTGATTGTTACGCAATCATTATTTCCAATGTTGGATTTACTTGATTTATATGCATTTCTATGCATTATTCTTCGCATTCTACACAATTGGTCTATGAGGTTGCGATTTTAAAATTTATTGGGTGGTTTTGAGCATGATCAAACTGATGGATTCGTGGTGGTTGTGAGTATGATGAAATGTATAGTGACTTTTAGATGGATTTTTATGGATTTTATGTTACAGATGATGCATACATAGATTTTTTATCTGGTGGGATGTGTAGGTATTTGATGTGCAGGGTTTGGATGTCTAAAATCCAGCCACCAAAGATGGACCAGGAATGGTTTTCACTATATATGAGACCCATATCATGATTCAAGGTAGAAGTGGTGGCAAGGATATCATTGTAAGACACATAAATCATCCAAGGATTTCTGAGAAAAAACTAACAACCTCGATTTTTGTATAGAAACCCATGCTATATAGTCTTCTACCTACAATGGATTTGGTTTCATGGAAGACAAGTATCACAATCCATGTATGACCCCATACACATTATGTAACCTCGTGATACAGACTTAGTGTGTACTTTAGTAGTACATGATCATGGGAACAAATGTGAAAAAAGGCATGTACAAGAGTACACGAACATGGCCTAGTACATGGACACAACATGTTACACAAGCACAACCTGAAGTACACAGGAACGACCATATTTATATGGGAAGGAGAAGATATACACATATATGGACAAGAGCACACTAGAAGTCCCTGAGTGACTGGAGATGTCATGTAGTTCAAGTACATTCCTTATAGTACTTCATGGATATCCAAACCATGTTAAAATGAGGACACATCTTGGTTTCTAGGTGAAGTTGCACACCATGTGGCCCTAGGTACACATTTTTTGGTTTTATAAGGTACTTTCACCTTGCATATATCCTTCTCTTGGACTCAAATTTTGACCCTTGAGTAGCATATCATATGAATTTTTACACATAGAACATGATGATGGTTGTTTTAGTTGATATTGAGATGTGATGTGAGGTGTTTTTATCATAATTATTCTTCAGGTGATGATTGAACGATAATAGTGATTAAGCGATATCATTAGAGAGATGTCGATTTTGGAAACTCACTATCACACTAGGGTGTAGTACCCCAAATTCCCCCTCTTTATTGAGTGGTACCATATATATCACTAGGACATGGGTCCTCTAACTACTGAGTGGTAACACCTATCATACTAGGGTGTGGGTCCTCTATCTACAGAGTGGTACCCCTTGTCATATTATGGTGTGGGTCCTCTATCTATAGAGTGATACCCCATTTATGCACAAGGTCATGGTTCCTCTATTTGCTGATTGGTACCCCCTTGTTGAACAAAGGCATAGGTCCTCTACCAACTATGTGTCACCCCATATCATACTACGATATGAGTCCTATATTAGATATTATTTCACCTTAACTATGGAGTGTAAGGGTGAGCTATAAGTCCTCCAAAAGAATTATTTTATAGAAATTAGATATGTTGGTCATTGAAGATGTACCTTTGGAGTTGTAGGAAACTCATCATCTTTGGTTCGACTATGGAGATGGATATCCCATTTCTCTCTAATCTTTATTTCATTATGAGAATATATATCATGGGTTTTAAATTCCCTCTTGATATAGATTGATATGACTTCTTTTATATATGTTTATTGATACCTTTGTGGTTTTTGGGGTGTCTTAATAAGTTTTTATTAAATCACCCATGTATGGGATTGCCCGACACATGTCATGTCTTATGAAAATAGGAGAAATATTTATTGACAAATAGATAGAGCATAGATATACTTGGGTACATAGGCCATGATGGGTGGTTAGTCTTAGAGATCACAAGGCGTTCTTTCTTAGTTTTAACCTCTTTCAAGTTGTTTTCATGTTGGGACTTCATTATGGATGGACATGTATTGGTTTCACATTACTCTTTGGCATAATTTAACATACTATATTGTATTCCCCAGATATTATTGCATGTATGGTTATACTCTATATTTTGTAGTCTTTATTATATTCATATACAATTTTTCATGGATATGGTATGCTTTATGAATACATGTACATTAGGAAAGGGCCTTTAATTTTACTTATTATTTCTAGATGATTGTCACCAACCCCTAGACTATTGGAGTCGAGATTGGTATGGTCTCACCTATAATTACAATGGGTAGGTGAGCGCTGGTGGTTTAAGTCATGACATATTAACCTATGGATAATTTTCCAAGAGGTTGCGTGTATCTTGGACTATAATTTCTATAGTTGTATATAAAATCTCAATCCAACTTTTGGGACAATTTTATTGTTTAAAAAATTTCATGGCATTGGGTGACTATTAAATAAGGAGGACTAGGTCTGAGGTTGATATTGAACGTCTTGTTTTTATTCCAATAAGGGTTATCTTTCTTTCATGACATTATTTTAAAAAAATTACTTATTTTTCAAAACTTCTTAGAAAAATATTACTCTAGTAGTTACTTTTAATTAGTGTTTCATGTTTATATGTTTATTTTTATTAGATTTATTTTAAAAGATAAATTGATCTTGATTTTTTTTATTTGGGATGTGATCGATTATATGATAAATCATTCAAAAATAATAAATTATATATTTATACTATTTTAGTTAACTAATCGTTGTTTATAAATTTGAAGATTTAGTTTTAATAATTTTTAAAAATAATTGTTTTTTGAAACTCAATTCACACCCCTCTTGAGTTTTCCATTGGGAACAACAATCAAGAACCTAAGCCTTTTAAACCCCTATATATGACACTATTTTTAATGGACCATCATTGGATGACCCAATACATCACCTAACCTGATCCACTACTATGCTTTAAGTGAATTCCCTTTCCACATACGATTTAAACTAGTCCTTCTATATAAATAATGCACACTTCATAGAAATTACAGAACTATTAAATAATATAAACCAACTACTAAAACTTTAACATGAGTCCAACATGACCCATCCATGTGTCATATTCCCATGAAAAAAATTCATAAGCTCAATATAAATGAAAATGAAATTAGTGTAAAATGTGGAAGAAAAACTAATAATATCTCATAAATGGGATAAATACATAAAATGAACATAATAAATACAACACATTAATAAGAAACCCAAATAATGGTTTCGTTTGACAAGGAAAATACATCCACGAAAAAAGAAAAATAAGCATAAACCACTACTAACCATCTTCCCATAACCCATGGTCACTCACCATATCACATATTTACTGTCATCGGACTAACTCAAACATAAACCCTAAGAAAGAAACTATTGCGTAATAACATAAAACAAAACCTAAGAGCTATATACACCTCGTGGTTTATGCAAGGTGCGAGTTAAACATTTTCAGTAGGATTTCACCAAATATTTTGTTCAATTTCATTTTAGTGAGAGTTTATATATGCTTTTTATTACATAAAGATATAAATAGGTTAATAAAAGAAAGTATGATGAAACCAAATAATATCAAATAATCATTTTAATAAAATACCCCTTCATTAAAAAAGAAATGTATAGGCCACCACATTTTTAATAAAACACTTTTTAACACTGAAAAGATAATTTTTTAATATGTTAATATGAAAAAATATCATTCACCTTTCCAAAACATTTCTTAAAAAAATTATAGAACACACATAACATTTCTTTTTAAAATCATACTTTCCAAGTCATTTTGTAAATCGATTTAGAATTAAAACAATCATTAACTAAAATGGATAGAAAGAACATATGGGAATCAAAATATCAATAGATAATTGAATATATATATATATACATAAAATGGTTTAATACAATAAAATAAAACGAAATGGGGTGGAAACAGTGTATATAATGGGATCCTCTAAATAATACTCAATAGTAATAAGACATCTTGGGAAACTTTATAATAATCATATAATGCAGGCCAAAACTTATGAAGAGAACCCTTGTTTTTCCTAAAATAAAACGTATCTCATCTTGGTATTTCTTTTGTATTAATAGAGCACATAATCTATCCTATAAGTTCTTAACTACTACGATCCAAAAAATATATACTGTTAGCATAACCAGTCTCATCAAGAATCATTCTTAATTTGGAAAATAATCGACATTATATATTGCACTCATCTGTTACATTGACTACCTTTACTGGATTCATATGGCATCAATTAATGGGGGTTATGAAGAAACAAATAATGAAATTATTATATTAATTAATATTAAAACACAATTAATAAACCTCTCACCTCTTACACCACAACATAAATACACCCTTTCAAATGCATAAGCATTAAAAAAATATAAAATAAATACAAAACATCTCCTCTTGGGGGAGTAAATCTTATATCAAGATGTGTGAAAGTGAGGGTTACACATATATCAAAATAACTCATTATAAAATTCCAAATAAGACTTTAATATAAAACGTACCCAGGATGCCGAGCTATTTTCCACTATTTTGAAACATTTCTACAAAATTTTCCTTGAGGTCAACTCAAGGAAAACCATTCATAAAATGATTTAAAACAAAAAAACACTCCATTTTAAACTATTTAACAAATCTAACCCTTTATTTATTTAAAAAAAATATATAAATCTTGTTTTCATATGGGAACCTGATTTTTCTTACATGACTATTACTCATTTTAAAGATAACCAATACAATATTTATACATTCAAGGTATAAAAGATTTAGTATCTCTGGAAAATTAGGACCAAACATGACTTATACATAATAAATCATAAAGATTTATTTAAATATTTCTTATTTTTTCACTCAAAAATATCACTTTATCCTAAGTACATGTAGTGACACGAGGATATTCATCAAAGAAACTAGTGATCCCAAAGACCAGTAGGAGGAGGAATACGGGACATGAATTAAAATAAGTTGGGTGAGCATAATCATCGTCATCATATCAAAATAATTGGATCATAATCATAATTATGAGTGAAAAATTTGATAAAGTCATGGAATGTGGCATATTTATCAAAATGAAACATCATATACTGGTTTTCAAATACCACACACAGTTATAAACTAATCTGGATTCATGTTCACAAATAACATATGTTCATAAATCATAACACGATAATTATGAATAAATATAGAATCATGTTCACACATAGTGCACATAATATCATGAGACACATCATATTATCCAAATAATTGGATGAATATATATTTATTTTCACACACATCACATCATAAATTCTCAAAATCATGCATTGAAAATAAATTATATAACTATCATAGTCATGGAATACCCTAGAGAGTGGAATGGGTTTCATAAGGATTCCATAAATCATACTTTCATGAAAAAATTTGGGATTTCCAAACAAATTTAGGAAAACAAATTTTTTTAAAAAATTATTGGTTTTTTAAAAAAAGAAACAACTTATGTGGAGTAAAATATGTGTTCGCAAAAGAAAATTTGTTTTGAAAAATATTTTATTTGGATTAAAAATAAAGATGGAAAAATATATATCTCATAAAATAAAAAAATAATAATAGTGAAGGGATATTTAAGAAAATTAGAGGAATATAAAAATTTATAATGATGTGATGGTGGGATAACCCAATGAAATGGAGTTAGCTTCATGAATCCCCTGACCTAAAATCCCATTTTTTCATCGCTTTTTCACCTCCTCAATAATAAAAATTAAATTAATAAAAAATTAATCTGAATGTTAATTATTTGAAATTTTACACTATTTATTAGTTTTAATCATTTGATTACATTTTTTAATTTCAATGGTTAAATGGATGAGATTTTAATATCATGGTTTCCGTAAAAATTTATCTTTTTTCTTCGATTTCACTACTTTGTTAAATGTATTTTACACATTGGTATAATTAATTCCCAAAGAATAAAATATATATATTAATAAAATTATATCTAATTAATATTTTATTATAATCATCCATTGGTTTACTAATGATAAAATAGTTAAAAATGCCCTCATTGGCAGTTAACCCACTGTTAATGGGACATTGTCGATAGAACAGGAATGGAGAGAAAGAAAATTTAATTTGTTGTAAATATAATAATTCCAATATTTTAACATCGTTAATATAATTTTAACATAATAATTAATTATCCATATAATATTTTGGTTTGAAATTTGTGGAGAAAAAGTTAAAGAGGGAAGGAGAATGAGAGAAATAATTAGTGTGAGCTTACCCTCTTCTTGATGTAGCTTTTTCTCTATGGCTTTAATATTCTTTGATTCTTCGAGTTGAATGGCTCCAAAACATCCATAGTTATTATAAGATACTTAATAGATAGAATTTGGGTAGATACATGTCTTTTTAATGTGAGTTAGTGGTTTTTTTGTAACATCCCATGAAATTATTTTAGTACCTTTATTTTAATTATTTATTTATTTTGTTTATATTAATAAGATATATTTTTTGTAAAAACTTTTATGAAAAAAAATTATTTTATGTAATAAAAATATGTTATTATATCAATTATAAAATCATACTCTGTATTTTAGGATAGATTATTTTTATATATTAAATTTAAATTAAATAATATATTCCTTAAATAAATGTATTTTTAAAATAAACAAAACTTATTTATTTAAAATTATGCTCTAAAATTAAATGTTCTGGATATAATAATATTTTCCAGAAAATCTATTTTTTATAGATAAAGTATATTATATTTATAGAAACCAATTTATTTTAAAATTATATATATATATATGTATATACTTTGATTAATTTTGATTTGATTTCTAAAATGTTAATATTTTAAATAATGTTAGAATGAAATATTATTACCTTGTGTTAAATTAATTATGTTAAATTATAAGAATTTTAATTTAAATTAAATAATGATTTATAATTATAAATGTTTAAAATTTGGATAAATTAAACTTACAAAATTAAAACTAATATAATTTATAATTAAACATTTGAAATAAAATATTTTATAAAGAATTATATTTTGGTAAATATAAAATAATCATTTTAAATAATAAATATAATTATGAAATTATTATTAATTAAAATATGAATCTTAATTTGTTTATAAAAAATATAAATTAATTTGAATATGTATATAAACAAAATTTATAATATATATTTTATTTTATAAAAATAAATGAATGATATAAAACATGATATAAAAAAATAAAAAAATGTCCCATAATAAAAAGAAAAAAAATGATATAATTATTTTAAAAAACATAAAATAAACTAATAAAAGACTTCAAATATTATTTGGTTAAAAAAATTAAATCATATAATAAAACAAATTCAAAATACAAAAAATAAAGCGGAAAAAATGGAAAAAATGCTACAAATAATATAAAATAGTAAAAGTAAGTAAAACATGAAATGATTACTTTGAAAACATTGTAAAATATAATAATGATTTTTTTTGAAAATTTCGATGATAATATATATATATAATAATAATAATTTTATCATTATTTTGT
Source organism: Viscum album (assembly GCA_963277665.1). Classification (NCBI taxonomy): domain Eukaryota; kingdom Viridiplantae; phylum Streptophyta; class Magnoliopsida; order Santalales; family Viscaceae; genus Viscum; species Viscum album. The sequence goes on from OY728138.1 coordinate 1,550,208,034, forward strand.
AAAAATGGATCTCAATGTTTTTTGTTTCATTAGAAGACAACATGCCAACCTCTTATAGTAAGTGAATTTACAGTGCTTCAGTCACCATCTTCTACCCGCTGTCAAGGCTAGCCTCTAACTCCTATCTCATCTAGAACTCAATAATATATTTTGATAGTTATTTTGTATTCATGGGAAGTAATGATTAAAATAAAAATAAATTCCTATTTTTATGATGATCACTGATTTGTTTTAAAAAAACAAAAAAAAAATCTCTCACTTCTATTAGAAGCTTGATCCATATAAGATTTTTTGTATATAAATATGTCAGATACTCGTAGAACCCCTTCTCCCTCACTAGAAGACCAAATCCAAACCTATCAACATTTTCACATTCACTAATAATTTCGGAGTTTCCTCTCGACTTCTGATTCCAAAAGTAAGTAATGGTTTCAGTTTTTTATTTTCAATCTATCAATTTATGTATGATTTACAAGGATATATATATATATATATATCTTATTTAATATAATGTATAGGGTGGATTTAAATTTATTTTCAATCAAATAAATTTTTTTTGTAATGGTTAATATTTATTTTCTACAATATATGGGATCGGGTTGTATAGAATATTCACAAGAGATGGGTGAATTATGTCTTTAAAATATATTCTTGAAACATGATGACAACCAATTATATTTTTTATCTTTATCATAATTTTTTATGCTACAGAAATAAAAAAATATAAGGATGAAAATATTTATAGTCGTTTAGGGCACAAAGATCCCCTGGTCCACTCCACCAACGTTCTTCTCCTTGAGCATGTTGATTTTCACGATTTGGTCATCTTTTCACAAGACCATTCACAACTTAGTGCAAGAAGTTGACACCTTTACAACGTAAGGCTAAAAATAGAGCTTTATAGTTCTAAAAATTAAACTGGTCAAACAGCTCAGTACGAGAATCTGATTCTAAGAATAAAAGAGTACTTTTTAGAAAAATACTTTCTTATTGTTCTTAACATTGGAAATAGTATGTAACTGACAGTAAATGGATCGTTGTATTCAGAAAAAAATGTTCTTCAGGAAAGATAAGTTTGGAATCGATATGGTTGCAATTGTTCTTGAAATATATTCAGCAAAAAATAAGTAGTATAATCATGATAGATCTCCAATGTAGAACAAGTAAATATTCAACGTTTCTACTTCTGATATAAAAAAGAATTTGATCATTCTCTATAGCATCATATATGTAAAAGATCTTTTGAATTAATCAATGTCTCCCTATTATTGTGATTCTCGAATATCTTTCTAAAAAGTATCTTGATGGCCGAGTATTAAAAATCTTTTATTCACCGTGTATTCAAGAGATATATTAGCAAAACCATATGTATAGAATATATAGCACCAAGAGAAGAACTTAATTCACAAAATTAAGATCCACAAAGGTCACATGATATATTTAAATATTCAAATCCTTTAAAAGAGAGCACTCGTAACATCCCTTAATAATAGGCACAAAATACTCCTACGAAATTGATCTATTGAATCAAATAAAAATGGTATTTAATTAGTAAAAGATGCGCTTAATAATCAGGATCTGAATCAGGCTTCAAATCAGCCTGATATTTTTCAAAATACCATTGTACGATAAATTCGTAAAATCAAATCATCGATGCTTGAAGAAGTCAAATGCAGGGTTTTCTCATAAGAAAATAGAAATGTAAGTTTGATCACAAATGTTAGGATGATCATAAATTTAAGGTTTATCACAAATGTATTTTTGATCAAAAACATAAGGTTGATCATCCATAATTTCCTCTTGATCATCAGAATGTATGGTTCATGATCCGTAAATTTCTTTACTTCTGAATGTAATGTATATGATGCATACATTTTAATAAAACATAAGGTTTATTAAAAAATTAGGGTTTTTGTTCCATACATTTAAGAAGAAAATTTAAGATTACATATTTACGTAGGGTTCTTCATCCATACTATTATCATATACCAAATGTATGGTTCTTTACAAATGTAAGGTTCTTTTACCATACTTTTATATCAACATAAAATAAACATAGGGTTTAATCCTTACACTACGTTCTCCAACAAACAGCATAAACAGTGTTTCCGGAATAAGTTGATTATCTTTTTGAACACTTTCGAAAAAATGTTACATGGATAATAATCATTAATATTATTCCAAATTTTGGAATATAAATAATATTAATTTCCTAAAATATACTAAATGTAAAATCATTAAAACAACATACAGGGGTATTTGTGAGCATTAAAATCATCGTAAAAATATAAAGTATTGTTGAAACAATACATGATTAATAATATCCCCCATATTGATGATAAAAACCCCATAAAATTAATTTTATAAATTTATAATTATTCAATGATAAAAACAATATTTAATTATATCAAAATGCAATTCTTCTTTTAAAAATATCCAAATTTATCCTTTTTTAAAATCAAAATTTCTGTTTTTGTAAAATCCAAATTTCTCCCATTTATTCAAATTATTTCTTCCCCTTTATAAAAATTAAAGAAATGTAAAATTTTGTGTTTACCCATATTTCTACTCCTTTTGTGATATCAAAAATAATGATAGAATAAAGAATAGAACACATTTAGTGTATCACTAAACTATTATCAAATGTTCTGATAAAATATTTTTCAATAATTTCATCTGAATTACTTGCACTCTAAAATATTAATACACAACATAACATAGTAAAACAAAAAATTAGATTAAAAATAATACATTGGTAACAGATATACATCTTCATAAATGTATTAGAATCAAGGGTGTTTGGATAAGAAGGTTGGAAAAAGGTATTTCAACGATTATGAACAACTTGTTTCAATTATGCCAATTATATCTTTAACGTTTTTATAACCCCATATCCCATATGAATTATCAAATATCTTCATTATTGAGTTAAATTTAGATCTTCAATTAGATTCACTCTGAAAAACTCATGTAACTATTCTTATTTTTCAATAAACTGATTGATCTTCTCGGTGAAATTGGTAATAATTCTCGAATACCTGGTTCACCTAAGGTGATCTGCTCAACAAGAATCTTTTTATTATCTAGAATTACTGATAAAGGATCAATGTTACACTATAAATCCTACAATCTATTGTTCATGTTTATCATTACTATTGAAATGGCTTGAAACCTCTTGATATAATTAGGTGATGTAACCGATGTACTTTCTTGATTTCCTCTAAAAATTGAAAATTGATTCTTCATAAAACCTTTTAGTTATGCAAAATATAATTTTAAAACAACATTAAATTTTAATCATGAAACTTCTTCCAATATTTCTTTCTAAAAAGAATCAACTTACTTTTTAGAAATAGAAGTATCTTTTATCTTTAAAAACATTTTATTTTCCTTTTTTAACTATGTTCTTACAGAAGCATTCTATAATTGAACTCTGTTAAACTTTTTGGAATGCTTTTAAACATGATCATTCATTGAATTAGATTCACATTGATCTTGATTAATAGGTTGGTTTACCAAAACTAGTGGTAACGATTTAGCATCTGATCTTTATTATGTATTCCTCTCTTATGGTTTTTCCACTGACTTTTCTCTAAAGTCCTTTAATGACTCCTCAACAGAAAAATTTTCATTCCAAATTTCTGTATGAACTTCAAAAATATTTTCTTCTTGAATAGGCTCTTCTTTCATGGGTTCTTCCTGAAACTGAGCAGCATTCATCTAATAAAAAAATTGTTTCATTTATTTTAATTTTTTCACCAGAGCCACTTCTTCATTTTTTGGTATTGCTTCTTCCTGAGGCGTAATTTCCACTTCTTATTGAGGAGAACATTCCTCCTATTGAGGAACTATTTCAGTTTCTTGATGAAATGTTTCCTCTTACCTTTTCTCTTGTACAGATTCACTCAAAAACTTGTAACATAATAGATCTCGTGTTTTAAGTATTGTATTTGGAGTAGGTTCCAAACCAACTTTTATTTTTCATGAACTAATCAGTTCTCCCTGTATTTCATCATCAGTAAGTGCATCTTCTGTTGCAAATACGAGCCTTCGTGATGTCTTTGAAACTTCTCCAGTTCTGGATTCAGCCATACCTTTGATTTAGCAGGTTTCTCCCCCTGAGTAGATAATTGATCCTGATCATCTCCAATAGGCATGATTTTTCCTTTATCATTACTCCAAAAAATTATAGTTTCTTCATGGTTATAAAATTAAACACATTGCTATGATGGAATTTGACCCTCACATCAACCAGTATAACCATATCCTTCTTAAATAATAATTTTTATATAAATATCCTATAAGGATAAAAATTCATTCAACCCTCTGGTTGACAACAATAATTCATATATCTAATTAGATATCATGGAAAATTCATCTTGATTTCACTTAAGAAAAAAAGATTATATACATATCATGAATAAAAATCTTCTACATCTCTAACTTTCTGGGATCACTCTCAGTTTGAATAAACTTAATCAATATTTTCTAATCTGGTTTTAAATCCTTGACTATAATTTCTCTAATTTTTAGTTTCACCAATTAGAAACAAAATGATATCATCTAACTTGTGTTCATTATTTCCAATAGATTTCAAATCAAAATGGAAAACTCCCCCGTGAGGGTAGTTCAAAATCCCTTCTTTTTCAACATTAGATATTTAGAAATCTTTATCCTATATTTTGGTGATTATCAAATCCTATGTATCTCCCATACTAAACTAATAATATTTAGAAACAGTTTTCAACTCTACCCATACAAGAATTCAGTGTAGTCCTCACTGAAATTAGTTTTATGATTTTGAAAATATTTGGCTTGCTTTAACATCATATGTGTCTGGTATAACCACTCTAAATCGATTACCTTGACCTGAATTATTTTTTGTCCATTAGATTGTTTATTCTAAGCATAAGTGGTTTCAACTTCCTTAATTTTTTTATCTTTTCCATTTCTATAGAAAAACTATGATGTTTTTATGTTCTAGGGTTTTGAAGGTGTGAGAAAACGTAGACGAAAGAGGTGAAGGATTCCGGTGTTTTGAAGGGTTTGATAAATTAGTGGGTTTAGAATTCGAAATGGCTTCTAACTGAGCCTTGATTCCCGTGTCATTATGTATAGTAATTATGACAAAAAATATTAAAATAAATAAACCAATAGGCGGTGAATTAATATTTATCACAGAAAAACAAAATTTTAACTTATTTAAAAGATATGTAACTAAATTATTTTAAATAATGAAAAAATGTAATCAAATAAAAAAAATTAAAATTAAAATTAAATATATTTTTTAAAAAAATTAAATAAAACTAGATTTACCTTAGCAAAATCAAAACATGAAGTGGAAATTGGTTTATTAAAAATATCATCTAATTGAAATTAAGTACTTATAAATTCTAAAAATATATTCTATTTAAGAGCATGGTCTCTTAGGAAATGATTTCTAATACCAATATGCTTCGTTTTAGAATGAATTATAGGATTTTTTTAAATATTTATAGAAATGGTATTATCACATAAAATAGGTGTAATATTAAAATTTAGTCCAAATTCCATAAGTGTGTTTTTCATCCACAAAACATGTGCACAAAAACTGCCTGCAGATACATATTCTTCCTCGGCTGTTGACCAAGAAACTGAGTATTATTACTTACTTGACCATGGAACTAATTATTTTCCTAAAATGTGACAGGTTCAAGAGGCGTTTTTTCAATCTAATCTTCAACATCCAAAAGAATCATCTTAATATGAAATTAAAGTAAAATCAGTTGTTTTTGGATAAAAAATATATTGAAAAATAGTTCCTTTTAAATATCTAAGAATTATTTTAAATTTAGTGACATGAGATTATATTAGATTTGATTGAAATCTAGCACAAAGAAATAATGAATACATAATATCTGGCATGTTAGCAATAAGATAAAATTAACTACCAATCATACCTCTATAAAACTTGTTGTCCACTAGTTTTCCAGCTTCGTCAAAATCATGTTTTATATAAGTACACATAAGAGTTTAATATATCTTGATGTTTTCAAGTATGAATTTCATTAGTAAATTAGTAATGTATTTTATTTGATTCAAAACATTTCTAATATCTTTTTGATATATTTTAAGTCCAAAAATTAAATTTATTTCTCCCATCATACTCATTTCAAATTCTTTTTTGGATTACATTTTAAAATTCATGAAAAAGGTTTTTATTAGTTGATCCAAATAGTACATCATAAACATAAATTTGAACCAATAAAATATTAGATTTTATAGTTTTATTAATAGGTATTGGTTCTTAGATTCCAAAAGTAAAATCATTTTTCAGAAGAAAAGAACTTAATCTTTCATACCAAGCTATAGGTGCTTGTTTAAGGCCCTAAAGAGCTTTAGTAATTTTAAAAACAAAATCTGGTTGTTGACAATTTTTAAAACCAGATGTTTTCTCAATATAAACATACTCTATTAAATAACCATTTAAAAATACATACATAACATCAATAAGAAATAATTTAAAATTCATATGAGATGCATATGATAAAATGATTTTAATGGATTCTAATCTAGCTACAATGGATAAGGTCTCATCATAATCTATACTTTTTTCAGGATTATATCCTTTAACTAGTAGTCTTGCATTATTTATATTTATAATTCCTTGATCATCATGTTTTTTTTCTGAAGACCCATTTAATTCCAATAACTGTGTAGTTCATTGGTCATTCAAATAATTCCCAAACTTCATTTCTTTTGAATTGATTTAGTTCTTATGGAATTTATATCATCCAAATTTCATCATATAAAAATTATTCTATTGACTTTGGTTCTAATTGGGATAGAAAGGATGAAAACTCAGATAGATTTCATACACTTCTTTTAGTTTTTATTCATATTTTTAAGTGTACTATAATAGTTTATTAAGGGTGATTTTGTTAGGGTTTTAGTATATCAATGTAAAACACTATTATGTTCATCATTGTAATGTTCTTTTGAGCTAGAAAAAAAATTTATTAATATCATTTTATAAATCATATTTTAGGTTTTCAATTCTCAAGCTATCATTAGGGTCAGATTCATCAATTTGGTCTTTTCCTTTAACAGAAGGATCAAAATCATCAAATTTCACAGGAACTAATTCTTCAACAATACTTGACGTTTTATTAAAAACACTATAAGATTTGGAGGTAGCAGAATATCCTATTAAAATGGCTTCATCATATTTTGGATCAAACTTACCATGATTGTCCTTGGTGTTTAAAATATAAACCTTATATCAAAAAACATTAAATTATTTTACTTTATGTTTTCTGTTATTCCAAAGATCATAGGGTGAATTTTAGAAAATTGGCTTGATTAAAACTATATTCATTATATAGCTTGTTTTTATACTGCTTCTCCTCATAAATATGTAGGAAATCGTATTCATTTAGTGTAGTCCTAGAAATTTCCTGAATAGTTATATTTTTTCTTTCAACAATTCCATTTAGTTGAGGTGTTCTTGGTGTAGAGAATGGGTGTTTAATACCCATATATGAGAAAAAAGAATTAAATTCTACATTATCAAATTCTCTACCACGATCACTTATTAATTAAATTATTTTAAAACCTTTTTAAATTTGAACAATTTTTCAAAAACATTCAAAAACATTAAAATATTCATTTTCATATTTCAGAAAATAAATCCATGTAAATCTAGAATAGTCATCAACTAAAACATATACATATAATTTACCAGCCAAACTTTTTTATTCTTGAATTTATAAACAGATCTATGTGGATAATTTCTAAAGGTTTAGATTTATAAATTTTTTAATTGATTTGAAGAATGATTTTCCTTGCTTTCCAATTTGACATGCATCATAGAATCTATCACTATAAAATTTATGAATTCGTAAGTCAGAATGTAATTGTTTCTTAGAAAACTTATGTAAAGAATTAATATTGAAATTTCTAAGTATTTTACTTCAAATCCAAGATTCATTTATCTTAGAAGTTAAACAATTTACTTTTTGATTACACAAGGAATTTAATTCTACGGTATAAATATTTCCAGTTATGGGTTCTCTAAATTTAAGAAATTTACCTTTAAAAAATGAACAGTAATTGTTAAAAAAATCAAAAAAATAACCATCATCACAAAGTATAGAAATAATTATTAGGTTATGTTTCAATACTTTTAAAAAAATTACTTTGCTGACTGAGACAGCTTCGAGATCTCTAAATGTTCCAATACTAATGATTTTTCCTTTGGCATTCTCATAAAAAGTGACTAATCCACCATCCTTTTGAGTTAAGGTGTTAAAGTTTGATGAGTTTCCACTCATATGCCTATATCATCCACTGTCCATGTACCGTATTTATTTTCTACTTCTTTGACCTTCTTCTTGCAAATACATTTAAACAAAGGTTTGTTTTGGTACCCATATTGTTTTGGGTTCAACAATGTTATCTAGTAGTGATCTAAGAATAAAGAATTGATATGTTTTTTATAATCATTTTAGTCACATAAAATATTTGAAATATATTCCTTTTTAATTCTACTTATTTGGGTATTACGTAAATAACAGTTTTTTATAATGTGACCTTTTGTTCCACAGTAATTTCAAATTAATTTTTTTGAATTTGGAACAAGATAATTTTTGTATATTTTAGGATTCTCACCTTTACTGTCTATTCCATATATATTTTTAATCAAATTTTTAACCAGAATTTTATTTAAATTATTTTCTCCTTTTGTGAAAAAGAGATTTTCACTTTTGTATATTTATACTTCATCATTCAGTGTTTTGATCTTAGTTTCATGATCTGCACTATTTGTGTTAGATGCGTTATATTTCTCAATTAAATCTTAATTCTATTTTAGAAAAGTGTCTCTTTATCCTAAAACTGTGCTGTGAATGTTTTTTTGTGATTTATGCTTTTTTAATAAAGAATCATATCTCTCTTCTATCATACTGCTGTAAGATGAAATTTTGTGATTAGAATAGCTAGAGTCAGAGCCTTAATTTTAAGAGTTATAAGAATATAACGTTTCATCGACACCCATGAAGCACATGTTTGACTTTAAATTTGATTCTTACTTTTTTGAGTCAGACCTTGATGAGATACTAGAGTCTTTAGAAACAATCCATGTAGCTTTCATTGCTCTTTTATCATTCTTTGTATAATCAGTATTCTTAAAAAACATTTTTATTTTCATTTTCTCCTTTTAGCAGAGGACAATAAGGTCTTATGTGACCTTGTTTCTTGAATTCATAGCATATGACTTCCTTTGGATCATTCTCATCTCTCTTGAATTAATTTCTGAACCCTTTCTTATTTATATAAAATTTGTTGAATTTTATATACATCTATGCTTGTTCTATTTCTAAATCAGATGATTCATAACTTTCTTCCTTTTTTATCTCTTATTTTATCTTCCAACTCTTCTTTTGAGATGTAACTTTCAAAGTAGTATTTTTCCTTTTTATTAAGACATTATTCTCATTAGCTTCATATTTCATCACAGCTTCATACATCATCAGGGTTCCAATCAATTCTATAATATTTGTATTTTTAACAGGTGATGATTGCCTAATTGCTGCTGATATCCCATTCAATCTAGTTGGTAGTACTCTTAGTACTTTCAAGGGTTGATCATATTAGTTTATAGTAACTCCCAAGGCAGTAATGTTGGTGACTATCTCTGTAAGCCTTCAATTCATATGAGTGATAATTTCACCATCAATCATTCTAAAAGTATCAAATTAAATATTTTCTATAGCATAACTCATTTTCCTAACATTGTTATTTCCTTCATAGGAAACTGCAATTTTCGACCACATCTTCTATGTAGTTGGGAAATGTGATACTTGGTTAAATTCAACTGTTCCAAGACCACAGTTCATTTCATTCATTTATTTTGAATTTATTTCATTCTCCTCTTCAGTTAAGGAACTCCATATTTCTGGTTTTTTGGGAATTGTATAAGGAGTTAGAATTTCTGAGTATAACTTGTATCCAAGGTTCTTCAGGTTAATGATCATCCTTGATTTCCAGCATCCATTGCTTTCACGATTTATGTACGGAGCTCAATCCATTGACATTACCTCTCTTGTATCATCCATTGAGATATCTGTATAATCCTTTAAACTTTCAGCTTTTTAGAGATTTATCAAACGCCAAACCCACCTCTGATACCAGTTGGTGGATCAGGTTATACCGAATAGTCACAAGATGGGGTGAATTGTGTCTTTAAAATTTTATTGTTAAACTTAGTGACAACAAATTATATCCTTTATCTTTATCAGGATTGTTTATGTAATGGGAATAAAAAAATGAAGTATGAGATGATTTATATTGGTTTGGGGAACAAATATCTCCTAGTACACTCCACCAATGATCTTCTCCATGAGCTTGGTGATTCTCACTAGTTGGACATATTTTCAAAAGACAATTCACAACTGAGTGCAGGCTGTTGACAGTTTTACAATGTAAGGCTAAAAATAGAGCCTCCTGTTTCTAAACATATAACTGGTCAAAAAGCTTAATAAGAGAAGTAGGTGCTCAAAATAAAAGAGTATTGTTTTGGAAAATAAATTCTGATTGTTCTTCATAGTTCAAGTAGTTTGCAACTTCCAGTAAGTGGATCGTTGTATTCAGAAAGTTTGTTCTTTGGGAAAGAGAGTTTCTAAATTGATGTAGTTGAAATTGATCTTGAAATATATTCCTCAATAAATAATAATTTGATTCACGATAGATCTTAAATATAAAACAAGTAAAGATTCAATGTTTCTCATTGTGATATAAAATAGAGTCTGAACATTCTATGTAGTAGTAGATCGATAAAATATCTTTTTAATGAATCAATGTATATCTATTTTTGTGAGTCTGGAATATCACTACAAAAATTATCTTGATGCTAATGTATTTGAAATACTGTATTCACCATGTATTCAAGATAAATATCTAAAAAAATCATATGTATAAAATATATAAAACAATGATGAGATCTTGCTTCATAAAATTCAGATTCAAAAAGGTCGCCTGATAGATCGCGATATTCAAATATTTGAAAACAGAGCAGTAGTAACATCCCTTAATAAAAGGCATGGAATCCTCCAATTAAATCGATACTTTAAATCACATAAAATAGTATTTAATGAGTGAAAGACTCACTTAATAATCGGACTTTGAATCGGGCTTGAAATTAACATGATATTTCTCAAAAGACCATTGTATGATAAAGTTGTAAAATCAAATCTCTAAAGCTTGATAAAGTAAAATGTAGGGTTCTTCTCATAAGAAAATAAAAACATAAGGTTGATCACAAAATTTATGGTTTATCACAAATGTAAGGTTGATCACAAATGTTAGGTTGATCATCCATACTTTTCATTTCGACTTTATAACGTATGGTTCATGATCCATACTTTTCTTTGCTTTTTAATGTAAGGTATATGATCCATAATTTTTGATAGAATTTAATTTTCATTATAAAAGTAGGGTTGATGTTCCATACTTTTGATAATGAAATTAAAGATTCTATACTTACGTAGGGTTATTCATCCATAATTTTCTCATATAACAAACTAAGGTTCTTTTACCATACATTTCTTTCAATGTAAAATATACATAGGGTTTAATCCTTACACTACAATCACCAATGTATGGTATGAATAGTGTTTCTAGAACACGCTGAATAGCTTTTTGAATTCTTTGAAAAATATTTCACGTGTATAATAACCTTCAATATTTTTCCAAATTTAGGAATTTAAGGAATTTTAATTTTTTTGAAATATACTAAATGTAAAATCATTAGAACAACAAACAAGGGTATTTTTGAGCATTAAAATCATTATAAAAATATAGATTATTTTTGAAATAATACATGCTCAACACAATATTGTGTTCAAATATAAATGTTTTGAGGGGTAAGGGATTTTTTTTGTTTTAAATAAATAAATTTATGTTTTAATTTATGGAGTTTATAGGGAAGTATTTTAATTTAATATATATATGTATATATGTGTACATATTTTCAAACTCTATGAGTATGATTTAAATTTATGATTTTTATCATGTTTTGTTATAGAAATATAAGTTTCTATTTTAATTTCAAAAATTTATCCAAATTAAATATCTAATAAGAAATAAAACCCACTATATATCTTCAAATAATTATATATCTATATTTATATATATAATACCATGATTCATTGATAGAAGATAGGTTTTATAAAACTAATGTGTATAAGTAATTTTTATTTTTTATGATCTACTACAAAAAAACAGACTCTTATTTTGTTATTGTTTAACTTAAACTTTTAATGGGGAATTTGATTTTATATCAATGATATAATTATTATTTCATTTATATATTAGTTGTTATTTTATGTGTAATTTCATTTTATGATAATTTTGAATAAAAATCATCATTTTATTTTCTAAATTTAAATAAAAGTTATTATTTCAAGTGAAAAAATGTCTATGCACCTCCTTTATGTCCCTATTAATTTAGATTTGGTCATTATCTAAGTTATCATCGTTATTCAGTGAATTTTTATTCATGTATTCATTTAATTTATTATGAATTTATAATATTGGTTTTTATATAATAAATAATGTTTATAAGCATTGATTTCTCCTAAATATGATTATAGAAATTCTAAAAAATTGATTATTTCATGTTAAGAAGTAGTAATATTATTTTATTTAAAATAATTTTGTTTTTCGAATGTATTATTTTGAAAAAAAATTGGTTATTATTTTTATAGGCCGGACTATTAATTTTTTTTTCTTAAAATTGGCACTAGAGTATCGAATATTATGTTATGGTATGGGGAGTGAACACATGACCTTAAGGGGACATTGTCACAAATGAGATATGGCTAGGTGGACTTATTGGTATATTATGGTCTATAGAGTACCATGATTAATATATAAAAATTATTATTTTAAAAATGGAGACATAGAAAACATATTTTCAAAATATTATTACTTGAGGAAGAAATATTGGTTTTCCAAATTATATAAACATATTATATTTTGATGTATTAAAAACATTTTTATAAGTATTTATATTATCAAATGATATATTTTAATAGTATTTTCTATGATTTTAAAACCCCTTACTGAGAAAAAATAATTCCTCACCCAATGATTAAAATTTGTTTTTCACAAGTTTATTAGAAATTATCTGATAGAATTCGCTACGAGTAGGGAGTCAGCGCACCTGAAGCATTTTAGTTGATTTGTTTAATTTTTTCTAATTATTTTATAAAATGTAATGTATAATGTATAATTCTTCAAATCCTAGATTGAAAAAGTTCTTGGTAGGTAAAATGTGTTGTGTATTTTTTTCAATTTACCTTTTGAAACAAATACACTGTATCTTCATATGCTGAAACGGAAATCAAAAGTTTAAGTATTATCAGTTGGTATTAGAGAAACAATATAGAAAAAAATTTGATGTTTGATGCTTCTATTTGATAAAATTATAAGAAGTAGAGTAAAATGGTTTTTATAGTCCTAATTTTTCTTAATTCTGAAGATGGAAACTCGAAATTTTTTTAGTCCGAAAAATGAATCACGAGGGTAAAATTATTTTAATGGGGGAAGAATGTAACATCCCAATAATTTTAATAGTAATTTAATTTTAATTAAGTATTTATTTTATTTATAATTTAATGATATATTTTAATAAATGTATTTCTGAAACTAAAGTATTTTGTGTATTTAAAATACAATTTTTTCACAATTATAAATATTACATTTTATTTTGGGAGATTGTAATTTTATATCTTAAATGAAAATAAACTGATATATTCCTTAAATATAGGTATTTTAAAATAAACAAAATTTATTTATTTAAAATTATGTTTTAATATTTAATTTTTTGGATACATAAATATTTTTAAAGAAAACAAATTTTCTTATATAAATCATATTATATTTATAAATACCATTTTATTTAAAATTATTGTTATAAGTAGATAATTTTATGAAATTTTATTTGATTTCTTAATTGTTAATATTATAAATAAATGTAATAAGAAATATTATTACTTTACATTAAATTATTTTTCTTAAATTATAAGAATTATAATTTATATAAAATAGTGATTTAATATTGTAATATTTAAAATCTGGATAAATTAAAATTATATAAATAAAAGTAATATATTTTATTATTAAATATTTGAAATAAAAATACTTATAAAGATATATTTTTTGAAAAAAAAATTATTTTTAATTATAAATATAATTAGGAAATTATTATTACTTAAAATCTGAATTTTAATTTTTTTTAAACAAAAAATATTAATTTATATATATATATATATATTTATATAATGAAATTTATATTATATGTTTTACTTTATAAAAACCAATAAATGATGAAAAAACATGATATAATAAATAAGAAAAAAACATCACATAAGAAAAAGACAAACAAAGTGATTCAAATGTGCATAAAAATGTTAAATAAACTGATAAAAAATATTAACATATGTTTTCGCTAAAAATAATTATATCATGTAAAAAAAGAGAAATACAAAAAAAAAATCAAGGGGAAAACATGGTCATATTAAAAACACTAAGAATAATGAAAAAATTTTAAAATAAAAAAATGAAATGATTACTTTAATAACATAATAAAATTAAATAATGAATTATGATTGAAATATTAATTAATAATATATAGATATAATAATAATGATGTTATAGTGATTTAGAAAAATGGAACTCAAATTTTTTGGTTTCAGTGGAAACTAAGTTGCCAACGTCTTCTAGCAAGAGAATTTTCATTGCCTCATTAACTGTCTTTTACCCACTATAGTGGTCGAGCTCCAACCCCTATCTCTTTTGGAACTCAATAATTGAGTTTAAAAATTATTTTTTATTCCTTCAAAATCAAGATGAAAATAAAAAATAATAGCCATTTTTGTGAGACTCTGTGTTTTTATTTAAAAACTAAAAAAAATCTCAACTTCTCTTAGAAGATTATGCCACATATATATTGTTTTATATAAATATATTAGAAACCTGGAAAAACCCTACTACCTCATTATAATATAGAATCCAAACCTCTCCAATTTCTCACATTCACTAATTAGTCCGGAGTTTTCTCCCTATTTCAGTTTCTAGTAAAAAGTAAGGGTTTGTTTTTTAATTTTCAATCTATCAATTTTGGTCTGATTTACGAAGATTTATAAATATACCTATCTTTTTTTTCAAAATTTATAATTTAAAGTATTGTTTTAAATTTATTTTCAAACCTATAAATTTATATTTTCTAAGGGATTATATTTATTTTGATCAATTTTCTGTTCAAATATAAATTTATTCTGGTGTAAGGGATTGTTCTTTTGTTTTAAATTAATCAATTTTTTTAATTTATTGACATTGTGAGGTTTTTATTTTAATTTAAAATATATATATATATATTCAAATTACATAAGGACGTTTGAAATTTATAATTCTTCTTTTGTTTTTTTAGAAATAGATGCTTCTATTTTATTTTCAAACATTGATTGTAATAAATTCTTTTTCAATAAATCCAACCCAATATTTATTTTCAAAGAATAATGTATATATATATATAATACCATGAATCATCAAAATGATATTCTTCATTTAAAACCAATGTGTAATATTAAATTTTATTTTTCTAATATAAAATATAAAACAATAATGAATCCATGTTTCTTTTGTTTGACATAACATTTTAAAGGGGTATTTAATTTTATTTCGATGATATAATTATTATATCATTTAAATAGTAGTAATTATTTTATTTTTAATTTAAATTTACATTAATTTTAAATTAATGTCATCATTTTAGGTGCTAAATATAAATAAAATTTTTTATTTGATGTCAAAACTGTCTATAAACTTCCTTCAATGTCACTCATAATTTAGATATGGAAATCATCTATGTTATCATTAAAATTCCATTCATTTTTATTTAAGTAATAATTTAATTTATTATGAATTTAGACATTTTAATTTTAAATAAGAAAAGATATTTATAAGCCTGGATTTCTCCTCAATATGATTTTTGAAATTCTCAATAAAGTATTATGTCGTGTTAACAAGTAGTAAGATTATTTTTTCAATGAAAATAACTTATGAACATATTGTTTTGAATCATTTTTGGGTTATGATTGAGAATGGAAAACCATGATATTTTTTTTCTAAAAAATTGCATTATAGTATCAAATTGTATGTTACGGTACAGGGTGTGAACCCATGACCTTAAGGGGATATTCTCCCAAATGAGATATGACTAAGTTACCCTATTGTTCTCTTATAGTCTACTGAGTATCCTAATTAATCTAAAAAATTATTTTTTCCAAATAGATAAATCTAAATAATATTTTAAAAATATTAATACTTTGAAAAAATTTAACAAATTTAAAAATGATATAAACTTATTATATTTCAATGTTTTGAAAAAAAATCAATTTATTTTTATTATCAAATGAAATATTTTAAAATCATTTCCACTAATTTTAAAAACACTTAATGGGATAAATTGTTTATCACGCTATGTTTAAAAACTATTCATCACAAATTTAGTAGAATTTAACTAAAGGAGATCACTTCACATATGAAGTTAGCACACTGGAAGCATTTTATTTTTCTTATATTATTTTTTTGTACATCTTTGATAAAATGTAATCTATAATGTCTAATTCTCCAAAACATATACTGAAAAAGTTCCTAGTATGGAAAACATGTTGTGTATTTTATTCAGTTTCCTGAAAAAAAATACACAATATTTTCTTACGGAGAACCTATAAGCATGGGTTCAGGTCATCACAATTTTACAAGGGGAGGGAGGGGGTTATTTATACTTGAGGAGAGGGTCATTTTTAAAATAAAATACTGAATAAAATTCTATATCAAATGTAGAACTTTTCATAATGTTTTTTTTACATAAAAATTATACACACATAAAATAGTATAGTTTTAGGAATTTAAAACCCTTTATAATTTGAATTCACTCAATTTAATAAAAATGAATTTTAAAATGAATTTTTTTTTGAAGAAATACATTTGACTTTAGGATTTCGAATGTATTTTTTTTGGTCTGGAAAATTTTTTTATTGTATTTTGATCTATCATTTTTGAGATTAAATTTTTTTTCAAGCCTAAATGTCTCAAAAAATTATTAGTTCATTATTACATCATGAGTGATGTAATTCAAGATAGACTGATTACCAAAAAAATTGTATTTTTAATATTCAGCTAAAAATTTAAATATTTCAAATAAAACGAAAAAATAACCCTTTGAAAAATTCAACATGATGATTTAAAAAATAATATTTATTTTATGAAAATAATTTTCTAACAAAGGAATTATAATTTTTAATGTAAAATTATTATTTTTATAAAATATTTTAAAATATCATTTATTAAATATTTTATTATTTTTTCTTTGATTTTTTTAAACATGATATTTATTTTTTAGAATTATAATATTTATATTTACTTAAATAACTAATAAGAAATATTATTTATATCCAAGTTAATTATTTTGAGGTTAAATTACTATTAAAGCATTTAGGTTATTATTCCCAATGGTCAGGTTACAATTCCAAACATTCTGGTTACTATTCCATTAGTCACATTACTATTATAATAGTCACATTACCAGTTATAAATAACTCTTAATTCTTCCATTCATTATTCAATTTTATTCTCAGGGTTCTATATTTTCATTTTTATAATGTTTATTGGTTTACTAATATTGTATTTCTTTTTTATAGCGTTGTTTGTGGGTGGGATGATTCTAGCAGGTCAGGGTGATCCAAATTTAACCATCATTGTTTTCATATTTTTTATTTTTTATCTCCATTAAATATTTATATTTTCAATGGGTTAATTATTTACTAATGAAAATATTGTTATTAATGATATACTGTTTTTTTGATTCTATATGTGTTGTATGTGTATAATATTGTATAATATAATATTATAAACATATATTTCATGAAACAAATATCATTTATAATTTCTGGTTTGTTATATTCGTCCCCCATTTAGAAATTTCATCCAAAAATATCAACTCGTATTTTCATTTGTGAATAGGTGAGGGTACTTCTATTTCATTATTTCCTATGGTTCCCACACCCACTCTACATATTTATTGTTCATCCACATTACATTGAAAAGGTGTGTTTCATTTTTTTGGAAAATTTTCCATACAATCCAAGATCATCACCAGCTACTCCTTATATAAGAGTTCATTCTCTAGTTGTACCACCATTGGATTCAGTGCATGTGAGCGGTAAGGTATTTACTTCCTTAGGAGATATATGTGGAACATATCAACAATTAGATCTATATTTGGTGGATGTGGAATTCGATAGGCTACAAATCCTATGTGATCAAGGATCTAAAAGTTGGAAATGTTCCTCGGGATAATCATTCCTTTCATTCAAAATTGTATAACTCTCTTTTATGGTGACATTTAAAGAAAAAAATGTCTCCAAATTCAAACTGCAATTCCCTTTGATGGTTGTCAGTATATATATTTTTTGACTCAATGTATATTTTATATATTTTTTGATGGATTGAAATTTATCTTTCATCTCTTGAATAAGATCAATTCCAAGCATCTTCTTCTCTTTAACATTATTTCCAAAAGTTGTAGTTCTGCATTGCTTTCCATAGGGAGCTCTATATGGATCCATTTTAATACTTTAGTTAAACTATCATTATATTAGAACTAAACTAATGGGTCATATTAATCCCAACCTAATTTAAATTTTATGGAGAAATATCTTAGTATATCCTCGAGTGTTGGAATATTCCTTTCAAATTACCCATTGTTTTGGGGGTGATATGGCATATTGAAATTAAATTCAATATTTAAAACAAGTTAATGACTTTTTTAAAATTTATAAGTGAGAATTTGATCTTGATTCTATATGATTGATAGTGTAACCCCATAAAAAATCACCACATTCATTACATATTTATTGGATACTTATTCAAGAGACAAGTCTTCCCAAATAATGATGAAGTGGGTAGTAAGGGTGAGTCGATCCACCACTACACATATTACATTGTTTTCTTTGGATGTCTTTGGTTGACCAATTACAAATTCTATGGTGATGTTCTCCATTTTAGTATATGTATGGGAAATGATTGCAATATCCCCTTGGACTTTTATATCTCTACATTAACATGCTGAAATACCCCACATCTTGTGATATACTCAACAATATCCTTCTTCATGTTTTCCCACCAGAACTATTCTCAAATATCATTGTACATGTTGTAAATTATAAGAGGGATGAAGAAATATGATCAATGTGCATTATGAAAAAGTTATTAAATTATCTTAGGATATGTAAGAACAGAAATACTAGTTCCAAATCAAATGAAACCATCCTCATAAATGTGTTACTCGTGTAGTTTCTAATACTTTTCTACTTTTGCCTTATTTTGAAACTTCATATCATCCCTTTGTTTCTCCTTGACCTTCTATTAAATATATTGTTGGAAAATCAATTGAGAAAGGTATAATTTTATCCATTCCATTATAAATTCCTGATATATCCTCTTCATATACATGAAGAAGGGGTTTTTCTCAATCTGCATCTTGAATAGAGTAGCATGTTCTTTTTCGAGAAGACCATGAGTGTCCTTGTTCGCCTTTCCCAGGTGGTAGTGAATAGACCAATCATAGTAATTGATTATATTTAGCCATATTATTTTATTATTTTTATCTATTTAAATATTAATATATAATTTAGGCTCTTATGATAAGTATATATATCACACCCATATCTATAGAGGTAGTAAAACTAAATCTTGAAGCTGAAGATCACAACTGATAACTCTAGATCATGCATTGGGTATTACTTCTCATGTATCTTCAGTTATCACAAGGAATAGGCTATCAATTATTCATTATTCACGAGTAAAGAACCCAAAAATTTCTTTGAATAATAAATTTATATCCCAAAACCTTCTCTTATTTTCAAAAGTTTAAGTATAAGTGTAGTTATTAGCCTCTTCTTGAGCTCCTTAAATATTTGTTCACATTCTTCTATTAATAAATACCATTCCCATTTCTATTTTTACTTAGTTATTGGTCTATAAAATAATGATTTATTTCTCAAAAAATGTCACTAGTACCCTACTAAGACAATAAAAATACATATTTCCATGAAACTAGTTGATCTAGGACATTCCCCAATTAGCTTTATATTTTAAGGGTTCATAGAAATTCCGTCACTTGTAATCACATTCCTAAAAAGGGACTTTCTAAATCCAAAATACACTCTTCTTAAAACTAGAATACAATTCTCCTTCAATAATGTCTCTACTACAATCTTTATATACTCTTCATGTTCTTCATTTCTCTTAGAGTAAATTATAATATCATTGATAACAACTTCCAAAAATTTTCTATGATATTCTCTAATGACTCTATCATTCAAATCCATGAATATTTAAATGCAATTATAAAGCAAAAAGGGTATCACTATGAACTCATAGTGTCCATACCTTATACAGAAGGTCAACTTATGAATATCTTCTTTCTTCAACATCATCCAATGATATCTAGAATAAAGATCCACCTTTGATAAGTATTGATATCCTTATAGTTGGTTTAAAAAGTAATCAATGTTGGGAATGAGATACTTTTTCTTCATGGTGATCTTTTTAAGGTCCTAGTAGTTGATACAAAATAAAATTTTTTCATAATTGTTTTATAATGTGCACTGGAGCACCCAAAGGTGATTCACTTGGGTGTATGAACCTTTTGTCCAAATGCTTATACAGCTACTTACTTAACTATTATAGATTGAAAAGGGACATCTTATAAGATAATTTAATGATAGGAGTGTCTCTAGGTATATATTCGTTTATGAAATCCCACGCATGATCAAGGGTAAGTCTGGGTAATTATTCAGGAAATAAATCGGTGAATTCCCAAACAATAGTCATTTACTCAAGGTTGAATCTTTCCTTCAACACAACCATTTGGTCTAGGAATGCTTTATCATATGGAATCATTACCCATAGAATCGAAGGATTCTTCAACGAATATTGATGGTCTTCGTTTCCTTTGTATAGGAGAATTAGATAGTTCAGAATATAGAAGGGGATATCCTTTAACCAATAGTTTATGTGTTATCTTTATAATGAGAGAAAATCCATTCCTAGTATAGCATAAAATTATATAAGGTGAAGGATTAAAAAAATTCTAGAATAATATTACCAAAGACACTAATAATAGAAGACTCCAACATTATGGGTTCAATGATTGCACAACTAGGTTTTTTTATAGATATATCTACTTCAACATATCAGGGCTACAATTCAACTGTTCTAGGAAGCATCCAAGATATAAAATAATGCATATAACCAGAATCACATGAAACATTTTCCATTATTTAATGAATAGGAAGTGTACCTTGTATGAATCCATTTTCATTCTTATATTCATAGGTACTGATAGATTAATCTTTCCCTTTCACCATTATATTTGGAGATTTTTTACACTGATTACCGTCAAGGACCCATGGTTTAGTTCACTATATTTTATATTGATCTTTCTCCCTAAATTTTAAGAATTGAACAATGACTTATGCATTGATATGTTCCTTCCTTTCCTATATCATTTTGTTCATATTATTTGTTGGAACCCTTTTTTAATGATCTCATAAGCATGTTTATTCTTATATTAATAATATTTATGTTTTGTGATATAATTTTTCAATATAAGGACCATTGGTGAAATTAGGCTAAGTTTGACTCATAGATGATGTTGAGTCACTTCTAGCAATGACTCACCATCAGGGTGAATATATGGTTAAGTATGGGAAAGATTCACCACCAAGAATACGTTTCCACCAAAACAAAAAAAATTGAAAAGGTTCGGAAACACCTACAATTAGCTATGTGTCACTGCTAGAATGGATTTTTTGAATAGTATTGGAATGAATCACCATTAGATAATGAATCAATATTGGAACATAAATTGGAAAAGTATGGGAAAGACCTACCACCATGAAGATTCACCATTGGAGAAAACCATTACCTATAAGAGAAATTTGGAAATGTGATGGAATGAATCACCAACGAGCTGACTCAATACTAGTCTGACTCAGCACCATAACAAGTCACCATTAGTTATGACTCACTGCCAGATATTTCTACACTGTTTAAATGAGTCACGTATAGTATTCTATTCATTAATATATAAATATTTCTAACTACTATATTATTGAATTTAATGTTGTGACTTATTTTAATAATTTATTATAATTTTTTTCCAAAGATGGGTTAAATAATGTCTCATTACTATGTATAAATATTAAAAATATCTAGATCATTCTTCTAGTATTATTCTTTTAAAATAAGTAGCACAATTCTTATGCACATATATGGGGATCTATTAGAAACACAACTATACATATATATATTCATGGACACGTGAAGATTTCCACATTCCATGATATTTATCTCTACATATATCCTACACATGATAGTGATAATGTGGGGATTAATGGCCATTCAAATCTTCCATACAATAAAATAAATGATTTAAAAAAACCCTGTTCTACTGCTTTTTTTTAGAACCACAACCCGAGATTAATTTAAAGACACGTTCAAGGATTCACAAGATACAAAGATTATCAGACAAATAAACACAATCCTTCTATATTATTTTATTTTATATTTCTATTTATTTATTTACATAATCAGAAGTGTTTGTTTTACTATGTTTTAAATGTGTTGAATGTATCTTGTGATATAACTGGGACATACTAAATTTCTTCTGAAACACTCTTTATATCATTTTTCCACTGTGTTATTGAAGATTTTCTTATATGGACTATCTTTTCTTGTTCACATAGGTATTATGGAAGAGGTACATATATACATAAGACAAATTATTTATTTTAAACCTGATCCGGGTTGTGGATCATTGATTAGTTTATATAAACATCTTATCATCAAGTGATATCCAAGTGTATAGGATTACTAATCGGGTTGATACTGAACCTCTTTTATTTTATTCCATGGTGTGTTTTGTTTTTCTTTTCAATCAGACTTAAAAAGAACCTATTTTAAAACTAAGAAAAAAACAAATGCATTTATAGTTAGTGATTAATCTTGTTTATTTATGGTCATGACTAAGTAAATTTATTTCAAAAGTTAATATAGTTTTTCATCAGTGTTTTAACTAAGACATATTCAATATCTAGGAAATATTTTAAAAGATAATATCATATATCAATCTACTATTTTGAATAAATGGGATACATTAATTAAATTGTAGTATTGTTTTAAAAAATATGTTGGATAAAAAATTATTGGTTACTCAATTCACACCCCTCTTGAGATACTCACTCCCACCAATATTTTTTATCAAAGGTATTTCAAAATATTTACAACTTGGATTTAATTTGTTTTAAATATCTTATATTTCTTTCATCCATAAATTTATTTCCTTAGATGGATAATAGAAAATTAGGTTATGATACTATCATACCTCCCTTTTAAATAGAAAAACTATGCTCACTAGAAGATAAAAATGAAAATGAATAGAGAAATTTTGGGATTTGAAATTTTGTTTGCTATAGAGGATAAGTATGAGTTACCAAAAACTGATGGATATACTTGGGATAATGAATGTAAGTTTTATTATTATAATAATTTCAAATCCAGGAATGCGATTTATATTTTTTTAGGAGAAGAATATTTCAATAGAATATTTACTAGTAAATCTACCAATGAAATTTTGGATACCTTAGATATTTCACATAAAGGAACTAAGAATATTAAAGAAATGAGATTGAATAAATATAATATTAAATATTATACTTTCAAAATGAAACATGATGTGATAATTTATGATATGTATCTCAAGTAAAATTAGATATTCAATACAATGATCTCCTTGGGAAATCCAATTTCATATAAATTCCAAATCATGAGACTGCTGAGATGTATTCTCGAATGATGGAGAGGGACATCTGTGTCAATAAGGGAATCCTAAGATATTAGTAAACTAAATATCATGAAATTTATTGTAAAGATAATAATGTAATAAGAATAGCTTAAAGTAAATCATGAAGAATATGTTGAACCTAAGATAATTTTTTTTCTTTCAAGACTACTGCATAAAAACAAAAATACATGGAAAATGTGTGACATGAAAATTTCAGTGATGAAAAATCACCAGAATATTGTGATGAAGAAATGTACCATTTGTCTAGAAGATTAAAAATATATATATGATGAATAAATTATTTAAGAATCCTATTTAGAAAGTAACGTATGGAAATATAGGAACTTGGAAAAAAGAATTCAAATGATATGAAAACTCAAATGAGATTATCTGTTATGAATGTAAGAAAAAAATGAAATGTTAAGGGAGACATTACAAATTTTTAATACAAGATAAATTATGAGGGTAAACATATAAAATATATGAAATCTATGAAATAGACATGGATTTCCTATGAGTACATCACCTATGAATCAAATTCTACCAATGAAGAAAATATAGATAGAGCTAACATGTTCCCAATGAAAAATGTATATGATGTAACTATTCTATAATCTATACTTATTTTTGATCACTATGAAAATGATAATAATGATTATATGTTAAAAGAAGAATTTGTTTTTACTATAAATGATTTTTGATATTTTTAATGAACTCAATGAAAAATAAAATATTTTAAAGAAATAACAGGATTTTTCTACACATACTAAATCTGATATTACAATATAGAAATAGAAAAATGATCAATTACTAATGGAAAATAAAGAAGTGAAAATTTCAAATGAGAATAATAATATAGACTTATAAAGTATTAAAAATGGTAGATAAACTATAACATATAATTTCAGGAAAATTATTTTTCCTATATATGATATACGTATATGTTTTCGACCTAGATAGAGAAGGGTAGTTAAGATCACATTCATTCCTAAGTCCAATTATGTAAATTAATCTACTAGTTATTTTTCTAAAGGGAATAATAATGTTTTTATTTAAAGTATATTAAAATATTCTTATAAGAACCCAATTATTAAAATATGCATTCATAAGGCCCTAATCAGAAACATATTTGGACCAAATAAAATATCGGTACCAAATTTATTTCCATTATAAACATTGTTTTTGTAGGTAAGATTCTTTGAGAGCTCTAGTATGAATCTATTTTACTTTGAGAGTGTCTTTTCCAAATATATGATAGAATTATACTCAAGATTCAGAAGCCTGATAAAGTTTGATTGTTCCCATGTCACCTTTGGTGACAATGCTATAGGAAAGATAATCTTTACTATCTAAATTGTTAACAAAAACTCAGTTTTAATTTTCAAATTAATTTTTTGTTGATTATTTAAAATTTCAATTACTTATCATATTGAAATTGTGTGATGATATATTTCATGTCAAATTTGAAAAAAATTATTATAATGTTTTTAGTTCCAAAAATGATTTAGTGTTTGTAGATTTAAGAAATGAAATTCTTTATGTTATTAATTTTTATTTATTGATTTCTCAAAAAACAATTCTTGCTTTAGTGACTTTCATGTAGAATCTTGGATTTGGAATTAGAGACCAGGTCACTGTAATATTCCCTCACTTAGAAAACATAAAATGATTTTTTTTTCGAGATCAACCTAAACATAAATTCCTATATTATTATGTCTATAACCCTTATCAAAAATGGAAAAAAAACAATATTTTCATTAAGTTAAAGAAATAATTTTCAACTTCTCAAACTCTTATATTGGTTCACATGGACTTTTCTGGACCATCCAAAGTTTCTATTTTAAATGGGAAGTACTATGTTTATGTACATGTAGATGAATTGTTTTTGTATACATGGGTATTCTTTTCAACTCACAAAAGTGAAGTTTTTTCCTAGTTTACCAAGTATAAAAAATCATTATAAAACATAAGTGAACATAGAATTAAGACCATAAGAAGTGACTATATTCACAAGTTTGAGAATCCAAATATTGAATCTTTTTCTTAAAAATTATCCATTTTCATAACTTATCTACTCCTAAGACCATTTAGTAGAATGGAGTGGTAGAAAGAATAAATATAACACTTTAAGAGATAATACAGACTATGCTTAATGAATATGGCTTAGCTATATAATTTTGGGTAGAGGTTATGGACACAACCTATAATATAATCTGTAGAGTTTTAATTATACCTATATTAAAGAAAAACCCTTATATAAATTATAATAAAATGAAGCATAAGATTAATTACATTACATTTTATGGTTAAAAATTATTTATTATTAGCACTAAGGATAATATTGAGATTTTTTCCATCCAAAGTGATGAAGGAATTTTCCTTGTTTATTCAACCTCTAGTAAATCTTATAATTTTATTAACAAAATAAAGAAGATTTTGGAATAGTCTTTCCATATAAAATTCAATTAGACTGATCCCCATGAGCCCAATGTCCCTTAAAACCCATGAGGAATATTTATCCACATTTAACTTAAATTCCAGATCTAATTCTAATATAAAGCATACATAAAAATCC
The DNA here is from genome assembly GCA_963277665.1 of Viscum album. NCBI lineage: Eukaryota > Viridiplantae > Streptophyta > Magnoliopsida > Santalales > Viscaceae > Viscum > Viscum album. Next base: position 1,550,234,562 of record OY728138.1, read on the forward strand.
TAAAGTCCCGAGGAACTTCAATATCCTAATATTGAACTTATATAAGACCATAAGTTAACCAATGCTTCCATTTTTTGAGATGTTATGACTCTTATATAATATCGTTTAGATACTATTTTTGGACAACTCGATAAAGGTACACAAATAAGATCTTCTCTATCAAACCAAATTGAACATCATGCATTATTGTCACATATTGAACCAAAGAAACTCAATGATGAAATTAATGATGAATTCATTGTAATTTCTATGAAATAAGAAAATAAAAAAAATTAAATAAATAAATATTGGTAACTATTTGATAGACCCAAATACACCATGACTATAGACACTAAATTGGTGTTTAGAATCAAGGTTGATGAATCTAACATAGTAGTAAGTAATAAGTCTAGACTATTTAGACAAGGGTATAGCTAATAGAAGGGTATAAACTATGAAGATATGTTTTAAACTATATCGAAATATGAAGACATTATAATATTTTTATCCTATGTTGCACATATATATTTCAAACTATATGAAATGGATTTCAAAAGTGAATTATTAAATGGGTATAGAGTTCAGGATGTTTTTTTAACAGTCCCCCAAGATTTTAAATTCCCTATTTTCAAAACCATGTTTTATGTTTAAAAAATCATTATCTGGTTTAAAAAAATCATAGATCTTGGTATTATTGGCTCATCTCTTTTCATTCATAAAAATTATTTTCAAAAGGTGTAGTTGATCCAACTATTTTGATATTTTTATATGAAAATATGTCATAGTTGTTCCAATTTATTTAGTTCATATTATTTTTGTATCTTCTAAAAAAATATTTTTGTACAATATATTCAAAAATAAGGAAAAATCAATTTGAAATGAGATTAATTGGTGAACTCAAATTGTTTATTGGTTTTAAAATTTTCAAAATAAAGAAGGAATTATTTTTAATCAATTTAAATATTCTAAATACCATTTAAAATGTTTTAGTTTAGATAAAACTATGAGTATTGACACTCATGTGAGTACCACCTATACATTGGATCATGAGGAAGCTGGGAAATCAATGGATCAAACCTGTTTCATAGGTATGATTGGAAGTATTCTCTACTTAAGTAATATTAAACCATACATTATGTTAAATGTGTGTATATATTATCATTTTAATGAAACCAAAAATAGTCACACTTAGTTGTAGTAAAAATAATTTTAGAATACCTCAAATATACTACAAATTTAGGAATGTTAAATCCAATAGGGAAACATTTGATCTAGAAAGTTATTCAGATGCAGATATTGGTGGTTGTAAGTTTGATTGAAAAATAACCTATGAAACATTTCATTTTTTGGGCAATTCTATATTTTCTTGGTGTATTAAGAAACAAAAAAATCACTATCTATAGATAAAGATGAATACATAGATATATATAGTTTTTGTGCTCAAATTGTCTAGATAAAACACACATCACTATACTGGGGATATCAATCTAGGCATGTCCTCATAAATTGTAACAATACATGTGCTATAAAAATTTCTAAGAACCATGTATCTCACTCTAGAAGAAAACACATTGATTTAAGACATGACTTTTTAGAGATCATTTTTAAAATGGTGATATCAATCTAAAATACTATTGTAAAGAACATCATCTTGTTAATATTTTCACTAAGACCTTGTATTATGAGAGAATAAATGACACCAAACATGAGTTAGGCATGATAAAATTTGGTTAACACTAATTTTATGGGACTCACCATTGATTTTACCCACTATTTATTTTACCCACCATTGAGTTTACTCACCATTAGAAATTTAATCAATAATAGATGTTTTGTCTCTATTGTGTTTTTATTCACCGTTATGTTTTTAATCACCACCGACCTACTATTAGAATCTAACTTATCCTTTGTCAAATTTTTACTATTTTAATTCAAGACACCATTGTTGTTTAAGATTTTCAGATTATTTATTTATTGACATAAATATATATTCTATTCATATTTTATTACATGTTTTGATTTTTATTTTATGAATCCCTAAAATTATCAAATGATATAAATTGTGTATTTTTCTAATTCCAATGATGACTTCCCCCATGACTTCTCTCTCGACCTGTGTTAAGACCATGTATATCCTGATCATCTACCATCCCTTGCCTTCACCAGAGTATTTCAAACCAACATCCTTTGGTAGAGTGAAGAGACCTATAGATTCTTCTCCAAACAACTCACATCCTTTTAATCAGTAGAAATGTGTGACAAGTCATCCAATTGTAGTTGAGCCCGTGAATCATGAGATTTCTTGGCGTGTAGTTGTTCCGAAAACAAAATTCAGTCTAAGTGGTCTATTTTGAGAAAGTATTTAGAGTTTAGACCATTACATTATCAAGTATGGATAGAATGGTTTTTTTTCAAAACAAATCCCTTATATCCTATGTTAGTGCATGAGTTTTATTAGTTTTTTGAGTACAAATTTAAGGAAAATTAATATTGGGTAAGAAGAAGAATAAATGGTTGTAAAGTTGTCTTTTCTACAATATATTGGTATAGTTGTTTGAGAATCCCCCATGAAGTCTTTTCAAAAGTCTATTAAGGAACCATTTCTGATGATGGTGTTAATTTTGTTTATGAGTATTCCTTGGCTGAGTTAAGTGGTGATGTAATAATCATAACACCATTTTCCTTTGAAAATGATTTTTAATGTAGGTTAACATTCATGTTTATCAATCATATGTTGTGTCTAAAAAAGGTGAAATTTCCATGATGAGGTATCATAATATTTATCTTCTATGTCTTATTAAAAGAGTAGATAAGATTAACATGTGTAGATACTTAATGATCTGCATGATTGAAATGAGTAACCCAACATAATGTTCAAATTTGTTAATTTATCTGAAGTTTATTTTTTCTATTATAGAATCCATAGGTCTAGTTGATGGAGGTGAAGAATTATTAGTGAGCTGTGGAGGCTTCTATATTACTAGGTTATTTCGAGAAGGAATAAAAACAATAAAAATCCTTGGAGAAAATAGTAAGTTTATGATAGTGAGAGTCTACATGATAATATCAATCTAGTTGGCCATCCATATAGACCAAAGTATCTTGTAGATCATATCTTTTATATAGATGAAGCTATTGAGTATTTAGATGAAGTGAAAGAGGAGGTTTCTACCTCTAGTGATAGGTAAAATGATTTTTCTATGGATAAAGGAAGTGACCAAGATATTCCTTAGAGATATCTAGTTATATCCTTCGATTCTTGAAGTTCATCATCGACTCTTCCATTCTAAGAGAAATATATTAAATAAGGTAGTGAGGAGGAGGAGAATGAAATTTCTACTTAGTCATAGTTCAAGATTCTTCTAAATAATCAAATGATAATGGTGGAAATTGTGATGTGGATAAAGAAGATGGGGAATGTGATAGAAATAGAGATAGAGATGAATGTGATAGTTATGAAGGATTTGATGGTCCTTGCGGATGCATTAGAGTTAAGGATACAGAAATACCTCAGTCTGTTTCCCCTTCTTGTGGAGTATATATCTATATATCTAAATACAATCCCATACTTTTTGAATATATATACCAGGATTCTATAGAAGATAAAGAAGCATAAGGTGGGAGGGATAAAACCTACAGTCTCAATAGCCACCACACTGTTGGTGGAGACCTTTGTGTTCCAGCTGATGATATTTAAAAATATGTTGTTTCGTACTTTTTGGCATATCCTCTAAGTGAGAAAATGAAATTTGATCTAGCTTATATTGGGAAATCAATATTTGTGCTTTGATCAGTTGAGTGTTTTAGTGTTTCACTTATTGTGGTTGTTTCTATTATTTCTAGTTCTCAATTATTAAAATCTATTAGTTTGTCTTCTATTTTTTGGATTAAACATATGTATAAGGAATGAAATAAGTTTCCTAGTATCCCATAAAATAATAGTAGACCTGGTCTTTGAGTATAAAGGGATCCTAATGGATCCTTAGTATATTAGATTCATGGTGTATCTCAATTATAGCGGTTTTAATCAGATGATCGTAACAAGCCTGGGACCACTACACCATTACATATCCATGTTGTTCCTTCAGTGATGGTTGATCATGTCAATAGATGTGAATTATAATATTTTAGAAACAATATTCTTTTAGATGCTAGTTTTTTAATTAAAATAAACTTTCCTTGGTTACCAATATCAATGATAAAGATGTGTGACATTTTTTGGGGCTTCTGATTAAGCACATTAATCCCAATATGGTGCTTTATATTTGTGAAGTAGATCTGTAAAATAGAATGATTTAAAGTGATATGGATGTTATGAGACCTTAAATGGGTGATATGAGATCCCCTTTGGCATATTAAATAGTCATTTTTTGGAGAGGATATAAAATCATACATTCATTGATTCTTCATCACGTGCACCTCAACCCAATCTTGTACATGTTGATATATTTAGATCTATTGTGAGAGAAGGGATTTGAGCTCCTTAAAGTGATTTTACTGGTGTACCTCAAAAGAATTTAAGAAAAACAATACATTATAGTTACCATCTCCTTGTGATGTTCAAAGATTACATGAAACATATTAAGTCTGATAGGAGGACTATAGAAAATCCATAAATTATTATCTATCAAGGATATATAATATGAATGATTTGAATGATAATTTATTGTTTATGGATGAAAATATGAGGATTCCTCCTATAATCCATGTGTTTATTGAACAATTAAATCAATTAAGGTTCATGACTCTAGTGTTAAAGATTTTTTTGGAAGAGATGAAATATTTATTCAATGATATAGAGAGAGGTGGAAACATTCTTATGGATTTCATAAATCATATGAAACCATTTTCACATGTATCTAGAACTACTATTTTGGAATAAGATTACATGCCTATTACAGCTCATCTGAATCCTCTAACATTAGCTCTAGTGTTCTTCAGGCTCGGTGTAAGTAGAGACCCAAATCCTCCTCTACCAGCTCATTTCCATCCTTTCTCTCTCTCTCTATTAATGTCATGTAGTTCAGCACCTCAAGACAATTATAATCAATGAAAATCTATCTATAACTGATGTTCCTACTTCTATCCTATGAGTCCCTTCAACTTCAGCTACTAAGCCTTCTGTGTTAGAAAGGGGAAAGGAAAATCTCTTTTGATTCCTTCCACCATGCATGAGAATTTTATAATTCGGAATTTTTTTCTTTATCAGTGGTGATTTTTTATATATTATTGTTGTAACTTTTTGGATTTGATTTTGTTGATTTTACTAATGAAATTGTAGTATTCATATTCTCTAAAATTTCTAATCTCACTATTATTGAATTAAATTCCTTTTAATACCATGTTTCCTTTCACTATCTTTTATACCATGTTTATAAAATTTCATGATTTGTGATCTTCCCTAATGAATATATTGTTATAACCCTTGTTTTAATGAAAAAAAAATCATGTTTATTAAGATATGAATGAGTTTTATGTTTTATGAAAGATTTTTATAATATACGAAATATCAGTGAAATTTGGCTATGTATGACTCACCATTGAGGTTGAGTCACTAGCAATAATGAAACATCATGAGGGTGAATATATGGTTATGTATGGGAAAGAGTCACCACTTATGATGTATCGCAGCAATATTGAAAATTTTACAAGGCATAGGAAACGCCTACCATTAGCTATGTGTCACTTCCAAAATTTATTTTTCGAAAAGAATCTGAAAGAATCATTGCTAGAGGATGACTAATAATTGGAATATAAATTTGGAAATCAATGGAAAACACATACTACCAGAGAAGAGTCACCATTGAAGATGAAGTTCCATATGAATGGAAATTTAGAAAAATATTGGAATGAATCACTTTTGAGTTGACTCAATGCCATCCTAACTCATCACCCGCCCAAGTCACTATTAGGATAACTCAACACTATAGATTGAATCACCATTCAAAGGACTCAATGCCACTATTTTTTTATATTTAATTAAATATATATAACATCTATATTATAAAATTTAAGGATGTGAATTATTTTAATCCTTGTTTATAATTTTTTTGGAGACATGCCTTAGACAACGTGTCAGCCCAGATTATGGGGATGCCAAATATCTAGATGATTATTCCTACATTATTTTATTAAAATAAGTAGTAGACTCCCTCTTTCATATATATGGATAGATAGTAGATAGGGGGATATACAAAGGTAAATTCACAGATATGGTATAAGTTCTACTTTCTTAGATATTACACACCACAATTAGCCTACACAGGACGTTGATAAAGTGAAGCTTCACAATCATTAATATCCACTCACACAATCAGAAAAAAATGTTTTTGACACTCTGTTCGGCTATAATTTTGAAAACCATGACTCTAGCTTCATTTCAAGACACATTCAAGGATTCATAAGCTATAGATCTTATCATATTGATCAACATGATCCTTTAAAAAAAATTCTTTCAATATATTATATTTATATTATGATAAGTGTTTTTACTCAATATTTTAATCACATTCAATGAATCCTATGCTATAAGTGGAAGATACTAGATATCTTTTCAAACACTATTTACATATATTTTCCCACGGTGTTGTGGAATTTTTCCTTGTGTGGATTGTATTTTCTTGTTCCCATGGGTATTGTGGAAGAGATCCCTTCATGGTCGAGAAAAATTTTCTATTATAAACATAATATAGGTTATGGATAATAGAGTATTTTATATAATCATCTTGGAATCATATGATTCCAAACTAAAAAGTATGAAGTCACATCTTGAGACTGAAACACTTTTATTTTATTCCAATGATTTTTTTGATTTCGTTAAAATTTAAATATAATAAGTTATACAACTGTAAAAAACCCACTACTTTGATAGTTAGTCATTATTAGTGTTTATATATGGTTTGGATTAGGTAAATTGACATTAAAAGTTAATGTAGTATTTCATCGGTGTTTTAACTAAGACTAAATTAATCTTTGTGGAATCTTTTAAAATATCATATCTTATATTGATTTTTTTATTAACTATGATAATTTAAATAAACTGGGAGACTACACAGAAACTACTATTAGACATAAATTTTTATTGGGAACTCATTTCACCCCCCCCCCCTCTTTAGATACTCACTTTGAACAAAATTCATCATGTCTCTTTGACATTCATGATATTTTTTCAATCTCCCCCACACATAAATAATTTCCCCATCCCTTTGAGGAAATTCCCACGATTCTTTGTCACACATTTTTTACAGTTTTGTGGTTGGATAATCTTCTATATTTTTTCAATTAACCCACAATCTTGAAACTCGATTATTATATTATTATCACCACAACCACAGGACCATTCTCCAAACACCATATCAACTTTGAGAACAAATCAAACAAATTCTTTGTAACTCCCAAAGTCTTAGATAGATAAATTATTTCAAAGGTGAGGTTTTAAATAACTAAATAATTTATCTACTTTTTTGTCATTGTTGATATCAAAACTCAAGGAATATCTTTCATTACTTTTGAATTTTTCCTCATAATATATTACTGATTCACCTAAATGTTTCTCCAGCTCAAATAATTCCCTATCCAGATTTTATTAAAATTTTTTAGGAAAATAATTATTAATAAATATTTTATTAAGGTCTTTCCAACTTTATCTATTCAATTTCATCCATCAACTGGTTTCCCTTTATAAATTCCCAACATTTATAAGATTCCCCATATAAATTATACGTAGATAGATTCACCTTCTCCTTCTCAGAGAAATGGAATACAAAAAAGTTATTCTCCATTGAGTTAACCCACTGTTTTGAAACAATTTGATTGGAAGACCCACTGAATGTTAGTGGATGTTTCCCAAAAACAGTCTCTATATACAATTTATCATTCTTGGTTAAATTTGGATGTTCCATATGGTTTTTTTATTATTCATATCTAGATAAAACTAGTTTTCAGCCTCTGTGAATTTTTGAACTCCTCCTCCCATGGTATTGGTGATATAGTTAGGAAAATCTTTTTGTTGTCCCTCGCATGGGTTATTTGAATGGTTTCTCCCAGTTCCCACCATTTTCATAAATAAAGATGGGTTGAAAAAAACATATTTCAAAGAATCATGAATAAATAAATTATTATTTCTCGCAATTAACTCTAAATGAATATCATAGGGATCCCTATGTTCATCCTTTTTCTAAAATGAATCTTTTAGGATTTTTAACTATACATATACCTATATATATACCTATACATGTAGATTTCACTAACATTTTTGAACCCTAATTCCAAAATCAAATAAACAAAACCTATGATACAAATTATAATGACCATAATTTTTCTTACATTACTATTACATCATTTTAAAGATAAATAACATAAAAGTTGTGCAATTAAGGATAGAAATGTTTAGTATATTTGGAAAATTAGGATCATACATCACATATAAATAATAAAACATAAACTTTTATTTAAAAAAATATTATGTATCAATATAAAACAAAACATTCTCCTTAGTAAATGTAGTCACCTAAGGATATACATCGATGAAAGGGGTGAGCTAAAAGCAGAATAATATCGGGAATAAGGTACATGAATCAGTTGGGAATGGGTGAGAAAATTCATCATAATCATATAATAATAATAGAATCTTCATAGTAATAATTAGGGAAACATTTGATAAGTCATAGAGATTTTTAAATGCATGAAAATTAAACATCATTTTATAGTGGTCAAATACAACATAATGTTGTAAAAAAAAGTTTATCATGTTTACACATAAAGTATGTATATAAATCATAACATAATCATTGTGATGAAATATATCATCTTGTTCATGCATAGTGAAAACAATATCATGAGATATATCATATTACCCAATGAATTGGATGGATATATAATTTCCAGTTCACCTGTCACATCATAAATTCTCATAATCATGCATGCCACATAGAAAGTATAACAATCTTAGTCATGACATAACACATTGAAAGGAGTTGGGTTCTTCAGGATTTCATAAATAATACATAGAAAGATAAAATTTGGGTTTGTCAAATAAATAATGAAAAAAATTTAGTTATAAACCCCATCAGTCTTTTTTAAGAATACGAAACTCAAGATGAGTTCAATATGTGTTTTGGAAAGAAAAGTATTTTTTTTTAAATTCTGTATTTTGCTTAAAAAAATGGTGAAAAAAGAATATACCCACAAATAAAAGAGAATAATATTTAAAGGATATTTAAGTATAATTAGTGGAATATAAAAATAAAAAAATCGATGTGAAAGAGGGATAACATAGATAAAGGGAGTTTGGTTGGAGAAATCCCCTTTACCTTAAATCTCACATTATTTCATTGTTTTTATTATTCTTGGATAATAAACCAAGGATTATCAAAACATTGATCCAAAAGTGAATTATTTTAGTTTTTACCTCTTTTTAAAAATTATACTACTTCAATTATATTTTTTTAATTTCCTTTGTTAATAGGAAGACATTTGGATGTCATGTTTTCCTTAAACATTTCTGGTTTTGCTTTGATTTCACTATTTTGATCAATGTAATTTATACTTTATTAGAATTAATTTCATAATATTAAAATAAATATATTTATATATATATATTATAAATTATTTATTTTAACCATACATAGGTTTTGTGATAATAAAAATAATTGCAAATGTTCTTTTTGGAAGTTAACTGAATGTTAATAGGATATTATCAAAATAGAAGGAAGGGGAAGTATAACTATTTAATATTTTATAAATATAATACTTTCAGTATTTTAACATAATAAATATATTTTTCACATACTAATTATTTATCCTTATAATATTTTTTTCTAAATTGGTTTAGAAAAAGTTTAAGAGGAGGGGAGAATGAGATGAAAAATGGGTGAGAGCTTATCCTCTTCTTAATGTTTCTTTTTCTTTATGACTTTAAAATCCATTTATTAAGGGATTTTAATTGAAATAGAATGACCCTAACTATTATAAGATACTTAAGAGAAAGGATTTGGGTAGTTTTTTTGGAAATTGATGTAGGATTGGTTTTCCAAGTGGAGGTAGAGGGATATTTTTACCTGACGATAAGGGTATTTTTTAAAGAAATATTGAATAAAATAATATGTCAAAGGTAAAACATGTGATAGTAAACTTTTTACAACATAAATCATATATAGATATTATATAATTGGTTAAAAACATAAAACCCCTTTTAAATTATAATTCAATAATTTTTTTTAGAAGGAAAGTGGAAAAATGAAAAAAAAAATTATGGAACACTTTTGACATCAAGATTTGGAATGTAATTTTTAGGTTTGGAGAATAGGTTTATTGTATTTTAATATATAATTTATGAAATTAAAAATTATTTTTTCTTGAAAAATGTTTGAAAAATTATTATGTCATTCTTACATCATGAGTAATGTAATTCATGTTACATCGGTTAGGAATAAAACTATATTTTTAAAATTCATATAGAAATTGATGAAATCCCAACAATTAACAAAAGATAATCGTTAGAAACTATAGATGTTATGATATTAAAAAAATATTTAATTTATCAAAATAATTTTTAAACAGAGGTAATTTTAATTTTTAATATAAAAATTATGATTTTTATTATATACTTTTAAATACAGTTTATTAAAAATGTGCCTATATTTTCTTCGAGTTTTTATTCATGATACTTATTTTTTGGAACTATAATATTTATATTTATATAAATTAATCATGATAAATATTATTTTTATAATACATTATTTTTTTATTTTAAATAATAATTCCATTAGTCAGGTTTCTATTCCCAATGGTCAAGTTACTATTCTAGACGATCATTTACTATTTAAACGGCCATATTACTATTCCAATGGTCACATTACCTCTTATACATACATATTCATTCCCTTGTTAATTATTAACCTTAATTAATCTTAATGGTATATATATTTCCATTTCCTATGATATCTATTGATTTACTAATATTCTACTACATTTTTATAGTGTTGTTTGTGGAAAGGATGATTCTATCCGATCAGGATAATCTAAATTTTCCAATTGTAGTTTTATAATTTTCTATTTTTACTATTTTAATATTATGAATTTTAGTGGATTTAATTACTATATAATATAACATTTTCTATAAATTTAATAATCTTTTTTTGGTTTCTATATTTGTGGAAAATGTATAATACCATATAATATAATATATTATGGATTTATTTTCAAAAACATTATCCTTTATAAACTATGGGTTATTCCATTTCTCCCTTTTTCCTTACGAACCAATTCGGGTAAAATTTCTTTAAACCTTAAAATTCTTTTAAAACAAGACATATAAATTTATTCACAAACACATGGTATTCAATATCATCTTAATAATGAAAAAAACTATCAAAAACAAATTTTCCACGTACAGAATCATTTGTCACATTTTTTGATTTATCTACACATACCAAATATAGATTTAATTTTTAAAAATAAGTAATTAAATAATAATAACAAGTAATTAATGTGACATATAAAATAAATGCACAAAATCACATACCTTTATCCAGTAGGAGTCAAGACACAATGAATCAATTTCAAAGACAATGTCCCATCTATGAATTTTTATACACTATAAAATCCTTAGACCCCCAAAATTACAAATTAAAACTAACCACAAGCACAAATCTCAACCGAATAACCCCTATTGTTTTTGTAGTAACACAAATCCAAGAAAAAATGGGTGTATAGGGAATGAGTGAAGAGTAACTGGGAGAAATTGTGGGTTTTCATAGAGAACCAACTTAGGATCAATGATGGGAGGGCATAAAATGGTAGGAAAAGGGAGAGAGAACTCCAATGTGTCTTTCCTGGTGTTGATAAAATGATAAATAAGGATACAGGGCCTACAAATCCTAATATCAAGAGGGATAAAATTTGAAAATCACTTTTATGTAATTATGGTTACCCCACAAGATTAAGTTTTACGATTTACTAAATCATGTTCCAACCATGCAGGATCTCTTGGACGAAGCCTAAAGTATTATGCATATCTTCACAGCACATTTCACTTAAACATGTTCAATTCATGTACTAACCCTCAATGAATAAGAAGGAGCAACAATGTTTCTACTGGAATTCAAATAGTTTGGGATAAACTATTTCCTACCCTTAAAAGCTAACCTTTCCTTATATGATGAGTTAGAAAAACCCCTATGTAAGACACACTAATACAAATTGGTCCTTTAACAATTCTAGTAAATGGTATTTATCAGAACTATAAATGTGATAATAATTTGAGATATTTTAATGTGTTGGATTTAAAAGTTCTCATCAAATGTTCTGATAAACACCACATATAACAACCCAAAAAAATGCTGATAAATAAGGCATTTATCAACACAGATAATGTGAGTGATGCTAAAGGGGTTAGATTTAACATCCCTCATAAAAAATACTAATAAATTACCCTTTAACAAAACTAAAAATCTTTGATAAATAGGTCCTTTATGAGTGATTTTTCTATAACTATTAATTTCACACTCAAGTTTGATTTCTCTCTTTGTTTTAGTTAATTTTTTGGATTTGGGTTTCTCTCTCACGTTTTGGGTGTGAGAGGGTTGAATTTTGAGGTATTTAATTTTTTTGTTTTTATTCTAATGCATTTATATGAGTTTCCTCCATGAGTTTTCATTATAATTGAATGTTTTTTGGGATTGAAAATTGATGTGCACGGTTTTCACGAGGTTTTTCAAAACATGGTCCATTATCCAAGTAACCTTGTATTAGGTAGAAACATTCAGATAAAATAAACCACACAACATTTTTATGGTATGTTAATCCATGTATATTGGCCATTTTGTATGTTCCTCTTAGGTAGAGATGGTTGTGCGGTCATTGCACAATTTGAAAAATTTTGCAGACTAATCATGCATGATGTTCAGGTCATTAAATAATCTAAAATTCTATTTTTTTTATTCTGGGATTTGACCCCAAATCCATCCTTGCTAGCCCCATTCAAAATTCTCATCCCTAGGTGCCTCCTTATCTTCCTCTTGTCTCCCTTGGTCGCCCTTCCCTTGGCTTATTTGGATTGGTTTCTCTATGATTCCCCAAGTAAGTTCCCTTTCATCTTGTTTCCCCTCTTTTGTAGGGTTCTTCTCTTTCCAATTTGGGGTTTCTTATCTCTAGTGGGTTGGGTGATATCATTATGGTTGAATGATTTTAATTAGGTTTCAGTATTTATTTTTAGTGTTCAATAATTCCATTCTAGTGTTTGGTGGGGTGTGGAAAGCTCTAAGAAAAGGTAGGGTTTTCCATGCCTTATGATTTTAATATGATTGTTTTTGTATTTAACCATGTTCTATAGTTCCATTTTGTGGAACGAAATATATTATTTGTGTGTTTTTGCATGGGTTCATGATGAATGTGGATTTTAAAAAGGGTAAGGTTGTGTTTGTGTTTTTTTATTATGATGTCTCTTAATAAGGGGTTTCCGCCTAGTGTGGAAGGTGCTGAATAATTTTTTAAAGGAACTTATGGTGAGAAAATGATTCAAAGTTTGTTTCCAATGGAAAATGGATTAGTTTTTCAAGTAGGTTTTCCATTTTAACCCTTAAATATGAATTTTAAATTTGTTAAATTATGAAAAGAGTGTTTTAAAAACGATCTTGGTTTATATATTGATTTAAAAAGGGGCTCGGCCCATAGAATTGGATGATCAATTGTGTGATTTTATTATAATTTTTTATATGGTAATTTATGAATTTTTTAATTGATGGTAAATGAATTTGGAATCATTTTTGGAATCTATAAAATGGAAAGAGGGTTTGATTATGGGAAATAGTGATTTATTATTATGTTTTTAATTCATGGAATATGTACCTGAAAAGGGTGTTTTATGTAACATTTGAAATGAGGTATTGAGGACAAGGTAATATCAAGTATCTAGGTAGGTTGACTATTGTTAGTAAGCTAGTGATTCAGAAGTGTCTTGTCCCATTTTCACTTAGCTGGATTGATGAATACTACACTAACTAAACTATGATGATGAATGATCACCACGATAATTTTGTACATTTTATATATCTTGTGGCTTGTGCATGGAGACACTGATAGATGAGGTTTCTATACCATGTTTAACAAAATCACAAGGTTCTTGTGTCTTACTCATGCTAGATTTCCCCTATGGATTTTCCCATGATGATCTCTTGAGAGTTGTGAACTGTGGTACCATCGGTCGGCATACGGTTGGCCTTGAGTGCATTTTATCTTAAATCAAGTTTACCAAAATAAATGTTTCCTTTTAAATGTTACCTTTAAAAAGTGTTTTCATTTAAAGTGGTGTTCTAAAAATGGTATTTCTTTAAAATATTTCCTTGGAATTTATTCAAATAATTTTATATAAATGAGGATGTTAATTATCTATTGTTGTTATATCAGGGAATCCTTCTTTTGGGTGGCATCAAATTGGGCCTTGTCTTGCACCCTACACAAACCATTGGGTGTGTATAGAACTTGTTTAATTGTAACAGGTAAAGTAAAGGTGTATTGTGTTGGTGATTCATGTTTCTAGGGTTCCTTTCATGCAGGTTTTAGTGGTGGTGGCTTAAGGGCGATGTCCCTCTTGTCCAATGAAGTTCTTGGTTTATTTTATCATATTCTTTTCGATTGTTGTATCTTCGGTACTGGAAAAAATTTTAAATGTTAAATTTAATTTTTTATTTCCATTCAATTACGTGTTATTTATATTTTCTTGGTTATTTATGCTTATATAAAGGTGTAAAATTGTTCCTAAAACATAATATTGATACCTAAGCACTAGTTTCCATCCCATGGGGATTAGGAACAACCTTTGGGAAATTCCATGTACTAGGTCAGGTGTTGGGTTGGATGGCGCTTTGACCAGGTTAATGACAAAATGGTATCGGAGCTAGGTAATTATATATTGGATCCTATTACTTGGGGAAGATTGTGGGTAGATTAGAGATAGGATTTTCAAGAATTGATGTTTTGGTTATGAGTATGGTACCTAGCCAGCATTCCTCATGATGATTTGTTATTTTCCATTGTATATAAGGTTTCTTTTGATTCATATGGGTTTTTTTTGTCTGTAAATGAAAAAAGAGTTGGATTAATGGTCTCCATGAGCTCGCAGGTCCATGAAATCCTTGTAGAGTTAGATACATATTTCTACAAGGCTCTCTATCGTTGTAGTGTGATTAGAGTATGACCAATAACCATATTTACAAGTCAACTACTGACACTAGTTTTATCAAATAAATTTTAGTGTTTCTTCTTTAGTATAAAAATATTGTTTTGAAAATCCCTATTTTATAATTATGAAACATTTGATTTTAAAGTGGAAATGGATTTATCTTAGGAATATGGAAAATATATTTTAGGAATAATTTTGTGGAATATTTAGACAATTTCATTTTTAAAAAATGATCTTCAAATAAATTTGGGAATGGGTTAAAAGATAATTGGATTCTTATGATTAAAATTTGAGGTTTATTGAAATTGGTTGTTTGGAAAACATGAACTATTTCAGTAAGGGTTATAAAAATCTATTTGAAATGGGATTTTTTGAATCTTCAATAATATTTGAATGATATGAATTTTAATTATTTAATAGAACATCATGGGATTAATATTATTGGAAGAAATAAAATATAATGGTGTTTGGATTTTGAAAATGATCTTCTTATTCACTTTTTGGTTGGGGAGTTTTCGAAGTGTTTTATGAAATTTTGAAATGGGATGAGAAAATTAGAATTAATGTGTGGGTTACATTTTTTATTTTGAAAAGTGACATGTTTTTTAGACCATTGGGATTTCCATGAGTGACTACATGCATGAATACGTACGGATAGTGGGTGGAATGAATAGATGAGTGACCAGATTAGTATAAGTGGATAGGTACGTATTTTAACATAGAACATGCATGTGTGAGACTCTATGGAACACCACTAGTGAGTTTTCAACCCACCAAGATTTTTTCCCTATTAAATGGTTATTTTTATAGAATGTGTGATATTTTATGGATATTAATGTTGTGTTGTGTTTTCTTTTGATCATCGAATATCACTTGGCAAGAGTTTTGAGTATGAAAAATTTTCTTGTTTGAATGATGTTCCATGTTTTTGTTTTATTGATATGTGGATTTTTCAAATAATGGTTTGTAGGTTCTTTTGAGAAGTGTCTTATCAAGCCTTTGGCTTGGTTCCTTTTGTGTCATTGGTGATTTTTTTCTGGTGAGTTTTTGTTGATGGACAAGTTTGATTGGGTCCTTAGTTTCCCTTGCTGGCCAGCGTATTCCCCCATAAGGTTCTATGCATACTCAAAGTACAACCATGTTTGGTTCACCATTAAAAGGACCTCCTTTTGATCGATGTGGAGACTTTATTATTGAGTTTTGGATATTGAACCACATCTCCTTTCTAGTTAAGTTTATATTCTTAAAGAAGAATAGTAGATGTGGAACATGGAAAGATACTTTAGTTTTCTTCAATTGTCTGAGTTGTTAAATATGAAGTTTATAACCTTCAGGTTTAAAGGTAATATCTTGATTTTTCTAAGGGATTCCTAGTGAGGAGAGTGAAAATCAATATGGGGTTTTCTATTCTGGCCACGGTCTTAAAATTCCTTTGTATCTTTCTTCGGATTCATCTATGCGGAAGATCATTTTTTCCACCAATGTAGAAAATGTAGTCATAAGAAGTTGTCATTTCCATATGTAGAAATAGTTTTTTGGTTGGGAATTCATTTAAAGTCCCCTTACATATAATGCTTCTTTATTGGTAATGGTCATTTTTGGTGGAATTTCATAGATCTATGATCTCTTTCAAATGAAGAGGTGGATATTGTATAATCTTTTGAAAACTTCTATTTTAACATAATCATTTACTTATTTTAAAAATTTTAAATTTTTCCATTTTAATTGTAGTATTCTTATGAGTGTTATTTTTTCCTGTTGTTTATTTTTTGGGGATGAAAGAGAACAATTCATGTGCATTTTACATTTCCATTTCTTGGTAAAGTTCCATAATGGAGGAAGCAATTTATGTGGGGTGTTGTGTTCATTCTGTTCTTCCTAGATTAATTTGTGATTTCTTGCGTCACAAAAAGAAGATGTTTTGATCATATATCTTCAAATCCATACTGCAAGGTAGAATATGCCTCAAATATCAAGGCTCTAGCCATAGGACCCAAGGTGAAGTTGGTGCGTAGTCAGGAGTCACAAGGGGTGTAAGGGACCTTAGTCTTGATTATTCTCCTGAATTAGATAGGGATAGTTTAACATACATTGTTGTATCACCTATATCTTGAAGAGGTCCCACTTTTTTGTACAATAGTGAAAAGTAATCATTCTTCGTTGTGACCTTAGTGGAAGGAAAAGATTTTCCTTGGACATAAAGAGGTGTGCTAGACTTGTTTTCTTGGAACCCTGGTGGTTATTTATTTTTGGATACACTTATTTGTGATGTTCTCCCTATGTGACAATCCTAGGGAATTGGTTTTAGTTTTTTTTTTTGTGGGAAGTTCTTAAGTTGAACCATATTAGTTTTCCAGTGTCGGTCTATTCTAGTTGGTTAAATAGGTCATTTCTTATGGTGGGAGACACACTGTGGGTCTCATTGAAATCACATTTTAAAGAAGTCAATGCTAGTTTATTTCAAATAGTGGGAAGTCCATTCAGGAATCCCTATGATGATAACATGGTTTCATTTTTGGTGTTTTTAAAGGAGGATTGTTGGAGTATTCATTGACATGTGGTTTGAGATAATTTTCTCATTTCAAGAAATTGGTATGTTTTTTTGTTAATGTTTCATGTGTTCTCAACTTGAGAGGTCGTATTGTGCATTGTGAGGATTCCATTTCTTTTAATTAATCAACTGGATGATTCTTAGCCTTTTTAGGGGAAAAAGGCATATGGTGGGGAGTCTATTCAGGCCTCATGATGTCAAATTGTAAAAATATTTCTTTGTTCATGGTGTTCATATTTTCTATTCATTGATGTTCTTTGGGAGTCATATAGAGATGTGAAGGAGTATCAATTTTTGTTTTTGGATCAGGACTTGTTGTAGATTTCTATGGGAGTAGAGCATCATGGTGGGGAGAATTGTGAGACCCGCGTTTTGATTTCACCCTTTGTTCCGTTTCATTATTATATTTCAGTTTCCATCTCAAGTTTGTAGTGTGATGGGGTTGAATTTTGATGTACTTCCTTCCATTATTTTTTTATAGTGATTGTCCATGTGTTTACCCTAGAGTTTTCTTGAAAATTTAAAGTTTTTGGGTTAGAAGATTGATGTGCATGGTTTTTTCGTGGTTTTTAAAATCGTGCAATGTTCTCTAGGTAACTGGGTAGTGGGTTGAAAATTTCGGACATAATCTACCAAAAGTTAATTCAAACTATGCGGGCTAACTATGCAGTAGGTGCCACTTAGGGAGAGAGGGGTGGATTGTCATCGCATAGTTTGAAAAACTATACGGACTAACTGTGTGTGATGTGTAGGTAATTTCAAACACTAAAATTCTATTTGTGTACTTCTGGGATATTACCCCAAATCCCCCTTGCTCACTCCATTCGAGCTTTGCATACCTTGTAACCTAACTCACTTCATATTGGTTTCCTTAGTATCCCATTATTCTGTGGATTTGTTATGGTTTCTCCAAGATTCATCAAGTTAGCTCCCTTTCTTCTTGTTTCCCCTTTTTCTAGGGTAACCCTCTTTCCTATTTTGGTTTTGTTATATCCAGTACGTTGGGTGCTATCTTTAGGGTTGAGTATTTTTTGTTAGGGTTCTATCTTCGTGTTTAGTGTTCAATATTTCCATTCTTGGGGTTTTTAGGTGTTTGGTCATGTTTTCAAATCATTTTACAGAAATCTCCGATTTAAAGGTATGTAGTTCCATGCCGTAACATTTTTAGATTATTTTCATATGTTTTTTTGTGTATTTAATCATGTTATATAGTTTAATTTTGTGGCGAGAAATATGTTTTTGGTGTTTTTTTTCAATATTTCATGATAAAAGTGTATTTCAAAAACGTTAAGGTTATGTTTGTGTATGTTTTATTATGATGTTTATCAAATATGGTTTTTATACCTTTTTTAAAAGGTAAAGAATAGTTTTTTAAGGAAAATATGATGTGTACATGTTTTATAGTTGGGTTTCAATTGAAAATAGATTACATTGGCAGGATGGATTTCATTATGCACCCTTAAATACAAATTTTAAAATGTTGAAATAATGAAAATAATGTTTAAAAAATGATCTTGGGTTATTTGTTTATTTTAAATGAGACATGTCCCATGAATTTGTTTGAAAAAATTTGGGCTTCTCTTTTTCTTTTTAAAATGGGGATTTATAAACTTAATAAGTGATGGAAAAGGTATTTGGAATGGGTATTTTGTTTGTGTAAAAAATAATGTTTTTTATGGAAAATTGTGATTTCCTCATATTTTTATAATTTGTAGCATGTGTATATGAAAAAGTGTGTTTTATGTAACATGTGTAGTGAGGGATTGGGGACAAGGTATTCCCAAGAATCATGGAGGGAGGACTAGGTATAGTATGTTAGTGATTCATAAGTGTCTTGTCCCAGTTTCAATCAGATAGATTGACAATTACAACACTAGCTAAACTATGATGATGATTGATCACAATTGTGTTTTTGGATGTTTTTCCTCTATAGTGGCTCGTCCACAAGGACAATGATGGTTGTGGTTACAATACCACATTTCACTGAGGTATGATTCTCTATTGTCTCACTCAATCTAGATTACCCCTAGTGATTTACCTTTGGTTCTATCTAGATACTTATGAAATGGGGTACCATATGTTGGCATATAGTGGGCCCTAAGTACATTTTATCTTAAACAATGTTTATATTAATAAATGATTCCTTTTAAATTTTACCATTAAAAGTTTTTTCCTTGAATTTGTTGTGCTAAAAATTTCCTTTCTTTAATGTGTTTCCTTGAAATTTCATTAAAATATTTTAAATAAATAATCTCGTTAATTTTATTTAGGTCTTATATCATGGAATCCTTCATTTTGGGTGGCCTCCAACTAGGCCTTGTCTCACACCCTATATACAACGTTAGGTTTAAGTAAACCATGTTTTTTTTGGAACAAGTTAATTGAAGTTTTATTATGTTAGTGGTTTGGGTTATTATAGTTACTGTCATGTAGGTTTTGGTGGTGGTGGCTTGAGGGTGATGTCCCTATTTCCCTATGGAGTTTTTGGATTATTTTTTTGTTTTTATTTCTCTCCTTTTATCTTGGGTATTGGTTAATGTTATAAATGTTAAATTTGAAAAAAAAATTATGTCTATTCAGTTATGTATTATTTAAATTAACTCAGTTATTTATGCTTATCTAAATGGGTAAAATCATTCCCAAAGAAAAATATTGATACATAGGTACTAGTTTCCATCTCGTGGTGATTGGGAACACCCTTCAAGCCATGCAATGAATAAGGTCCTGTTTCAGGTTGGATAGCACTATAGCTTGGTTCATGATAGTTAAAGGCCCTATTGATAAAGATGATAAAAAAATTTGTTCCCACCCAAAATTTTTATTATCTCCCCCCCATTTATCAACACCCCTCTCTTTTATTATCTCTTTAGAAAATTCCACCATTCCTCACTTGCCCTTCCCTCTAATATGTATCAATCCTGAGTCCTCCATCTCATTCTCTATGTCCTTTTCAACTCCACTATATTGTTTTTGTTTCCATTTTATTATATATCCAATATTTATATATATTACATTATATTTTTTATCCGTTTATTTATATATCTTTGTATATATATATATAAATTTTTAAATACAAATATAAAATATATTTTTTTAGTATGTCTGCATTTATAAATAGATACAGACATACATATATGTGTATGTGTGTACATCTATAAATATAATTATAAATGTTTATATTTATTTACATATACTATATATTAATAATTATAAACATATATTAGAATATATAGATAAATATATATCTATTTTTCAATACACACACAAATATATATATATACACAAATTATATATACTTTAATTATATAGTTATATAAATATTAATACATTTGAATTTTAAATAAAATGGAATATATTTTTTATTTATATAAGGATTATATATTGAGAAATATGTTTTCATTATAAATATGTTTAAATATTTATTTATAAAATAAAATTTTATGTGTGAATATATAAAAAATAAATATATATTTTTATATATTTGATTGTAAATAATATTATAATATGAAAAATGATAAAACATTGACACTATAATATCAATATGAATCTATTACATGGAAATAAATTGATTCACCACTGGAAAAAACAATAATACACCCTTAAACGAGTCTGAAAATCCATCGAATGTTAAAAAAAATTGGTACCATGACTAAGAACTCATTTTTAGATGCCTTCTAGGCCATTTTTTGTCCTTGAAAAATGTGACCATAGGTTACCCCCATCACTAAGGAATATATCTTGTCACATGATTTGATTTGATATATGGTAGAGCCAAAACAAAAACTTTGATAAAAATTTATGTCCATTTGATATTTGAGATAAATTTTCAAATGATTTTAGATATTTTACTAATTATTTGATTTTTATCTTAAAATTATTATCAAAATACTATTAATTGATAAAAATTATCAAAATATTATTTAATTTTTCTATGGATTTTTTTAAAATGGATTTTCACAATATATATTATATATTATGTTTAAATTACTAAATAAAATTATCTTAGATATGCTTAAATAAATTAATATATTATTTATATCAATATAAATATATTTATATTCTAATATATTATTTTAATGAAACATTTTCTTTGAATATAAGCTTTATCAGCACTAGTAAAAAAAGTAGTGATAGAGGCCCCATTTATTAGCGCTTTTTTACTAGCACTGATAAAGCTCCACTTTTATCAGTGATTTTTTTACTGGTGCTAATAAAGGGACCCAAACACCCTATTAGTGATTCATTAATAGTACTGATAACTGGGGACATTTATCAGTGTTTTTTTACAACCATTGATAATGGTGATCCCTTTAATAGATCTTTTTTTTACTCTTTAAAAACCCCTTTAACAATGCTAAATGAAAGCACTGTTAAAGACCCCTTTAATAAAGCTTTTTATACCACTAACAAAGGGGGGTTTAATAGAACTTTTAGCTAGAATTGTAAAATATATAGTTCCGGATAAACCTAATCTTTTATTAGTGACTCCACACACGGTTTCCACTATCATGTGCTCACCAACCATCAAATATAAGGAAATTTTCGAAAACATTCATGTTTCAAAACAAAAACTTTCAAAAAAATATAAATTACCTAGAATTGATAAAAAATAAACAATAATAGTGAAAAAAGGGTGTGGAAATGTTTATGTATGTGTGTGTTGTGTGTTTTGTGTATGTTGTGTATGTACATGAATGTATGTGTATTTTTATGTATGTATGTGTATATGTATGTATGCATATTGTATGTATATCGACCCTCACTTTTCAAACATTAACATTTCATTACATATATGGAATAATTAAACAGTATAAAAATAGATTCCCAAAGACTGTATTTGATACATTGCCATTGGAAACATTCAAACATAAAAATAGTACATAAGTGAGCTACATTATCTCCCTCTAGGTTCTTCGTGACTAACACCCTTATTAGACACATCAAGCATAATACATATCTTCATAACCTGGGGAAGAAAATATAAAATGAGGTGATCTCAAATCCTCAGTAAGGGTAATCAATGGAGGCATGTAAGCATAAACATGATCATAAGGGTATGATAACATGATCACGAAAATAGAAGATCATACCTTGCATATCAAAGATCAAACACATGATCATGGAATACATATTTGTAGTTAATTAGATATGAATTAAAATGAATAAAAATACATAATCCATGAAATCATAACATTGGAGTAATACATGTAATTATGGCATCACATAAGCATATAATGATTTCCATAGTATCCAAGGCATCAATGTCAATACCGTCTTAGTGGAAAAATTCCTTTACTAAATTGGGTGAACCCCCGTTCCAGCCCTATATTACTAATCCTAGTAAAACCTCATTCTAGACATGTATTACTGGACCGAGTAAACCCTCATTCCTTCCCTATATTACTAAACATAGTAAACCCTAATTCCAACCCTTTCTCAATGAACTGAGTAAAACATTGTTCAATCCTTGTATTACTGAACAGAGTAAACCTTCATTTGAGCCCTTTATATCTCATGAGATATAAATCTTTACCCAATTCATTGGATAGAGATATAGGTCCAACCAGTCACATAATTAAATCATACATAAATGTTCCACAGGATCGTAAATAAACATATAATAACCCATGAAATGAAATGGGTATCATAAAAATGTAAACACATACAAACTTGTGGAAAGAGATAGGTTTTATAATCATTTCATCATAAACATAACTGGTGAAAAGAAGTGGTCTTCAAAATCATATAACCCATGAAAGAGAAATTTACTTCACAAACACCATGCCATAAAAATATAATCCATTTAGATAAAGAATATGAATACTGAATAATTTATCCCTAAAGTCATGAGAAACATCAATGGATGTTATCCTAGATGGGATATATTTTTTAAAGGACATTTAAAAAACATATCCTGAGGAAAATATGCTTTCTTCTTTGAAAAAATAACTTTTATATCATAAAACCTTATGAAAACCATAATCGTTGTAAATAGATATAAAAACATATAAAGTAATCCTTGAAAAAAAAAATACTTTTTCCTTGAAAATTATCTTCAAGGATATTTTCAAAACATTTTTTAAAACATGGTTTTTTAATATAATTGATTTCTGACCATAGAGAGAGATGGAGAGATTTCAGTAAAAGCATTATCTTAAGAAAAAAGTGTGGGAAAATGGTACTAAAAAATTCTAAAATCATTAAAAAACATAGGTGAAGTAAACTTTTGAATAATCATTAGAGATTTCATCATAGGAAGAAATAATATAAACAATCTCAAAAAATGATAAGATTGTCTAAATAAACTCTTATAACTTGGTTAATTGGGATAATATTCTACATATAAGAAAAGGAAATTACATTAATCATAATATCTCATTAAAATAAGTAGATTAATGATATTTAATGTTCAATTAAATTATATAATCCTTGAAAAAAAATTAGGTTCATAAAAAAACATGAGTATCAAAGAAGGAAAATCGAGACAAAACTATTTTACTGATTTGTTATCTTATGAAAGATAAACCCCATTAAAGAAGGATCTTATAATGGATATGTTAATTACAATAAATATAGGTATAATATACATTTAATTAAATAATTTCTAGTGTATACACAAAAAAAAGGAATGAGTGGTGATCATAACATGAATCTCACATAAATTAAAAATGAGATGAAATTTCCCTTACCTTGTGTCTTGACTCTCTTCGTAATCATACAAGATTTATGTATAATAAATATAAGTAGATTATACATATTATAATTAATAATATTTTTATACATAATACTATATATGTTTTGATTATGACCTTATATTATCCTCTTTTTTATGATCCCATGTTAAAGTTTTACTTCTGGTAATCATCTGCTTTGTTCTTCGCATGTGTCTTATTTTGTTATAGCGTTGGTTATTAAACATATATCATTATTCCATAATGTGATAAATGATATAAATATTCGGTATATATATTATAATTATTTTATTATAATTTATTACATAATTAATTACGAAATGGAATACACTGTTAATGGAGATGGTAACCCGTTTGTATGCAAAAACACTATTTATGTATTTATTGTCGTATTGAAAGAAATTATGTAAATGAATTTTTTATATATATATATGTATATATATATTTATTAAATTATAATTTATATATAATATATATCATATAATTCCATTAAAATCATCCTTAATACATCCCATGCGGTGTGTGAACAAATCACATCGCTTTGAGGGGGCGATTGTCCTCACTTTCTCAAACGAGATTATTTTATTAACACCAAATGAAAGGTAAAAATATTTTTGTTAAAAAAATAATATTAAATACATAATAAATATTATATTTTACCTCTATCAGTATTTTCTCAGACAAAATGGCCACTGTGGTTAGTGGTAAAGGAGAAATGGACAATTATCATTTCGTGAGGTAATAATTCCCTATACACAGAAACAATATGTTCAAAATCCATTAGATAGAGGTTTGTATAGGTTTAGGTCATACCATTTTAATAAAAAAATCCTAGTATATGGAGGATAATTTTGTTTTCACACAATAAGTTAACAAATAGAGTGTAGGGGTGGAAAAGGAAAATAATGGAAAAGAGATTGAAAGAAGACAATACCTCTATATCGGGTAACTCCTTTTGGTTTGAGCCAAAAGGATTTCTTTGGGAGGGCCTCTTCTCAAAGTAAGGTTTCAAAGTGTAAGGGAGGATTTTTAGGTGTCTAATTCTTCTGATCTTGGATGAACATAAAATGATTGAGATGTTTGATTAATGGGTAGAGGTGGTGACCATTTATAAGGAAGGAAAAGAACTCAAATCAAATATTTAGAAACAAATTAGGTGTGCACATGTTCTTACCTAAAATAAGTCTTACAAAACAAACCAAAAATCAATAATTAAAGGTTTATGGAAAAAATATAAACATCCAATGGGTTCTGTCAAAGTGTCTAGGTCATTTCGTCCCTTAATTTTAAGGTTTAGTCCCTAATTAAGATTAATTTGGCCTTAATTACTGTGATTAATTTTATTCACTTCTACTAATAATTTTGGTCAAAAATTAATAAGTTATTGTTAAATGAAAACTATTAGGCTGAATATAATGGTTTATGTTAGATTTTTAAAATTACAAACACAGAAGTGGAAGAATTAATATTAGTGCTCATCCCGCAGACGGGACGAAATTAGGTGGTTTCAAATATGGAAAAATGTTCAAAAATTTGTTAATATTTTATATTCAGTATCAAAGTGAAACTGATTATAATGAATCTAAATGTATTATTACATGTAACATTTCTCTAATGTGACTATAAAACTAATTTATAATATCATTTATCCTTAATAATTAATTAGAAAAAAATGCAGTTTTTAACTAAAAAGAAGAATTTTTCACTATTCATCAAGAAATGAAGATTCTCAAAAAAATTACCAAAATCCACCCTAATATAATTTATAAATTATAATTTAAAAAATTATTTAATTTAATCAAATTCAATTTATAAATTAGTCTAAAATTAATTTCATTACTATATGTGGTCTATTCGAGAAAACGATATTTTTAAACATAAAAAAGGTTTTTAATAAAAATCATATCTTTTATTATCAATATATATTATTTATATAAAATATATATATATAATATTTTAAATGTATTTATTACTATTCATATTACTATGTTTAACCGCTAGGTTATAATTTTCGTATTTAAATAATAAAAAGAGATATTTTGTTGAAACTCAGTGTTGTGTATATTGTACGCCATATTAGTGTTGTGTGAATCATTTTCCAAGTTGGTTCTATATGAAAGGAATATTTGAATTAGTTCATTTAAAGATATAATTGAAAAATTATATTTATTATTTAAAAAAATAGCTCCATAAAAACTAGGGGTGTTACATTTTACCACCCTTAAAATGAATTTCACCATCCAAATTTGTTACTCGAGTAAAAACAAGTAAGGAAATGTATGCTTCATCATATCCTCAAGTTCCCACATAACATCCTCTAACTGGGGATTTCTCCATAAAACATTGACTAGGTGAGTGGTCTTGTTTTGTAGAACATTCTCTCATTGGTCCAAAAATTAAATAGGTTTTTTCACATAAGAATGATCCTACTCTCACGGTATGACCTCTGAGTTTAGTACATGTTAAGGGTCAAGGATATAATTCCTCAAGAGAATTTCATAGACCACATCATATACTTGAGATAGATTTGGAGGAAGTTCCAAGAGATAGGCTACCATCCTGATATGATAAGGAATTTTAATGGGGATGATATTCCTAGGGATCAGTTTCCCCTTCTTCTTGAATCTTGTCACTTTATTCCATATTGAGATTCATAAAAACACCTTTTTTCTAACATCCAATTCTACATCACGCTGATAGTCGTCAACATAAATTTTCTTCTGGCTTTGAGTAGCCTTTATATGCTGTTGAATGATTCTAAACTTCTAAATCATTTATTCAGTGATCTTAATCCCTAATATCATTAATTCTCCAACCTCATCCTAGTATTTTGTAGCTCTATATTTCTTTCCATATTGGGATTTATAATCTTCCATTTTAATTCTTGAGGGAAAGATATTGTGTTAAGAAAAAAAAACTTGAGGAAGGTGTTGGTCCTATCCACCTTGGAAATCCATATAACTTGATCTCAAGATACCCTCTAGGGTTTGAATTATTCTTTCATAATTAAAATCTATCTGAGGATGAAAAGAAGTGTTGACACTCAATTATGTATCAAGTTCATTCTGAAGACTTCTCCAAAATATTGAGGTAAACCTTGGATCACAATATGATATAATATAATGTGGTACTCCATGAAACTTTACAACTTCTTCAATGTATATTCTGGAAAGATGATCAAGAGTTAAATATTATCTAATAGGAATAAATTTTGCTGACTAAGTAAGGAGATCGACTACCACCCAAATATCATTAAACCCTTTAGTGGTTTTGGGTAGTCCAGCAACAAAATCCATAGTTATGTTATCCCATTTCCTATCTGGTATGGTTAATTGTTGCAACATCCCTTTAGACTTTTTTATTTCAACATTAACTTTCTGGCATACCAACCACCTAGATACAAACTCCATGATATCTCTCTCAATTCTATCTAACCATAATTATTTATTAATGTCCCTATACATCATCATACTTTAAGGGTGAATAGATAATGAATAACTATGATCATACTGTAACAACTCCTTCAAATATGGTATTGAAGGAACACATACACAGTTCTAGAACCTTATCATTCCATCCTGATTAGGGTTTAACCTAAGAACATTTATAACATTATTTTGAAACTCCTTGTCTTCTTTTTGTGCATCCTTAATCATCACTTGGATAGAGGGTTGAACATTCATTTGAGAAGGATAAGATTTTCCCCTTCCTTTATGATTTCTATATCTATCCATTGAAAATCGAAAAAATTTAGACCTTTTGTGATCCTCATCATGGATAATCTAGCATGATCCTTCCGACTCAAAGCGTTATCCACCTTGTTCAGTTTCCTATAGTAGTAATATATTGAGAAGTATTAATCCTTTATCAACACTAACCATCATCTCTAGATCATGTTCAAATACTTTTATGTGAATATATATTTTAGACTTTTATGATCAGTATATATATCACAATTTTGACCATAAATATAAGACCTCTATATCTTTAATGCAAATATTACCACCGCTAACCCTAAATCATGATTTGGGTAATTTTTCTCATGAATCTTTAACTGTAGTGAGGCATAGTCTAAAACCATTTTATTTTTCATAAGAAAACATCCCAATCCCTTCTTGAATGCATTGTTATAGATGAAAACCCCTTATCCACTATAGGGTAATATATGTAGAGGTACAGGGACCAACCTCATCTTTAGTTCATTGAAATTTTTCTCACATTCATCTATACAGAGGAACTTCATGCCCTTCTGAGTTAACTTGGTCATAGGATTAGATAGTCATTAGGAATTCTCCCCAAACCATTAATAATATCCCGCTAATCCAAGAAAACTACGGATATCAGTCACTGATATTGGTCTATGCCAACTTTCAATAGTTGTCTTCTTTTATGGATCTACAAATATATCATCTATTGAGATTATGTGACCCAAAAATGAAGCATTTTTTCACAAAAATTCACACATTAAAAAATTTTCATACAACTTCTTCTTCCTTCGGGTCCTCAATACAATTCTCATGTGATATTCATTCTCTACCTCTCTCTTTTAATATATAAGAATATCATATAGAATGAATACTAAAAACTAGTCAAGGTAATCACTAAAGACTCTAT
Source organism: Viscum album (assembly GCA_963277665.1). Lineage (NCBI taxonomy): Eukaryota > Viridiplantae > Streptophyta > Magnoliopsida > Santalales > Viscaceae > Viscum > Viscum album. Next base: position 1,550,263,579 of record OY728138.1, read on the forward strand.
TCATTAAATACATGAATATAGAAGGGGAATTAGTGAGTCCAAAAGGCATCATTATATATTCATAGTTACTATACCTTTTACGGAATTCCATATTAAGTATATCATACGTAATGACCCTCAATTGATGATATCTAGAATGAAGTTCAATCAAGAAAAAGTATTGAGATCCATAAATATGATCAAACAAGTCATCAATACAGGGATGAGGATACATGTTCTTGATTTTGATCCTATTAAAATCCTGATAATTGATGCAGAGTCGCATTGACCCATCTTTATTCTTCACAAAAATAATTGGTGCAGCCCAAGATAACACTGTTGGATGAATAAATCCCTTGTCAAGGTTTTCCTGGAGTTCATTATTCAATTCCTACAACTCAATCTGGTCCATCCTATAAGGAGTATTTGAAATTTTTTGGAACCATGTATAAGTTCTATTGAGAACTAAACTTTACATATTGGTGGAAGACTAGGAAAATCTTCTAGAAGACATTAAAAAATCTCAAACAACAAGAATATCATCGATGTCAATATTCTCCCAAATAATTTGATTTAGAAACCACTTTAGAATGAAAATTAGGACCCACACATAGGATGTAATCCCCACAGGAAGTTAAGACTTATCGTCACATTGATGGATGATCATAAGAGGGTTTTAAATATCGATCGTAACTTCCCTTCCTAGAAAATTTATGTAGGATTTATGTAGAGAATTAAAATACATGCCTAATATGATATCGAATTCTACCTGATGAAGAATGACATGATTTTTAGGAATCACATTCCAACAAAATTCATCAGAAAAGGAATTGTAAACTTGAGATGAAATCATTTTACAATTAGGGGGTTTCACTACTAATTTCACCTCTAATTATTTTGGAGTAATCTTAACACCCGTATAAATTTTTAAATATTTCAAAGAGGGGAAATATATTGAATCAAATATGAAATTAGTAGTTCTATAGGGGATGGTAAGTGTACCTTTCATCACATCATTATCACACTCATCATCAAATATAGAGATTTCTTGAGATTTCCCCTTATCCCTTACATTCTAGAGTTGCTGACATAGATCATCACCATAAACCCTTAGGTTCGGGAAATGGTTAGAAAAATTCCCATTCTCCTTACACTTGTTGCACTGAATAGTGGGAGGTGCATTCTGTGCAGCTTTTTCCACATTAGAATAATGACTAAACTTATTCCCATCACATAAATAATCAGTCGCCAGATGGTATTTCCATCCACACTTAAAAAATTTATTATACACACTAAGTAAATTTTCTCCATGATTCTTCCCACACATAGATCACAAATGAATGTTTATATTATTTCCTTCATTACCCTAGTAGTTTCCTTTAAACTCCATATTCCTCTTCTTGTCATGTCCATGAGATTTATACATGACTCCCACCTCCATTTCAACTATGATTATACAACTCACAATATATTCATAGCTACTAAAGTATCTTATGTAAAACTCTCTAATGAGACTTGGATTTAAACCACTAAAAAACCTATCAACATTAGATTTGGGATGGATGATAATTCTAGAAGCATACCTTGAATGCATCATGAAATTAGCCTCGTAGGTACCAATAGACTCATCATCCCTTTGCTTCAACTCAATATACTATTTCTCCATATTAGTATGAATAATTAAAGGGATATACTTATTTAAAAATAAACTCTAGAACTCATCCCAAACCATGGATTCAATCTCATCATACTACCTCATATTCTTGATTATATTCCACCACTGATCCACTTCGCCTTCCAACTGATAAGTAGCCAGAATAAATTTCTCATGCTCCGAACACTGAAGAATAGATAATATCTTTTCAGTGGTACTAATCCATTGTTCAGAAAAAACTGGATCATAGGACCCTATAAAAGAAGGTGTATGTTGCCTCATGAAAGACTCAACATAATTTTTTTCCCTCCTTGGCTCATTTGGAAGTCCCCCATGACTCATATCTTGAGAAATCGATGTGAGCATAGCAACGAAGTTTTTCATTCCATCTACCTCAGCATTTAGTTTCTCAAGAAGACAATCATTTCATTATCCGTTGAAATCATCATTAATTTGGTTCATTAGATATCCAACCATTGAATAAAACTAAAATCATAGAGTTATAAATAATTATCATTATGAGGAACCACATAATCAATAAAATCACATGTAGGATGTCTAACTATTAACATCATCTATAATCTATGAAACAATAGGTTTATTTCTAGTTATTCATAGTCAACATAGGTTTAAATCATTTATAATGGTTCATAAAGGGTTTTTGAATTCCCACATCATATCCCCCCATGAGTGCCAAATAAGGTGTGCAATAAAACCCGTTGTCATGTACCAGATTACCCCAAGTTAAGCCCAGAACATATTTTCATAATTGTTACCCCTATGTACATCTATTCTAGTTCCACATACAATTTTTTCATCCAGACAGGGATTCATTTCTTGTAATCCACTCACTCTATCCTTCAACAAAATTATTGTAAATTTTCCAATACTTTTCCTTATACTTAGACTTATCCTTACACATGTACAAAGGGTTCTCAGTATGGTTTTCTCAACCTAGTTTCCAAAGGTTAAATATAACTTTCCTCTGATACCAACTAGAGTGACCCTCACTTTTCAAACATTAACATTTCCTAACATAAGGGAAATACATAAAAATTATACAAATATATTATCAAAGATCATAGTTGGTATAGTGCCTTTAAAAACATGTAAACATAAAATTAGTACATAAATGAGCTATATTATCTCCCACTAGGTTCTTCATGACTAACACCCTCCTTAGACACATCAAACATAATACATATCTTCAAAACCTAGGGAAGGAAACATAAAAATGGTGATATCAAATGCGGAGTAAGGGTAATCAAGGGAGACACATAAGCATAAGCATGAGAATAAGGGCATGATAACATGTTCATGAAAATAGAAGATCATATCCTTCGTACAAAAGATGATATACATGAATCATGGAATAAATCGCGGTAGTTAATAATACATTAATCAAAATTAAGTAAGGGACATAATGAATGAAATCATAACATAAGAGCATGTCATGGAATTTTGGCAACACATAAGTATATACTGATTTCCATAGTATCCAAGGAATCAATTCCAAGACCATCTTAGTGGATAAAATCCTTTACTAAACTTGATGAACCCCCGTTCCTTCCATGTATTACTGAATCAAGTAAACCATCATTCAATCCCTATTTACTGAACTGAGTAAAACCTAGTTATAGAACTTTATTACTGAACCAAGTAAACCCTCATTCCGGCTCTATCTTACTGAACCAAATAAACCCTCATTCTAGACCCGTATTACTGACATGAGAAAACCCTCGTTCCAACCCTGTCTATCTCATGAGATATAATTCTTTATCTAATGTAATGGAGGTAGATATAGGTCCCAAATATAATATAAATAAATCATATATACATGTGACACAATATCATAAATAATATTATCAAAACCCATTAAATTAAATGGTTATAATAAACAATTAATCATATCATAACATGTGGAATGGGATAGGTTTCATAATCATTTCCTCATAAAAAACCCCATGAAATGATGTGGGTTTCAAAAGCATATAATCTATGAAAGAGAGATGGGATTCATAAACATCATGCCCTCATAAAATAATCCATTCAGAAAAATAATATGATTTTTGAATAATTTCCCAATAAAGTCATGAGAAACACCAATGGATGTTATCTTAGATAGGAAATAATTTTGAAAGGTCTTTTAAAACATTTCTTGAGGAAAATATCCTTTATTATTTTAAAAATTATTTTTATAACGTAAAACCTTTTGAAAACCATTTTATTTTAAAATAAAATTTAAAAAATTTAAAGAAATATTTGAAAACAATAAGTCATTTTTTAAAAAAAAATTATATAAAAATTATCTTCAAGAATATTTTAAAAACATTTTTGAAAACATTTTTGAAAACCTAGTTTTTGATTATAATAGATTTTCGACCGAAGAGAGTGATGGTAAGATTTAACTAAAAGGGATATATTAAGTATCAAAGAGTAGAAAAATGTTCAGAAAAATGAGGATATATTGAATAAATAGACAAGGAGTAAACTCATGAATAACATTGAAACATTTCATCAATGTAAGAATAGACATTAAAAAACTCAAAAAATGATAAGATTGTCTCAATAAATTCGTGAAACTTGGTTACTTTGGATCATAATATCCATTTAGGACAAGGAAATTACATGAAACTAAAGATATCATGGAAATATTTATATTCAGGATATAACATGTACAATTTATGTATATACACTCCGAAAAAATAGGTGCATAACAAAACATGAGGCTCAAAGAAGAAAAATTGAGACAAAGCTATTTTACTGATTTGGTAACATTTTAAAGTTAAATCCCATGAAAGAAGGATCATATAATGGATATGTGAGTACCAATAAATTTACATATAATATACATATAATTAAATCTTGTTCATTATAGACACCACACAAAAATAAAGAGTGGTGATCATAACATGAAACTCACAGAAATTAAAAGTGAGATCAAATTACCCTTTACATGTGTCTTAACTCTCTCTGTACTCATACATGATTCGTATATAATAAATATAATTTTATGATACATCTTTCACAGAAAAATATTCTTATAAATAATACCATATATTTTTTGATTATGACCTTACGTTAACTGCTTGTTAATGATCCTATGTTATTGTTTGACTTCGGGTAGTCATTTGTTTTGTTTGTTTCATGTGTCTGAATTTGTTATAGTGTTAGTCCTTATACTTATATAATGATTCTCGAATTTATAAAATTATATTAATATAATTAATATAAATTAAATTTATATTAAAATAATTTGTTTCATAATGATGTAGGAAATGTAATACACTGTTCATGGATATGGTAATCCATTTGTAAGCATGAATGTTGTTTCCGTTTTAATTTTATTATTGAAAGAAAGTATGTAAATGACAATTGTATATTTATTTATGTGTATATATATATATTCCATTATAATAACTATATTATTTATATCATATAATTTATTTAAACCCATAATTAATACATTATATGTGGTGTGTGAACGAATCACATAGCTTTGAGGGGGTAGTAGTCCTAACTTCCTCAAAAGAGATTATTGTCTTAACAAAAAATGGTATATAAAATTATTTGTGTTAAAAAAATAATATATAATGTTAAGGAAATAATAAATATAATATATTTTATATATAAATATATTTTCCATAAAAATGTCCACCATTATTGCAGGTAAAGGAGAAATGAATAATCATCGTTTCATGAGGCACTAATTCACCATTCACAGAAACAGTATGTTTGACATCAATTAGATTCAGGTGTGTGTATCTGTAGGTAGGAAATTTTTAATTAAAACATCCTATTATACGGATGATACATGTTTTCATACAATAAGGGAATTAATATATTGCAGGGGGTGTATAAGTAAAATAAAGGAAAAGAGCTTGAAAGAAGATGTTTCATGCAAATTAGGTAACTCCTTTTGGTTTGAGAAAAAAAATTCCTTGAGAGGGATTCTTCCCAATGGGAGGATTCGTTGTTTAAAGGAGAATTATCAAGAGTCTACTTGGGCAGATCATGAATGAACAAAGATGTTTTGAGAGGCATGAGGAATGGGTAGAGGTGGTGGCCATTTATAGGGAAGGAAAAGACTCACATGGAAGCTTCTGAAAAAAAATAGGTGTGCACATGTCCTTACCTAAAAAATGTATTACCATACCAACAAAACTAAATAATTTAAGTTTTATGGTCGAGAAATGCTTATCCAATGGGTTTTGTACAATTGGATAGGTCATTTGGGCCCTTAATTTTATGGTTTAGTTCATAATTAAGATTAATTTGGCCTTGATTGTTGTGATTACTTTTAATCACTTGAACTAATCATTTAGGTAAAAAATTAAAATTTTCCTATTAGAATCAGTATTTTAGATAGAATACAGTGTTGTATGTTGGATTTTTGAAATTTCAATCACAAAATTGGAAAAATTATTATTACTGTTAATCCTGTAAACGAGACGAAATAAAGGGGTTTTAAAGTTGGAAAGATGTTCAAACGTTTATTAAGAGTTAATTTTCAGTATAAAAGTGGAATTTATTATAATGAATTTTATTTTATTATTATATGTAATATTTATCTAATTTTACCTTAAAAATATTTTATAATATAATTTATTACTAAAAATTAATTAGACAAAAAAAAGAAATTTTTAAATAAAAAGTAGTATTTTTTCACTATTCATAAAAAAATGAAGTTTCTCAGAAAAATCCCATAAAATAACCCTAATCTAATTCTGATGTTATGAATTAAAAAATGATGTGTATTTTATCAAATTAAATTCCCAAATGTTTCCAAAATTACTTTCATTATGACAAGTAGTTCATTTGGGAAAATGATTTTTTAAATCATAAAAAGGACTTTACCAAAAATCATATTTTTCTTTATCAATATGTTTTATTTCTATAAAAAAATTATAAAAAATATTTTAAAAGTAGTTATTACTATTCATATTACTATGTTTAACTGCTAGGTTATAATTATCTTAATAAAATAATCAAAACAATAAGAGGCGGTATTTTGTAGAAACTCAGCGCTGCATGTATTGTATGCCAACTCATTATTGCATGCATCATACGCCAATTTGGTTCTATGTGAAAGGAATCTCTGACTTATTTCATTGCAATAAATAAATTAAAAATAAAATTTAATCAAAAAAACATGTCCATAAAAACTTGGGGTGTTACAGTATGTATGTGTATATTTGTATGTGTATGGTTTTTATATTTTGGTTGTATGTATATGTATGTGTGTATACATATGTTTATGTGTACGTATGTTTATGTTTCTTTAGGTATGTGTATGTGTGTGTGTGTGTTTTTTTATGTATATGTTTGTATATGTATGTGCATGTATGTGCATGTATTTGAATGTATGTGTATGAGTGTGTGTGTTTGTGTGTCTATGTATATGTGTATGTGTACTTTTTTTCAGGTATGTGTATGATTGTGTTTGTATGAGGATGTACATAATTATGTGAATGTGTGTGTGTTTCTATGTATATGTGTATGTGTAGTTATGTATCGGTATGTGTATGTGTGTATATGAAAGTGTTTGTATGTTGATGTATGTATGCATTTTCAAGTTTGTGTATATATGTTTATTTATGTGAAATTATGTGTATTTATGTGTATGTTCATGTATATTCTTGTGTTTGTGTGTTTGAGTATGTATGTGTATGTATGTTTAAGTATGTGTATTCATGTGTATGTGTATGTATGTATATGTATATGGATGGATGTATATTTATGTATGTTCATGTATGTGTATGTGTGTGTACGTTTGTGTATATATGTGTATGTACTTGTATATATGTGTGTGTCTGTATAATACAAATAATTAATGTTATTAAAATGTTATTAATGAAATTTCGTGTGTATATATATTCATTTTAAAAAATATATATATATATGTATGTGTATATGTTTATTTAATTTAAAATTTATAATTTTTAAGAAAGTAAATTTCTAAAAATAAAAATTAATGAATAGAGTATTTTTTTAAATGAAATTGATAGTCAATTTATTATTTATATTTTAATCTGTAGAATTTATTTGATCTAATTTGTATATAAATAAAATATGGTTATAATATTTATAAATATCACTATACATTTCTATTTAGGGTAGAATATTTATTCATTTAAATAATTAATAATATTTTTGAATATATATGTTGGAACATGAGGATTAATGGAGCTCTCGTGATTAAATAGTGATCCTGAGGCAATTTAGGGTTTCTAACTTTGATTGATTCCAAGGATACAGATCAGTAAACGGGATATCATGTTGTGTGTAGCTCCAAGATCATTGATGAATCCATCAACTTTGATGGTATAGTTTTTGAGGATTTTATATCTCTATGAAATATGGGTTGTGCGCCTATTGATATTCCTCTTCATGGTGAAAATGAGAAACAAGTTTCTTACTATCAAGTGGTGGTATGGATTGTGTATTTGAATATTCCAATATAATCCAATTCTAGGGATTATTATGCGTTTCATGTTGCATTTTCTAATCTAGAGAATCTATATGTTATTGATTCAATTAGTGATTAGAAAATTAAAGTCTTTGAAGGAATGATAAATGATTTTAATGCTTCATCTCAAAAGATCGAGAAGTAATGGGACAAAGGTTTTATCAAAGCTACTCATGGTATTATCTCAGAGAGGATAAATGAGTGTATGAATTCTATTATTGTTTTTTTGTCTACTAAAAGGAAAGACTCTCAGTGGAGTTTTTTAGACATCAATAAATTATTTATAGTATGTTGCGGATTTTATTAATGGAGAATGACTTCACTAGGAATATGTTATTTTAACTTTTTTCACTTCTACAACTTTTATATCCAAAGCCTAGGATTATCGATTTGTTAATTTGAAGGCCATTATTCATCTAATCCAAGATTGTCTACCCTATTTATTCCATTAATTGTAAAAAACATAGTCACCCATGTCTGGATTCGAATCCATGAACTATGTGGGTTATTTTGACAACCCCAAATTAGATGGGAAATTACCATAGCAGTTGGAGTCCATATCAAAATGGATAAGGAATCTAAAAGAGAAATATATTTTCAGTTTTATCATTTTTAGTGCTTGTGGATTTTAGTAACCCTTTTTAAAACAGTTGTGAAAAACTACAGATGATTTCTGAATTGAATAGTTTGTTTATTATGAAAAGGTTCCAAACTTTTTCAACGAATTTACTAATATATGATATTCTTTTGAAAATTACGGTGTAATATTAGTCTACAAATTATGTGGAATGAATGTCTATATATTTAGGAAATTATAAAAATGGAATTTTAACACTAAGGATGGACATAAGCTTCCCTGGATGGAGTGATACATCCTAACCAGACATATTCATGTATTCAAGATCAAGTAGTTGATGCTCATGGTGATTATAATATATTCATTCCTATAAAAAGTCATGCAAGAAGGTAATCAAATTATTTTCACTGAAAGGACCAATAGATAGGGAAAGAATTCCAAGAGGACTCGTGATGGGATAGTTCTTTATAAAGCAATATTTTAGTTCGAGAACCAATTTCCAGTCCTTCTTAGAAGTAAAAAAAATAATGAATGCACCAATGATATTGAAATTTGTTCAATAAATTAATTGGAAATGGATATATCTAACCTTCAAAAAGAAAGTTATTTTAACTTAGGTGATAGTTGGTGGGGGAATCGGACCAATGGGGCTGAATGCTTCTAACTAATAAAAGGACCCGAAGATAAGGAATCAACAAAGAGCAAAGAAACAAGTTGGGTCAGTTTAAACTAAGGATACTCCAGGAATCAAGTAGGCTATTGTTAGAGATAAAGATTCCCCTAGATAATATATTATGTCATTTAAAAAAGGTTTTTGGTACTAAAGGTAAGGAGCTATGGGGGTGGGTCTCATTAAAAGATCCTGATATTTTTAAATATCTTGAGGTGGAAATTTCTAATTTGAAAGTTGGTTCTAGCTACAAAACTAGAAGTGATATCAAGCCTGAGACTGAGGATCCCTCTAATGGAGTGAATATTCTTGGTTATGGTCAAGTGATTACTTCAATATTTATCCCACCTGTAGAACATATTCATTTTGGTGACATGATATCCAGTAAATATGTTAGTGGACAATAGGGAAGTGGCTTGGATGAGTAGGTCCCTACTAGGGACACTTTAGTATATTGATAGGAGGTGAATGATTTCAATAATGTTATGGTTTGTGTTAAATGGGGACAAAATAATATCACTTCTCCAGATCTCTATGCTTGTAAATATGATAAGTTTTTTTACAATAGAATGGTTACTGATGCACATATTTAGAGTAGTGAACTAGGGAAGGGCCAACCCTCTAATTCTAAAGGTATGGCTGTGAAGGAAGCAACACCAGCTATGACTATTGCTTCTATGGATATCTCATCATATTCAATTACTTACCTTGAAATCAATGTAATCCAAGTATCTTTTACTGGAGATTAGGATTCAAAATCCGGGAAAGATTGATTTCCTTTAGCAATGATGAAGCAAGTGCTAGTGACTACTGATATGAAGGAAATTTATGTCAATGACTATTATAATCTTTCTCATAATACTGATTATGGGAGAAATATTAAATTTGGTCACTCTACATTTGGATCTAAGATGGGTAGGTTTGTTGGTAAGGTAATTCCGCCTCCATCTTTATTTAAAGCACCTGCTATAGTAGATGATGATGATCATAGAAAAAATCATGATGACTGGTTTTTTTATAGATCATTCAACTTTTGATGAAAAACAATTGTTCCAAAAGCAAAAATATTAGAGGATAGGTTACTAATTGAACGTTTTATTCACTGAAAAAAATGTTTGAAGTGAAGACTGAGTATTCATTAATTCTTTCTTTCAACAGAGATTCCATTTTTTGTCTTTTTAAGCTTTGTTTGGACTAGTTGATGAGTCATTTTTGGATGATTCTATTGGGGTCTTGTACTTTCTTGGATTCTAGTGCTAATTCACCTTTCACTATTTTCTACATTTTATAATCCCTTGCAATGTTATATTTTATTTCAATAAAGAAGGCATGAGTTTGGTATCCCATGCTCATGGTTTCAAGCCGTTTCAAAATATTTTTAAAATTATAACTATTTATATTAAAAAGTAATTTATAATTATTAATATTTCTTAGTATGGATAATACAACTATTATATATATATAATTAGTAATTATTACTATTTATGTTCAAATATTATTTACTATAATAGTTTTTTATATTAGAAATTATATTTACTTAATTTTATATAGAAATTATAATAAAACTATATTATGTGCATTATATATAGTTAGATATATGGAAATTTTTGTTGGGTTCACATATTAAAAATATTTAAATAAAATATTATAAATATTTTCTATATAATAAATATTATATGCATTTATATAATAAGTAATTTAGTATAAATAGTTTATATTTACATGTAATTTTTAATATATATTTATTTTTATTTCAATATTTATTCATTTTTAATATTTTTTCAATTTATGTGAATAGTATTATATATTCATTTTTTTAATATGTTTTATATTTATTCATTTTTCTTTTTCTTTTTTATTCATCATTAATATTAATTCATTCCATATTCTTTAATCCTTTTTATTATTTAATAATTTTTATTTTAATATATATATATATATTTCAATTCATATAATTAAATTTAGGTATTTATTAGCACTAAATCTAGCACTGATAAACTAATCCATTTCAGCACTAAATTTAACACTGATGAAGGTACTTTTATAAATATTTTTTAGTGAAAACAAATAGATCTGATCTGGATAATCCTAAAAAATGTAATTTTTTAAACTGAGGATTGAAAAGTTTACCATAAATTGAGGTTTCTAGAAGATACTAATGGAAAAAAATACCTCTTTTGTTAACCCTTACACCTTATTTTCCTACCTTAGGGGCTTGTAGGGCCTACTTAAGTGCAGCCATATAAAAAAATTACAAATTTATAAGCATTGAATTTAACAATGATAAATAGAGTATTTATCAGCACTTATCATTTTAGTGCTAATAGAGGGCTATTTTATAAACAACTTTTAGTTAGTCCTGATAAAACCCTTTCTATCATTTTAAAAGAACTTCAACATTGCATTTCTTCTCACACATCATTCAAGACTTCATGAAACCAAAACCATGATGACACCTTTGTAAAACATTTTGGATGAATTGATCCTCTAAACCAAGGGTATAGTATAAATAACAAGGTTTGAAGAATTTATCAACAAATCTACCTTGATTTTTCTTGTTTTTTTGTTATACTTCCTACTTTTTTAAATCTAAGTGATTCTTGATTCTCAATATATATAAATATATATGTCTTTATGTGTGTGTATAAATTTATAGTATGAAACTGAACCAAAATTAATATGTTTATTCTTTGCATAATCATATGTATGTATTTTTTATATACATGCACATATCAAAAAAGTATATAAATGTGTGTGTTTTGTGTGTTTTTATATGTATTAATTTGTATATATGTTTTTTTATTTTCGGTGTGAGTATTTATTTCTCTCTCTCTCTATCTATATATATACACACAAATATAAATTTACATATTTGTATATTAAAATTAATTTATATTATATTTTTTTTATTTTTTTCTATTTATATTTAAAATATACTATAGTTATATTTTATAAAAAACATGATTCAAATATGCACATTCTCTTATATATAATTGTTATGATATATTTTTATAATAATATTAATAAGAGAGAAAATGGGTTCAATGATCACTTTGTAAATTTTATTTGAGTATTAAAATGAAATTTAGAAAATTAATAAATTTCATTAAATTCTCAAAATGGTCCAAAAATCACAATAAAATCCCAATTAAATTTTAAACAATCTTATTTCCTATAAGTCAAGAGAAATTCACTAAAAACATAAATTCATTGGAAAATTCATAGCTAAGCACGAAAAATTTAAAATAATATTAAAATTAACCAAAAAATCGAACTATCAATCTAGTTACACAGGTATCCAATTAACTGTTGGTAAAATTTAAGGCTCATATTGAAGAAAAAAATATTATTAATAAAGTAAATAGTAAATAAATAAATAAATATCCCAACATAGTAATATAGAACAATAGAATTGACATACATTGACTTTCCATGACAATGTATATATTAACATGAAGTATTTGAAATAAAACCTAAGAAAAATAATAAGTGGTTAATGACCATACATACAATGATACACTATAATGAAATAAAAATATAATATTTCTCAATCTATTATAAAACATAAGATTTATATATTATCAAAAAAATATGTTTACACACATGAAAAATTATATATATATATATATATATATATAATTATATATTTACACTTAAATATTTAATTTACATATATATTTATCTGTGTGTAATATAATGTTTTATTTTGATATAGAAATTTTATTATATATATTTGGTAATATGTTCTAAAACATTGTATTTTTATCCATTCTTTTATATACTTTATATATGTATGTATCATAAATTATAATTTTTTTAAGTTATAACTTATTTATTATATGCATGTCAAGAATGAAACATAATATTCATAAATTCTATGTATTTATTTATTTATTATTATGTATGAATATTGTTAAACAAGAAATGATGAATATAAATTTACAATGGATTGATGTTAATTGTATGGAAAGAGATTATGAGAATGGTGTTGTAAAACGGGTTCCCTAGACCCAACTTAAACAATAAGTTTTTATTACTATATCATGTATACAATGAGTTATGCATGATTTAAACCTACCATAATAGTGTTGATATTTCATCATCCGCAATTTACAAGGTAATGTCCATATATTGTTTATCATATCAAAATGTTATAGAAGCTACCATGATAGTAGTCTTGAAATTGTGTCATATGGTTTAGATACATAATAATGACAAGACACATATGATGTGTGACCATCAGGTTATAGGGGGGATTATAAGCATTGATACTTCTCTCATGTAGTTCACACTTAGTCATATGTATTGTATAAGATCATGAGGACTGACCGCCAATAGGAACACCACATGTTTCATGTGTCATTGGTAGTTCCTATCTATAAACACATGTAATGGTAATTTAACTTGATATTATTATCAGTGTATACTATTTTATATAAATAATTTGATGTAAAACAAAAATCATGATATTTATTTAGTGTTGAGGAAGAAATTGTTAGGTCTCTCATTGGTGGTATTTAATTGGTTGAATAGTCAAGACAGAATTTTTCACTTTCGAAAGAAATTTATATATTAGGTCCAATTGATCACAACTGTAGTACATTATATAAATCCATTTCTATGATAAAATAAGGTAAGTCCATCAAGTAAGGTCAAGGAACCATAATTTAAGAAAGGATGATGATATTAATTTTACATCCAACTTTATGATATATCACAAGACAAAGAGGTTATATAATAGAGTGTGTCTTCATAAGAGGTTGTCATTACTATGACTATTATTTTTATCCTTTGGTGGCTTGATGGGTTTATAGACTCCGCTCCTATTCTATGAATTGTATTCCCTACTATCGAGATATAACCCTAGAGGTTCACATTCAAAATATATTAACAAATATGGAATATTCTAGTGAATAATTGAATATTACAAGGTGGGACCAACCATGAGGTCCATGAGATGTCTGAGTTTGAAAGATCTCCACACAAAAAATAAATTTTTATTATCAGTGTTTAGAGTAATTGGTATTTAATTTATTTATTAAAATGTATTCACAACAATTTATGTGAATACATGGGAAAATATTTAACAAACAAATATTATTTTAGTATTCAAGATTTGTTTAATATTTTCAAAAATGATGAGTTGAGTTAATGGATCACATTTATCACATAATATATTTATTATATTACAGGTAAGTGATGAAAAATATAAATGATATTTATAAATCAATAAATTGGCCACAAGATGTTGTTCATATCTTATTTAGTGGGAATAACTTATACGGGGTCTAGAGAGCCTTTTTAGAGTGTTTAATCCCCATTATATATGAAATATAGAGATTTTTTCAAGGGAATATCCATAGACACAAATTTGAGATCTCCTCCCTCATACCTCCCTCATCATAGAGATATGATTTTTCTTTCCATATGATCATTCCAAGTTCTTATTCCCAAATAAATGGAACTATATAGTGGTGATCTTTGTGACATCAAAGTATACATTAGTTCTATTTTTAGCACTAATATTTTTATGATGATGTTACCATAGACTTTTTAATCACATGAAGATGATCTAGATTAATATAAACTCAATTCTTTCATGAAATGTTCTCTGTTGAGAAATGGTTGTTGAATATTTCTTCAAATTGAATGGGGAAATTTTTATTTTAATTTTTTGTTAAAATAAATTCCTATGAGATCCTCATGTTTTTATCTGTATTTTTTAATTATGGGTGACATTATTACATGGACGAGATGATGAAAATTTTAAATCCATATCTTATCATCTTCTGTTGTGTTCCCTGGTACTTTCAATTGGTATCACAATGATCATGTGATAGTTTAATCTAAGAAAGATATTAAATTAGAAATAAATTCAAGCACAAGGATTCTTCACAGTCCCATCACAC
The DNA here is from genome assembly GCA_963277665.1 of Viscum album. Classification (NCBI taxonomy): domain Eukaryota; kingdom Viridiplantae; phylum Streptophyta; class Magnoliopsida; order Santalales; family Viscaceae; genus Viscum; species Viscum album. Next base: position 1,550,278,837 of record OY728138.1, read on the forward strand.
CAAATAAAAATTTCATATATTTTCTGAAAACCATGTTATGGCCATCCAAAATTTAAATATTTATTGAAACCATTATACATTTTTTAAAAATGATGAACATATATATTTTTATGTTCTTCTATTTTTATTTTTTTGGGATAGGTTCAGATTAGGTTTTAGTCTTGAAAACTATTATAAATGATGTGAATAATTCCACTAATAGTGAAATTACATAAACAATATTGTTTTTACAAAATCATTATGTTAATAAGCTGGAATAAATGACAAAAAACAAAAAAAAAGGAATTTAAGGGGTTTAACCCATATAATGGAAATAAAAAAAAATAAAAATATATAACAACAATTATAAGAACCTGGTTCATAGTTTTGAGGTATGAGCTTCTTCTTTTTCATTTTCCTTAAGTTTTTTAGAGAAAATATGGAAAATGGGGAAAATCTTAAATTTTGGAACTACATACCGTGTACTTTTACCACACTCTGTGTACTTTTGGCCGTGTGGGGATGAGTACACGGAGTGTGTAGCCATGCCAGTGACAAAGGGTGTAGGAACCGACTACATGCTGTGTAGTGGTCCTTTACACGCAGTGTAGTCAGTCAGCAGGCCTAAACAGTAAGGCGGTGAAGTAGCCGCCAGCTAGGCGACAGTACACGTCGTGTACTAGGGAGTACATGCTGTGTACTCTTGTCAACAAATGAATAGTGTGGTGGTGCCGCCAGAGGAACAGTTAAATGAAGGAATTACACACCGTGTACTCAGAAGTACACGTCGTGTACTTTGTTTTTTCGGCTTAAAACAGGCAGTAGCCTCCTCATTTGGCAGAGGAGGCATTTGAGCCATTTTGGGGCCAAAGGAGGAGGACGGACCTTTGAATATCTTCTAGGTGTTTGTCTGGAATCATTTTCCGCCTCGAACGATCTCGTTGGAACCGCGTGGGTAAGGGCTTCCAACTCCTTGGACACTTCTGACCAATTATTTTCCTAACAGGAGTTATTTACATTTGAATTCGTTTTCTTCTTCGTCATATCTACGTCTTTCTTGGGTGTTTCTTAGATCGGCATCCATGTATAACACTCTTTGGCGTATAAGGTAGGTGTCTCAATATAAATTTCCAACTATAGTGTATTTTTGTGCATTTTGGGCCACTAACCCATGTTGGGGTGTTGTGTGGCTAAGCCTGTTTCTATATTTAATGCCTAGAATTGCATATGTAATTAAATTGTGATAATAAAATTCTGGTTGGGATCATTTCTTGGATCTGGAACCACCTCAGGGGTGTGTTACATTGTTTATATGTTTGGCCAGGGTACCCGAGGGTATGCCTTTAATGTAGTAATTGTAGAATTGAATTGAAAAGAATTGCTTGTTTACTGCATTTTGACATGTTGGGCATGACCCGGTTACCTGTTTAACTTGGGGAATTGTTATGATTATCCTGTAGGAACTGCTCTATTTAGCCCGAGGGCTGTAGTTATTTCGGCCTGCGGGAAACTTCTTCCGTGCCAGAGGGAAATAGACTCGGTGCCTGAGGGTGACACTACCTACGCCTGAGGGAAATTGCCCGCAGGATGGATTCTGCTTGCCCGAGGGTAAGGTTTTGCTTTTATGAGGACATAGACTGTTTTCTTAGAAATGAAATATCTTGATTTCTAGTATATAATGAATTAAATGAATAATAAAATGGAAATTTAATTGTTATGTTAGTCACTTGTCAGTACTGCTTACTTTATTGCATTTTACTATTGTACACTATTGTTGCATGCTTACACGCAGTTGGGCACGGGCCTTTGGTGGGTGCCAAATGAGATATACTTCTCACACCCTGTTTGGGTCATGATTTTCGGCCCAAAAAGATTACGTTTCTGTAGGTGTAGATAGGGGAAAGAGTCCCTATACAAGTACTTGACTATTGTTGAGGAGTAGGAGGGCATGGGACCGAGCCTTGGCTCGTGATGCCGCTGCCAGTTGTTTTGTTTTTTTTGTCGTACTCTACTTTTGTTGTACTGTATTGATGTATAACATGTTGTAGATATTTTATTAGAACATGAGACATGTAGCATCATTGTTTATATAGTGTTGGTTGTATCCACTGTAGTTGTTTATTTCAGTTGTGTATGTTTTACTTCTTCTGATGTTCATTGTATGTTCTATTTCATATTCCATTGCGCTGCACTTTGACAAATGAGGGCATAGCTTCGCCACTATCAAACCTAGGCCCTTGAAGCTAGTCAGCAGCCTCTGGAATTTGGGGAAATGCGCTTGAGGTCACGTGGTGAACCGAGTTCGGGGAACCTGTTGAGTGGCACCCATGTCCAGGACATTACAAAGTGGTATCAGAGGAGGTTTTCTTTTCTGTGACTTACTATTTGGGGTCGTAGTCAGGGATAGGAAAAACGGTAGTTGGTAATAAGTTGTGCCCGGGCATAGCTAACCCGCATATAGGGAAAATCCAATTTACCTCGTGATTGTACTTTTATTTATTTTGCAATTTACAGTTGATTTGTATTCACCATTGGGTGATGCACTTGAGATTGTGTTGTTAAATTTTATCTGTGGGTTCTATTTAATTGCTACTCGATGAGATGAGGGTATGTCATCTCATGCATCATATAGGCACATGCTAGATATCACATACCATGCATAGTTTCCATGTGTTGTAGGTGCATTAGAAATTGCATGATTTTGTGATAGTTGTTGTTCTAGAAAAGCATGTTGTTGTGATAACTGCTCTGATAAAATACATGACGTGTGATAGGGTAATTTTATGTGAGCCTAATTATATAATGAACACCAAACTTCAGTTTTTGGGGATTATGGGCCCCCATTGACCGGAATTTGGTGGATCATTGACAGTTTATTAGTTATAACACAGATAAGGTGTCAAACTTTGATTCATGGGGAGTATGGGCCCTCACGGGTCGAGATTTGACACTTATGTGTTTTTTTCAGTATTTTCTGGGTTTCAGAGAAGTTTCTGAGGCATATTTTCCAGAAACCCAGTATACACGCCATGTATTACTTTAAACACGCCATGTATGACCTTCTGTTCAGGAATAAAAATGAACTTTTTAAGTACAGGCCGTGTTCCCCGAGTACACGCCGTGTAGTCTCTTCCCGTGTCACAAACCATGTTGGCGGCGACATGGGGAAGGGAAGAACTTTGGGAAAACACGTCGTTTTGCTTTTGTACACACCGTGTAGTGTTGACCTGGAGCCCGGCTGTATAACTAACAACACGGGTCGGTGCACACCAGTACAGAACACACCGTGCCAATGATGAACACGCTGTGTAGTGTGACCTGGGGACTCGGCCGTGTAACTAACAACACGGGTCGGTGTCGCCCCTCCCGGAACACTCCGTGTACCTTTGGGGACACACCGTGTAGTCTTGTCCGAGGACAGACCATGTGGAGTTAGTCGTGTGGCTAGGAAATGGGGTCTTTGACCCGTCGTGTGCAGGTGTAACATGCCGTATAGTTTCAAGACGACTAGTCCGCCATGTCACAAATGACACGGGCAGTTGGAAAATAACACCATACACACCGTGTAGAAATTATACACGCCGTGTAGTTTTTATTGAACGGAATCAGTGTGGCTTAGCCGTGTGTAAGGACCCGGGCATGGGAAGTGAAGTCAAGTATAGGCCGTGTAGATAGTATACACGCTGTGTAGTCTTGTTTTCCAATTTTTGAAATGCCTTTTCCTCTTGTTACCTTTGTGGTTCATTCACTTTCAGTCTTAGTAATCATGAATCTAAGGCATGACTTTGACCTTGTAGTGTCATACCGCCCAGACGACCGCGTGTTTTTCACCAGGAGAGCGGCGATGAGTATACTCCAGAGATGGTGGGCCATGGGCTACCAGTTAATCCTCCAACAGAGCCATATGCGGTGCCAGTTACTATACCAGACACAGGCGCGGAGGCACAGTTCTATGAAGGCATTATGTGGTTCATGCAGACCTTTCAGGGAGCACCGCAGGCTGCCACATCTATGGCCAAGCTGACGCATATCTTTCAGTTGCAGCATCCACCTACGTTTTCAAGGGCTGGCAGACCACAGGCTGCAGAGTCTTTGTTGGGGTCGATTTAGACTATTTTTGAGCATCTTGAGACGCCTCCAGGGTGGAGGGTCAAGCTCACGACTTATATGCTGCATGATTCCTCCAAGAGGTGGTGGGATGTTACCACCCAGTCAGAGCATCACAGGGACATGGAGTGGGAAGACATTCAGGAAGTCTTCTATGTCTTTTTCTTCCTAGATATGCTGAGAGAAGATAGAGCTCAAGAGTTTAGGAATCTACAGTAGGGCACTATGTCAGTGATGGAATATTCTTCTCATTTCATCGAGCTTCTGCGTTTTTCACCCGTGCTGGTGGGTGATGAGACATTGAGAGCCAGATGTTTTGAGGATGGTCTTTGTTATGACATCTGAGCACTCATGAATGTTTTCAGGTTTCCTTTAGTACATTCTATTGTGAATCAGGCACTGATTACAGTGAGGAACCCACAGGAAGCTAGTGGTGTGGTCCAGGGAAGTTCAGCATCAGTTACTGGTACTATTTCTGCTGGCAAGAGGAAGAGACAGATGAGCTTCTCTCAGGGTGGCTGTACTAGCCAGGCAGCTTCTTCAGGTGGTCCGGTCAGGAGATACCAGTGTGGCAGAGAGGGGCATAAGAGACTGCAGTTTCCACGAGACCCAGTGGAGTGCCGAGTTTGCAGCAAGTTGGGTCATCTGTAGTGCTTTTGTAGGGCGTTTCCATCAGTGGCTAGTGAGAGGGGTTCTGTGCAGACTCCGCGTGCGGGAGTAGGACCAGTGGCTTCCTACCAGTCTGGGAACTGGAATACGTTAGGGCGTACATGAAGAGATGGTGGTTGTGGTTGTGGTAGCTAGAAACCAGGATCTCAGAGGCAATAGGGTGGGACAGCTCAGGGTAGCCAGGCTGTGTCGTAGGGTCGCGGCACTGGGCAGGCATATGTAGTGCAACAGACCCAGCAGGGAGCAGGATCCCAGACCTTATACAATCAGAGGTACTATTCTAGTGGCTTCTGTCTTTTCTTCAGTGCTTTTCGATACCGGAGCTACACGTAGTTTTATATCTGTACCCATTGTGGAGATCCTTGGGCTCTATGTTTCTTCTTCTTCTGATATCATGTTTCTAGACACTCCGTTGGGGACTAGAACGGCTGGTGTGCGTCAGTTCAAGGAGTTCCCCCTTGAGGTTGGTGGGTTTCACTTTCTTTGGGACCTCTATGTCTTATAGATGAAGATTTATAACGTCATTCTCGGGATGGACTGGTTGGTTCCCTTTCAAGCCTTTCTAAACTGCTATCATTGCAGGGTGAGTTTCATGTCACCAGAGGGCGGAGAATTTCTATACAAGGGCGAGTGGGATGTTCAAGAGAGTCGAGCAGCACTAGAGCATCTTGGGAGAGGTGGAGTCAAAACCCAGATTTCGAGTTTGTATCTGGATGATCATGGGACTTGTCTGATAGATTTCCCTCCAGTTGTTGATCGTTTCAGGGATGTCTTCTCGGATGATTTTTCGGGTCTATCTCCGGTGCGTGAGGTGGATTTATCTATTGATCTTGTGCGAGGCGCAGCACCGGTGTCCATTCTTCCTTATAGGATGGCTACACCTGAGCTGAAAGAGCTCAAGAGGCAGTTAGAGGAGTTACAGGCGAAGGGATTTATCCGACCCAGTACTTTTATGTGGGGTTCTCTGCTCCTTTTTGCGAAGAAGGAAGACGGTACCCTCCGACTTTGAGTGGATTATTAGAAGCTGAACCAGATGATGGTTAAGAACCGATATACCTTGCCGAGTATTGATGATCTTTTTGATCAGCTTTGTGGAGAACGAGTGTTCTCTAAGATTGACTTGAGACTGGGATATCATCAGTTGCTGGTGAGGCCATCGGATATACCGCTTACAGCTTTTCGGAGCAGATGTGGTCTGTATGAGTATACGGTTATGCCGTTTGGACTGATGAACGCGCCATCAGTTTTCATGGCGCTGATGAATCGTGTGTTCCATCCGTACCTTGATTCTTTTTGTGTTAGTATTCGTGGATGAAATCTTGGTATACTATTGCACTTGACACGACCATGCCACCCACCTTGAGATCGTACTGAGTACACTGAGAGAGCCTCGGCTATATGCTAAGCTCTCGAAGTGCAACTTTTGAATAGACCAGATTCACTTTATGGGTCATATCATCTCAGAGGCAGTAGTTGCAGTAGACCCATAGAAGGCGAGAACAGTAGTTTCCTGGGAGCATCCTAAGAACGTGTTTGAGATACGAAGTTTCTTGGGGCTGGCTGGCTACTACAGACGCTTCATACAGGACTTCTCCCACTTAGCAGCACCATTGACAAGTCTGACTAAGAAGGGTGTGAAGTTCGTTTGGTCGGAAGCTTGAAAGACATCTTTTTAGGACATGAAAGGAAGGTCGACATCAGCATTAGTCCTGATACTCCCAGAGCAGTGGAGGAGCTATACAGTTTAATGTGATGCATCAGGGATTGGGTTGGGAGCAGTGTTGATGCAGGGTGACCGAGTTGTTGTGTACGGGTCTCGGTAGTTGAAGCCACAAGAGAGGAATTACCTGACACATGATCTCGAGTTGGATTCAGTTGTGCATGTGTTACGCTATCGGAGACATTATCTATTGGGAGAGAATTTTGTGGTTTTCACCGACCACAAAAGCCTGAAGTATATCTTTACTCATCCTAACCTGAATCTGAGGCAGAGGAGATGGGTCGAGTACCTACAGTCCTTCGATTTTGAGCTTGCCTATACACCTGGTAAAGGTAATGCAGTATCTGAAGCATTGAGTAGGAAGACTCGGATATAGGCAGTGCAAGAGGCCAATGGTGAGTGGGGGCTCATGGATTTGTTCTCTGAGATGCATCTGGAGGTGCACGATAGTCAAGGGCAGACTTATCTTTCTGCTTTATTTGTGACTTCTACCCTCCTGGATAGAGTGAGGATGAGATAGCTATCGAATTCAGAAGGCCCAGTTCTATGGGAGTAGGTTGCAAGTGATGACACTCCTCCCGGTTGAATGATAGGTGATGATGAGTATTTGTGTTTCCATGGACGAGTATGGGTTCCAGGGGATATACGCGTGGAGCTGATGTGAGAGTTTCATGCTTCAGCTTGGGCAGTTCATCTCGGGGTTACCAAGATGTACCTTGACTTGAGGCGTCAGTACTGGTGGTAGGGTATGAAGAGTGAGATAGCTGGTTTTGTTACGAGGTGTTACACCTGTCAGAAGGTGAGGGCAGAGCACCAAAGGCCAGCTGGGCTGTTACAGTAGTTACCCATTCCAGAGTGGAAATGGGATGATGTCACAATGTATTTCGTGACTGGATTGTCGAGGTCACCTTGTGGCAATGACGCCGTGTGGGTTGGTGTGGATAGACTCACAAAGGTATCTCACTTCTTGCCGATCAAGGACACCTTCAGTGTTGATGAGCTCGGATGGCTATATTTCTGAGAGATTGTTTGTCTTCATGGGGTCCCTCATTCTATCGTTTTCGATAGGGACGCCCGCTTTATGTCTCGTTTCTGGTAGAGTTTTCATAGGGCACTGGGTACACAGGTGCATCTGAGCACATCATACCACCCTCAGATAGATGGATAGTCAGAGAGGACGATACAGGTTCTTGAGGACATGCTGCGCACATACGTCCTAGACTTTGGGGGCTCTTGGGAGAAACATATACCCTTATTCGTGTTTTCCTATAACAATAGTTTTTAGGAAACTATCGAGATGGAACCATACGAGGCTTTATATGGTAGGTCATGATGATCACCTTTGTGCTAGTTAGAGGAAGGTGAGGCAGCCTTATTGGGGCCACAGCTCGTGTAGGAGACATCTGTGCAGGTCTAGTTGATTCAGAAGCGGATGGCTACTGCACAGTCTCAGCAAAAGTCATTTGTTGATCTCCACAGATAACCCTTATAGTTTGTGGTCGGGGATCAGGCTTTCTTGCGTGTTTTGCTGAGGCTGGGACACAAACAGATCAAGAGACAGGGTAAGCTTTCATCGAGGTATGTGGGGCTGTTTGAGATTCTGGAGAGATTTGTTCTTGTTGCCTATCGGTTGTAGTTACCACAGCGGTACCAAGCCATGAACGACGTCTTCCACGTGTCTCAGTTGCACCGCTATTATGCAGACCCATATCAAACCTTTCAGCCAGAGGAGGTTGAGCTTCAGCATGATGCATCCTTTGAGAAGCATCTGATCCGTATCATTGATTGGAGCACTAATTTTCTCTGAGGCCGGTCAGTTCCTCTCGTACAGGTTCTTTGGTAGCATGGTCGAGTGTAGGAAAAGACCTGGGAGTGGGAGGCCGACGTACGTGCTCAGTGACCAGAGTTGTTCACGACTATATCTTCACCCCCCTTGGAAGGGAAATTTGGGGATGAATTTCTATAAGGGGTGAAGTTTGTAAGAACCAGGTTCTTAGTTTTGAGGTACAAGCTTCTTCTTTTTCCTTTTCCTTAAGTTTTTTTGAGAAAATATGGAAAATGGGGGAAAATCTGAAATTTTGGAACTACACGCCCTGTACTTTTACCACATGCTGTGTACTTTTGGACATGTAGGGATGAGTACACAGGGTGTGTAGGCATGCCGGCGACAAAGTGTGTAGGAACCGACTACACACCGTGTAGTGGACCTTTACACGCCATGTAGTTAGTCGGCAGGCCAAAACAGTAAGGCAGTGAAGTAGCCGCCAGCTGGGAGACAGTACATGCCATGTAATTAGGAGTACATGTCGTGTACTCTTGTCGATAGATGAACAGTGTGGCGGTGCCACCAGAGGAATAGTTAAATGAAGGAATTACACGCTGTGTACTCAAAAGTACACGCGGTGTACTTTGTTTTTTTGGATTAAAATAAGTAGTATCCTCCTCATTTGGAAGAGGAGGCATTTGATCCATTTTGGAGCCAAATGAGGAGGCGGACCTTTGAAGATCCGCTGGGTGTTCGTCTGGAATCGGTTTCCGCTTCGGATGATCCCGTTGGAACCGCACAGGTAAGGGCTTCCACCTCCTTGTCCGCTTCTGACCAAATATTCTCCTAATAGCAGTTATTTACGTTTGAATTATTTTTCTTCTTCGTCATATCTACGTAGTTCTTGGGCATTTCTTGGATCTACGTTCATGTATAATGCTCGTTGGCGTATTAGGTAGGTGGCTTGGTGTAAATTTCCAACTGTCGTGCGTTTTTGTGCATTTTCGTGCCACGAACCCATGTTGGGGTGTCGTGTGGCTGAGGCCATTGCTATATTTAATGCCTATAATTGCACAGGTGATTAAATCGTGATAATAAAATGCTGGTTGGGATCATTGCTTGGATTTGGAACCACCCCGGGGGTGTGTTCCACTGTTTAGCCGTTTGGCCAGGGTACCCAAGGGTATGCCTTTAATGTAGTAATTGTAGAATTTCCTTGAGAGGAATTGCTTGTTTACTGCTTTTTGACATGTTGGGCATGGCCTGGTTACTTGTTTAGCCTGAGGGCGTTGTTATGATTAGCATGTGGGCACTACACTATTTTGCCCGAGGGCTATAGTTATTTCGGCCTGAGGGAAACTTCTTCCGTGCCTGAGGGAAATAAAATCTGTGCCTGAGGGTGACACTACATACGACTGAGGGAAAAATTATGTTACGCCTGAGGGAAATTACATGCGGGTTGGATTCTGCTTACCCGAGGGTAAGGTTTTTCTTGTCTAAGGACGTGGACTGTTTTCTTAGAAATTCACTGTGGTGATTTCTAGTATATATTGAATTAAATGCATATTAAAATGGAAATTTAATTGTTATGTTAGTTACATTTCAGTACTGCTTACTTTATTGCATTTTACTATTGCACACTATTGTTGCAAGCTTACACGATGTTGGGCATGGGCCTTCGGTGGGTGCCTACTGAGATATATTTCTCACACCCAGTTTGGGTCATGCTTTTCGGCCAAAACAGTTTACAATTCTACAGGTGTAGATAGGGGAAAGAGTCCCTATACAGGTAATTGACTGTTGCTGAGGAGTAGGAGGGCATGGGACCGATCCTAGGCTCGAGATGTCGCTGCCAGCTGTTTTGTTTTGTTTTTCTATACTCTGCTTTTGTTTTAGTGTATTGATGTATAACATGTTCTGGATGTTTTATTAGAAGTGGAGACATGTAGCATCATTATTTGTATACTGTTGGTTATATCCACTGCAGTTGTTTATTTCAGTTGTGTATGTTTTACTACATCCGCTGTTTATTGTATGTTTTATTTCGTATTTCGTTGTGCTACACTTTGACAAATGAGGGCATAGTTTCCCCACTATCAAACCCGGGCCCTTGCTGCTAGTTGGCAGCCTCTGGCTTTTGGGGAAATGTGCTTGACGTCACGTGGAAAACCGGTTTTGGGGCACCCATTGAGTGGCACCCGGGTCCGGGACATTACAACAATGGGGTTTGGAACCTCTATAAGAGATGGGAACAAAAAAAATGGGAGGTGGGGGTCTACCCATTGCACAGGGAAAAAAGGGAGGGAGTCTTTAAGTAGTTCATTCGTCACTTAGTTGATTGTTTATCCACCCCCAAATTGGGGTGAACCTTTTTTGACAACCAGCACCACCTAAGAAGTGTATATTAGAAACATTATTTCTTTTCCTATTATAAAATATAGAAGTCCTCCCCACCAAAACCACGTAACAAGCACCCCTCTACCCACTGACCCAATCAGTAGTCGGGTCATCTTGATCAGTTATTTGGTCACGGCCTAGATATTGACCGAAACATCATTTTTATGATTTATAGGATAACTGGGTGCTCAAATATTTTTAAAAAATAAAAAATTTGGTAATATTATTTAGAATACATTAAAATATATCCAAATACCATGAAACTGATCTTTTATGAATTAAAAGTAGATAAGTTTATTTTACTTCATTTAAATTTCCCTCGAGTATAATTTATCAACAAATTAACTTTATATTATTGTTATATCACATTGCGACTGATCTTGGGCATCAACTAACCAATGAATGTATAGAATTATATTTATTAAAGAAAATATTGGAATTTTGTGTGAATAATTTAATTATAAATTTAATTTTTTTGGTTTCCGCATCATATTTCCCCACCTTATTTGTATAAGGTTATGTGTATCCATATTTATTTTTCTACATGGGTTCTATACATACCTATGTATTTATGTAGAACTATGAGTATGTTTTAAGATGAAAACCACACTGATATGAGGTGGTGTTCCAAAGGATATGTTGATAATTTATAACAAGTTATAAGTAGAATCTTGAGTTAGGCATGACCCAGGTATTTTTTCCCTTAGGTTCACAGTTGATCCATTTATAATTATTAGATCACCCAATAATAAATTCTCAAGATTAGTTGCGTTATTTATTTAATTTATGCATGGTTTATTTTTGTTTTTTGAATATAAAAGTTCACACTATCACATTAAAAAATAATCTAAAATTCATAGATCAAAAAAATTAATACATGATGAATGTGTCTTATTAATTTCTAATCATGTTATGAGTGTGATCACATAGTACATCCATATATAACAGAAAATGATTTCCTTCATCAAAAAATAATAAAAACCCTGAAATAAATATTACCTTTTATTTCTTTCTATCAATTTAATTTGATCAAAACTTGGGGTATGAAGTTATCATAATCCCTAGTTGAGGGAACCTCTTACTACTGGGGAGTTATTTTGAAAGCAATGGGTTGTCTTAACAAAATCTTAAAGTAAATAAGCATCCATAGTAATATTTTTTCCACTTTAAAGGTATAGAGTTGATTAAATAAAGATTAAGATTTTTAGAAACATGGAATTAACTCAATAGTTCACAGAGACAAAAGATAATTTTTTTTTGCAGTCAAACACATACCTTGAAACTCTATGACTTGTGGTGTATCTAAATCTTTCACTATGATGAGAGGTTTGAGGGATATTTTCCACTAGAAAACTCAAGTGACTTAGAATTATGAATCTAATAGTGAGGGATAATAAGTTTCTATAAAATATTGGGAGATATATAATGATTTGATAAAATATATAATATTTAATTGGTAATCAAGATGTACTACTGTTAAAAATTATTTTTTATAAAATGTAAAGTAATAACGCAGATATGCTGTGACTGCTATTAGAAAAATAACATGTCCTCATTAGTGTGAATTAACAAGATGTGTATACGAGCTTATGAAAATTTGAATGATATTGTAATTTCACCAACTGACCTGGGTACCTTAGTAAATAAGTATCCATAGTCAGCGAATAGCACTTGGAATCATACAAAATGGAAGTGGGAATGAATTTTCATAAAAAAAATTGGAAGTAAAAGAGACAAGTTAATAATTAATACAAAAGAAACACTAATGGAAGAACTGAACCAGGATAAAAACAACTATAATAGTCAAAATTACTATAACCAAAAGTACAAAAATAGGAAAACATCCCATGTTCCAATGGACACAAATGAATAAGTTCATGGATCAATAGATAGAACCACATCCAAGTGGTGTTTTACCCCTATTTAAACCAAGGAGTAGATTTTCTACAAAAACCAGAAGGCACAAGTAGTGTGTGATCCGAAGCCCAATAGGATTTCACCCAATTATTTTATAATAAGATTCCAATATAAAATTAACCAAGAATGCTATTTAAATTTAAAATAAAACATTTTTATCATTTAAAAAGAACAATTAAGACAATTCATGCTTTAAATTTCTTAATGTTGAAATAATTTTAACCAATGGATTCTGATTTTAAAATGATGGAATATTTTTAAGACAATATCACTTTTCACAAATGGCTTAAATAATCAATTTTATATAAAACATTTTATATAAATCAAAAGGAATGAAAAACATATTACAATAATGGAAAATATCCATTAAAAAATAAACAAGTGAGAAACATTGTTATATACCTAATATGGTATGATAGTTCTAGGATATAGGGATCTGACACCGTGAAATGAAAAATATGTAAATATATCCCTTTGAACCAAGGTCATATTTGACTCATCTCAATCTATTAAGGGATATAACGTGTTGATATGATGTTTTAGAATGTTGTCATCAAAATAAATCACTAAACACCTAAGGATTTAATTTGCTATAATAATAAAGTAATGATGGTAAATTTAGTTTAAGACTTATTAAAATACAATTATACCCCATTCACAATTTCAAATATTCAAATTTACATTTTAAAAATCAAAATAGGTTTTTAATTAAAAATAACCCTTTTCAATAAGATAAAACCGTAAGGTTTCTATAAGAACCATTTTATTCATTTTCAAAAATAAATATTTGAAATCCATTCACCATTAAATTTCAAAATTGAATTTCATAAATTATATTCAATAATTTATTTTTTCACCAAATTCCTTCAATTTCACAATAAACCCCCAATTCAATGGAATTAGGGGTTTTCACAACTTTTATGTCACATCCATTTCACAATTAAATTCATCAATTTAATTGAAAATATATCATAATTTAAATTACAAAGTTGAAATTACACCAATTTTCATAAAAACACCCCAATTCAATGGAATTGGGGGTTTCCCAATTTTATGCAAAAAACACCATTTTTCTTAAAAACCCCAATTCAATGGAATTGTGTTTTTTAAATAAAATAATTTAATTACATCTAATAAAAAACAAGCAATTTAATTTAATTAAAATAATTTCAATTCAACAAAAAATTTAGATTTAATATATATTCGGCATCATAATGGAACCACCTACCTCAGGATCAACGGATCTTGAATCTCAAAGCCGTGAATGGAAAACTCCAATAAATAATGAAGGTAATGACGAACTATGAATCAAAATTAGATTTAGATCCAAAAATTGGTCTTTTTTTCCACAAATAAATATACTGATCCATAGGACCCTCGAGAGAATAAGAGAGATCATGGGCAAATGAGAATGGGAAAATGAAGACTATTGGGTGAAGACTGAAGACCGATACCCAAGCTTCGAATCGCTTTTAGTAAGGATATTAGGGACCAAAAACATTTCATGGTAGCTAAAAGGATGTTATAAATTGATCTTAGGTTGTACCGGTCTCCTAGGGGTCTAAAGGAGGGATTAAAATTGTTTCAATAAAAATTTAGATCACATAAAATCCCATCTGCATAGTTTCTTGGGAAAAGGAACAAGGTTTATAAAAACCATGTGAAAGACATGTACCAATTTTAAATTATCCCCAAGGTTATTATTAATAGGCGAAACAGTTTTTAAACCATGTACCAATGATGAAAATTCCCATTTCCTTGGATTGTATGGTTCACTCTAGCAGGGTGTATGGTTTGGGAAAACTTTGTGCCAACCATGTACTTTCCCAAAAAACGTCCATATTTTTAAAAAATTCACTGAAAGAAACCCTAAACAAAACCAAACCAATTCATGATACCAAATTGGTGTTTAGGAATACCTGAAAATATTTATAGGATATATAAGTAAATACTATGTTATGTGGTCCCTAATACTTGTTGAGCGACCTCAGGGAGTGGGGGTGAAAAATAAACATACAGGAGAGTCATCTATGAAGAATGTGATGTTTATATCATAATGATATCATCAAATTCCAATGAGTTACGAAAACAACACTAGGTCATGGATGATTTTACGTGTTACTTAATCTCCGAGAATCATGTGAGGAGAAAGTGAAACAAAAAATAAATGAGATAAGGATTACACTGAGTATGTGTAAATTGAAAGATGATTCATAATATTTCAATTCATCCAATTCATTAATTTTTATCACCTAATATCATTAGTTTTCATTAGGATTAAAAAATTAATATTAAATGGATAAAATTCATATTTACCTTTTGGGCATGGTTTTCCAAGAAGATAAGAACTTAATGAAAGATTGAAATTTGGTTGTTATGGTGAACAAATCAAAATACAAATTGAAATCCTAATGGAAACTGTGATGAAAAAGGATTAATCACAACATCCTTTTTGAAAAAAAAGGAATGAAATTAAACATTAGGTTATTTCCTTCACATGTAATGAGATAAGCCTATGGATGTTTAAATTCTATGAACTGAATTGAAGAAGAAATTAATCACTTTTTCCTCATTTATATTAATCAATTATAATTTATGTTTGAATTATAATCATTTTTTATCAGATATTGAACATGTTTAATACACTTTTATTCAAATAAAATAAGCAAGCATGTGTAGAAACATTAAAATAAGTAAGTTAAATTCTATAAGCAGCTGAGAAAGGGTGATTCCTAAGTTAGTGGTGAGAAGTAAGAAACATATAATTAAGGATATTAATGATTCTAGTTAAAATATTATTGAGTATTACAAATAATTAATCTCACATTTCTATTAGAGTCTATAATAAAATTTTCTTTTTTCATAATTATTGTTGTTTGTGGTATCTTATACCCAACTAATTGTTTTGTAATTCTTGAATTATTATAAATAACTAATTATTATAAAAGAGAAAACCCAGTTATTCCCAGTTGTGGGAAGATAATTCTTATCTAGTAAAACTAAGTAGTTATCAATGAAACCTAGTATCTTTTTTGGTTTCTATAGAGTTAAATACCTTAGTTATTATGAAAACATCTAATTATGTAGTTTTGGGCAATGAAATATTTATAAATAAAATGAATACATAAATATTTTAGTATTTTTTTCAACTAGAGATTGTGCATTGTTCCTCAGTTAAGAAAGATATAAAATCATATACCTCAAAAAATTCCTTGAAGAGTCTTAATTAATCTAAAAGTGAAGTAATGAATATTCATAGTTAGAATATACGAGTTTCTTCAAGCCTTTGTTTCGAATAATATATTTACTAAGCATTTATAGATCATAAATTATTGATTGGGTTTATTTTTAAACTCACATTTCATGATAAAAATCAATGATATGATGTTAGTAAGGAGTATATATGATGAGTATTAGATATAAACATTGTTCATTAAAATTTAATGTGGAGTAATTCATAAAGAAAAATTTTCTTATGCACATCAGAGTCATGATGTAAGAAAATATTGAAGAATTTTTTAGACTCATATTCATTGAATAAAATTTCATTATTTATCAAAACATTCTTCACAATAAGTGGTGTTATCCCATAACCATATACCAACTATAACGGAAAATAGATATCATATGAGTTATATTATGATATAAATACATCATATAATAATACCATGTGTTTAGTTTCAAAGTTTTTATTAAGGATATAAACAAGCATGCATCTAGAAGGATACAAAGTGAAACTATGTTTCTATCTAATGTTTATATATTATATTATATAAATACCTATGATAGAAAAATTATAGTCAACTTAGAGACTATATTTCTATAAAAGGGTGTAAAAATCTATTTGAGATAGTAGGACCAATAAATTGGATAGGGTTTAGTCAATGTCACGGATTCTTAAGCGGTTATCATAAGAACATTTTTGATAAGAGGTTCTAGAAAATAAATATTCAAGAGACACATACTACGTGGGAAGGATGAAACCATTCTGGTGGTTTCATATTTATCATGGTGAGTGATACGTTATTCATCGAGAATTGTGGATATTATATAGAAACAATAAAAAGAAATTTGTTTTGAATGAAAAGTTTATATAAATTCAATAAATTAGATAACATGTATCGAAATTAAGTATGTACTTTTAAAAATTTATTCAGTTGATGTAAATTCATTGGTGGGTATTTAATAGAGACTATACATGGGTGATATAGGCATGTTACCAAAAAAGATCAATTGGTTATAGCAAGTAATCATTCCTAAATCCATTAGAATTCTACTTTTCATAACTACTTTCTAAGATCATTTTATTTGAAATTATATATCAAGACCACCATTCATGGAAAGATTCTATATGGTATAACTAGAAATATTTTTAGACATAATTGAATTCCAATAAATGGATAATGTTACTGAAACCTTATTTTTGATTGAAGCATGTAATATGATCCTAGAATATTCATATGGAATGAATTATTTTTCTTGTGTCTAAAAGTGGTTACAAGTAACACCACTAATTTCAAATAAATATATGTTTATAACATATGGGAAATAATATTTTAATATTATAGTTAGTTAATAATAGAATTATAGTAACTCTCATATGATTTACATAATGAGGAAACCTATGTTCTAGTAAAATATATCTACTTAGAATGATCTAATGGGTTTCTTAGATCAACTAAAATTACATTTTCTAATACGTTATTTAAAAATAAAGGCTGGAAATTTTTTAGAGAGAATTATAACCAATGTCACATGGAATCAATATCTCTGGGAAGATATATATGAGACATGGAGGAGATTAATGTGGTAAGTACAATGACATAAGCTTTAATGATTTATCACTCACATATTCCATAAAATTTAATAGATGTGATATTTACAATATATTATTTATGGTAGTAAAATATCAATTTAATTTGGGATAAATACAAAGGAAGCATTCAGAACTATCCAATTGTACTTGAACAAGTACAATTGATATGTTCCTAGTACACAGAAAAAAGAGAAACTAGTTATATGGGGGAATGAACTATTATTTATTTTGATCAAAATGAGGAGATATCATAGTTCGGATAAGGTAATGAGTAAGAGAATCTCATTCAGGCCAGTCGTAACTATATATATAAATACCGAGTTTGTTATGGAATTTAAGGAAGTAAAAGAAGATGTGTAAAATATGCGATGATTTTTTATTATTCCTCTAATTTTACCAAGTAAATTTGTATCAAAATATAAATTATAATAATCATACTATTTGTGGTATCTATGGTGTGATGTTTTGGAAGTGGTAAAAATGAATATACTAAGGGATATCATCTCTTGATGAGTCTTAATCAAGGAGATGAAATCATTGATATCAAACTAACCACACAAGGGAAACACATAAGGCCCCAAAACAAAATCCATAACTCGGTAGAAGTATTATATTATCATGTGATGTCTAATAAGTATGGATAACATGTCTTCTCTAGTGAAAGTGGTGGTGTTGTTAAAGGGGGTCCTCCAGAACCAACTAGAATAATACTTTTTGATTACCATATCATGTATGCAATGAGTTATACATGATGTACACTTACCATAATAGTATGGATATTTCTATTTCTACTAATATTTGTTGTAATTTCCATAGATTATTTTTCTTATCAATGGTTATAGTAGTTCCCAGGATATAATGACAACAAAAACATTACATGAGTGTAATATAAAAGTTATGTATTGTGGTATAGATGCATAATGTTAACAGGGTACTGATGATGTGTGACCATCTGGTGATGGGGGGGACCAAAATCATTGAAACTTATTCTCATGAATCTTTTCACATAGTGACCTCATGTAGATGAGGTCATGAATATTGACCTACCAATAAGAACACCACATGTCTCAGGTTTTATTTGTAATTTGTATCTTTAAACACATGTAATGGTCTCCGGAGTTGATATTATTGACTTTTGATACTATATGAATCTGTACATTTATGTTAGATGAAAATCATGGCATTTATTTCATTTGAAGGTATCTTTTATTAAGCATGCTAATGGTGGATGATTTAATTGTCAATATTGAATTTATCTCTTACAAAAAAAATTATATCGCATGCTTAGTTGGTCAGGAAATTAGTTCCTTAATTAAATCCATATATAATGTAGAAGAAGATAATTCTATATAGTAAGTTCAATGAATAATGAATCAAGAAAGGATGATGATATGAAGTGTGTACACTACTTTACAAAATATCTTGAGACAAAAAATTTATATTACTCGTTTTATTTTCATAGGAGGTTTTCATTATTACGATTATTCCTTATCTTATTGGGGGATTTGATGGGTTGATAGACTACACACCTGGTCGATGAATATTATTAATTTCAATAACGATAAGGTCCTAGAGGTTAAAAAACTATGTGTATTCCAAATTCTGTCCCATTCTAATGAATAAGAGTATAAGACATGGTTGGCAACAATATGAGGTCTAGGAGTTATTCGAGTTTTAATGATCTCTATGAAATAAATAAATTCATATTACTCAATTTTAGAATAATTTGTATATACTTTTTTTATAAAAAGTAAATTAAAGATTTTAAGTGAGTATATGGAAAATTATTTAACAATTAAATGTTATTCAAATATTCCTGGATTGTATTATATTTTCAGGAAAGAGGTGTCGAGTTAGTGGATAAATTTTATCATGTAATATAATTATCATATCAAAAGTAAGTTATTAAAAATATAAATGATATTTATGACTCCAGAAATCAGTGAAAATATTTCATTCATATATTATATAGTTGGAATAAATTATATGGGGTTGAATTGATTTTTTGGGTGATTAATACCTATTATATAAGCCAAAGGTAGATCTTTTCTGAGGGAATATTCATCTTCTCTAGTTTGAGAGATCCTCACTCATCCCTCATATATCATATAGAGAGATGTGTCATTTCCAATAAATTGATCCAATATCTTCTTTATTGATCAAAGTAACGACATGGTGGTGATTTTCATTACATCAAAGGATTCTTTAAATCTCTATGCTGACACCAATATTTTTATGATCAACATTTTCTTATAATTTTAAAAGAACATGTGGATGATCTAGAGGGGTCCATAATTGGTTCCTTTGAGAAATGGTCACTAGTGATGAATGGTTTTCAAATATGCCTTCAAATCAAATGAGGTAATTTTTCATTTTAATTTTTTGGATACATAATTTCACTTGAGATCATTATATTTTTATCTATAATTTTTTTTCTAGTGATTATACTATTATGTATGTCCAATGATAAAACATTTATTTCCTCAATCTGTCTTCTTTGTTGTGCACCCTAATAGCTTTATACGGGGTTAAAAATCTCATTATTTTTTCAATAGAGTGGAAATGACCTTTATCACATCATTTATATGTGTTTACATTATAATTAATCAATATTTTTTTTCAATATTATTTAAAACAACACACGATCAATCAAAAAATAGATCAAAGTTATAAATTTTGGACTAAACATGGGGAAGACCTTAATATATCTACTGGATGGGATAACATTGTGGTTTATGGATCATATAATATTAGTATAACCATAAACAGTGATGTAATTTGTATTGAGGAAATGATGGAGGTAGTTGAATATTCCCTTTTCAATTGTTTAAATTGTTTTATGAAGCTAAAGAGCTATAAAAATATTCAATTTTATGTTGGCTGTACAATATAGATAACAATTTAAGTCATACTAAATATATATAATTTTAAATCTAGTAATTGATAAAGTGATTAAAACATTAAATAACTAGTTGTTGTTGATTGGATCCTTCAAATTAGTTTATTTATTATTGTTTAAATAATTAAAAAACCAATTTTTTACAAAATCCAGATCTAATTCCCTCTAATAAGTGTAGTTAAAGTGTTTAAATGGTTAATGTTCTTTATGTTTATTATGAAAAAAATTCGGAGAAAAATACATATCAATATGAGTTAGGTTCTGATGCATATGAAGATGATTAAAATTTGAATAATTATAATTTATCATATTTTATTTACTTATTCCTTGTTCATTTTTTTATGATTTCAATGTGTAATGTTTTTATAAATTATTTATAGTCACTCATTTATTATGTTTTTTACCATATAAACGCATGTTTTTATGAACCTTACAAATGTGTGACTAAACCTTTTGACTATTTTTGTCAACCATACAGGTGTATGTCTTAAACATATAATGGAACTATATTAACCTTATAAGGAATTAGTTATACCTTATAGAAATATTAATATTTACAAAAATGTATCTTTTGTGATTACTTTATCTCTCAAAAAATTGTATGTTTTATGATTAATTTATCTTATCTAATTTCATATCTTATGAGAGTCGTGATCATACAAGATTTTATATCATAAAAAAAATAATCCTTACAACCATTAATGAACCTTATGAGTTTTATATTTTTTATATTTTAGTTTTATAAATTTTTTTTCTCTTATTATTTGTTTATGGTAACACTGATTTATTTGGTTTTGGATTATTTTCTGTATCTAAAAATCATATTCAAAAAAATTATTAGAGTTTAGTAGATAGATTTTTTCCATATCTAGTATTTTTTTATAAGTATATTTGATTTTCAAAATTTTTAGAAGAAAATTAGGTTGTTGGATTTTTGGGATACCTTTAATAAGTATTATAGAATATATATTTAGGCTATTAAATTTTTACAAATATCATGTTGTGAATCCGGAATCATTGAAGTTGTTTGTTATCATTCATTTGATAATTATTGGACTAACTGACTATGTGATATTTGTGAGTATAATTCTGGTATTATTATTATTATTATTATTATTATTATTCTAAATAATTATAACTATTATAGACATATCTATAGTGATTAAAACATCTATTTATAGGATCAAATCTTCATGGTGAATATATTCAAGATACACTGAGAAGGCATATTAAAAATTAAAAACATGAAATTTTTGATCCTATATAATCAATTTTCAAATCGGTGGATGGTTCTCAAGGAAGAACATAAACTATAAGATCATTAATACCTTGAATTGAAGGACTGATCCACTACTTGGGAACCAATTATTTTTGTTAAACATTTCTACATTAACTTCAACTGTACTATTTCTTTGAGTTTATACTTAATTTTGTCTATTTTCCTCACCATTGTTTAAACATTTTAGTTTATATTTTTTCCTTCAATTTTTTTATTATCGGTTTTTAACACTATGGTTCATAAATTCATGTATGAATATTATACCTTTCAAACATTTTATTTTTGGTTGTGACTCTAGGTTAACAATTTTAGATTTGTTACATGTTTTGACTCTCCATAAAAGTTTGGTTGACTTTTTGGTTTTTCCTCCACTGAAAAATATTGGATGGAATTGGGTTGTGGATAAACATTAAAATCTAGAACATTTTGTTAATATTATAACTCTAAAGGGTTCAATTAGTGTAAATAGTATATGTATGATCACATTAATCAAATCAAATTTCAAACACACATGTGTTCTTCAATTTAATTTTTTACAGCCTAATATCTTATAATATTTACTCTGATAAATTTATTTATCATTAATTATTATTAGATGTGTATTTAGTTTCATTAAAATTTAAAGTGTTATATTCACCCTCCACTACATCTTTTTCTACATTAATTGGGTCAAAATGATTGGTCTCAAAGCATTGGATCCATTGAAAATATTTGTTCTACTAACCATTCTCCCTTGACTTAACTACCTATGGGAAAGATCTTTTATATGAAAGAAACAAATTCCAATGATGGATTGATTATACAGATACCTCCTCACTTTAATGGTAGAGATAATGGATATTGGAATATGTGAATGGAATATTTTCTTAAGCAACTAAATATTAATCATTGGATAATTATGGTATAAATTACATTATTTTGAACTTAATTCTCTTATAGTAATTCATTATACTAAATATGTTTTGATTTAAAAATATATGAATACAATTTATTATTCTATTAATATGATTTTTTAGTCTTATTCCATCATGTAAAACTACCCTTGAATATTAGAGTATTTTTCAATTTAATCACCTTGTCTAGGATAAGATGATAATATCAATTCATGGTATGCTTCAGGATGAATATCATGATTTAGATGTGGAAGATGATGAGACTACTAACCAAATATTAAATTGGTTTACTGTAATTGTAAATTTAATGATGTTTCTTATAGAATTATTTTAAAATCTAATTCTTGATGAAATAGTTTTGAGAGATCTTTCAAAGATGTGGAATATAATTAAGGATTGCAATGATGAATGCAATAAATTCAAGGAGTACACTATTTATGAACTCATTCATTCATTATTGTAACATGAATTAGAGTTTATAAACATTACTGACATGGATAATTCATGAATTAAAGGTGTAAATTTAAAATATTTTAATATAGATTCTTTTGACTCTTCTAATATTAATATTTTGAAAAGTTATAGAGAATATATGGATCAAATTGTAACTTATGTTTATAAAATGATGAAAAATGATGTTTTCAAAAACATATATGGAATGAATACATACAAGTTTAATCCAAAAGGTTAAGGGAATTTGATATTAAAAACAAATAAAATAATTCATATATTATTATTTTTATGTGTAAATAGAAAGGCCAAATTTTAATAAACCAGTATGTGTTTCCACCTGAACAATAACCTGATCCATTCCACTACAAGGCTTGAGGATTGTCCATGTTCACCCCAAGATGGAAAATAATACCAGACTGTCAAAAGTGAACATGTGGTAATTATTTTACCCTCAATAAGAACTAAGATACAAAATGGGTTCCAACTAGGATTCTGATATGGGGTTTCCATGCATTAAAAAACAATTCCATAATAAATAAGCATCTATAAAACAATAAAATCCAAACATATCATAGTAAAATAAATGATACCAAAATATTTCTTCCCAAAAAAATTCCCTCATAAATGAGACCATTTTTCTGAAAAACTTTTATAACCAAAACAATGCTACCAGGCTAAGATAAAGTATCTTTCTATAAAATTTGATACACTACATAACCCAGACCAGCCTAAATAGTATAGGAGACAAGCCCAAATGTCACCATGTAACACTCAAGTCACCTCCCTGAACCCAAAAACACTTGGTTTCAAGTGGAGTGTAATAGCAAACTAATGAGTAAGTCAAAATCTGATAATCTACAGAAAACATGATGGTTATAGACCCACTGATGTTATTATGTAGGGTGTGAGAAAAATATAACACCACAAAATTTATGGTATGTATATTCTTAAATAAAATAGATTTACTTGATAGCTTATTCTTTATGAAACACCGAGCTTTAATGAACCATGATATACTATTAAATATTAACATCGCTTTAGGAATAGTAATGTGATGATTAGGAATAGTAATATTACCATTATAATAATAACCTCACCTGTGAAAGAATAAATAAAATTTAGGAATATTATAAATGAAAATATGATATATTTATATAATGGAATAAGTAAAAAAATGTTTTAAAAATGATAAATTATTTGTTGGTATATGTTGTAAAACGTAAATGTTTATTTTAAATTTTATAATTAATATAATGATTTAAAATAAAATTTATTTTCTTAAAATATATTCATTAATTAACATTTTTTGTTGTGATTATAAGATAATTTTCTAAGACCTAAATTAATACTCCAAACTGTCATAAAATTAGTTGTAATGTTAAAATTGATATTTTTTTAATAAATAATGATTGTAATTAAAAACTAAATTCATCATAATTATAAATTTAGTTTAAAAAATTTTATTTCATTTTTTAAATCTATACATGAATAAATAGTTATTCATGTTTTTTATGATTTTTCTAAAATTGTTGAATTTTGTGCGAATAGTAAAATATATAAATTTACATTATTAGCTAAATACATGAATTATTGAGTCATCTAAGGTTTATAAATTCTGTATAAACCATTATTTCAAATTAAATATCATTGTTTACTATACATGGTCACAATATTCATCACTATTGATTGTCTCTAGCCAAAATAATAAACAAATTAATAAAATAATCAAAAAACACTCCTCTCCTCCACTATAAATACCACCCCTTATCCTAACAGCTTCTAAGCCTTGGATCATCATATATATTGTACCCAATTCTTCTCAAAAACTTATTCTCCATTTTCTAGTTTTTCTAGTCTCTCCAAAATTCCAAACCCAATTTCCTTAAGGTGGTTCTCAAGGAGATATTGTATAAGAGGTAAAATCCTCTTTCATTTTCTACAAAAAAATATTTATTTTATTATTGTCTCCTACATCATCTATAAAACATTAATGATAAAATTATTATTATATATATAATTTAATTTTATTGTGGTAATATAATATAAATCATCAAACCCCTTCTCCTCTCCCTTTTATTATAAAAACATTGTTTGTGATGTGTTAATTTACCGCGAGCATGGATGATGTGTTTTCATTTTCAGTTACTTTCCTCAAGTATGGTCATAAAACCATTATTATAGGTAAATGAAATTTAATTATACATATAATAAGTTATATAATGTTCCAGAACCAATATATAAACATTATATTAATTAAAATGATATAAGATTGTAGTGTTCATAAAAACCTCAAAAATAAATTAAATTATGTTCATTAATGTTTTATATAATGAATCATTCCCATAACATAAAATAGAATAATATATAATATCATTTAATTTTTTTTAATTTCGTTAATGACTTATAATTTTAATTATACATAACTATTCCAATTTTATCCGAACATCCATACTTGAGTACAAGTGAACCAATATTAAAAACCAAGAAAACAAACACTCCCAGAACAATGAAATTGAATTTTATAATTCATAAAAAAAGTCATAAATTGACATAATAAAATTATAATAAATAAAATTCATGTATAAAAGTTTATTAATTAAATAATTAGTGTCCCTAATTTGATTATCTAGGACATTGAGTAGAACTGTAGAACACTTTCTGACATAAGTTAAGGGATTTATTAACTCAATTTTTATTCATTGGGTTATAAGTTGAATTTATTGATTATATTATTCCATGATTATGTGTGAAATGCACACTTTATTTCATTATGTTTTATTCCCACTTATCCATTATATGGATGTGAGTTTTTTATAAATAATCATCTCATTGATTAATTCTCACCTCAACGATATGAACATTGTAAGTGGTTTCTCATTGCACATTTATTTATGTGAGATATTCCTTATTAACCGATTATTTAGTGTGTGTGGTTTATATATACTACCCCTTTTATTTATGATTATCATTAATTAAATATTTCATTAAATATACATATTTCTTGTATCATTGATATGATTATTGCCTTAGTCATATACTATTTTACATATGGTGTTTATTTTCAATGTTTTTTTACAAGGGAAATATTGATGAATATATATTCCATACTCAATATGGATATTTGGATAAAGAATATTGTCATTGAATTAATCTATGTATGAAGAAGGATTTGTACTTACAGTTATGAGTGGTCTGAACATTATATAGCCCCTTGATGCATTGAAAGGCCTCATGAGACAAAGCACTTGGCGACAAACCCTTCATGTTTATTTCCATGAAAAAAATTGATGGCTTTCTTATCTCATTATTAAATCATCATGTGAAAGGTTATGATAGTATTGGTTTATTTTCCATATATATTAAATCCAATAATAAATAATTTTCTTCATTCAGTATTCAGTTATTTCTTTCCATGAGAATATCACTATATACAAATCAATGGTTTCATTTTCATTCTCAGTTTATTAATGGCTTCTATTTTTAATTTATTTATGTAAGCATAATTAATATACTTTAATGACTTTGATTCACTTATTATTACTTCATTTAACCTTTTATAAGCATTTTACCTCACCCTTTTATTCATTTTCCTTCCCCAGTTTATGAAGATGATATCTTTGAATAAATTTTGTGGAACAAATTTATTTTTTTTATGTTCTATGTTTAAATATCAATGTAATAAGGGATCTATGTATGTATCTAGTTGTTAAAGACTAATAAACTAATCAATATTGGTGACTTTATCTCTTGTATCTATGTCACTTCAATAAAACGAACACTAACATTAGGCTATTGGGGTTGGGGTTATTATAGTTGATATTTGAGAAGGTTTAGTAGAACCCTTAAGAATTAGATTTTAAATAAAAAAAGAATTATATTAATTTTTTATAATGAATTTTCAGCACAATAATCATGATTATAATGAGATAACTTAGGTTATTCCATTATTTATTGATTGCACCTAATAGAAAAAGGGGAATCAATACCCATGTACAATATAAGAATTTCCACATGGAGACAGTCAACACATTTAGTGTTGGAGTTGAGTAGATCATGAACATATTTGGACCTATTTATATGGTTATAAATAATAACCATACTACACCAATTTTGTATTTTTTTCATCTGGAGGAATCCCCTATATTTTAGTTGGACTACAAATACAGTGGTAGCGGAGCAGTGGATCAAGTCGATTGAAAATGTATTTTTGTCATTGTGCTGAAATGAAAACAAAAAGGTACTACTAGAAGTATATTTTCTCAAGAGGGATGCTAGTCAATTATGGTTATTGGTCAAGAATACTAAGGATTAAGATGACATAAAACACATGGAGTGTAAATACTTTAAATTAAAATTACATTATAAATATTTACCTCATTAGAAATGACCTGAAATGAATTGAAAATTCTTTTTCTTAAAGAAAATTGAATAATAGAGTGCCTAAAAGTATACAGTTACCTTCACGATACTAGCTCGGTATGCTATATATAGCATACATGTTTCGGAAAAATAATATCAGTCATTTATTTTATGGTCTTAATCAAATTATTTGAGGGGATCTGTATTCTCAATAATTTTCACCATATGATGAAATATTATTATGTTCAATCAAAATTGAAAAATAATTTTCTGGATACTATATGTTTGAGAAAAATTAAGAGAAGAATATTTCTTCTTATAACCATGGAAAAGGTGAATCATCAACGATGAAGAGGGGAATGATGAAATTTCCATTATGGGAAAATTTTGGAACGAATAATCCTGGAAAGTTCATGAAAGGAAATGGAGTTTGTAAAAAGTATGGAGAAAAGGGTCATTATGATAATAAATACAAGGGGAAGAAAAAAAATCAACGATTTTTAATGATTAAACTATAGTTAAATAAGTAATTATTCAAATCAATGTCCTAATCATCAAGGTAATATATCATAAAATATGCCAAGGGGAAATTTACAAGCTTATTCAATCACCTTTGCTGATGTAAATGTACCTAATTATGGGGTGGTAGGTACATTAATTCTATATTCAAATTTATCCAATGATTTATTCGATTCTGTATCATCACACTCTTTTATATATACCCATTTTTTCAGGAAAATAATACATTTTACTTTGGTTTAATAATAGAGTTTTCAGTCAAAACTCCTAAGGAAAGTCTCATTGCAATAAAAATGTATCAATCAGTCATCGTTATGAGACATTAACATACCATAGTTTTTTACCTTATAATTATACCTATGGTTATACTTGATTAAATCCTTAGTATGGACTATCATTCAAAATATGATGTGAAACTTTATTTCCATAATAATGAAATAATTATTTGTGAATAAGATATAGAAATCATTATTTTTTTAGAAGAAACATCATCATCTGATTCTTGTCTAGATCCAACCCCAGTAGATCAAATAAATTAAATTTTTAGGGTCAAAGATAAAAAAATATCTATGGATGAGGAAATGAATAATGAAATGGTGGATTTACCAATTTTACAATAATACATTGATGTATTATCAAACAAAATTCCTAGATATCCCATAGATTGTGATGTTGAGTTTACCATTGATTTAATCTCTGATGGAAGAGCAATATCAAATACATATTATAGAATGGACACTGTGGAATTATTGGAGCTAAAGAAAAAAAATAGAGTATAGTAATAAGGGATTAATTCACCATAGTGTTTCTATCTAGGGAGCCTATGTTCTCCTTGTTAAGAAGAAAGATGGATCCATGAGGCTATTCATTGACTATAGAGAAATCAATGTTATTAGAACAATTATCTTATGCCTTGTATTGATGACTTATTTGATAAAATTCATGGAGTTCAATATTTTTAAAATATTTAACATTATTATGGGTACCAACAATTGCGATTAAAGGAAGAATATTATCTGAATTTTGATTTTCAGATGATTTATGGGCATTAAAAGGTTATAGTAATTCCGTTTGGATTTACTAATACACCCTATATTTTTAGGGATTTAATGAAGAAAGTATACAAGGAATATATTTATGATTTTATTCTAGTATTAATTGATAGTATTATAGTGTATTATAGAATTTATCACGACCATGATAATTACTTGTAGATCATTCTTGTTACTCTCATAAGGAATGAGTTATATTGTAAATTTATTTACTGTGAATTTTTTCCTTGTGAAATTTCTTTTATTGTCTATATTTTCTCTAAGGATAGAATCTTAGTTTATCTTGCAAATACAAAGGTGTTGCAAAAATGGCCTACTCTAACGAACATAACTAAGGTACATAGTTTCATTGATCTAGAATGTTACTTTGAAAATTTTGTTTATAATTTTTCCTAATTGTATAACCCATTAACCAAGATCACACATAAATGGGTTAAACTATTATAGAAAAAATAATGATTAGAATGTTTTGAAGAATCGAGGAAAAGATTATTCATTGCTCTAATTTTGAATTTACTATCAAGAAATGATTGGTTTTTAATATAAAATGATTCATCAAAGAAAGGACTGGGTTGTTTCCTTATGAAAAAAGATAAATTTATTGCATATACATCAATTCAGTTGATGATTCATGAAAAAAATTATCCAAATCATGATCTTATGTTAGAATACATACTGTTTTCACTAAATATATGGGGACACAATTTCTCTCATGAAATATGGGAGATATATATATATATCATAAAAGTTTAAAATACATGTTTTCAAAGAAATAACTCAGCATTAAGAAAAGTAAATGGATTGAGTTACTCAAGGATTTTCATTACTCAATACACTATAATCCTAGAAAAGAAAATAAGGTAGCAAATGTATTAAGTATGACAGATCATTTTTATGACCCAAATGATGATTGATAAAGATCCCATATTAATAGATTAAAAAAATATGGATATGTGAATTTTTGTGTTAGGGGAAACATCAGTCCTTTTTCAATGTATTGTTAAAAAATCTTTACCAAAGAAGATAAAACTTATAAATTTGATAATGAGAATTTTGAAAATGAAATTAAATCCATTATGGATGGAAGATTGGTAGACTTTATTTATGAGTATGGAATTCTAAAATTCGGAAATAGGTTACATGTTCAATCAATACCTGGGATAATGAAGGGAACTATTATACGATTATCGTGGCATCAATTTCCCTATAGACACTGTTAGTAACAATATGTATAGATATTTGAAGGAAAATGTTTTGTGGGATAATATGAAGTGGGAGATTGCTGAAAATGTGCCATGATGTGTAGTTTTTCAACAAGGGAAGGCGGGAAGACAACATTATAGAGGAGTCATGTGACCTATACCTATTTCTATGTGGAAGTGGGATGAAATTACTATATACTTCTTCACTAGATTAACAAATAACCCTTAAAATAATGACGAAATATGGGTTATTATAGATTACCTAAAAAAATCAGCATATTTTCATGATACAAGAGAAGATTTACCTCTTAAGTGTCTATCATGACTCTATATTAATGAAGTTACAGGACATCATGGTGCACCTCTATCAATTGTGTCTGATGAAGATCCCCATTTTATATCATAATTGTGGAATAGTCTTCAGAAGGATTTGGATACTCTGTTTCATTTATGTATAGTTTATCACCCTAAAATTAATGGACATTATACAAGGATTATTCAAATACTATAAGACTTTTTGAGATAATTCTCGCATGAATTCCAAGGTATGTGGGATCCTTATTTACATTTGGTTGAATTTTCCTATAATAATACTTTTCATTCTAATATTCAAATGGCACCATATGAAGAATTATATAGAAAGTAATTTCATATTAAAACTTGTTGGGATAAAGTTTATGGGAGGAAACTTATGGGATCAGAACTTATTTATGAGACAATGAAAAATCTAAAGACTATTCAGGATCATATTAAAGTATTTCAGTGTAGGATAAAGCATTGTGTTGACAACTAGAGAAAGGATTTGGAATTTAAAGTGGGAGATCATGTCTTTCTGAATGTATCTCTAGGGAATGGTTTCATAAGGTTCGGTAAAAAGTGGAAATTGAGCCCTAGGTACATCAGATCATTTAAAATTTTTGAAAGAATTGGTGTAATATATTACTCCTTCGTAGTGCCTATATGTCTCCCCAAATTTAATGATGTGTTCCACATATCAGTGTTAAAGAAGTACATTCCAGAACAAACAAATGTAATCACCTATGAAGAAATAAAACTGGAAACTAATTTTCCTTATGGAGAATAGTATATGGAGATTCCTGACATTGAAGAGAAAATATTTATAAATCAGATGAGTCAACTGGTAAATGTTCTTTTGAGAAACCAAAAAATAGAAGAAGTAACCTAGGAACCTATAGAAGTTATGAAGAGGAAACACCCTCATCTGTTTAGAAGGAAAAATTCTTGAAAAATTACACGGATGAAATTCTAAAAGGATGGAAGAATATAACACCCCAGGATTATTGGTATGTATCTTCTAAGATAAATAAAATTTACTTGATAGCTTGTGTTCCATGGAACATTAAGCTTAAACAAACCGTGATATGCTATTTAATATTTACATGGTCATTGGAATAGTAATACGATAATTAGGAACAATATTATGACCATTAGAATAATAACCTAGCCTATTAAAGTATAAATATAATTTTTTTCTTATAAGTAAAAATATATTATATATTTATATAATGGAATATGTAAATAAATGTTTTAAAAATGATAAAATAAATGTTGGGATTTTTTGTAAAATGTAAATATTTATTTACAATTTTATAATTAATATTATTGTTTAAAAATATTATTCATAAAATAGATTCATAAATTAATTTTTTTACGATTATAAGTTAATTTTCTGAGGCTGTAATTAATTTTACAAAGTGTTATAAAATCAGTTATAATTTTAAAATTGATATTTTTAGTAAATGATAATTTTAATTAAAAATTAAATTTCTCATAATTATAAAATTAATATTAAAAAATGGATTCGATTTTTTAAATCTACTCTCTGAAAAATGGTTTGGGTGAATTTTTTGGATTTTTCTAAAATAATTGAATTTTTATGAATAGTGAAAGTTGGTAATTTACAATATTAGCTAAATAAGTGAATTACTGAGTCATGGAAGATGTATGGATTATGTGACCACAATTATTTTAAACATACATGAACTAGTTACTATAGTTGTCTAAAATAATAATCACTATCGATGGTCTTGATCCAAAATAATAAAAATTGCGTAAAATAATCAAAAAATACCCCTCCCCACCACTATAAATACCACCCCTCACCACCCCTTCTCCTCACACATTCTAAGGCATGTATATTTCTAATATTCTTCATAATTACTCTCACAAACCTA
Organism: Viscum album; assembly: GCA_963277665.1. Taxonomy (NCBI): domain Eukaryota; kingdom Viridiplantae; phylum Streptophyta; class Magnoliopsida; order Santalales; family Viscaceae; genus Viscum; species Viscum album. The sequence continues at coordinate 1,550,311,058 of OY728138.1, forward strand.
TTCCACATATATTTTTCTTTGTATTATCACAAAAATCCCAATCCCAAATGCCTTAAAGAGGTTCTCAAGGAGACTCTATACAAGATGTAAAATCGTCTTTAATTTTATTTTTAATTTATTTTAATTTATATTATTTTCTTATACTATAATTAATCCTCAATCAAAACATTAATGATAAATCTAGTACTTTATATATAATTTAATGGTATTATGATGATGCAATATTCATCATCAAACCACTTCTCCTCTCCCATTTATTCTAAAAATAAAACCATCATTTGTAATGTGTCGATTTACCACCATCATGTTACCACCTTCAAATCTGGTCCTAAAAACATTGATATGGTTAAATAATATTTCATTATACATATTATAACTTCATGATGGTTGTAAAAACAACCAAAATTAATTAAAACATTTTCATTAGCATTTTATCTAATGAATCATTCTCATACCATATATCCAAATGATATATAAGTTCATTTAAAATTATAGAAGTACATTAATAACACATAATTTAAATTAAATAGAACTATTAATATTTTACATGAACATCCATACTTGTATACAAGTTAACCGATCATAAAAACCCAAGAAAAAGAACAGTCAATAAATGATCAAACTGAATCTTACGACTCATTAAAAAGGCCATAAATGAACTTGATAAAATAACAAAAAATTAAATTCATGTATACATGGTTTGGAATTAACTAATTAATATATCTTATTTTATCATCTAGTAAATTTAGTGAAAGTGAGGGACACTTTTGGACATAAGGTAAGAGATTTCATAACTCAATTTCCATTAATTGGGTTATACATCTACTTTGTTGATTATATTATTCTATGATTATGTATGTAATCCACTGTTTTTTTATTTATGATGTATTCCAACTTATCCATTTTTTGGATATGATTTTGTTAAACATAATCACCCAACTAATTATTCTCACCTCAATTATATGAATTGTTTAAGGGTATTCTCATATCTCTTTTATTTTGGTGATATATGCCTTATTCCCAACCTATTTCTTATTTGTGTTGTATTTATACCTACCATTTTTATTTTTAATCATAGTCAATTTAATTTTTAATTAAATATATATATTTATTATATCATGGATTGGATTATTGTCTTATGAATATACCATTTTTTATAAGGGGATTATTTTGAATGTTTTTTTAACTAGGGAAATATTGATGAATTTGTATCCTCTACTCAATACAGATTTTTTAATAAGGAATATAGTTATTGAATTAAATCTATGTATGAAGAATTATTTGGAGTTTTATTATTTATCGGGGCCCTACATTATATATCCTCTTGATGCATTGTGATGTCTCATTTGACCAGTGAGTAGGAGAAAACCCCTTCACATTTGATTCCAAGAAAAATAAAATGGGTTTTTATCCACATACATAAATCATCCTCTGAATGTTATTAATGGTAGTACTTCAGGTGATATATACATGATTCCCAATAATTAATAATTTTCTTCATTTATTATTTAGTTGTTACTTTCCATGATATTTTTAACTATGAAAAAAATCAATGGTTGCTTTTCCATTCTCATTTTATTAATCTCATGTGTTTTTCCGTTATTTACCTTCAAATAATGATTATACCTTACTGAATTTGATTCACATATTATTGATTCACGTAACCCTTGCTAATCATTTTATCACACCATTTTATTAATTTTCTTTCCCCTGGTTATGAAGGTGAAATATTTGAATAATATTTAATGAAAAAGTTGATTTTCTTCTATTATGTTATATGTTTAATTTTCAGAGTAATAAGGGAAGCATGTATGTATCTAGTACTTTTATACTACTAATCTGATCAATAATTGGTGACGTGATCTCATGTGTCTATTCCATTATAATAAGATGACCACAAACTCTGGGCTACTAGGGTCAGGGTTGTTATAAAAAAGGCCAGTAAGATACCACCCTGATTCTATTAAATCCCTTTAATAAAGGAAAAATTCCACTAGTTTTAAAAGTAATAGAAAAATATGCTTTTTATTTAAATATAATAATAACAACACATTACCTTACATAATTTATTGAAATACACCATTTATAAAACATACCTCAAATAGTTCCTTCCATTTTTTTTTGTATTTCAAAAAAAGTCTTTACCCTTTAAAAAAAATCTATTTTAAAAAGAAACAAGTCAACCCGTCTCTCCTAACTTAAAAATTATTTCATGAAAATCAACCACTTTCATGGGTTAAATAAATTAAAATAAAATTTCACAATGTCATGTTTTAAAAAAACCACACTATTTTCCCTTTTAAAACTCCACATGCACACATACCTCAATATGAGTATATGTAATGGTAAAACATAATAAATTACAACCCAGGGAGATTCATAAACAAACTAAAATATTAACATAAAGAAATTATTACAATATAAATTCTTAATCATAAAAAATCAATTCATCAATGTAGTATCAAAATAATATTAAAGAAACATGAATTCCAATATAGAAATAAGATTCAAAACATAAGATACATATAATGATGAAAATACCAAAGAGACTAAAAGGACAAGTAATAAAAGCGAAGAAGTGGAAATAACTATCGATAGGTTAACAGTCACACACCCCATCACCTAAATCACTCTAACTTGTCTAATCAATGAAACCCCCTAGGTTGGTCATAATATTCAACTAGGGGATACTAAACAGTGAATAAATCTCAAATATAATTGATAACATACCTTTAATCCCCACTTAGTAGCTTAGGGTTCCTCATGTCATATATAATAGAGGTGGGACACTATCATGACAATGTCCATCACATGATAAACACAAATCATATGGTAAATATAACACCACAATTATATACATACCACCTCCAACACACTCCCTTCATTAATGATCCCCTAACTCAAATGACATAACATTAATCACAAATCATTAAATCATTAATAATTGTATACAATCATAATAAAAGGATAATTGTGGGGATCAAATAGGGTGTAAAATAAATCAATAAATTTCATCTTTCTCATAAGGTTTTAAATGGGCCTTTTATTTATAACCAAGTATCCCACCTTGGAAAAAAAAGAGAATCCCATAATTTATATAACAATCACTGAATCATCATATTTCCTATTTACCATAGGATCGACCAGAAATAATAACATGAAGAGGACACACAACCTATTTCTAAAAAAATGAGGGAAGCCTTTAAAATATGTACACCCACTTTGGTCAAACATGGGAAAATAGTTTTAAATATGGGGGATCCTATTTAAAATATTGGAACACCATTTAAAATAAAGAAAACACCTTTAATAAATTAATAAATACACTATATATATCAATATTATCCTAAAATATAATGTGCCTGCAATTTTAAATAAATATAACCACCAAAGTAATTTTACCAACAACTAAGAATGCAAGAAATACCATTTTAAAAAATATCCATTGAGTTATGCAATTTACCCACTTTTACAAAGGTAATAAATCACCCAATCGTATAAAACATTTGATATAAAAAAACTAGATATCTCATGAATCATTAAATTAGTTCAAAAAAACTTTTAACACATCAATAATCCAAGGAACTCTTAAATAATGTGCAATGCAACGGAAACACAAACCTCAAGAGATAAAACAGTTCCACCAAATATGGAAATAACTATATTAAGTATACTATAATAGGTTGAAATAACTATAAACTAAAACCCCCAATTAAAAAACACTATAAATCAAAATAGGATATACATAGCCACTAGAGATCAATAATATTGTAGAAATAGGAAGAAACTTTGAGGATAAGGAATAAAAATCCCTAAACTTTTGATTTGAGGAAAAACCACTAAGAAAACACCATGAATCTACCTTGGAAGGTCTTAGATGAATGATAGAGTCTCTTGATAAGTTCCTAGGTAGTAGGAGTCTGAGTGGTAAATATTTTAAGATAATCCACAAAAAAATAACTCAAAATATAAAAAGTAACCAAACCTAAGTGGGTTACATAGTTTACTCACACAGTTTCTCAAAAAGTGTGGTGACTGTGCAGTCACTACTTTGAAAAAATATAGATGGTTCATGGTTTTAAATTCATGGATTTCCATATTTTTCTACTACCCATGCTAAACTATAAAATCATTAAAAAAATTAAAATTTCACCATAATACACCAAAAACACAATTTTTATATTAATTTCATAAATATAAACAAGAAAATGATATTTTCGGGTGTCAAAATTGTCCCCAAGATGCCAATTTCCCCTTATAAATTCATCAATAAAAAATATTTAATCGATTTTTTAACACTAGATCACTAAAATAAATGCATAATTATTGGTAAAACTACTCATACTGGATACCAATAATATGGGACATGATTATCCCACTCATAGGTAGAACCACTCAAAATGATTTAATATTTTTGTCATCAAATCACTACAAATCCTAAAAGAAGATTCTTATAAAAATTAAATGTTTGGATGAACAATCCTTTGGTCTTATTTAAATTTTGGAACTCTATGAAATTAACTTTTAAAGACCATGACATTATTCAGAGTCTTGAACCATAAAAAGTTAAAAAAATAATACCTTTACCTTTGGAATATCGGAGGCCGCAATAACTACATGAAATGGCACATTCCAACTAAAATTATCTTTGAGAAAAACTACCATAATAAAATGAAGCACACAAAATCTTTCCATAGGCCCAATTATAATTTATAATCTATCAAAATTGGTTTAATCAAATATTTTCAGATCCAAAAGATCAATAATCACCAAAGTAGACATTCTTCCACTAATCGCTAGAGGAAGAACATGATATCATAAACCATGGACAACCAACTCAAAATAAAATAAGAGATAAAATCATCAAGAAACATTAAAAAAATTTACATGACCATATCACTAGGATAATCCATTCCACAAAATAGGAGGAACAACCCAAACATAAACATTCCTCATCATGGAAGGACATGGTATAGACATCTAGTCATGAACTTTACAAATGGTAACCTGGGAGCAGGAATACCAGAACACCCACTCCCATTTATATTTAAAGAGATATACGACTTAGTATCTCTATAAATTTAACTATAAACTAAAATCATATAATCATTTCCCCAAAATTCACCCATGAAATCCTAATATAGTCCATAAAAAACATCATATAATGGTCCACACCATGTAAAAAGTATAACATTAATAAAAGTAAACTGGAATGAATATCTTAAAATTAAATAATAGAATTCAAAATATCTTTTATCCATTTAAAAAATAAATAGGATGTTTAAAATATATTTAACAATGACTAATAAAAATGGAGGCTATAAAATATAGAATTCCCACAACCAAAAAAAACATCCAACTCTCTCATGGAAGTAACACTATAAACCACTATGTAAATCAATATTGGGTCTGAGAAATCATATTGTGATGTTTTCTCATCTTAAAATACAAATAAATGTGTAAAATATGGAAACAATAATGGAAATTGTTTGAATATATTGAAAAATAGATTCTAATGTGTCCATACATCCTAAAATGGACCCAAAAGACAGGATTCCACTTTTCATAAAATGGATCGCCTTTACTAACACCATATGGGGTTAACGTATCACATATAAAAGGTTTCCCTATTGAAAAAGCCTTACTGAAGAGTTCTTTATATATCACCTCGACAAAGAAGTCTATCTAGACTGAAACACCCAAAAGTAAATATCTATATGAATACCTCTTGTAAAGAAACAAACCTTTATCAAACCATAATCATCCATCTAATTAGAGAAAGAAACCATCCCAGTGCAAATTTAAACATATTCCTTCATTGACTAATCATCCTTATGAACAATCAATAGTTCCATCACTATTGAAATTATCACCTCATCTGGATAAAATAACTAGATAAATATAGCCTTGAAATATCCCTAATATAAAACCTAAAATGGTTGGGCTTGGAGATAGTTCCTCCACTAATCCAAGTCCAACCCCTCAAACAAAGGGGTGGTGCACATCAACCTAGAGGTTTATGGAGTCCCTATTGACTCGTGGTTTTCTTTAACCATAGATATCTGCTTTATCACATATTTAGATCCCTGATATCCTCTAAAATTTGATATATTTTGATTTATAAACTTTCATTAATGATCCATGATCTAAGAAATACATGTCCATTCCACACCATCGAGAGTCTGGGAAGATTCAAATATTAAGAGACTCGCATTTGGATAGAAAAAATGACTAACCAAGAGATTACATTATCCACATGTCGATTTCTTTCTAGAGGTAACATTCTTAAAAATAAAAAAAAATTTAATCGAACTATCTCAATCCCAATACAAGGGATACAAAATCAAAAGTCAAACAAAAATATATTATAAACACTCTTTAAATTATTATTTCAAAAGCACCTAAAAATTAATTTTTTAGGATTCAAAATAGAATGTGGGGTTGTAAAAATTCCCATTAAGGTTCAACTTTAAAAACATTTAAATAATTCAATAACACCACACTTAAGATTCCAAAAATTATTTCTTGAAAACTATCACAACCCAAAATCACATGATCCACTCAAATCATTTGTTTTAGAGTTCAAAAAACTTTTCAAATAAGATACTCAAGCAACTAAAACATGGTTTCCAAAATAAACATAAATAAAAAAGAATAAAAAATTTATTTAAAATTTTATCTACCAATATTTAAATTTAAAAAATATTCACTTAATTTCTCAAAAAATTTCTTTATTAAACATAAGTGGTGATAAAATAATAAATTGACGGAAAATGATCAAAATTCAAAACATTATCTGTTATGTATGGTTTGGCCCCACAGTTTTGTTAAACCATGCTGAAACCATTCGAGTACCACTATAAGTTATTCAAAATACTTTACATGGCCTATTTATAGTTTGATAGACCATTTTCCTTATTTTTTCACCCTTAGTTTTCCTCTAGTTTCACACTAAAACTAGGAATTTCTCTATATGTCTCCCAATGTATTAATATAAATTTTACTAGTGGAGAATTATATTACAAAATATCAAAAGTAATCATCCATAAATTCAAAATTAAACTACTAACCACCCATGAAAACTCGATGTATAAAATAAGGAAGAGTAGCTTGCGAACTCCTACTCAATCTATAATGGTCCAAAAACTTTTTTACCATAGAACACCAGAAAAAAATATGAATCCAATAACATATTTTGTAATGAATGATCCTAGGTTCATAGAGAGCCTACCTTATCCCTTTTGGTGGAATTTCTTGGGTATTGGTTCAGGTGGAATATATGTCAAGTTCATTACACACATTAATCTTGTGTTCCCAAGATAAAAAAATGTAAATAAGTATAAACAGTACAACATTAAATATAAAAATTATTTATCTAAATGCTAGAGTTTTACTAAAGAATATGATTATACTAAATAATATAGATATGAAAATACATCATCATACATGTGCTTTAAGGAATATTTTAATGAGATTATTAATATATTTTTTATTCGATATGATCTAAGAATTATTGTGTTTTAAAAAAATACTACCATTGATGAACTTAATAAAAAAATTGATATATTCAAAAATTATGTTTTTAGAGATACTGATCTATCTAATGAACTAAAATGTAATAATAATAATCTTTTTGAGGGAAAATTTATTTCGAATAAATATTAAAAATAGTAAAATTTATAAAATTTTTAATGATAATGTTGTGGAATATTTAAAAAGTCTCAAAATTGGAATGAAAAGTAAAAGGATGAGATTGAAAATATAAAACAAAATATGTCTACTTTTATTCAAGAAATAAATATCTATGTCAAGATGGTGTCTTTAAATAATAAAAATACAAAAGTGGTATTTTTTATTATAATAAGTTAGTATAAATATATAGAAATTATTTTTTACATATGTTAAATAATTTTTTTATACAATTTTTTTTCATTTGTATGATGAAAGGACCCCATTATAAAAAATTCTCACTCAGAATTACATAGGCATTGGTATACACTAAAACTCATATTTATACATCATTATCTTCTAGAATAAATTATAATACTTGTTTAAAATCGATTTAGGTTCCTAATAAAAATTTTACTAATATAAAACACAAATCATATTGTGTATTATAACATCACAGTATTTTATATGTATATCCTTCGAAATAAACTTGATATATTTGATAGTTGTCTTTAGAAGCAACCCCATGTCTAAATGAACCTGTAATATTGTGTAAATTTATAACCATGTCATTATATAGGAATGTATGAATAGTATTAACCACATTACGATATGTATGTGTGTGTTTGTGTCCATTCCTAAATTCAAATTTATTGATTAATGCTTAAGAATTTATCATTACATTTTTAAGGAAATAATTTAATGAATAAAAGGCCAATTTTTTAAAAAAAAATTCTACATGTTATTTATTATTATATAGAAAACAATAATTCTCACAATTAAAATTTTATTATAGTAAAATTTATTAAAAAACATCAATGAATTATTTTTTCAAAGTTTTGGAGTCAAAATAAAATCATTTAAAAGTAAAAAAGTGTAATTTTTTGTAAAATTATTTTTACATGGGAAATTTGTTTTTATAATAATAAATTAAGTAAATAATTTCTGATTAATGGTTTTAATTAAGTATATATAATAATATTCACCAAAAAAATTTAACATTAATTTTAATTTTTTACTAACAATGGAATGAATGTAATTGCAGTTTTATGCATAAAAATGCATGTTTCTAAAAATGGGATTTCATTGCATTTCATACGCTTATTTTAAATTTAATTTTTTTCACTTATAAAAATTTAATTTTTTAAAATTTATTTCATATTTTAAATCATAATTTCCAAATTCGGTAATGAGGGAACTTATATTATTTATAATTATTATTAAAAACATTAATAAATTATTACCATGGTTAAGGTTAAAACGAGTTTACCAAGGGGATTAAACCAAGAGGTAATTGTAATATTGTAACATAAAGTAGTCTAATTATTTTTATTTGGATTGTTTTAGAACCTATATTAACCTAAATTATAATCATTTTATATTTGGAATTATTTTTCATGAGTAAGACATTAAAATATTTTAATCTTTGGAAAACTAAAAAGGGTGTCACTTCCCTAACTTATAAAAGGGAGCCACATATCCTATCTTATATACACCTAAATTTACCATTATCATCTAAAATACCAACCTAAATTATTTACTAACATCCCACTTCATGTTCTACAGGTACTTATTTATCATAATATCATCCTTTCAAGGCTTAAGATTTAAGCTAAAGGATATTTCTCCACAAGGAGGTGTAGTTATTAATCGAGCTCTTCCAATTTTATTTCCCATTAAACCCACTCTAAACCTGTTATATATATAATAAAATAATGAATACAATATCATAAATATACATATATGTTATTATGATGATGGATAAAAAATTACACCTCTTTTATATCAAATGGAAAATAAAATAATGACTTGTGCGTACATATTGACTGCACCCTCCACAAAGTGATATGACTCATTTTTTATCACCACCTCACAAATATTTTTATAATTATGGATTTAATATATTTTTTATTGATTTAATTATGATTATATAATGATAAAATATTTTTTATCTTACATTCCTTCTTTTTAGTAGAAAATAAAAAATAGCGTTCATGAAATTACATGATTTATCTTAGCAAAAATATCATGATTTTTCTTATCCTAAATTTATTTATAGAGATTATATATTTTTCTTTTTTTTAATATATTTAATTACTCTAATAAAAATAAATAATATTTTTAGGTAAAACTTACCTGGTTTATCACTTCAGTCAAGAATATTTTCCTTCCATGTCATTATTTATTTTAAAATGTTTTCATGAATACTTTTTCAAATACGTATTAAGGGTACAATGTCATTTCCACCCATGTAAAAAATTTTATAAATTTTTTAAAAATAAATATTCTTTTCATTTTTCCAATGAGGTAATTCGAAATAATTACTAAAAATGTGAATGTGGTTTTTTTGACTTACATGGCATGAAAAGAGTCTCCCTTCATCATGAACACTCAATTATTTGAATATTTGTTTAAAAGTTTCCTAGGTTATTTTCAAATAATATGTTTTCTAGTATATTTTAAAAAATTTAAATTTTAGGAAACTGATTTCAAATTGAAAAAGTTATTTTACCCAAGAAAATTTTTGGTGATATTTTAAAAGATTTTTTATCTATGATGAAATAAATTTATGTTACTTATTATTCATTGGGGATATAATAATATGATACTATAAATATTATTTACATGGATGGTTTATGATTACGATGATGAAATATTGATACTGACCATTTTCTATTCCAAAAGTTCTGTTATGATGAAATGGTGATTTTTTAATAATCTTATGGTATACCTATGAATGGATTATGATTATGTGATTTATGTGTTCGTTATATAACCCCAATGAATTATGTAAATATTTATATTTTATTAGAAAAAATGTTACACATTATATTATATGAATCCCATAAGGAAGGGATATAGAAGGTTATCCCAAACCCAAAAAGTGAGTACACAGGTGTGTATATGTACCTTATGATGGTACATGGGTGGTTATCCCAAGAAAAACAAGAAATAATTTATTGGGGAGTATCCATGAAATAATATTTCTATGATTATGATTATTCCACACATTACGTCAATATTTTATGACATGATCACATAACAATGTTGGGATATCAAATCTCATGTTCTTTTATTTCATTATGATTCATTTCTTATGAACTACCCATATTTTTTCCTTAAATCATGATTATGATTTATGATTTACTAGGTATGATTTATAAATTTTAATATCATGTTATCATACCGTTATTCTCAGGTTATACTTAAATTATCATTAATATCTACCCTATTTACCCTTACTAAGCATCTAATATCACCCATTATTATGATTATTTTCCATGGGAAATGGAGAAAGGTTTTATGAATGCTATGTCTAAAAAGGGTTTTACTTGTGGAAAACTTAATGGGATATTTTTTAGATATTTTTTGTAGTAGTTTTTTATATATCACTATTTCCAAATAAAATAAACCATTATGTTTTTTTTTCAATCATAATGTTATATCATGAATATTCATATAATAATATGTAATATTTATGCTTGAAATTCTTGGTTTTCCTCAGTTTTTATTCGAGTGAGTATTATTTATTTTTGGAAACTAGGTGAGGAAAATTTAGTGATAACCCTTAGGATAATCCAGTGTATATGAAAAAAAAATCCTATGTTATTCTAAATAAATAAGTTGGGTTTCCTAAGAAATTACATCCATGTTATGATACTAGAATGTTTTTGTTACTATATCAATGATTCACCTATGGGTGAAAAATCTGAATTGGATGGATGGGGTATTAACCCGATCATCATTGGTTCCTGATGAGTGGGCCTAATACTTCACACATGGTTAGAAAATAATTGAAGATATTATTAGGTTAATTCACATTTTATTTATAAACTCTTATTAAGGATTTAAATATACGGTGACAATGTATGTCCTAGGTTGAGGGTTCATAGATTTAAAATAATTTTTCATGATTTAGATATCTAATGAATTATTTTTTATGATTATTAGTTTCTCATTATGATTATTATTTCTCACAATATGATCTTTAGTTTTATTGAATGGATTGAACACAATGGAATCAAGTTAGTGCTGAATATGAAGGAAAATGAAATGATTTTCCTCCAGAGTAACTATATGTTATGAGAGCTAGGATAAAAATCTCATTGTTATTCTTACACAACTTTCTAAATCCATAAATCATGTTGAGCTTCTAAATGAAAAAAGGAGGGAAAATCATTCGATTTTGTCATTCTCGAGGAAACATTCACATTCTAATAGTGGTTATACTGATACCATAGTTTTTCAATAATGAATCAGTACCACAAAAAATAAATTTTCCATTCTCCACTTTCAAAACAAAAAAATTATTTTAGTTTTCTATTATTTAGAATGTAAAACAAATAAATGGTGGAATCATATCAAGAACATTTGTAAATAGGTAGAAATTGACTCTATAGAGTGGGATGAGTGTAAAGGTTATATTTGAGTAATATCATTCCTTATATTATTTATATTAATATGGAAAAGTAATTACTTTAGATAAACAATAAGGATGACGAATCCATTATTACCAATGAGAAAAAAAATTCATGACTTGTGGTTACTATTCTGGTATTATCATCCAACCTGAATGTAATATTTCATGATTCTTTAGTGGAATTAAACTAATTAATTGAAGGGAATTTTCTATAAGATACTTTAAAATATATTAAGAAATCATTTGATGTGCTCTCAAGGTAGAAATAGATATAATATTCACCTGTCAATCTCATGGTTTTGATAAGAAAAGAAATCAAAATTCAAATAGGAATGTAATATTAAAATCCAAAGAGGGAAAAATATGGATCCAACTTTATTCCAAACTTGTGGAAATAAATAGGGAGGAAATTTTCTCAAGGGGACCACTAATTTCTTTATGTTTGGAATGGAATGTCATCCTGAAATTTAATTTCAAAGTAACGGGAATTAATTAGCAAAGGATGTGAATGGAGAGAAATCCCCAAAGAATGTGAAATCGATACTCAAGTGTTTTAAATGCAAGGATCATGGTCATTATGCTAAGAAGTTATAAAATACAAGGCTTATTGACTATGATTTATGTCATAAATCTCTTAATCCTAGATATAATTGGAAATCTCACGTGATCACTATTGCTAATTTGGGTTACAATAAAAAATTATTTAAAGGTGCACTTACCATCCACTCTTAAAATGATAATGTCTTATTTGATTTTCATTCTACACATTCATTCTTTTTAAAATATTTTTCTATGGGTATCAAATTACCACTTCAATGATTAAATAATTAATTTGAAGTGAAAAATCTTAATGGTGAAATGATTACATCTCAAGTCTATGATTCTTCTCTAATTAATGTTTATGGGAATCTGCTTCTTGAAAATATATTTATTCTTCCTCTAATTGAATTTGATGTTATTTTAGTGATGTATTGGTTTTTTATATAAATCAAATATAAAGTATTGAGTATGGGAAATAAAATTTCATATTCCAAACCAAAAAATGATTGTTTTATAAGTTTAAGGATAAATACTAACGTCCAATGGAAATTTCATCCATTTTATCGGTATTGATTCCTATTCAAGGGGGGTATTTATTTTGGACTGTTAGGGGTAAACTCAACATCAAAGATATTTCTATTTTATGGGAGTTTTTGATATATTTCTATAAGCGATTCCAAGAATTCATTCGAAAATCTAATGTTAGTTTTCAATAGAACTCGTACTTGGTTTTATTATTATTTCAATGACTCCATCTAAAATGGAGCTAATTGAGTTTCATGAATTGAAGAAAAAACTCTAGGATAATCTTCATAAGGGATTTATTCAACCAAGTGAGTTACCATGGGGTGTACCTATTCTTTTTGTTTTGGGTAAAGATGGATCAATTTACTTTTAATAGAATATCAACAACATAACATGATCACAATAAATAATATGTATCTTATACCCCAAATTGATTATTTTTTATCAATTATGAGGGGAAAAGTATTTTTCCCAGATTGATCTATGATTTGGATACTATCAACTGAGGGTAAAAATTGAATACATGGCCATGATATATTTTTTTACAATATATGAACACTATGAATTTATACTGATTCCATTTGGTCTTACTAATTCCCCTAGCATACTCATGTATTTATCGAATAAATTATTTATTGATTATTTTTTGGTATTATTTATTGATAATATTATTATATATTCCAATACAAAGGAACAGAAAAAATATCACTTGAATATTTTACTAAAGATCCTAAAAGGGATAGTTCGTATGAAAAATTTAACGAGTGTGAATTTTAGCTATTGAAAGTTTCATTTTTTGGGACATAGAATTTTAATTAAGGGTATAGTGGTGGATATATGAAATATATAAAGTTATTGAATGTTATCATAGACCAAACATTGTGACTAAGATCTATATTTTCCTTGTATTTGATAGATATTAGTTACACTTTTTGAACAATTAATCATCGATAACTAATCTACAAACCATGTTAACATGTAATTCCCCGACCCCAGTTAACAGGATCCAGTGTATTATTTCATTATGTTTTCATGATTATTAAGAATCAAATCCTGAATAACTGAGTAGTTTATTAGTTTTGGAAGACCAAATACAGACATAAGTTCAACATTACAAATTTAAATGGAATACATTATATAAATTCCACTTAAACATACACGACTCTTAGCTAATCCCAAAAGATCATTCATATTATACTTCCTTGCATCAGGGGAAAATCAAAATATAAGAAAGTGGTGATATCATATGCTCAGTAATGGTAATCAATACAGCAGAGGATATCATAAACATAATAAATATTCATGTTTAATAACAAAAAACACACGACTTTATAAAAATGAAACATGAGTAGAACATGGAAGAAAGTAGAGATGAATAAATAATTCCATAATAAAACATAACCATAATTATTATAATAGTTGAATAATCACATTGACTATGTACTAAAAGTTTCATAATGAGGTAAATCATAATTCCAGACAACATAATCATTCTATCAAGGCCTCTTTCCAAGACCATACATAAAGGCGTAATAACTGAAACTAGTTTCTCTCATAAGACCTACCAATTCATCAGGAGGATATAGCAAGCCCCAGCCATCACATACTAAGTACAATTAATTAATCATATGTAAGGGGTTAACTTATTCAACATATACCTTCATATTGAAACTAACTTATGAAATTTAAATAACTTTCTCCAATAATTAAACATTAACACTAACCATTCAGAGTAATAAGGTGAATGATGTCAAGATAGAATATACATAATCAACCTAATAAAAACCCCTTCAATAAATTATTATAGATGATATAATCAGGGATAATACTAAATTAAGTAAAATATTCAACAATGTATGTTGACAAAGATGAAGATACTTTAAAACAATACTATTGAAAAATTCATGAGGAAATAATCTGTAATCATTCCAAAGTGTCTTATACCACCTTGAAACATTCAAATCATAATAACATAAAATATAATGTGACTAAGGATAATCTTGATATGATATACCAAAGGTAATTACATAAACCACATGAAAGTAATAAGTGGGTTACAATGTATATATGTCATAAAATCTAAATTGAGTTGAGAGAAATCTTTTTTTACTTTAAAAAGAATAGTTCTTTTGGAAAATCATTTATATTTTTCATGAAATCAGATTATAAACTTATATATCCCATTAAAGAAATTTTATGTATATTGAAATTATATTTTAGGAATAAATGTTGTCCCTCTAATATGAAATCATGTAAAAAGAGTTTTTAAAGATTCTTTATAAATAAAACATTTTAGTGAATTTTATGGATAATAGTAAAGAGATTTGCAATTGAAAGGGAATTTTTTTTTTCATGAAACCAAAAATAAACTAAGATATTTTTTAATGATAAAATGTGTGTTTTTTAAAGAATTAATTATTTCTTAAAATAGAATATATATTTCACTTGAAAATGGGTATGAATTTGAGAAGTTCCCCGGAATCAGGCTTGGTTATCAAGAAGAAATAAGAAGGAATCTATTTTAAAAAATATAATCACAATAAAATAATGGTTAAAATATATTAATATATGATATTTTTAATATAAAAACATAATATATAGGGTGTAAAAAAATAATCATTAAATTTTGGTAAGTATAGTGAAGGAAAACCCCGAAGGAAAAATGAAGGTTCAGGTGGAACCCCTTACCAATTTGTAATCAATCGAATCATATTCACCAAAATTAATAATCATAAAATTATAAATTTTATATCATAAAAATAAATATATTAATGATATGATTCATCAATGGTAAGTACACATACACCATACATATGAAATAGTGGTAAATAAGACATATCTCCAAAAATGGTAGTGAGATGAGGAATCCTTTACCTTATGTCTGAATGTATTTTTCTATTGAGCTTAATATCCCAGATAATAAAATTATATACACTAATTAATTAATAAATTAATAACTTTATATACATATATGTGATTAATTAATGGTATTTTCAGTCCATTTCTGTCCTTATTGATAAGTTATAAGATTGAATTCCTTAATTCCTGAATGTTTATTGTCTTGGTTTTAATAATTGATTCACTTGATTATAAGTAATGGAGTTTATGTGGGATTGATATAACTATCCAGAATTGATTTTATATAATAATAATGAACATTAATAGGATTAAATGGTCATATAATTAATTTGGTTATATGTTATGAGGATGAGTTATTAGATAAAACATTAATGAAGATCATTTTTGCGATATTTCAATTATTACGAACTAGTTTTGTCGTATGAATTAATATTATGTATATATATACTGGTACCAGAGTATTAAATAGGTTATAATGCATATATTTTAGTTTTTTTCAACCATAAAAATGTTTTCATTTTCATAATTGAGGTGAACTTTAATAACAAAGGTTCTTCGTCCACGTTATTTGTAAATCAGCATCTCCCGAATCATGATTTCGTTTTTAAAATAAAAGAGCGAGAGAGAGTAAGGATATTTATTATGGATGTTACAGTAACATTATAAAATTTTATTATATAGATGATGTTAGAGTTATCATTATAATCTGGGCAGAGGAGGTGTGGATATAATAATAAAATAAGGAACTTAAAAGAAATTAAATGGAAAAAAGGAAGAGGACTTTACCTCTTGAGTACTCCTCCTTGAGAACCTCCTTAAGGGAAGAGGTTTCGGTATTTTTGGAAAGAACAAGAGCTATTGGATATGTGGAGGGAATAGGTAAGATTATTTGGGTATAATATTGAGAATCATAAAGGTATATAAGAGTAAATATAAAGGGAATGAGGGTGGTTTTTATAGTGGTGGAGAGAAGGGTTTTCCATTATTTTAATCAGGATTATATTATTTTGGATCAAGAATATGAATAGTCTTAATTCATGTGCCCAAAAATATTAATAAGTGCATGTGAGTTCAAACCAATTTCTATTTACATCATCCATGAATCAATAATGATGTTGAAATTCATTTATTTATAATATTTTGTAAATTATCAAATTTCACTATTTACCAAAAATTAAACTATTTCAGAAAAATCCCAAAAATTGACCCTAACTGTTTTTGATAGGTAGAATTTAAATATAAAATCCATTTTATCAAAATAATTTTATAAATGAGATAAATTTAATTTTTTAATAAAATCACTATTTATATGAAAAATACAGATTTTAAATTTAAAACTATTTCTATAATAGTTTCAAAAATTAAATGAGATCTTGTAAAATTATCCAAAAATCATAGGAAAAATCATATATTAATTAATAAATGTTATGAAAATTATTTTGTTTAATTTATTAATTAAAAATTATAATTAAATATTTATTAGTCAAAAAAATGGAAACACTTAATTATTAATTTTAAAAATATTCACTCCCATTTATATGGTGCCTAAATTTTATTTATTCTTACAAGGGTGATGTTTCAGTTCAAAATGTTACATTACAATTCATAAGGTTATTATAATATTCATATGGGTATGTTATTATTCACCAAATAATGTAAGATGAGCCAATCAGACTTTAAATATCTTATAGATCGCAATTGTATATGTCAGTTTTGTGAAATTCACATCACAAAAGCGGTAAAATTGTGTTCATTTTCTAGGTTATAAAAATGTATTTTTTCATAGATAATTAGTGATTAATTAATTCAATATTAATTTTTTTTTTAAATTCTTGGGGAGCTACATTCTTCTTCCTTACAAAAAATTCTCCCCCAAAATTACTAGAATGTTACATTATTAAAATATTTGGGTAGCTCTTTATCATAAGTTTCAGAGGATCCCATGTTGCTTCTTAAATATTATGATTTTTACAAAGCAACTTTACCAGTTGATTCATCTGATTCCTCAACACATGTTCTTTAGTGTCTATAATATAGATAGTCCCCCTATATTAAGATAAGTCAGGCTCCAATTCTATACCTTTATAAGTGATAACAAGTGTTTGATCTGGCATGTACTTTATCAACAATGAGATGTGGAACACATTGTATACTTTAGACAGGCTAGAAAGCATTAACAAACAATTATCCACAACATCAATTCTATCAAAAATTTAAAATGGGACAATGTACATATGGTTCAGTTTCCCTTTCATCCCAAAATCTATAACACCCTTCAATAGAGATACTTTCAATAAAATGTGATCTCTCTCTTGAAATTCCAAATACTTCCTTCAATTATCATCATATGTATTTTTCCTACTTTGAAATACTTTGATATGGATTTAAAAAGTCTTTACATTTTCTAATTATTCCTCTATAATCTTTGGGCCCACAGGCTTCCTTTCACCAACTTCATTAAAATATTTTCAGTGTACGACATATGTTTCTATACAATGCTTCATATGGTGCCATCTAAATAAAATAATGGAAAGTATTATTGTAGTAAAAATCCAAAAAAGTTAAATACTTATCCTACATACCCCTAAATTCAAGTAAACATGATCCCAATATCTCTTCTAATGTTTAGATTGTCTTTTATGATTACCTACCAGTTTAAGGGTGATAAGCATTACTAAATTGAAGATCAATATCAAATATTTTTTAAGTTTTTTTTCCCGAATTTCAATGTAAATTGTGGATCAAGATCAGAAAAAATTGAGGGAGTTTCCCTATTAAATCATAAAACATAATTAATATAGATTCGATAAAGGATCTCTAGTGGAACATATTCTCTTATAGCATGGAAATGAGTAGATTTGGTAAGCCAATCAATAATCACCCTTATTTCGTAATTATTCCTTATAGTTTTTTGTAATCAAGTGAAAAATTACATATTTATGTCATCTAATTTCTATGTAGTAATAAGTAGAGGTTTCATAACTCCTCTAGGATGTTGTCTTTCTTACTTCACCTATTGATAGACTAAACATCCGGATACATTTTCAAAAATTTCTAGTTTCGTGTTACCCCACCAAAAATGTTCTTTCAAATCTCGATACATCATAGTGAGACTATGGTGTATAAAGAAATTCAAACTATGGTAATCATCCAATAAATCCCTTCGATGATAGTATATAACACTTGTTAACAATTCATTAATTATTTACAATGTATTCATCACTTATACAAATCAATAATTTCTTTATCATTATCTCATCATCAAAAATATATTTAGTGGTTTATTTCCCTCAACCATGCGTATTCCAAAAAGATTAACAATACACTGAATATATTTTCTTTGTACCATTCAAATTGAGGTCTCAAATCCGAAATGAAAAATTATTACAGTAAAAACCTCATATATTCTATAATTCTTATAACTAGTACATTGCTAATAAAATATTCAAATGACATGATTATTGAATAGGCATATTATTCATTCCACTTTATTGTTGGAAGTGTCATAACTTTATCATTATCTAGTAACATCATTTGGGGTACATTCCTTTGACGCTTAGGTTATTGATTCACATTGTGTCCCATCTATTTGCAATTGAAGCATTGTACATTGGAAACATTTTTCTTACTCTTGCAATCATGAACATTGTGTCCTTTTTCTCCACACATATAAAAATATCACATTTCATTCAAGCATTTACTAGGGTGATTTTTTATAAATTTATCACATGGGGTAAAACCCCTCTTTCCATTTTTTCCATTATCCATATTTTTCTATTCCATCCTCTTCTTCTTTTAATTCCCTTAAAATACATAGAACTCATAGAATTATTTACACATCTCATTAACACATTATACTATTTCCTAATATGATGAGGATACGTGGGAGACTCTCTTCCTTAGAAATGATGGATTAATACCATGATAAATATTTTAATTCTTACTATTGGCATCATGTTCATTGGCGGAGTTCTGGTTTCTTCTTCTAGTTTCCATTTCTAATCAATTCCATGTTCTATATTAGCTAATAAAATTATGAACTTTTATAACTCCAAACATGAAATAGCACATAACATAATTTTATGCATCGTAAATAATAGAACAATATACTTTTGTTACTTTGGGGGGAAAATCCCTTCATAATGGTGGGTAAATTAAATGTGAATTTCCCTCAGAATATCCCCCCAGAAGTGTCAAAAGAGGTGAATAGTAAAGCCCATTTTAATGTGCTAGGTTAGCCTAAGTGAATATCAAAACACCTTGTTGGAGTTGTTACACCTAGGTACATCTATTCCAAAATAACATCAACTTGTAGTATTCAGAGAATGATGTATTTTCTTAGAAGATCCACATAATATCTTCCTTAACATAATTCTTGGATGTTCTTGTATTCTTATCCTCAAAGTCAATATTAGGGTTTTCATCACTAATCTACATTTCTAAATATAATATCAATGGATTCAAATAAACTTCCATTAATAGAAATTGTAACGCCTTGACCTATGTTTCTTATAGAAAGTACATTATTTCATTATGCTGGAATGATTACAAGGAATCAAATCCCAATAGAATGGGTCATTTAGTAGTTTTGGAAAACCATATATATATATATATATATATATACATGTTCAACATTACAAATTGAAATGAAATAAATTATAAAAATTCCACTAGAAACATCCACAACTCCAAGATTATCCATGAAATTCATTCATAATATACTTCCTCGCATCCTAGGAAAAATAAAACCTATAAAATAGGTGGGATTAAATTCTCAGTAATGGTAATCAATATAGTGGAAGATATAATAAAGATAAATATTAGGGATGGTGAATAACAGACATTACATGCCTTAAAAAAACATGAGTATAACATGGAAGGAATAAAAGATGAATAATTAATTCCATAATAAAACATAACCATGAAAATTCTACGGGTTGAGTAAACACATGGATTATCAATAATTTTTTTTAGATTGCAGGAATTTATAATTAGGGATATCATAATCATTCTATCAAGTCCTTATGACAAGACCATACATAAATGAGTAAAAACTCAAACTAGTTTATCTCATGAGACATATCAATGCATTGAAGGGCTATAGCGGGACCCAGCCATCAAATACTAAGTCCCCTGAATTCATCATATGAAATGGTTGAAAACATTAAATTCATAAATTCATATTGAAACTAACATATGAAATGTAAATAACTTTCTCCAATCATTAAACATAAATACTTACCATTCAAAGTAATGTGGTGAATGGTATCACGATAGCACATCTATAGTCAAACTAATCAGAACCCCTTCAATAAAATATTTTAGATGATATCATAAGAGATAAACCTCAATAAATTACACGACTTAACAAAGGATATTTACATAGATTAAGATACTTTTAAATGATACCAGTGATAAATCTTGAATAAATAATTCTTAAACATTCCAAAATGTCCCATACCACCTTGAAACATTGAAATAATAATTCCTTATAATATCATGTGAATAATGAGACTCTTAAATTGATATACCAAATGTTATTACATACACCACATTCAATTAATAAGTTTTGAACATGGAATATATCTCATAAAAGTTAGAGTGAGACAAGAAAGATCTTCTTTACTTTGAAAAGAAGAGTTCTTTTAAAAAATCATTTTTATTAGTAATGAAATAAGATTTTAAACTTATATATCCCATAAAATTAAAGGTAAGGACATTGAAACTATATAATTAAGGCATAAATGTTGGCCCATTGTACTGAAATCATGTAAAAAAATTTTTAAAGAAACTACAGAAATGAAATATTAAGTGCGGTTTTAGGAAAATATTAAAGAGATTTTAAAGTGGAAGGGCATGATTGTTTTTATAAAACCAGAAATGACCCAATAAATTTTTTCATGATAAAATTTTTTATTTTAAAAAAATAATTGTGTCTTAAAATAGAATATATAGTGCACTTGAAAATGGGTAAGAATTTGGGATATTCCCTTGAATCAGGCTTGTTTAACATGAATAATTAAGAAAGAAACTACCTTAAAACATATAATCACCACAAAAAAGATGAAATGGTCTATATATATTATTATAAACCATAAAAAAATATATAATATGTACAAAAAAATTAAATAAGCATTAAATTTGGGTATGTGTAGTGAAGGAATAGCCTGATGGAAAAAATGATGGTTCAAATGGAATCCCATACCACTTTGTAATCAATCAACTCATGTGACCAGAAATTAATAATCTTAAAATGATACATTGAATAAAAATAAAATAAAGTTACTCATTATATGATACATCAATGTAATCTATAAATAAACCATAAAAAAGAAACGGTGGTGAGTAAAGAATATCTCAAAAAATTGTAGTGAGATGAGGAAACCCATACCTTATGGTCGAATGTATTTTGTTCTTGATAACAATGTCATGGATTATCCAATTAAATATGTTAATTAATTAAATAATAAAATTATATAAATATATCTTATTTATTATATTTTTTTAAGTTCATTTATTTCCTTATTGATAAATTATAAGGTTGAATTATGTCTTTCCAAAGTGTTTGTTTTCTTGGTTTTCATAATCGGTTAACATGGTCAAAATTAATTGAGTTCATAATGAATGGATATAATTCAATAGGATTTATTTTATATGATAGTAATGAAAATTAAGAAGATTAAATGGTCATATAATTAATTTTTTTATAAGGTATGAGTATTACTCATGAGATCAAACATTAATGAAGATCATTTTGGCGATATTTCTATTATTACCAACTAGTTTTGTCCCTTGAATTAATATTATGTTTATATAATAGTTAAAAAATATTATATAGGTTATAATACATATATTATAGTCTTTTCGATCATAAAAATGGTTTCATGACCATACTTTATGGATAAATTTAATAATTAAGGTTCATCGTCCACAAAAGATGTAAATCAGCACCTCTCGGACAATGATTTCATTTTTTACATAAAAGAGAGGGGGGATGGTAGAGATTGTTGATGGATAGTCCATTAACATGATATAATTATAGTATATAGATTATAATTCTATTATAATGCTCATTTTTATAGAGGAGGTGAGGAGATAATAATAAAATAAGGAACTTAAAAGAGTTTTAAAGGAAAAAGAAAGAGGATTTTACCTCTTGAGTACTTCTCCTTGAGAACCAATTTAGGGGAAGGGGTTTTGGTCTTTTAGAAAGAAAAATATCTCCTGGACCTAGGTAGGTACAAGGGAAGATCATTTGGGATGAAATTTGAGAAACCTCAAGTCTTATAAGAGTGATGAGAAGAGGGAGTGAGAGTGACTTTTATATTGGAGAGGAGGGGTTTTCCATTATTTTAATAATTATTTTATTATTTTGGATCAAGAATATGAATATTCCTAATTCCTGGGACTAAAAATAGTAATACATTAATGTTAGTTCAATCCAATGGAATTTTACATCATCCATTACCCATGCATGATGTTGAAATACATTTATTTTGAATATTTCGTAAATTATCGAATATCACTATTCACCAAAAATTCAAGTATTTCAGAAAAATCCCAAAAATTCACCCTAACTATTTTTTATTTGTAGAATTTAAATAGGGACTCCATTTTATCAAAAATAATTTTATAAATGAGAGAAATTTAATTTTTAAATAAAATCATTATTTACTTGAAAATTATTGATTTTAAATGTAAAATTGCTTTTATAATACTTTCAAAAAATTACTAAGGTCAAATAAAATTATTCTAAAATCTTAGTAAGATAAAATATTTATTTAGGAAGAAATTTTATGAAATTTAATTTTATTAATTTATTAATTTAAAATTGTAATTAATTATTTATTACTCACAACAAAACCAACACTTGTTTATTAAATTTTAAAATATTTACTGCCATTTATATGGTGCCTAAATTTTTTTATACTTACATGGGTGAGGTTACTATTAATAAGAGCAAATTACTATTCATAAAGGTGTTAACTATTCATAAGGTTAAGTAACATTGAAAAAAAAATGTATGTTGATTTTATCAGACTCTAAATAACTTACTAATTGCAACCGTGTATGTTAGTTTTTCAAAATTCAAATCACAGAAGCTGAACAATTATGTTCATTGGCTAGGTTATAAAAAACGTATTGTTTCATAAAGGATTATTATTTCATGTATTAAATATTAAATTTATTTTTAAGTTATTTTGGTGTTACATAGCTCTAAAGGGATTCATGTTCTTTTCAACAGATTAACGGGTGGAAAATTTCATGGAGCTCAAAAGAAGGGCAGTTAGTGCGCTTATACTCACACTACCCTGTAGGGGGGAATGGTTTGTGATATATAGTATTTCATCAAATATGGGTTTGGTATGTGTTCAAATATATAATGATATAGTGATAGTTTATGCCTCATTGTAATTGAAGGTTCATGGGAAAATTTTCTCAACTAATGATTTGGAATTAACAGTGAAATTTTTTGAATTAATGATATGGGAGAATTATCATTACAGATAAAGGTGTCAAATATATACATATCATAAAATTTTAAATTATATATTTACCCATTTCAATTTTAATATTCACTAGATAATATGGTTGGATTTTATAAATTCTTATGACTACACAATACATTACCCCCTGGGAAATGGGAACAATGTGGTTGATGATTTTAGTTTAAAGTATCATGATATTTTATACATGTTGATGGTCATAAAAGGTCTAATATTTAAATATTTACAATGTATGCTCTATGAAAACATTATTTATAGGGATAAATAATATCATTCTCAAATTAGGGTTCTACCATCTATTCTTGATATGATTAAAGAGGTGCAGAAGGGAGAAGTATAGCTATAAAAGATGGTGAGAAATGTTCATGATTTCAACCTTGATTATGATATAATAATAAGTTTTTGGAATCTATTATGTGTAACAAAAATTCAATAAATTAATAAGGAGTATGTATATTAAGCATATAGTTTATCATTATCTATTCATCATTGAAGTTTAAAGATGTGTAGAGATCTGAAAGTGTATTTATGGTGGGACAATATGAAGAGAGATATTGTAGGGTATGTACCATGGTTCATGGTATATAATTAAGTTAGTGATGGTAGATATAATTGTAATGTAATATCATAATTATTATCAATAATAAAATGTAAATGGAAAAACATCACCATGGATTTCATCATCAGACTCTACAAAACATCTAAATTCCATAATGTTATTTGGGTTATACTCCATCACCTTTCGAAGTTATAAAATTTTATTATTATCAAAGAATATTTCTCTCTTCATTGGATTTCTAGGATATAAATTAAGGAAGTAGTAAGGTTTCATTGGGTTATATATTTTATTGTATCTAATAAATATCAAAGGTTTAAATCAAAGTTCTAGAAAAGAATTTAGTAGAATCTAGATATATAGACATGTTTTAGTACTACTTTCATCCACATATTAATGGTTAATCAAAGAGAACCACTAAGACCTTGAAGGATATGTTGAGATCATGTTCCCTAGATCTCAATGGTTTCTGGGATCAACACCATCCTCTTATTTAATTCTATTATAATAATATCAACCAATCAAGAATCTCGATGACTTCTTATAATGAGATCTAAGTAAAGAAATGAAAAGATACAACATGTTGGGATTGAGTTGGATAAATAAAGATATTGGGGCTTAAGCTAGCTGAGGAAATGGATGATAATGTAAGATCCATTCAGTAGCACATAAAGGTAGCTCAGATTCAATATATGATTTTTACTAAAAATCATCGATAAGAAATAGAATTCAAATTTAGTGAGAATGTTCTCTTATGAATTTATCCATGGAAAAAAGATTAATATTTGGAAATAATTGAAATATGATCCATAGGTATATTGATCCCTTCAAGATTCTTGATCAATTAGGGGTTGTATCTTATCATTTGTCTCTTCCAACAAATGTATCTTATGTTCATGATGTGTTCCATGTATCTGTCTTAAGGAAGTATATATCTAATCCTTATCATTTACAAAACTCATATTTTTTACCTATATAGAATGATATTTCCTATAAATAAAAACCATTATAGTTCTTGTATTATATACATTAAGTTATATTTAACAAGACAACTCATCTTGTTAAATTTCCCTCGAGGAATCATAAATATATTGAAGCTACATGGGAACCTGAAAATGTGATGAAGAAGTTGTATCCTTATTTGGTTCTATCAAAGTGATATAAATCATAGGGTGTAATTAATTTGAATTTTGGTATAATATAACACCCTATGATTATATATATATTTCCTTTGAAATAAACATGAGGTATTCAATAGCTTTCTATAGTTGAAACCTTGAATCAAAATGAGGTTATGATATAGTACAGATTTATAACCTCATTGTTAGATAGAAGGGTATGAGTAGTATTAACAATATTTTAATATTTGTATATATATATATATATTATTTTTTCACTAAATTAAAATAAATTTATTAATGCCTAAGAAATAATCATAAATTTTTTAATGAAGTCATTTATTTATTAAAACACATGTTTTTTGATTCAATATATTTTTCTATATGTTTTTTATTATTCTAAAAAAGTATATTTATCACTATTAAATAGATATTATAATAAAATTTATTTATAAAAATATATACATTGGTTATTTTAATGTTATGAATGAATATAAATCATTTAAAGGTAAAAAGGGTAATTTTCTATAAAACAGTTTTAATGCACATAATGTGTTTTTATAACAAAAAAGTAATTAAATAATTATTTATTAATGGTTTTAAAAAATTTATATAATATATATTTAATAAAATATTTTATCATTCACCTAACAGTTTGTACAAAGAATTGAATGAATGTAAATTCAATTTTATGCTTAAAAATTCATTTTTCTAAAAATGGGTTTTCATTGCATTTCATGTGATTACATTAAAATTAACTTTAGACACTTAGTGAAATTTAATTTGATAAAATTTATTCCATATTTTAAATGATAATATATAAATTTTTTAATGATGCCACTTTTATTTATTCGTAATGAATAATAATAATAGTAAAACTTTATTACCATTGTTCTGGTTAGAATGTGTTTACTATGGGGGGTTAAACAAAGATATAAGGGTTATATTACTATATAAACATGTATAAATATTATTTTTTAGATGTATTTAGACCCTATATTATCCTACATTTTAATAAGTTTCAGTTTTAAAGTATTTTTATTGATTAATACATTTATATATTTTGATTATTTTGAAAACTTCCAAGTGTTCCCCCTCCCACACTTATAAATGGACAACATATATCCTCTATTATAAAAACGTCAATATCCTCTCATGTCAGTAAAAACCTGAAAATTATTTATAAAAATATCTCACGACATTCTAGAGTGTTTTTATCACAATACCATTCTTTCAATTAATAAGTTGAGATCTAAACATGGTCTCTCAACGAAGAGGTGTAGTTCATAACCATGTTCATTCAATTTTATATCTTCTTAAAACTTATCTAGACCCATAATATCCATAATAACATGATGAATATAGTATCATAAATATAATGAAATATTATTATGATTATGTAACAACATTATTTCACTTCTTTTCTATCAAATAGAATATGAAAGCACCTCTAGTGTGTTTTCCTTGATCATTGCCCACATACAGTGATATGGGTCATTTTCCATCACCGCCTCACATGAATGTTTATAATGATGTAAATAATAAATATATATGATATTTTATATATAATAATTAATTTATAGTGTGAAAATATTATTTTTATTTCCTTACATCTATTTTTTTGAAAATGAAATCATTGTTCATGAATGCGTACGGATTAATGTCTCCCGGAACGGTGTTATTAATTTTTATATCTCTACCATTTATGGATGACTCTAAATATGAATAAAGGATGATATATAATATTTATATCATTATTAACATTAAATATATTATGGAATCATTATCTTATTATAAGGACTATAACTTCTAAACCAAAGCTTTAATGAAAAACTAAACAGTAACACCTGGAAATGATATTTTTCTTAATGAATTATTAATAAATGAGTGTTGTAATGTTATAAATTTATCATAAATTATATTATAGGTATGAATATTTTAATGTTTTATAAGTATAATAAATTTAATTTTATTATATATGATGTTATATAACTTACAAAGAAAGATAAAATTGAAGGAATAGTTTTATGTTACAATCTCATTTTAACCGATTTTTTCGATTAAATTTACAATAATGAAATTATATGATCTATATCTTAAAAATATCATTAAAATTATTATACTATGGTTATCTCTTCAGATCACGTTTTTCTTTTCATTTCACTCTCTTTACGAACTCAAGAGATATACATACTTTTTAAGAAAAAATGACCTTGTTTTTCTCTTTGTTCAGGAATATTTTTCCTACATGTCAATATTTTCTTTAAAATTTTTCAAATAATGTATTTAAAATTAACCATTAATGGTATAAAGTAATTTTAAAACAATTTTTTAATTTCTATAGAAAAATTAAAATGAATTTTCTTATAGTTTTATGAATGATATACATTTTGATTTTTTTTACTGAATTATGAAATCAATGTTTTTTTAACATGCACAACATGAACAGAATTTCCCAATATCATGAAATATCAATCATTTTAAATACCATTTTTGTAGGTCATGTGTTTAATCAAAAATTTAATTTATTTATTTTTGATTTTGATCCTAAAAGGGAACCACCTTTATGTTTCCAATGATGTTACATCAAGTGAATTTCAAGATAATAATTATTAAAATAATTATTTTTATACTAGGAGAATATTCAGTTATTAACCCATGGGAGGTTTTTTTATTTCCAAATTTATATAGTATTATGGATTATTTTTATAATTATTCTATAAATGATGTCCATACCCTATATTTTAAGAGAAATGTATGGTTTATATAACCTATGTTTGAAATAAAATTATTGATCAGAAACCCTAATTTTAGTATAAACCCTATGTTAGAAGAATATATGTATGTTTCATCATCCAAAATTTTTTAATAAACTAAATTAATTCAATAATACTTTTGGATTGTATCCGTATGCAAAGAAACTCTTCGTTTAACTTGGTCACCAAGGGAATTTTGAATTTTGGATTATATTTGTATTTTCTATAATGGTCTAATCTGAGTTAAATATCTCTATAAAGATGATTAAAGACCAATTAAATGGATTGTATTAAATTGATTAAAAATTTTCTTATTTATAAGGGAAGTTATGGATTTTTTTTAGCATTTTGGATTCAAATATTTGTAATTTATCAAATGATATTAATAGAGATATTTTTACTAAAGATGTTTAATTTCATGATAAATGATGATATTTTCATCTTATATATATATATTATGAATAAATATAAGTTAATTATAAAATAATAAATATTAATTACCTATAAATGTACCCTTTGGAAATATACATGCTTTGATTCTTATCTGGTCGATCGACTCACTGTCACTGCTACTATATATCATTATTAATCATTGATATAGTTCAAAAAAATACTTATAAGAGCTTCACTTAGGATATGTAATTTTTTTATCATCTACCAGGTGTTTTCTATACTAATGTAAAAATAAATATTATTGGATATTGAAGAATATTTTGATGCTACTATGTTTTATTTTAGATCATATACAACTGTCAGTTGTTGTTACAACTATGTGCTGAATTTGTTTCAACAACTATATCCTAAACTATTATTTGTTTAGCATATTGGATACCCATAATCATCCATTATGGGAGTTTCATATTATCATAATAATTTGTGAATATTTTAGTTTCTAGTAAGAGAACTAGAAGGCCTTGTAAAATCCTTTATTGTAAGGTGACAACTACCATCACCCGGTTATACAGGTTCTCAGAAAAAGGACATACTTGTGAAAGTCGCCAAACGCATGAAGAGAGAGTTGGTCGAGTGGAATAATGGATATTTATTCCCTAAACCACTTTACATAGTTTTTTATTTTTTTATTTATGTATTATTCTTACTTGTCTTTGAGAGTGAAGGGAATAATCTCTTTAAATCTCAAGAGGGAATTTTATTTTCTACCATGTTTGTAAAGAAACAAAATTCACCCCCTATTATGTCATAATAATTACCATTATGACCTAAAAATTAGAAAAAATGGGTTTTCTCCATTTCTTTATTTCACTTTCTAAAAATCCTTGTCAATTATGCCTTAAAATTTTTGAATCAAAGGAAAATATCCATTAGATAGATTCATATCTATGAAGATTCTGCTGATTCTACCCAATACCAACTATTGATATTAAAAGATATATTCATGTTTTTATATTTATTTTGACTCTAAAAAGACATAATTAAACTTCCAAATGTATATAATCCTTAATTGATGATCATGGAGAAGGTATGTTGATGATTAATTCACCTTATTTAAATAGGGATAATTATGGATGCTGAAATGCACACATGTTTTTTTATTTAAAAATCTTGGAATAAGAGTTTGTTTGAAGATAGTAAAGACTTATGAAATTTGTAAATATTATATAAAAACATATAATTATGGTTATGTAAAATAATATGATATTAATTCAAGAGAAACGAATTTTATGTTCTGTGGATTAAGAACTATTGAATTTAATCAAGTCTCTCAATGTGATATTTCCCATGAGATTTGGAAAACTATTTTTTTTATTATGAAGGAACTGGAAATTTCATAAAACCGAGGAAAAATACTACAAAATTTAAATTTGATACATTTAGTATGTATGAATATGAGATCATCACTCAAATGAATAGAATATTGAAATAAGTTTTTTGTGATATTATTACCTCAGGAGAACTAATTAAATAATAAGATCAAGCATTAAAAGTTCTTATAGTTTTAAAATATATATGAAATTGAATATCTTCTTCTATTCAACAATCCATACCAGTTAAATATTTAACAATAAATGAACTGATTAGAAGCTTGATGTTGTATAAATATGAGATACAAGCTGAAGCTAAAAATCATATTTCTTTCAAAAAGGAATATGATTCACTTTAAACAACTGTAGATGAATCATCGAATTCATGTTATCACGATTAAATAAAATACTTCTAAAATATTTATAAATGATTTTTAAAACTATACAACAAAAAGAAGAATATGAATAAAGTTGATAGGTGATATGAATGTAATGAGAAAGATCAAACAAAGTCTAAATGTCTTGCGATTAAAGCTCAAATGAAATATAATTATAACAGAAAAGGTAATGAAGTAATAAATTCTATGTCAATTTATACTTATGATTCAATTTATGAATCCACTATAAACACAGAATCTGTGAATGAAAAAAAAAAACGGTAAATCTATGTCTTACGACTCATGATGATTAGGTACACACTTCATTACTCTCAAAATTATGATTTAGATAATACTTATTATATTTAACTTAATAAAAATTGTTTTCTTATTGAAGGAAAATTTGAATATTTACATTAAGGGCATATAAAACATATAAAATATTTTTATTATATTTCAATTGATAAATAATTTTCAACAAATTAGATATCATATTTATTATCTAATTTTTATTGTATTTTTTAGGAAAATAAAATAAAATAATTATTGGATGAAGTTGATACTTTAAAAAAAGCCTTTAAAGTTTTTATTTAAACATAAAATATATTTAAATAAAATTCTTAGAAAAAAATATAATAATAAAGGTAAAATTGGGATTTTAAATATTGTATACAAATATAAACAATATAGAATTTATTTTGTTCCTAGCTCAAAAAGAATCAGTATATCTACATTAAATGTTTTCACTTTGGAATTAATGGACATTATGAAAATGAAATCTATTTTAGAAAACCTAAATTGTGTGGTATCAAATATGTTTTTTAATCAAAATAGTTTTCTAACGTTAATTATAGGGTCTCTACTTGAAACTAAAACAATTGGTTACCTATGTTTTTAGTTTTTAACACTACTGTAACCTAAGGCATATGGGTACCAAAATGAACATTTAATTAATATATTATAGGTGTGAACCACTAGACATAATTTTTATACAACTAAGAGGATACATGAAAATTATTGAAATTTATTATATTATTATGGAAACTTCATTAAAGCTGGAACTATTAATCATGGAAGTATTTCATTTCCAACTTAATAATTGATTTAAATACCTCAATTATTTTATATGAGGGGGGTGAAACTTTTTATTATCTTTTATGCTTAAACTATAAAGAATCATCTCCCTCTATTATTTTATGTGATAAATTAATCTTTTAAACTATTTATTGCAACATACATTCTCTTTAAAGATAATTTAATTTCATATTAAATTATGTAAAAAAATTTGAAGTAATTCAAATATCTGAAAACATTGATTTATATATCTTCTTAAAAATATTGTTTGGGAGGGTTATAATTTAGGGGGAGAAAATTTTAATTCCTAATATTAATCATATGAATAAATATAAGTTTATTTCATTAAAAACTATGTTCTTAATTTAATATTTCATTTTATTAAACATTATATTAGAATTTCAATTTCTCATATATTTTATTCAATTAAATAACATTTTCATTAAAAATAGATTTCTTTTATAAATGTTTCCATTCAATGTTAAAATATGAAATTATTAATCTATATTTTGTCTTGAGAATATAAAATAATTCTTATAATATATTAGAATTAAACCCTTCTTCTTACTCTTTGGACCCTAAAATATTTATCTTTAAACATATTAATCCTTTCGCCTTCTTTCAATAAAATGACAAACTCAAATAATTCTAAAGAATTCAGTCCAAGAGGCATCTAGAGACCTTAAACTCCAAACTAAGCAAAAATTTATTATTAAAAGATAAATCAAGTTTATTCTTATCCTAATTATTTGACTGGTATATTTGGAGAATATTCAGTTTCTTTTTTTAAGGATTCCATTGGAAAAGATTATAAAAAATATAATGAAATCTATAGTTTTGAAGAACCAGAACTTAAATATTCTCAAATAGTTAAAGATAGAATAAATTATTTAGAGTTTGTGTCCAAGTTATATCTTTTTAATGAATTAATAGTGAATTTTAATTAGTATCTAAATAGTTTTAAATTTAAAGATATCTAGAAAATATATTGTTTAGAAAACAGTTTTTTTACTCTTCAAATAAGTATCAAACTTTTTGAGAATGTTTAATTTATAAGGAAGACAAGATGCATTTAAAGATTCTAAGATATGGATAATGGATCAAATCCGATGATAATATGTTACTAAGTTAGATATTAATGAGTTGAAATAGTTTTTAGCTAAACAATTATCATCTTCTTTTATGGATCAATGAACTACATATGTTCAAATGAAAATAGAACCGATGACAAGTGTTCATGCTACTATGAGTAATATAGTTCAAAATTTGGAAAGTGAAGATGAATCATTTAACCCTCCCAAATGTTTTGATTCTTTTATGTATTTTTAGCTTATCCAAAGTCACTATTGTTTTGTAAAATTTGAATGCTTTTTTCTGTTAGTTTATGTATCATTTTTAAATATGTATTTTCCAATGTTAAAAATACATTAATTTATTTATTAATTTATTATTGATTAAAAAACGGGAATAAATTTATGTTATAAATTTATTCCAGTGAAATTTTTTTAAGGAATAAATATGAGAAATATATGGAATTGAATATTAAAAAAATATAGTATATATATATATATATGAGATAAATTTTGTTGTAAAAATATTTTCATTATGACTGAAAAATCATATTGACATTTTTGTTATTCTCATATTAGTAAAATTTTATTTCTTATTCATGTTTATATTCTTATTTATTTAATGGATTTTGTAACTATCAATAAGGGTTATATTTTTTAACATGTGTTGATTCAATAATTTCATTAATTTATTTTTTATTTTGATGATAAAAAATTCAAAAATTTATGTTTCTAATGAAATTGATTCAAGTGAATTTTAGGATAATAATTAGAATAATTATATTTATTTTGGATTTATATTTAGCATTTAACCCATGGGATATTATTTTATTTCTCCAAGTGTAAGTTATTCTCGATGTGTTTTATGAGAAACCTGAAAACAGTGTTTATAACTTATGTTTTAAGTGAAATGTATGGTTTGTATGCCCTATGTTTGGATAAAAATTATGGACAAAACCCCATATTTTTAAAGGAAACCCTACATTTGAATAAAACTCATATAGTTCATCATCCCTACATTTGTATTCAATAGTACACTATAAACTATACTTTTAGGGTTTATCACTACATAGAGAACCCCTAAGTTTGCCATGGTCAATAATGGAGTTCTGAATTATGGATTATTTACATGTTTTCTACAATAGTCTCACTAGAACAAAATATCACTTTAATGCATCTCAAATACTTGTTCAAAGGATCATGTTAAATAGAATAAATCATTCCAATTTCTATTGTAATTTATGATTTACTTTGAATGTTTTTAATTAAAATATTCATGATTTGTCATGAAATATTGATGGATCTATTTTAACTGAATAAATTCAACTATAACGATAAATACCAAGATTTTAACCTTAAATATATATATATATTTAGTTATTATGTATATATAGATGTGAATTTAAAAATAATAAACATTCAAGGACACTAAAGCTATAATTTTGAGACATACATGTTTTGATTCTTATATAGTTGATTAACTCCATGTTGTTTCTTCTATATTTCATTGTTAATATTTCCCTATAGTTCAATAATGAACTTATCATAGTTACACTTTGGATATGTACGTGTTTGACCATTTATATTATGTTTTCTATATTACTGTATAAAGTGATCATGTTTTATGATGATGAATATTTGGTTACAATTATGTTTTAATGAAGATCATATAAAACTTTCAGGATATACTATAACTATGTGCCAAAGCTATTTCAATATCATTATCTTAATCTCTTATTTGTTTAGAGTATTGGTCACTATTACTCAACCATTCATGTAGTGTCATCTTCTCGTACTAATTTTTGATATTTTGATTTCCTATAAATGAAAAAGTAGTCCTAGTAAAATCATTGGTTATATGGTCCTAAATACCTACACTCAGTTATAGAGTTTTTCAAATAAAATGACATGCTAGTGAAAATCACCAAGCTCATGGAGACAGCATTAGTAAATTTTACTATGGGATATTTGTTCCCTAAAACACTATACACCATTGTTCTCTTTTATTTATTTATTTATTACACGTTCTTATCTTTGATATTGATGGAAATAATCACTTTAAATCACAAGAGGGAAATTATATTTATATCAATCTTTTAAAGAAACACAATTCACCCCTATTTCTTCTTTATCATTTTCATATCAACCTAAAACATTACAGGTGTCAATGGGTTTTTTCAAAAGAAAATTTGTCGATAATATTTTAAATAATTTTAAATTTTTAAAAACTTATTTAAAAACGATGTTTATTTTCCTCAAAAAATGTTTCAATGATCTTATAAAGTAAGGTTTTTCTATGATAACATCCTTTGTTTTTACTTATGTTTGACTGTGTATATGATTATTTTATATCATCCATATATTTTCTCTATATGGGTAATGATTATGATTATAAAGTATTGATGAAGTATGTTTTTTTTGTGGGTTAAGACATAATGAAATTATAAAAGGTTTCATGGTCTTTTGTTTTACATATGAATGGATTATGATTATGTGATAGGTGGGTCTATTATAGCCAACCAATGCATTGGGTAAATATTTATGTTTAATGATATCAAAGCGTACATGGTAGGTTATCCCAAGCCCAAAATAAAATGTATCTATGAGGTTATCCCAATCCAAAAAATAGTTTACATGGGAGGTTATCCAATGGTAGAAGTAGGTACATGGTTGGATATCCCATTACTAACATGTCAAGAATATCTTGGTTTGTAGCCTTGAAATAAAATTTCTTTGATTATTAATATTCCACCATATTCTCACTATTTTATGAAACTATCTTATTCCAATGTTATTCTCTAATGGGAAATGTCATGTTCTCATTTATGATTCATATAATATGAACTTCCAAGATTTATTCCATGACCTAGGATTATAATCTATGAATTAATGGGTATGATTTCAAAATGTTAATATCAAATTATCATACCCTTATACTTATGTTATTCTTAAATGATCATTTATATATCTCTTATTTACCCTTAATGAGAATTTGAGCTCACCCTTTGTTATGTTTCTTTTCCCCAGGATATGAATAAATGTTTTATGTATGATATTTCTAATACGAGTGAAACACATAACGAACATAACGGGATATGTTTTAGATATTTTATGTTCTAGTTTTTTATGTATCCATGTTTCCAAAGACACTAAAACCTTATAGTTTTGTAAGGGATCATAATGTTATTTACCGAATACCATCTAATAATATTTAAAAATAATACATATAATCCATTAGTGATCTCAGATACCAAAACATTTTGTTAGTCAAATTTTCAAGAAAATTTTCCATAGAAATATTAATAATGATGTATTATACATAGACAGTAGATTCTCCAGTAATATTATTGATGACCCATATAAATTTATTTCATAGAATAAATGTGAGATAGGAACTCTGGTATTTTGAGATAATTCTACTGGATAGGTAATTTTTTTGGAGATGTGGGTTTTTCTAACTCAACTATTCAATCCAAATTTCAATATGCTGATGGATTTCAAATTGAATAAATAAAAATATCTCGATTATGTAATGATGGTATGAAATTTCAATTTCTATATGATAAATTTTTAGTTTTTAAGAAAGAATACTTATTATTTAATGATAACCATGAGTAAAATATGTATATATTTATCCATTATGAACTAACTACTAAATATTTAATGTTTATGAATATTGTGCAGAGTGATAGTTAAATTTGGAATTGATAATTTGGACATGTTAATTTCATATTATTGCGTAATTTTTCTAAAAATGATTGTGTTATATAGCTACCAAATTCAAATAAAGATAATTTTCATGTGGGTGACTCTTACATGAAATGTAAAAAACGTAATTCTTGTTTTATGCTATCTAATAAGGTAAATTATAATCAAAAATTATTGTCAGTTTATATTGATTTCTTTCTCATACTCAATATTTTAGTCTTAGAGAAAACAAATTTACTTTAGTTATTGTAGATAATTTTAATAGATTTAAATTGGTAAATTTTTTTCTCATAAAAATAAATCTTTAACTATGTTTACTATTTTTATATTCAATTAAAAATAAAAAAGTTTCTATGATTGTTGTTATTAATAATGATATAGAAGGTTAATTTTTAAATGAATCAAAATTTTATGGGTTCTTAATTTTATAACGAATTTGAATTTTTGACTCTAGAGTACCGTTCAGCTTGAAAATTTGGATTTGACTTGGAATTATGAGAGGTGGGTCATCCACATGAGATGTTTGTAGACATGGAATGGAGGTTTTATAGGTGTCTCAAGTACATGGGTGAATTTTAAGAGACTATATTTGAAAGTTATAGCTTTTTCTCCTAGTGTCTGTTTTATGTTACACAATTATGGAGAGTTTTAGATCCCTATACATGAGGAATTTTTAGGTAATTTTGTTCATGCATAATTAGAACACACAATTGGCTCTCATTTCAGGGAAACTCTTATGGATTTTAGGTGAAATCATGTGGGTTGATTTTTTCTTGAGGGATAGCACATGATTGTATAGAAATTATATACACCATAAAATTCTTATTTAAAGTATTTTTTATGTTTAGTGTGTGGTTTGGAAAACTGTGTTGCCAGACTGTGTGAATGGGATTGATTGAGACAATTCCAACTGCATAGATATATCACAGTTTGGAAACCATTGCAGTCAAAAAATTTGTTTCCGTGATTTCGTTAAAAATGGTGGAAGAATTTATCCCTTGGAATTTTAGGTATCTCCCCCTCCATTTTTATCCCTCATGTTTAGATATAATAATGGTCGCCCCCATTCCCCTTTGATTTCCCTTCGACTATGGGTAGTTTCTATGTGTTCCTTCGATGGATTGAGGTCTGGTTCTCCTTAATCTCATATTATTTTATTCCCTTTTTTCCTTTAATTTCAGTTTTATTGGCTAGGTATTTGAGTGGTGATTTCACCAGATCATGGTTGAATCATCATAATATGACGGGGCTTCTACTTGGCATGTCTAGAGATCATCCCAAGACAATGACTACATTCTACCTCTCATAATTTCAATGGAGGATCATCTAACTATAGTTGTTTATGGGTTTAAATACAATTGGGTAAAATTGGAAATAGATTTTCATAATTAAATTATGTATTTTTCATGTATTGGGTTTGGGTGAATTTCTGGATTTGACTACATCGTGTTTCTCAAGTTTTCAACAAGTATTTTATGCTTAGTAAAATTTTATACATTTTTACTCTTTAAATTATACTTAATAATTAATTAAAAATTAATATAATTAAATGTCTTAAATTTCATGGAATGAGATAAGTTCTTGAGAGGTGATACATGGTTGGGGAATGAATGGGAGAGATTTGTTAGCCCTTTATTAAAGGATGATTACTCTGATTAAGGTATGTAGTCACTTATGCATATCACTAAGGTAAATAAATTGTATCTATATATGAAAATGATATGTGGTCTCCCTAATGATGGAAATCAATATTTTATTTAAATAAACATTTTATTTCAAATATAATTTCTATGTATGGATTTCATTTTCAAGGGACATGATAGAAACTTGAGAGCTTTATTGATACCTCATTCACTGATGGTGGAGGGATTGACTATGAAAATGAATACCTAGAGATATATGGAACCTGAGGGGTGAGAATTAAATAAATTGAAATTAAAAGGATGTGGTAGTCCTAGGCATAAGTTACCATATTAACCTCCATGTAATGATGTTTGATGTATATGAATTGCTATCCTGAGTAACCAAGATAGAACCTTAAGATACCAAAAGATCCCTAGGATAGATGATTGTAGAGGGGGTGAATGTCCCTTCTATTCTAGTACATTATAACCTAATTAGGTGTTCCCTATGTAGTATTATAGATCAGTTGGGTGAGTTAATAAATCATGTATTACTCGATAAGTGAGATGGGATTTTATCCATCTCATTAGTGTGATGAAATTTCATTCATCATATGAGGCTAGTGAGTCTGTAATGTTCTCATAGTAGTGATAAGGTATGATATTCCCTTTATTATTTGGTCTTAGTCCTGAAATATGAGTTTGATATAGGGGACCCATGTAGGGTATCTATGATACAAAATGGCCTAGTGGGATTGGTGGGTACCACATGTTACATTGACTCTAAGAAGGGGTAGTGTCGGGAGATAGATGGTGTTGATCATTGGTGTCATATTAGATCAAGAATCAATTGCTTAGGCCTAGAATGGTTGTATTGAAAGGGATAAGTCATGTACATGAGAGACCAACCTCGGTTATATGATAAGGGTTGTGTAGGTGGTCACCCCATGTTTTAATTAGTGAGATGTCACTGGGTATATGGTGACCTTAAATATGAAACTTGGAAGTCAAATGGGATCATATAGGATTCATATTTATATGTGATGTCATAGAATTCCTAGGATCACCTCTTAGTATTCTTATTTGTTTATATAGATAATGTTTCGAGTCTCATCAGGAATCCTATCATGAACCAAATTTGATCGCCACAGAAACCAGCGCCAAACCTATCCTAGGACAAGTCCCGAAGGGGGTTCCCGATCCCCATGGGATGGCACAAGTTCCCAGGTATCATAAAATGAGAATTTGGAAACTATTTACCCGAGTTTATATACATAAAACAACAAATGAATCCAATAAAACTAATCCGTATTTTTCAAACCAATCAATATTTTATAAAAATTCATAATTGAATTACATAGTTTAAAACAACTCACCAAGACTATAAAAAAGGTACAAAACCAAAAATAAATAGCCCAAGAACCTCAACGTGGCAAGAGGCATTTCCCTTAAGCCATCTTGACAACACTGCATCACGAATGACCGATAAAAACCCAAACTGTTGGCACAAAATTTTTACCCAAACCTACGACAACAAAAATAACCAAGTCTACTTACACCGAAGGGTGTAGGTGGGGTGTGATCCAATTCCCAGTAGTATACCACCACTAAGATATTCAATGTTATAAACATTCAAATACAAAAAGCTTTCAAGTATTCATAAACATGAAATGATAGTTACAATTTCTAAAAAAATGCAACATGAAAATTAAAACAGTTTTCAAGAGGGCTATCATTAAGAATAAAAACTTTTAAAAAATAATTTCAACACTACTAATTTTTCCAGCCAACCATACCATATGCCGACAGTAATCATAATGTAACTAATGAGAATAAGAAATAAGAAATAATCCCTAGTCCCCAGCTTGTTGTGGGTACCTGGTACCTCTTATCTCGGTGAGATTAACCATCACAAATATTTGTTCTCATGAATGATCCACTAGTAGTGAACACACCCATATCCTAGTGGTCCCCAATTATCATCATCATAGTTTAGTTATAGTTGTAAACTTCAATCTTTCTAATTGAAACTGAGGCCAAACCCCAAGGATTTCTTAGCATACTAGTACACGTCCACCCACCTAGATACCTGGGTTTTCCCCTTGTGCTCAAACAAGTTCAACAAGTCAAAAAATATACTTTTCACATGAAAATATCATTTCCACATCAAAAATTCACCAAAAATCCCACATGTATACCAAACAAGTCACAAAAGTCCACTTTTCATTCAAATTGATTTTGCAATCCGACTCACACAAAAATAGCCCACAACACTTTTCACATTTCTTTAACACATCCAAAAATCCATTAAAAATTTTTATAAAACATTGACAAGGTGATACACATAACATAATACCCTACACACACATGAAACATAATACCCTTATTACCTTAAAAATCATTTTATCACCAAACTTGCATGAAACATCCCACAAATAGGTTTTTCTCCAACATCACAATTTAATAAAACATTTCAGAAATTTACAAAAATATTCTAAAAATTTTTGACATCTTAAAAAATTACTTCACCTTTAAAAAACCCATATTTGGTGAACAAACACACCAAACAATACTTATGAGCCCTTTTCCCACTTTGTTTAACCAACTAAAACATTTACAATTTTCATCAAAAGAACCCAAGTGGTGTAACTATGTCTTGCACACCAAACCCATTTCAAAACCCCCATTTAAGACCAAAACCATTCCAATTCCTATCCAAAACAGAATTTTAATCCCAAGATACATTTATAAAACCACTTTCAAGTGTTATAAAATTACCTTTAACAATACCCCAGAAGATACAAATGAAAACACACATTTTCATAAAATTCTCCCAATAAGTATAAAAATGTTTTGCACATCAAAACTATTCAAAAACTCTATTTTTTGTCCCAAATGACACTAATACATTACCAACCAATAATTGGAATTCCATACAATATTTATTAAACCAATTTCATAAGTTATAAAATACACCCAAATAATAACCCATGAGTTACACATGAAAACACCCAATTTCAAGTTAAAAAGAAACCATAAAATTAAACACTTAACCAAATCAATCATAAACAGTTTTTTCACCACACCAAACATATGAGGAATATGAAAAATGATTAAATACAGAAATATAACTCATTATTAATTGTTTACACATGGAAACACCTACCGTTTATGTCGAAACCCTTAAAACATGGTGCGAAACATCAACTGTGCCACTGCCGCACAACAAGGAAGTGAAATCCAATCTAAAACCACATGATTTCATCCAAAAGAGAAGAAATAAAACCCTAGGTTCTAACCCTAACTTATGGACATTATAAACCTCTAGGATAAGGAAATAAACCCTAACCACATTGAATGTAACCCTAAGAAAAATGAAAGAAGAATGAAGGATACCAACTTACTTGAGGTATCTTGTGGAGATCGCCCCAAATACACCAGTAGATGAATTTTCAAACAGAAAACAATTTAAGGGGTGTTGGAAAAATGATAATGCTTTCATGTAGGAATTTAAATGGGGAAGAAAGAGTGAGAAATGAATGAGTTTTTAAAGAAAAAAATTTCCTTTATAAATCTGCTCAAATTTAGGAAGCTTTAGAAGTTTCGACATGTCCCGCGAATCAAATGAGTTCTAAAGAGGGTTAAAAAAGATTTTTGGGTGTGCATAGGTTCAGTGGGTTCGGGGTAGAGGTGGAATAACAAAAAATAGTTAAAATTTTATATGTTTTTTTTAAAATGTTTTTTAACTAGAAATGGGATTTCGGGGTGGCCCAACTCCTTAAATAAAAACCCAAATCCACCATGTTTATGGATTCATAAAGGGTCCAAATTGATATGTTGGTGTTAATAGATCAATGGATCAAAAGTAAAAATTGGAATGGATGAACAATGTTGAAAAATTAAGGAGTTAGAAAAGAAGAAAAATATTTTTAAATCTGGAATTGGGCTCACGGTTTGGCCCAAATTTTGAAAACCCTCTATTTCAACCAAAATGAATGGAAAACCCCCAAAATAAAGAAAGAAAGGAAAATTATATGAAAATTACATTTAAAAGAAGTCATGGATGTGACAATTATCCCCACCATAGAAACATTCTGTCCCCAGAAAGCCACAGCAAGGCCAAATACAAATACTAAACCCAACCGATAAACCAAGATGTACTTCTTTTCCAAGATTCACCCCCAACGTCCAAAACACCTCCAGTGATCAATTAAAGAAGGATTACTCCCACAACAAAAACTTACACCACTTTCCTTAAATGATCACTCACATTCATACATTATCCAAAAATAAAACACCTCAAACACTATCTAAACAAGACTCATGCAATTCACCAAAATGAACAACTTTGAACAAGGTTACACTTACCTTACATTATCTAAACTATTGGGCGCTCTCTAATCCCAACGTTTA
Organism: Viscum album; assembly: GCA_963277665.1. NCBI lineage: Eukaryota > Viridiplantae > Streptophyta > Magnoliopsida > Santalales > Viscaceae > Viscum > Viscum album. The sequence goes on from OY728138.1 coordinate 1,550,354,034, forward strand.
ATCAAAGAAGTTTTTGGTAGATAGATAGCTCTAAACGAGACAGCCAACCTCCAAGCCAATACCTTGGATAAATATGAGTTACTCGTGTGGGGGACACAAATAGGCTCCCCACCAAAAGAGACCAACCATCTTAACCGAACAGCTTGGGCCGGCACAGAAAGACCCAAAAATTTAATGATTTGGGAAGCCCAATGGGATAGTCCACATAGTTTGGGAAACCATGAACTAACTGTACAGATTATTCTTTCCACATGGCTTCCTGTAACACGAACACTACTAATCATGCAAAAACCGTGTGCGCAGCCTGTCAATAAAAATTTCAAACCATTCTCCAAAGACTCGATGGAAACCAAAGTGGGGGAATGACATTGGGTGATGACATGGGTACAAGGCCATCCACCTATTTCCACCGAATAAAAACAATAGAAGAAATATGATGACACCATTGGTTAAAAATCTTCCTATCTTTCATATTGAGGATAGGACATTGTACAAGGGTTTAAACTACCCTGTAATTTCCCCTGACTATGAGCCATATTCTCTCTGAGACTTATGGAAGGAGCTCAAATAATTGAAGCATCTTCATCCTCATAGTTAGGCTTTGGAAACCCCCTGAATGAGAATTATTATTTTGGTGCCACCAAAAACTAAACTACAATCCCCGATAAGTTTTCCAAGGCATAACACATTCCAAACTCACTTTACCCTAACCCAATATTTCCCTGAGACATGGGCATAGAAGATGCACACACATCACATCTTGTTTGTTCGGGTGAGAAACAATAGAATTAAAGAACACTTATACTCACCTTCTTCTAAAATAGAATATTTTGATGTTTTTACAAGGGAGAATTTCTCTCAACATAACAAAAACTCTCAGTGGATTGCACGAATATCACCTTTACGTTCAATCAAGCATATTACATCACAAGGCATAACCGAATATGACCATTGTGACTGATATAAATACTGTATGGAGAGGTACCTTATACAACATCCCCAAACAACACGCAATTCTAGAAAGTGGCCTCAATATCCTCTAAAGATCAGATTTCTCACACTGGTAGTTTAATGTAAACTTTTAATTCAAAGATACTATGAAGAACCCAGAGGCCCTCTTAGACAACATCCAAACACTCATCCACACTAACAACCCCAGACTACTTCCACCTTTGATGAATCAGGGAACTTAATAAACTATGGTCTCTTTCAACCTTTAATGAGCACTCTCCTGCTACAAGAGTATCCTCAAACCCAAAAATGAAATGGTTTAGACTCATTCTACAAGGATCGAGAAAATATTCTATACATTGATGAACTGGAGGATTTTCCAACGGCGAAACAATCTGGGTTGCACTTCAGTTGTGTACTAACCCTTAGTGGGGGTGTACCTTAACCTACCAGAAAACCTAAGGACCCAACCAAGATATTCGTTTGTTAAAAACATGCCACAAACCAGATCCAAACACATGAATGGAACCACCATAAATGTGTCCCAAAACATATCTTAGAAGAGACTACACACTCATCCTTCTACCCAGCTTGTCGTCCAAACACAAACCCAAAACCCGGTTCGAACAGGAGGGGTTCATGGACTCAAAACAGCCCACAATATCAACATTTTCCAAAGAACACATAATATACACCATCTTAAAAAATTCATCAATAAATCATGTTTTTCTTTAAAAACATTTCTTTGAAAACAAATTGTTCAGCGGTTAGCATATCCACCAATGGTACCCCATGGGCCTCACACATGCATGTTTTTGTGCCACACCGAGAACTCTCCTCATATCTTTCCTAGCACTCATACAGTCTTCCATCAAACATTCATCATTCCATATAGACCCATGCATGTGGTCTCTCATAGAAATACCAATGGTTAAAACCAAAATTCTTTCCACTTTTCAAAACCAAAACGGTTAACCAACACACCCTTTTTCTCAAAACCGCTAACCACAAGATCAAAATCCCAATTCACATCTTAAAAAACATTTGAAAAAGACACAAAAATTTAGAAAAGAACTCAATTTCATGTTATTCACATAAATTTCAAAACATATCATCCCATTAAAACACACTTTGATTGTTTATAAAACCTTATTGGAAATAATTTTTCAAAACCAACTTCAATATAGTTCCTGGTTTTAAAAGAGGTATAATCACACCATTTTTCATTTGAAAATAATTCATAAAATTTAGTTCCACTATTTCATAAATCAAATCATTCCTTATTTATTTTAAAATCATTTCACAAAAACTTTTCACTTCTTAAAACCAAGTCACTTTAAAACCAATGTTCCAAGATTTCAAAACTAAAGAACACAAGAAAATTTGATAGAAAACTACTTTCAGTGGGTGACTTGAAAATATGTTTGGAAGCCATATTCCAATCAATTCACTATCATAGAGAGTTTTCTAGGGAATATCTCTGGCTCCATATGGCTTTCCTGGCCCTACGAGCTCACTGAGACCATTAACCCAACTATCTTTTAATTTACCCAAATCATCATCAAACCAAGAAAACAAAAGGACTTAGATAAATCCCAACTTCCCCTGGAAACATAAATCTCTTCATGACATGTGGTGGTCAGGAACACTACCCATAACATGAATACAAAGTCCCGACAATCCTAACTCTAGACTATCCCGACTCTTCCCCAAATAACATGACCCAAAGAGTTAACCTGAACCACCTTTGATAACATTTTGTCACGAACCAAATCTTGTCACCACTGAAACCAGCACCAAACCTAGCCCATGACAAGGACCGAAGGTCATTCCCAATCCCCATGGGATGGAAAAAGTTCCTGGGTATCAAATAATAACAATTTTGAAATGATTTTCCCGATTTTATAGACATAAAACAACAAATGAATCCAATAAAACGAATCCGGATTTTTCTAACAAAAAAATCTTTTAAAAAAATTAGAACTAAATTACATTATTTAAAACTACTCTCCAAGACTATAAAAAAGGTAAAGAACCAAAAATAAACTTCCCAAGAACCTCCACATGGCAAGAGGAATCTCCCTCAAGCCATCTCTACAACACCGCATCCCGAATGAACGGTAAAAACCCGAACTGTTGGAAAACAATTTGTACCCAAACCCACAACAACAAAAATAACCAAGCCTAATTACTCCCAAGGGTGTAAGTATGGGGTGAGACAATTCCCAGTAAGATACCATCACTATGATATTCAATTTGATAAACATTCAATGACAAAAATCTTTCAAGTTTTCATAAACATGAAATGCTAGTTACAATTTCTAAAAAAATGAAACTTAAAAATTAAAACGGTTTTCAAGTGGGCTATCAATAAGAATATAAAATTTTAAATAAATAATTTCCACACTACTACATTTTCCAGAAAACCATATTGTATTCCAATGGTAATCATAAAGTAACTAATGAGCACATGCAATAGAAAATAACCCCTTGGCACTAGCTCATTATGGGTCCCAGGTACCTCGTATCTCGGTGAGAGTAACCATCACAAATATCTGTTCTCGTGCATGAGCCACTAGTAGGGAGCATAACCATAACCTATTGGTCCTAAATCATCATAATCATAGTTTAGTTAGAGTTTTAAGCATAAATCTTGCTAAGTGAATCTAAGGCCAAACCCCACAGATTCGCTAGCATACTAGTGCACGTCCACCCACCTAGATACTTGGGTTTTTCCCTTGTGCTCATATAAGTTCAATAAGTCATGAAATATACTTTTAACATGAAAATATCATTTCCACATCACAAATTCACCAAAAATCTCACATGTATACCACTCAAGTCACATAAGTCTATTTTTTATTCACATTGATTTTGAAATCCAACTCACACCAAAATATCCCACAACACTTTTCACATTTCTATAACACTTCTATAAATGCATTAAATAATTTTATAAAAAATTTACAAGGTGATACGCATCACATAACATCCCACACACACATGCCACATAATACCCTTTTTACCTTCAAAATCATGTTATCACCAAACTTACACGAAACATCCCACAAACATGTTTTTCTCCAACATCACAATTAAATAAAACATTTCAGAAATTTACAAAACATTCTAAAAAATTTTGACATCTTAAAACATCACTTCACCTTTAAGAAACCCATATTATGTGAACAAACACACCAAACATTACATATGCTCCCTTTTCCCACTTTCTTTAACCAACTAAAACATTTACAATTTTCATCAAAAGAACCCAAGTGGTGTAACTATGTCGTGCACACAAAACCCATTTCAAAACCCACATTTAAGACCAAAACCATTCCAATTACTATCCAAAATATAATTTATAGCACTAGAGACATTTATAAAACCAATTTAAAGTGTTATAAAATTACCTCTAATAATACCACAAAAGATACAAATGAAAACACACATTTTCATAAAATGCTCTCAAGAAGTATAATAATGTTTTGCACGTCAATGCTATTCAAAAAAACCTATTTTTAGGGCCACATGACAATAATAGATTACCAATCCATAATTTTCTGGCCAAAAAAGATTTAGTAAACCAATTCCATAAGTTATAAAATACACCCAAATAATACCCTATGAGTTACACATGAAAACACCCAATTTCAAGTTAAAAAGAAACTATAAAATTAAACACTTATCCAAATCAATCATAATCAGTATTTTCACCACACCCAACATATGAGGAATATTAAAAATGAGTAAACACAACAATCTCACTCATCAATAATTGTTTATACATGGAACCACCTACCTTTTATGTCGAAACACTTAAAACATGGTGTGAAACATCAACTGCACCACCGTCGCACCTCAAGGAAATGAAATCCAACCTATAACC